>OX438574.1:6000000-7200000 GCA_949316365.1 Hoplodrina blanda | reverse complement strand
TGATAGTATATAGCCTATAGCCTTCCTCGATAACTAATCTATCTAACACTGAAAGAATTTTTCAAATCGGACCAGTAGTTCCAGAGATTAGCGCGTTCAAACAAACAAACAAACAAACTCTGCAGCTTTATAATATTATAAGTATAGATAGTATAGATTTGTGACCCGCCCCAGCTTCGCATGTGTGCAATATACTAGATACTGCCTATACGTATAAACTTTTCTCTTTTCTCTATCTATTGATGGAAACCACATAAAAATCCGTGGCGTAGTTTAAAAGATCAAGCGTACAGAGTTACAGGCGGCGGGAAGCGACTTTGTTTTATACTATGTTGATAAGCGTAGACATAACTCCGTCTTATATAGACAGATTTGCAAAATTCTTTTTTGTTTGAAAGAGTATGCTTCTGAATTGGTCCCATAGAAATATTGTCATGATCTGATGATGAACTTCGGAGATATGGAACGGAACTCCTCATAGGATCACAGCAGAACTGTCGTAATAAGTACAATTGGTTTGTTTATACGTGTAATCGATGACTGACTGGAGAAAGAGGGGGAGGGGGTACGTCGAGGTAAGTAATAAAATTTTATAAAAATAAAAACTTTTTTATAAAAAAGAAGGAAGGAAGGAAGGTTTTGTTTGCTGTTATGTACTGCCACCGACTTCCAAAACTAAAATTATTTTTTGAAGTTTTTGAAGGCGGTTGTTTTTTTTGTTAAAAAAGTTTTTTTTATTGTACAGTGGTACGGAACCATTTATCTGCGATTTCAAGTCGTACGTGACCAGTTTTTTAATTCTAATACTTATCATACATCAGAATAAAAAAAAACAAAGTTTTACATTGTTTTTTGGTTCCAAATGTCATCCTATATTTATTAAAAGTTCGAATATGTCTTTAACACTACTTATCATTCAAAAAGAGCACCTAACAATTAACATATAAGATGCAAATTACCTTTTCGCTAGACAGACCATGTGTTATTGAATTTTAAACCTAAATGCTTTGAAATAGGGTTCAGTTTCGTGTTTAATCGGTACCGGATTAGATATTCAACCTTGATATAAGAAACAAAATCAATACAAATGTTTTAAAATTAGGTGTTTAATAAAAATACTAAGTTTTTAGATAACTAGCTTCTGCCCCCGGCTTCGCCCGCGTAAAAAGTAAAGTAAGTCAAAGTAAAAGTCAAAAACATTTATTTCAATTTACAGGCACTTTTGAATAGTCAAGGAGTCGGTCAGTTAGTCCGAAAGTTGAAGCTAGTTGCTCGTTTCAAAACGTAGGTAGGCCTCTATGGAGAAGAACGAGCAAGAAACTCCACGGCACTCTTTTAAATTAGGTTTTTACAAAATCCTGGTTACATTATTCTTGTTGATTCTACATGTGATCACTATGAAGATGAATATAAAACAATTATTAAAAAAAAAATAAGAATAAAGATGTAAGCCAAGGCAGTTAAGAGATGACCAATCCTAACTGACAGCACTCGTTCACGAGCATGACGCATGAGCACGAGCAATGAGCAAGTTGAATTATTATCCCAAGGGAACACATTACCGGTATAAAAAGTATTCTATGTGTTAATCCAGGAAATGGTCTATCTATGTGACAATTTTCATCCAAATCTGTTCAACGGTTTACGAGTGATTGAGTGACAAACATGTAAACATCTTTACAAATTCTCACGTTTATAATATTAGTAAGAAATAAGACTAGCTTCTGCTCGGGGTTTTGTTCGTGTGTATGTCAGTTACCTGTATGGTTGGTTGGTTCTGTGGTTTCTGCCTACCCCCATGGGAAAAAGGCGTGAGTTTATGGATGTATGTGTCTGTATGGTTTTAATTTTTCTTTAGCGGAACCTTAATTCTTTTCTAAATTAAAAAACAGCCAAAATTACTTCTTATAACACCAGCTATCTGCCAGAGAACGTCCCGTCAAAATGGGTCCAGCCATTACGGAGGTAAGCCGCAACAAAAAGACGGACAAAAATTTTAAAATGGTTTTTTTGGTATAATTACCGTGTAAACATATGCATTTAGTAAAAATGCTGTTATTTTGATATTACAAATAGACGTTTTAATTTTAATTATTTGTATAGATTTACATATACAACGTGTAAAGTTAAATGCGCAAAACCTCAGACACCCCAACTGATTTTTAATTAAATTGACCTATTTCAGAGAAAAAAAAATAATTAAAACAAAAGTAAAGGTTTTATGTGCTGATTTAGTTTTACGTGCAATTCTGATCGTTTCTTGCGTCTGCGACGACGCTCTATCGAGGGAGAAATCGTCACCGGGCCGCTGCGCGCCGGATGGCTTGACCTACTAATAAATAGACGCGGCAACGTTTTTAATGAAGGTTTTTTAAAAATGTGACCTATATTAAAAAGTGGTTCAATTGATTCTGCTCGTTAGTCTGATCAAACTATTTTCAGGTTTTGCGCATTTAACGTTACACGTTGTATATTCCATTATATACTTTGGTATAATAACGATAATAGTGTAAATATCTGTCTTTGCCTGGCTTTGTGCCTGGTTGATGGCAATAGGCTCGTCCCCAATTACATGGGACTTAAACATAACTGGCGAAATAGGGCTGTACTATTGAGTACACCTCTGCCTAACCCTTCGGAGATTACAGGCGTGATATTATGTTATATAAGTATATAAATAAATAGTGTAAATAAGTCTTATAAAATCGTACTATTTGAGAGCTCGGGAAGTACTAAATTACACGCGGGCAAAGCCACGAGCAGTAGCTATAGTACTTCATAATATCCTTGCTCTGTAAAACTTACTACCTTCTATCTATTTATAATCCTAACTAATATTATAAATGCGAAAGTAACTCTGTCTGTCTGTCTTTCTGTCTGTCTGTCTGTCTGTCTTTTCTTCACGCCTAAACTACTGAACCGATTTGTGTGAAATTTGGTACAGGGTAAGTGTGAACCCCAACAAAGGACATAGGCTACTTTTTATTCGACTTCGACTTCGACTTCGTCTGCGTCCGCGATAACCGACATATACGCGGACGAAGTCGCGGGCAAAAGCTAGTCTTCTATAAAAATAAAAACGAATGCCTAAATGTGTTGCTAAGCGCAAAACTCGAAAACGGCTGAACCGGTTTGACTGATTTTTTGATTTGTGTAATAGGTACTATATTAATGAATAAAAAAGATATTGGAAACTCAACCGGAAAAGTTGGGAATTCGCACCTGTGCGATGCCGGGACGGTTCGCTAGTCTATTTGCAATATAAAAGGCAACAGTTACTGACTGACTGATCTATCAACACACAGCTTAAACCACTGAACGGATTGCGCTGAAATTTGGCACGCAGATAGTTACTATGACGTAGGCATGTGGTAAGAAAGGATTTCCCAAAATGCATCCCCTAAAGGGGGAAAAAGAAGAGAATAAGAGAATAATAATAAATATCTTGGGACAACTCACACACGGCCATCTGATCCCAAGCTAAGCAGAGCTTGTGTTATGGTAACCAGACAACTGATATACATACTTATATAATTTATAAATACATACATATTACAGATAAATTACACCCAGACACAGAACCAACAATTATGCTCATCACACAAAGTTTGTCCTGGGTGGGAATCGAACCGAAGAAGGAAGAGAATAGAGGGAGGAGAATATATAAATAAATAAAGGGATGAAACGGGGTTCTAAACTTTATATGGAGAAACAAGATTCGATCATCAATAACCTAGGAAAAAAGTTATCAAAATCACCGAAAACCGGACACAACATAATACCACGCCTGTAATCCCCAAAGGGTAAGGCAGAGAAGTACCCATGGGTACACCCACATTTCGCCAGTTATGTTTAAGTCCCATGTAATAGGGGGCCTATTGCCATAAACCGGGCACAAACCCAGACTCCAAGGCTGCTATTGAGAAATTCCTCCAAAAACACGGAAACCGGAATCCTCCAAAAAACGGAACTACCTTCCTACTCCACCTCAAAGCACTAACAAGCTCAATTATACCTATTTAGCAGTTATACGTTTGTGATCGCACCTTATACCAAGGCTGTACTTGATTTGTAAGAATCTTTTGAAGGTAAATATTTGATCTACATCACTGTATGGCCTCTGCCTGCCCTGTGTTTGCAAAGCGTTATGTTGATTTAAGAAGACTGTATCGACAGCGCGTCGCTGCTCGTACATACATAAACACACGCCTTTTTTCAATGGGGGTAGGCAGAAACCACAGAACGCCACCTGCTACGACCCTTACATACTCCTTTCGCCTCATCTACGTTCATACAAGCACGCCGGTTACGAGTACTGCGCACCTGACCTTTCTGAAGAACCTCACCAGTAAGGTCAGTGTAGGTCTTCCTAGGGCGTCCCCTTCCTGCGTTGCCACCTCACCTCTGCCTTTGGTTAATCGTCTTTCACTCATCCTCTCAACATGACCGAACCATCTAAGCATACCCTTTTCCGTCTTATGGTAGCTAAATAATAAGCCGCACGGGTCGATCGATGAGGTTAAGCTACGCTTGCCGGGGTTATTTCGTAGATGGGTGACCATCTTTACACATTGAAACTTCTCCGTGCCTCGGAAAGCACGTTAAGCCGTTAGGCTTTAGGCCGTTAAGCTGTCATACGTGGATTTTTGACAGTCTGACAACCAGTCTTACCAAGAAGTATCGTATTTCACAGTTACTGGGTTCTGGAGGTCAGATAGGCAGTCGCTGTGAAAAGGCTAGGCAGATGATGACGTACTTTAAAAATAATCATAGATATCACTGCTGACATCGGTGAAGGAAAAACATCGTGAGGAAACTTAGATTTGTAATTTATATAATTTTGAAATCGCTAATCTGCCTTGAGCAAGCGTGGTGATCAGTGTTCGTGCCTTCTCTGTATGAGAAGAGGGCTTTTGAAAAATGTACTGGGTCCTTGGACAAAGTAACATCGCTTCGTAGCGAAACGATATCTAAATTCGTTATCGTCCCTCTAAGATAACTACAACGTTTTAGCATTCGTTTCGTTATCTTTTTTGGCGATCATGATCGAGGCGAAAGCGAACACTGAAAGAGCTGCTTGTCTACGCATTATGGGATAAACACGATAACGATTCGTTACTTTATGGTTTCGTTATGAATTATAACATTGTCTACCAAATTGCGATAACGATGTCGATTGACCACGTGACTTAACGCGGCTTATGTCAATCCCATACATTTTAGTCTTTCCTAACTTCGTTATCGTTTTGAAATTGTTACTTTGTCTAAGCCCCCTGTTCCCCGTGGTATAATATTTAACTTGTCGCGGACGATGCCGCGGTCAGAAGCTAGGTCCCGAATTTCATTCAGGTATTTTTATCGTACTCTTAAGTCGGCAATAATATTACGAAAGCCTTACACATCCTTTTTCCTTCACAATCGGTGAAAAAAAAGTGAAAATTATTTGTCTTTATACTTAGCAAGCCGAACGAGAATTTACATAACACAGGCCATGAATCTTGTACTCTCCGCACACTAAATATAGTATAGGTACTTGTATCTACCTACGCGATATTATGATTGCTGTACACTGCAAGAGTGTAGCGATGCTATGTCAAAGCTAACTAGATGCTATAAATAATTTAGGAAACAAGTAATTTGACACGTTTAGCGCAGTTGCCAAGCGATATTTTCTTTAGGAATTTCTCAGTATCAGCTTCGGAGTCTGGATTTGTGTCCGGTTGATAGTAATAGGCTCGCCCCCTATTACATGGGACTTAAACATGAGTAGCGAAATGTGGTCGTACTAATAGGCACACTTCTGCCTAACCCTTCCGGGATTACAGGCGCGATATGTGTACAAAAAAGAAGATGTTTCTTTTTTTTTATTTTGACGTTGACTTTGACTTTGACTTTGACATAATCTTCAGAAGTTATTTGACTACACAAAATAAGTTCTTAATTAAAGAACTTCACAATATTTTTATCTTAACAGTTACATAGTTATAAATTAATATGCAAAGCGATCAATCAACTTACAAGTTAATACGATTAGGAAACCATAAATTCTTGAATGATCTCGTATTACAGAAACATGTTGTTTATGGTGATGTATTGATTATCTAAATATATGAAAGCGAAAGGTCACTCACTATCACGAAATATCGAAAACCGTCTGACATATAAAGATAAAAGGCAGGGAGGTAGATTATAGTTGGTAGACGTCAGCTAAGAATGGATTTTTCAAAATTCACCCCTTTTTTTTTTTTTTTTTTAGGTGGTAAAAATCATCAAATGACTCCTTCCGTCCTGGGTGGGGCGGAAGGGACTGTCAGACTTTTACTGACTAAAAAACCACCCTGTTCCTTCTGTTGCCCTTTACGTTCCGGGGCCACGGTATCCTGTTAAGACGTCCCGCAACCCCGGCAGGCGTTTGGCCCCTATTGGGGCCCCTGTCCCTGTGCTGACAGCTCTTTGAGGCGCGCGCGAACAGAACGCGCCGTCGACCCGGGCATGGTCCTTGATCGGACGGCGAGCTACCCATTACTCGCCGTCCGCAAGCCCGCGCCTACGGTGGCCGGATGTCGCCTCGCGACGTCCGACGCCCTGGGCGTCTCCCGCGGCGGAAAATTCACCCCCTTAGGGGAAGAAACGGGGGTCCAAAGTTTGTATGGAGAAATCAACTGTGACGCAGACGAAATCGCGTGCAGAAGCTAGTATTTAAATATGCATAAGTCACAATGTCAAAAACCATAGAGCTTTGAACTCGGCGGAATCGCAATCAATTGACACACTTTTTGTGGGCTGTCAAAACGCAATTTCCATATAGATTTTGTATGGCAACAGCTTACTATGACGTCACTTATTTGCCAACTCAATTGATTAACTATTTATTGATTTCAAAGCAACAGAAAATCTAATTTTCCAATTAACAGAATCGAGTTTTCTGAGCTAAAATAAAGTGCTTTTTTTTCAGAAGTTGTGTCTTGGATTTATTGGTTAACTAGCGACGCTCCCCGGCTTCGCACGGGTGCAATGTAGATACATAAACCTTCCTCTTGAATCACTCTATCCATTGATGAAAACCGCAGTCAAATCCGCTGCGTAGTTTAAGCCCCTTCGCACATGGCGTCGTATCGTAAGCGTATCGTAAAACGCGCGTAGTACGAGAGCAATACGAGCAGGAAACATGTTCAAACAAGTCCGCACACGAGGCGGTGTTGCAGCGTATCGTATGAGGTGTTCATTGTCATTACAAGGAAGCGTAATAAATTCCCCAAACACACACACACTTCGTTTGTAGAAACTCCGCGTCTCGTGCGCGTAGCGTAATTACGATACGCGCACGAGACAACTACGCCTACGACCCATGTGCGTAAAGCCTTAAAAATCTAAGCGTACAGACGGCGGGAAGCGATTTTGTTTTATACTATGCCGCTATGCTATTAATATTGACAATGTCTTGGCAAATGCAGGTCTTTTAACAAGCCTGCGGACAGCGGATTTGGGGGCAGTCCGTCGCCCAATCAGAGACAGGCCCGAGAGTAAGGCGCGCGTGGTTTTCCCCGCGCGCGCACCTGCCGCGGTGCGGAAGAATGCTCTGAGCGACCAACGTGCCCTGGCCCGACACACCCCTCTGCCTTCCCCGAGGCGGAGGCAGTCCATGAGGATTTCCTCACGAAAAAAAAATTATGGCATATTTCTAGGATAGCGCCTCTCTCTGTGTCCCACAAACCTAATCATCGACAATAACTTTCGCTTCACCTTGGGCCCACTCAGTACTTATTTAGACAACCTAGGACAAATGACGACCTGTTAGGTTGACGCCTATGCTTTGAACTATCAGAATCTTCGTTCATTCCCACTCCGACACAACCATTTGCCAAACAATTTTGAGCTTTAAATTGTTTGTAATAACAGCATAATAAAGTAATAACAGCCGCACGGTTTGATCCATCAGGTTAAGCTACACTTGCCGGGGTTTGTCCGTGGATGGGTTACCATCTTTACACACCGAGACTCTTCCGTGCTTCGGAAAGTACGTTAAGCTGTTGATCCTGGCTGTCAATATCATACATGGATCTTTGACAGTCTTTACGGATGACCATACGTATAAATGATACACTAATAAGTGATTTGACTTTGACTTTGACTTTGAAAGTGTGAATATATCAAACACTTTGCCTAGCCTTTTCCCGACTATGTCTGGGTCAGTTTCCAGTCTAACCAGATACAGCTGAATACCAGTATTTTACATGGAGCGACTGCCTCTCTGACCTCCACAACCCAGTAAGGTAACACGATACTCCTTGCTAAGACTGGTTGTCAGACTTTCAAGCTTCTGACAACCCGTAACGACTGTCAAAGATCCACGTATGACAGCCGGGACCAACGGCTTATTTGCGAGGCACGGAGGAGTCTCGGTGTGTAAAGATGGTAACCCATCTACGGACTAATCTCGGCAAGTGTAGCTTAACCTGATGGTTAACGTGTGGCTGTTATTATTTAGCCACGAGCACCTCTACTGCATTCACAAAAGGATAACACGCAGTGTGCACCGTTCATACCACGTTTTCGAAAGTGAATTTTTATTGTAAGTAATTTAAGGCTTTACAAGTGAAGGTTTTATGGATACAATAATAAAGGACTTTTATTTTTGAAACAACGTTATTACTTTCGTTTTCTGGTGAAAGTTCTTTTTGTGTCTTCATAAGGATAATGACTTTCTTTTAAAACGTATTACTAAAAGAGGATGTAGTGACAAAGATAGAAAAGGATATGCTTAGATGGTTCGGTCATGTTGAGAGGATGAGTGAAAGATGATTAACAAAAGGTATTTATATGGCAGAGGTGAGTGGCAACGCAGGGAGGGGTCGTCCTAGGAAGACATACACTGACCTTATCGGTGAGGTTCTTCAGAAAGGTCAGGTGCGGAGTACTCGTAACCGGCGTGCTTGTATGACGAGATGTATGAACGTGGATGAGGCGAAAGGAGTATGTAAGGATCGTAGCAGGTGGCGTTATGTGAGATGATATTTCTTAGAGAACTGCCTCGTTGGTCTAGTGATCGCAAAGCGCGATTGCTGATCATGAGGTCGGGCAAAGTGTTATTGGGTTTTTCCATCAGGAATTTCTCAGTAGCAGCCTCATAGTCTGGATTTGTGCACGGTTGATGGCAATAGACTCGCCCCCTATTACATGGGACTTAAACATAACTGGCGATGTGAGTGTACTAATGGGTACACCTCTGCCAAACCCTTCGGGGATTACAGGCGTGATGTTATGATGTGTTATTTAATAGTGTACTTATAACCCTTTTCAAGGTTTTGGTGTCAAGGCCACTTAAGACATTACAAATAAAGAAAATCGTAGATGTTGCTTAGAGTACCGTTTCCGAAGTCCGTCCGTCTATTTGTGACCGGGCTGTATCTCATGAACCGTAATAGGCAAAGAGTTGAAATTATATTAATTACAGCTTGTGTACTACTAACGCCGGAGGACCTCGTGGCCAAGTAATAACAGCCGCATGAGTCGATCCATCAGGTTAAGCTACACTTGCCGGGGTTGGTCCGTAGATGGGTGATTTTACACACCGAGACTCCTCCGTGCTTCGGAAACCACGTTAAGCCGTTAGTCCCGGCTGTCATACGTAGATCTATGACAGTCGTTACGGGTCGTCAGAAGCCCGAAAGTCTGACAACCAGTCTTACCAAGGGGTATTGTATTACCCAGTTACTGGGTAGTGGAGGTCAGATAGGTAGTCGCTCCATGTAAAATACTGGTATTAAGCTGCATCCAGGGACTGGAAGCCGACCCCAACATAGTTGGGAAAAGGCTAGGCAGATTGATTAGATTTAAGAGCTTGTATGAAACATTACGCAGCTTGATAGATGAACAAGGTAACGTAATAATCGAAAATGTCGGTTCGTCTTGCACGATTTTCTCATAAACAGCTTTGAATGTGTAACATTCTTGTAGTTAATTATTATAATTAAATCAATAGGCTTTAATTAATTCATTTGCTGTTTTATTGGTTAAGTGGTTTCGAGATTGTCGGCGTGGGACAGACAGACATGCATTTTTAAGTAATAGAAAGGTGCTCACTCTATCGTAGACTTTGTCTCTGTCATCTCTGACCTAGACTTGAGTTACTATTATATTTTATTTTATCATTGTTTTATACTAATTTTCATTATTTTCACATGTAGAAGCAACAAGAATAATGTAACCAGTATTTTGTAAAAACCTAATGAAAAGAGTGTCCGTGGAGTTTCTTGCTCGTTCTTCTCCATAGAGGCCTACCTACGTTTTGGAACGAGCAACTAGCTTCAGCTTTCTGACTAACTCACCGACTACTTGACTTGAAAAGTGCCTGTAAATGGTCTAATTGAAATAAATGTTTTCATTTTGACTTTGACTTTCAAGACTACTGGGTTGTTTCTTCTTTTAATTTTTTACTTAAACTGTCTTTTTTTTAATAATATACCTACCTCCCAAAATTTCTTTATCCATACAGCTCTGCCTACCTGTCTCTGCATAAAAAGGATTGTGTATACAAAAGTAACATAGCGGCTAAAGAATTCGGTGGCGTCAAACGAGTTTTGATGACCGGATCCCGTTTACCTTTGCGCTTGCGCAATACGGTTGCGTAGTCGAAAACTGATTGGTTACACAATAAGTTTGTTTGTCCCTTGTGTTTGGGGTTAAAATATTGTGGTTTAAGTTTACTGTTGACCACTGAATTGTTAAAAAAGTAAAATTAAATATAAAAAAATACTTAGGTACAAAACATCACGCCTGTAATCCCCGAAGGGATAAACAGACGTGTCATATATTAGTACACCCACATTTCACCAGTTATGTTTAAGTCCCATGTAATAGAGGGCGAGCCTTAAAACGCCTAAAAATAACTTAAGCCTTAAACATAACTGGCGAAATGTGGATGTACTAATGGGTACACAGAAGTACACCCACTAGTACACCCACAATTCAATTTCAATTGGTTAGGCAGATGCCTAAGCCTTCGGGGATTACAGGCACGTTGTTTACGTTTTTTTAAGTTCGAACCCATAAAAAAAGACAGGCTTCTTTTTACCCGACTACGGCAAAGCCAAAAGGAGGGTTACGATTTTGACCGGTATGTATGTATGTTTGTTTGTTCCCTCATAACTTCTAAACTCCTTATCATTACAAGACAAATGAGGTGTCGTTAGAAGCGTCTCAGTTGTCCGCTGGTTATAGGGTAGGTGGCGTGTCACCAAATCCAATATGGCGCCCTCTAGGGGATGTGAAGTCGTTACCGAAAAAAAAAATTTTCGCCAGTATTTTATACGATGTCGTCTGCGTTAGCAATTACCGATATTTACGCGGACGAAGTCG
Organism: Hoplodrina blanda; assembly: GCA_949316365.1. Classification (NCBI taxonomy): domain Eukaryota; kingdom Metazoa; phylum Arthropoda; class Insecta; order Lepidoptera; family Noctuidae; genus Hoplodrina; species Hoplodrina blanda. Next base: position 7,188,642 of record OX438574.1, on the reverse strand, counting down.
TAGGCAAAAGCTAGTATATATTTATAGAAAAATCATGTTTTTTTAAAGAATGTAATTTATCATTATAAATCATATAAAATCTTTGTCAGTACAAATCTTGATATTATAGTAAGAACTTAATTTATTAGTGTTTACTGTCAAATAGTATTTTAATACCTTTTCTTTTTAACCCCCGCGGCCCCGTCGCAAAAACGTCGGGGTGTGTATGTCTGTGCCATCGTAGCTCCCGAACGGATGAACCAATTTTAATGGTTGTTTTTTTTTGTAAGTCGGAAGTTTTCTGAGCTATATTTTGTCGGGTTTTTATTTAATTTTAAATTTAATTTTTGTTCAACTTGGAACAATTTATTTTTAACGTCACTGGTTTTTCATCACGAAAGCCAGAATCAATAGTGCCTAGCGACCACCAGAAAAGCGCCGAGGCAATGAAGCCCGACGAGTCCCGGAGAAACGATTCGACTGAATTTTGGAAAATACGTTGAGGATGTCTACTAACTATAAACTACCTCCCTGCCAAACATCTTTATACTTCGAGGGTTTTATGATATTTCGTGAATAAGTGCACCTTTCGCTTTTATATTTAGACTAGCGACCCGCCCCGGCTTCGCACGGGTGCAATATAATACATAAACCTTCCTCTTGAATTACTCTATCTATTAAAAAACCGCATCAAAATCTGTTGCGAAGTTTTAAAGATAGGGACAGACAGACGGAAGCGATTTTGTTTCTTTGTACTCTACCTGCGTCTGTATTACCGACCACATCTGACCCTAATCTCTTCAAAGTTAGAGTGACCGGGCTTCTTCTGGATAAGCTCAGTCCATCGTAGACTTTGTCTCTGTCACCTCTGACCTACACTAGAGTCAAGAACAAACCCATCTTATAGAAAAAAGAAATATAACAAAGAAATATCGTATTACCCAGTTACTGGGTTGTGAAGGTCAGATAGGCAGCCGCTCCATGTAAAATACTGGTGTTCAGCTGCATCCGGTTAGACTGGAAGCCGACCCCAACATAGTTGGGAAAAGGCTAGGCAGATTGAATGCGTCAACTGCGGGATTGTCAACCTTTCGGTCGAGTGTGGACGTGACCAGTTTTATTTATTTATAAAACTAGTTCTGAATACCTATTCAGTCTAAGATATCTAGATTAACCAGTTATAAAATTGATTATGTTAATTTAAGTAAAAGTGTCTTGAGAAGTCGTTTTTTTTTTAAATATATCTTACGTTATTTAAAAACGGTGGAAATTTTATAATAAAATGCGTTAATTTAAATAATTATTGTCGACTTGTTTTTTTTTTGAGTAATAATATTTAAGTATGGATACATATTAAGTTGGAAAGATAATATTAGGTATTAACTTTGCAACACTTTTTTTTTGTCTAAAATTAAATTCTTTTTTTAGACTGTTAAGAATTATTTCTAGATTATCAAGTTATTATTCTTCCAATTAAAAAATTGCCTCGTTAGTCGAGAGTCAGATCTAGGGTTCGATTCCCAGTTCAAGCAAAGTATTATTGGGCTTTTCCATGAAGAATTTCTCAGTAGCAGCCTTGTAGTCTAGATTTATACCCGGTTGATGGCAATAGGCTCGCCTCCTATTACATGGGACATAAAACATAACTAGTGAATTGTGGGTGTACTTATAGCCTAACCCTACCTCTGCCTAACCCTTCGGGGATTATAGGCGTGATGTTATGTTATATTACCATGTCTGTAATTAACAGCACTCTTCCCTAAACTGATCTTTATATCCAAAAGTTTCTACAAAAATCCGATTACGACATTTCAACGATATATCGTCACTTTTATCGCTATTGATAGTCACAAGTCTTAATAATATTCGACCTTGCTATTCAATGTCGTATCTACATCGAAGATGACACCAAAACCTCGTATAGTGCGCGGCGACGCCCGAGGCACACGCGTGGTTTACGAATTTGAATTGCGATAGGCTTTTGTTTGCATATGAACCAATAGACGAGACCACAAATTCGAAACCTACCGTTTTCTTCTATTTAGATAAAATGCTTTGTCCTGAATCACTGTCTGAATAATGTTAATGACTTGATGATGGAAATCTAGTTACTCGCTCGGTTATTGTTTATAAAACAAGCAATCATTGTTTAAATAACAATTAGATGATTTTAATGCATATTGTTTTAAGTTTTAAATATTATCCTAAGGTAAAAAATAAAATGTATTTATATTTTACCTTATTTTACCGAGGGGAGGTGTGATGTAGTATGTATTCGATGTATGTATGCTTGTGTGCGTGCTTAAAATAATGTTTAGGACCAAATACGAGTATACTCAGTATTCAATCAGCATTACAGATATTTCATTTTGTCTAAGTCCCGTCCTTATAGCACAGCCTATCCGTATTTTATTGAAATTCATCCCCTAATGGGGTTAAAAGAGGTAGAAAGTTAAAAATCCCATTAAAACCATTTTGACTTGTACGCGGACGAAGTCGCGGTTAAAAATAGTTTTGATTATAAGAATAGATTGAGTTACTATAATAGCTTTTGTCCACTATTTTTTACGGATCCCTAATTTTTTTTGAAAATAAAATATAGCATTTAAGTACTCACTGATAATGTAACTTTTTTTTCTCTCTTCTTCTTTATCGTGTGAGCAGTAAGGTCTTACGACCCCACACACCATAGTGTCAGAGTTTCTAAATCGCCTCGAGGGCCTCTGACATGGTTTGAATGGGGTATTAAATAAAAAATTTTTTTCGTAATTAGTTATATAGTTTTTGAGTTTATCAGTTACAAACAAAAAATCCAATAGGAATTTTCTTTTTAGAAAATAGATGAAATCTTAGGAATGGTAGAAGCATATTTTGTAGTAGGTACAAAAGAAATATATCTGTACCTATACGTATTCATTTATAGTATACAAATATGATAAGCTTAAAAAAATTTTGTATGTTTAAACGCTCTAATCTTCGAAACTAAAAGACGGATTTCAAAACTTATTGTTGTATAAAATAGCCAGATTAATGAGGAACAGTATAAGCTGTAAAACATCACGCTACGACACATCGGACCGGAGCAGTAAGCAAAGATGTGAAACGCAAGTGAAAAAAAACACAGAGGATAGTACTTACGTCTTAATAAAGATGGTGTAATTAAAATAACAATAAGAATGACCTTTAGCAATATTATTATAGCTAAAATTATAATTCAATGGCTTGTTAAGTAAGTAGGTAGGTATAGTTTGTATAGAATGTGCTGACTCACGCATATTTTAATCTTATAGTAAAGTATCTTTGATTGCAATAAACCAGAGATAGTAAACCTAAGCGCGTCTGTGTGAAAAATATGTATAAAATTTTGAATAAAAAAATATTTTCATAAACAAGCAATACTAGCTGCCTCGGCCACGCGTTGCTGTGGCTTGAAGTAAGTAAAGATATTGAGGTCAATAATCGAGATAAAAACTATTCTACCTTTTAAGTTTGACCAAATTACACACAGTAAGCCATATTTCATAAAAAATGGTTGAGTAGTTTAGGAGTCCATCCCGGACAAATCACGTGACGCTTCCTTTACCGATGTCAGTGATAATAAACATTTAAAAAAAAAATCTTGCAAGTTATTATGTAACTAACAAAAATATAAAATATATTCAAAAAATACATTTTTCCATCAAAAATCCGGTATGTATTGTATTTTATTGTAATTCTATGTTAATATACGTCCTTGGTATATTTTTTTTTGGTTCTGTGCGTCGACATAAAATTTTATGTTAAAAAAATTGTTAGGATGCGACCACGCTATAGTTATATCTTTATTGCCTCGTTGGTCGGGCAAAGTGTTTTTTTTTTAAACGTTGCCCCACACTAGGAATTTCTTCTGTATCAGCCAGACCCGGAACAACTATCTCTAGGCCATACATATATGTATTTGTTCCGTGCAGGAATCGAACCCGCGACACGTAGCATAGCAGCCAATCGCTTAGGCTTTTTTTTTAGGTGGTAAAAATCATCAAATGACTCCTTCCGCCCTGGGTGGGGCGGAAGGGACTGTTAGACTTTTACTGACTAAAAAACCACCCTGTTCCTTCCGTTGCCCTTTACGTTCCAGGGCCACGGTATCCTGTTAAGACGCCCCGCAGCGCCAACCGTGTCGTCAATTGTGTGTTATTGGATTATTCCATCAGGAATTTCTCAGTAGCAGCCTCGGAGGCTGGATTTGTGCCCGGTTGTTTGTCGGCTCGCCCCCTATTACATGGGACTTAAACATAACTGGCGAAATGTGTGTGTACTAATGGGGCGTGATAGTATGTTATATTGTTATTGACTTACATTGTTTAAAATCAAAGTCAAAGCATTTATTTTAACAATGCTTTTTACAGGCACTTTTGATTTGTCAAGGAGTCGGTCAGTTAGTCAGAAAGTTGAAGCTAGTTGCTCGTTCCGAAACTTTAGGTCTCAATGGAGAAGAACGAGCAAGAAACTGAACGGACACCCTAACCAACCGACGATTATCCCTGTATGCACTATGCAAGTGCACCCAAAGACAACCTTCGGTTGGTGCAGGACTATTACAGGACATGGAAACGAATGGACATGGAATATGGGTTGTTAAAGTGGCTTGGTTACCTGAAACTATGCAGTGACTATGGTCCCTGCCTGACCAATGTTTGTATACACGGATAAAATGGCAGGGGGTTGCGGGATGTCCTAACAGGATACCGTGACCCCGGAACGTAAAGGGCAACAGAGGGAACAGGGTGGATTTTTAGTCAGTAAAAGTCTGACAGTCCCTTCCGCCCCACCCAGGGCGGAAGGACTCATTTGATGATTTTTACCACCTTAAAAAAAAGGGGTGACTTGCACACTCACTAAATGGACCCCCTAAAACAGTCGCTAGCACGAAGTGACGTAGCGACAAGGGAGCAACGTAATCTACTTATTATTATTAACGTGAAAATAATTATAATTTTCATTATCTAAATCATTAGTTAGCTTTAAAGTCTATTATTATTCTGATATAACACTTTAACATAATAACAGCCAGCCTTTCCAAGAATTAATAGAAACTAAAATATAACCAGTTGTGTAACATTTTGATAAAAAAAACTAATAACCTAACCTATCACCTTGTGGCATTTTGTCATCAATTGCTTAACCTTTTCTCAATTACATTGGGTCGGCTTCCAGTCTAAACGGATGCAGCTGAATACCAGTATTTTACATGGAGCGACTGCCTATCTGATCTCCACAACCCCGTGACTGGATAATACGATAACTTGGTAAGACTGATTGTCAGACTTTCGGGCTTCTGACGACCCGGACTGGCTGGTCCAGAGTTTAATCCTAGGTAAGCCGTTGATCCCGGCTGTCATATGTGGATCTTTGACAGTCGTGACAGGTCGTCAGAAGTCCGAAAATGTGTCTGGTTAGACTGGAAGCCGACCCCAACGTAGTCGGGAAAGGGCTAGGCAGATTGATTTACCAAACTCTTCGGTATTAGTAATTTTCCTAACCTGGACTTACTGTTCCACTCAAACCATGATAACCTTGAGGCGGTTTAGAAACTCTGACACTAGGGTGTGTGGGGTCGTAAGACCTTACTGCCCACACGATAAAGAAAGAAGATTTTCCTAAAAATGGGTTACTATGTTTCTGTTGTAATATTATAATATAAGTTATATAATTTGTTATAAAAACTGATTGACTCGCATATTCATGTCAAACACGTTTTATTTGCACGCGGTACGAAGTTAGGTATTTTATTTTTAGTATAATATTAGTATTTTATTAAGTTTTTTTATTAACCAGCTGTAGTATGTCACGTGTTTTTTTTAAATTATACCTAAACTTTCACTTATTTAAATCTAGATTTAACGTTAGGTAAATTCGACACGATATTTTTTAGATTCTAGCTTAATTATTTATGATTTATTTTTATTGCAACAGGTTATAATAATATATTATGTTTGCGTTCAAAGTTCAAATATTGTTTTAACTGCATAATAAAATCTTTTTTTTTTTTTGTTTTTCTTTTTTGTTGATCTAGTGGTCAAAAAGCGTGATTGCGGAGCATGAGAGTTCGATTCCCAGGTCGGGCAAAGTTTTATTGGGTTTTGTCCATCAGTAATTTTTCTGTAGTACCTAGCCTTGGCATCAGGATTTGTGACATCGGTGAAGGAAAACATCATGAGGGAACTTTCCTCATGAATTTCTCTATCTATTGATGAAAACCGCATGAGAATCTCTTCTGTAGTTTTTGAGTTTATCTCGAACAGACAGACAGAGGCGGCGGGGAACTTTGTATTGGCATGTGGTGATATAGATAATGTGGCCGCACCTTTACAACATAAATCTATACATATAAAATGCTTTGTCCTGAATGACTGACTGACGGATGACGCACAGCCTAAACCGCTGATCGTAGAGACCTGAAACTTGGAGGGTGTGTTCTTTGTATGATGTAGGCATCCGATAAGAAAGGATTTTCCAAAATTCACTTCCTAATGGGATGTAACAGGGGTCCAAAGTTTGTATGGAGAAATTAATTTTGACGCGGAAGTCGCGCGCAGAAGCTAGTCGATTTATAAAACAAAGCAGTTATGTTTATAGATCATCTTACTTTGGATCGGAATGTTATAATATTTATGTTAATTTAAACAATAAAATATAACCAAAAAATTTGAATGTTAAAACTGAATTATTTAGATTAAATTAGGTTATTTAGGTCGATTGATTTATAGACTGCCTCGGATCGCAAAGCACGACTGCTGAGTATGAGGTCTTGGGTTCAATTCCCAGGTCGGGCAAAGTGTTATTGGGTTTTTCCAACAGGAATTTGACAGTAGCAGCCTCGAAGTCTGTATTTGTGCCCGGTTAATCATTAACTCATTATCACTCCCATTTCACTAGTTATGTTTAAAGCCTGGGATACATTAGGGGGCAAATGAAGAAACATGTTGCGGAACATGTCCCTCAACAACTACGTGAAATGTCCCGCGACAATTGTCATGGAACATTTTGCTGGCTACACTAGTCAGTGTTTATAGAAATGTCGTCGTGCGCTCGCTCTCGAGGCGGGAGCAAGCAACATGCCCCGCGTCACGTACAATGTTGCGGGGCATGTTGCGGGACAATGTGCAACGTTGCAGCGTCACGTAGATTGAGTGTTGCGCGTCATGTTGCGGGACAAAATGTTGCCTAGTGTATCCGGGGCTTAAGTCCCATGTAATAGGGGGCGAACCTACCGAAAATGAGAAACGGCCATAGACCAACATTAAATAATCCACATTTTGTTTTTTCAAAATTCCCACCTCAATTCCAATTAAATTAGCGCTTATCAAATATCAATAAAAAAAAACTGTTACACTATTTTGGCATACGGAACTGACACAGATAAACACATATTATTATCTATGATTCTAAACGTTTCGACAAATATGGCGGTTGATAGATTTTTGACGATATCAATAATGATTTATATTTTTGATGTTGATAGCCGAGTCAATTTACGAATAAATTATTATAAGCTTATAATATATTAACGACGTTTCCTTAAAAGGATAGTCGTAAAGGATGCGCACGAGTTTTTGTGTGTTTATATGTTACTAGAGCCTCGATGCCTCGTGCCTCGGAAAGCACGTTAAGCCATTGGTCCAGTGGTTGGTTGGTTTGACAGTCGTTACGGGTCGTCAGAAGCCCAAAAGTCTGACAACCAGTATTACCTAGGAGATCGTATTACCTAGTTACTGGGTTGTGGAGGTCAGATAGGCAGTCGCTTCATGTAAAATAATGGTATTCAGCTGCATCCGGTTAGACTGGAAGCTGACCCCAACATAGTTGGGAGAAGGTTGGGCAGATAATGATATTATGTTACTAGAGGTGGAATAAAACGCAAGTGACTATGGGAGTTATAATATGAATGTGGATGGATGGAGAGGAAGAGGTGAGGGGAGGGGATGGAGGGATCTAAGGGGTCAAGCCCCCCCCAAAAGCATCCGAATTCTTCCGTAACAAAAAACTTGAAGTGAACTTGATATTATTCCAATTTAACTTTATGGAAGAAAAGGGAGTCAGTGACAGCATGACGGCTGACAGGACGGAATGGAAGAAGAAAACGTGTTGTGCCGACCTCAAGTAACATGGGACAAGGGCAGGAAGATGATGCAAGCTACCTACCTAAATTATGTTTTCAAGGGTACCATAGGGTACCAAAGGGTACCATACCCGAAGGATGCTAACGGGACCCTATTACTAAGTCTCCGTTGTCCGTTTGTCTGTCACCGGGCTGTATCTCATGAACCGTAATAGCTTGAGAGTTGAAATTTTTACAGAATGTGTATTTCTATTGCCGCTATACCAAGAAATAATACAAATTAAAAAAAAAAATTAAACTAAATAAAAAATATATTTAAAACAAGATTTTAAAAAAATTACAATATTGAGTATTGGACATTGTATTGTCATCAGAACTAAAGGTGTATGCAAAATTTCTGCCCAATCGGATACCAAAAAATGGTCGAAAAATGATTTTCAAATTTTGAATGGACAACTTACATACATACTTACTTACATACGAACAGTGCAAGCTAAATAAAAGCTTGTAATTAAAGGGGGTCCCTATACAAGAGACCAGTTTTTTTCCGTTTTTGTATATCTTCTAAATGGTTGTAGCCTAGCCCCAAACTTGTAGGTAAGTACACTATGCCCGAACTCTATGGTAATGGGTGCAGACTCCAAAGATGGCGCGAAGAGTCAATGTTTCTTTTTTATTCATCTAGAATCGCACCCAAGCCTTGACGCCGACACGACATTTTTGGAATTAAGACGACATATTTGATTAATGATGTTTATTCTACATAACATAACGCCTGTAATCCCCGAAAGGTAAGGCAGAGGTGTACCCATTAGTGCATCCACATGTCAATACTCAATACCTTTACTGCTTTTCCATATGTATGCTTAGATGGTAACTTAAATAATTGAGATCATTATGGACCCTGTAGGGCACAGCAAAAGGGGAGGAGAGAAGAAACCCCGTTTAAAGAGATCATTAATAGAAAATTACATAAGTTCTAACTTAAGAATAATTAAAGGAGGTCAACAAAATCCCGTACAATTTTGCCCAAATATGTACCTCGAGGTACACGTGCACCAAATCGTAGAGAAAAAATAGAGGAATCCTAACTAATATTATAAATGCGAAAGTAACTCTGTCTGTCTGTCTTTTCTTCACGCCTAAACTACTGAACCGATTTGTGTGAAATTTGGTACAGGGTAAGTGTGAACCCCAACAAAGGTCATAGGCTACTTTTTATTCGACTTCGACTTCGTCTGCGTCCGCGATAACCGACATATACGCGGACGAAGTCGCGGGCAAAAGCTAGTTCGAATATAATTTTACTTTTATTCATAAATCATTTTAACTATTTAATAAATTATTTAAATATAACCTAATAACCTGTAATACAATTAAAACATGTGGCAACTTTGCATGTACGACTACGTTTTATTTGGTTGTCACTCGGGTTGACATTTCGTAAATGTCATTTTGTTTTGCTTTTGTTGACACTTCACTCATGTCATTCGTTCGTTTCTGCGTTTCGGGGTACTCGTCTGTCAACTTGACAGTTTTTTCTTTTTAAGTAAGGGGCTTACTTACTATGTAGAGTGCCAAAATGGCGTGCTTTTTATTACGATTAAAAGTTATTTTATTCTCTTCTCCGGGCAACTACATAAATAATTTAAGAGTGCAATATTATTCAGTGTAATCTAGTGTATTTTATGCCACGTGTGTACCTTCTGTACAAAATTGGGCAGATACTGTTGACATCCTTTGGAAAATCATAAATAACATAACTATAACGTTTCTGTGTGTTTCTATATGTCATGTTTAAGTCCCATGTAATAGGGGACGAACACGTGGACGAAACCGCGTGCCGAAGCTGCTTTTAAAAAAAATATCGCGTTTATCGACGCGAGCGCATCACAACCGTTCATGTTGCCTTCAAAATGGCTGACGGGACAATCCGGTACATTTCACAATCATTTGCGAAAGTATCTGATAATGAAGGTTTATACTAGCTTCACACCTCGACAGGTATGTCTTGTAACATCACGACTTTACTGGGTATACAGAGATCAATCACATACATACATACATACATAACATCACGCCTGTAATCCCCAGAGGCTTAGGCAGAGGTGTACCCATTAGTACAACCACATTTCGCCAGTTATGTTTAAGTCCCATGTAATTACGTATGACTCTGTATACAAATAATAATATTGTAAAACATTGATTTTGTATGGAGTTTCTTGCCCATTCTTCTCCAGACAAAACTACCTTTTGGAAGGGCCAACTAGATTCAATTCTATTTTTTTTCTTGTTATGAAGTTCAAAAGTGCCTTATAATGGCCTAATTGAAATAAATGATTTGACTTTGACTTTTGACTTTGAGCCTATTGCCATCAACTGGATATAAATTAACACTCCGAAGCTGCTACTGAGAAATTCCTGATGGAAAGATCCAATAACACTTTGGTCGAAGACTGAACCCAAGATCTCAAGCTCAGCAGTCGCACTTTACGACCACTAACCCAACGAGGCAGGCAAAATATTATTTGTCGCTAAATAACGCGAGCCAATGGAATGTCGATTGCGCAATATCATTCTGACGTCATTGCGGATGTTACTCGGACTGTAAGGGTGCGGGCACACGGTGCGTTGCGGCGCCGCATCGCAAAGATTTCACCGTGTCAGCGGGCACACGAGCGGTGCGGCGCCGCAGCGTTGTTATGTCGCAGCGACGCCGTAGCAGCGAGCGAGCGTGTGTAATTGCTTGTGACGTAAAACAACTGAGCGGTGCCGCTCCGACGACGTCGCAACGCATTCACCCCTCCCCGCCTTGTCTTGGTGGTTGCAAGTCCGGTGCGGCGCCGGAGCGCATCGTGTGACATGCCACAGATATTTCTATGTAAGACGACGCAGCGACACCGCTCCGGCGCCGCAACGCCGCCGCAACGCATCGTGTGCCCGCACCCTAAATATTCAAAAAGTGCTACTACTCTATAAAAGACTTCTTATTGGACAAATAACTGCTCCAATATAGCCCCCCTCAGTCATGATGTGTTCAGCCTGCTGATGTGTACCTACCTACCTTAATTTGTTTCGTTTGGTTTTATCTTTTTTTACAAGCTTTTATTTAGCTTGCACTGTTCGTATGTAAGTATGTAAATAAGCTGTCCTTTCAAAATTTGCAGACCATTTTTCGACCATTTGTTGGTATCCGATTGAGCTAAAATTTTGCATACACCTTTAGTTCTGGTGACAATGCAATGTCCAATACTCAATGTTGTAGAATTTTAAATTAAAGCTTGTTTTTAAAAATAATGTAGCTATATGCCTATAATGACTATTGTATGCCCGAAGGGCAGGATGTAGCTGATTTATTTGATTATTTAAGACATATATTATGTACAAACCTACAATCCACAATAAAGATACATACATACATAAACTCACGCCTTTTTCCCATGGGGGTAGGCAGAAACCACAGAACGCCACCTGCTACGATCCTTACATACTCCTTTCGCCTCATCTACGTTCATACATCTCGTCATACAAGCACGCCGGTTACGAGTACTCCGCACCTGACCTTTCTGAAGAACCTCACCAATAAGGTCAGTGTAGGTCTTCCTAGGGCGACCCCTCCCTGCGTTGCCACTCACCTCTGCCATAAAGCACAATAAAGATATTGAATTGAATTGAAAAACATATCATCTAACAGCTAAAAACAGTCAGCTTAAAGTTACATGCATTTAGTGATGCCCCCGTTTCAATCTAAAATGGTTACCCTAGTTTTTTTCGTGGCAACATTTTAAAGATGCTACGTAAAACAAGATTAGAAGGTCATACGAGTTTGTGTGTGTAAAATTGTGTTAATTTAATTAGTTTTTTTTTATAGTATGATGGCTCAGTGATCTCGCGCTTGTCACATGTAGAAGCACTAAGAATAATAACAATACCTCTAAAAGAACTTGTCGTTATGGCCTACTGGTTTAGGCGCCCGCCTCTCTAAATGATGTTGTGGGTTCAAATCCGGGCAAGTACGACCAATGTGATTTTTTCAATTCACTTTCACAATGTACTTTCTAATCATGTCAAGAGGATGAGTGAAAGACAATTAACAAAAGGTATTTATATGGCAGAGGTGAGTGGCAACGCAGGGAGGGGTCGCCCTAGGAAGACCTACACTGACCTTATTGGTGAGGTTCTTCAGAAAGGTCAGGTGCGTAGTACTCGTAACCGGCGTGCTTGTATGACGAGATGTATGAACGTGGATGAGGCGAAAGGAGTATGTAAGGATCGTAGCAGGTGGCGTTCTGTGGTTTCTGCCTACCTCCATGGCAAAAAGGCGTGAGTGTATGTATGTATGTATTACATCGATTAACTAATAAATAAAGTAATTACGAAGTTACACTTAATATAAATATCAATACTTTTATTACAACAAATGCAAAAGTAACTCTGTGTATCTGTTACACTTTCACTACTAAACTACTGAACCGATTTTGATGAAATTTGGTACAAGGTAAGTTTAAACCCAAAGAAAGAACATAGGCTATTTTTTATACCGCGACTTTGCTTGCGTCACCGCAAAAGATAGTCATTAATAAAGATTGGTAAAAGTTTTTAAAGCATATATTATGACACGTGTCAATAGTACAAATAATTCACCATTGGTAAAATGTCGTAACAGAAAAATTCCTTATCAGTTAGCAAGTTTCTTTTATAGTAAGTGATAATAGGTCTTGAGGTTGGCGCATGCGCAATGGCTGGCATGGTGGCATCTTTACTATACTATACACAATATTGCTTTTCCATATGTACACATAATATCACGCCTGTAATTCCCGAAGGGTTAGGCAGAGGTGTACCCATTAGTACCTAGGTACACCCACATTTCACCAGTTATTTTAAATAAATAAATTCTTATTACACTAAAAGTAAATACCCTTGTAGTACATCCGTAATTATCCTAACTAATAAATGCGAAAGTAACTCTGTCTGTCTGTCTGTCTGTCTTTCTGTCTGTCTGTCTTTTCTTCACGCCTAAACTACTGAACCGATTTGTATGAAATTTGGTACAGGGTAAGTGTGAACCCCAACAAAGGACATACTTAAGCTACTTTTTATTCGAGTTCGACTTCGACTTCGTCTGCGTCCGCGATAACCGACATATACGCGGACGAAGTCGCGGGCAAAAGCTAGTAATGGAAAAAAAAGTCTTTTTTGTGATGTGACTTACACCTCGAATATCTCTGCCTACCTCTTCAATCAATAGAGGCGAGATGTTATGTTGCTAGGTGCACAATCTGAAATATTTATATAAATACCAGCCTATTACTGTCCCACTCAAACCATGTCAGAGGCCCTTGAGGCGGTTTAGAAACTCTGACACTAGGGTGTGTGGGGTCGTAAGACCTTACTGCCCACACGATAAAGAAAGACCTTTTAGTACGTGGTCGCCACTTGAGAGCCTTTACGACCTCAACGACTGTCTGTTCCACGAGCTATGTGCTCTGCCCATTGCAACTTGAGTGAGCAATTTTGAGAGCTATGGCGGTTGCCATTTCGTCGTTTTTAAACATGGGGAAACCCTCTTGTTTCTATGGATATCCATGTGTGCTAGTCAACAATAGTAGCTCATAATCTGCCTAGCCTTTTCCCAACTATGTTGGGGTCGGCTTCCAGTCTAACCGGATGCAGTTGAGTACCAGTATTTTACATGGAGCGACTGCCTATCTGACCTCCACAACCTAGTCACTGTGTAATACGATACCCCTAGGTAGGACTGGTTGTCAGACTATTAAACATGGGAAAACAATAGTAACAAACAAACACACAAACAATAGTAGCTAGTAATAAAAATGATTGTGTGCAGAATAATAAAAAGCGTTTTAATAGTTTCTTAACAAAAATATCACGTAAAGAGGCAAACATGTGTTTTTATCGATATCCTAGGATATCGATAAAAATAAAACATGCACAATCATATTCTTTTTATTGTTTCATCATCATCTGCCTAGCCTTTTCCCAACTATGTTGGGGTCGGCTTCCAGTCTAACCGGATGCAGCTGAGTACCAGTATTTTACATGGAGCGACTGCCTATCTGACCTCCACAACCCAGTAACTGGGTAATACGATACCTCTTGGTTTTTATTGTTTAATAGCAGGTATTATTTTTTATGTTTTTATTTTTTTTATTTTTTATTTTGCTTTTAGTATAATAGCGGCAGAGATGTCACTATGTTTTTTTTTAAGTGTGTATTTTGGTAATAAGAAAACCAGCCTATACAGAGAAGGCACGAGCATTGATCACTAACTCTCAAGGTGGATTAGCGATTTCAATGTTTTTTAGTCCAGGTTTCCTCACGATGTTATCCTTCACCGATGTCAGTGATGTCCAAAATAAACTTAAAAAGTAGGTACATGTGATTTTGAAGAAATCACATTGGTACTTGTGTCCTGTGGCGAATCCAAAATTATGTGAATAATTTTGACTGCCTCGTTGGTCTAGTGGACGCAAAGCGCGACTGCTGAGCATGAGGTCTTGGGTTCGATTCCCAGGTCGAGCAAAGTGTTTTTGAGCTTTTCCATCAGGAATTTCTTAGTAGCAGCCTTGGAGTTTTGTACCCGGTTGTTGGCAGTAGGTTCGCCCCCTATTACATGAGACTTAAACATAACTGGCGAAATGTGTCTGTGCCTCTGCCTAACCCTTCGGGGATTACAGGCGTGATGTTATGTTACAAAAATTTAAATAGTGGTCGGTTTAGCATTGCTCATCCATATATGTCAACATCCGTCATTAAAATGCTAAATTACAATCACGTGTTTAAAAAAAAAGTTTACTACTTAATAATATTTTTCTTGAAATATAAATATTTTTCTTAATCTTCTAGAACCTAATGACGAGATTTAAATCTTTTTAATTGCTTTGCTAAATGTAAAAAAAAGTAATTACTAATGAATTATTCATGTTACGGGACGGATGTTGATGTACTGAAAGAATAATTAATGATATTATTTCAGACTTAAATAATGTCCTATAAAAAACAAAATATGAAAAGTTACTCATCCTAATTAATGTTCTAATTAATTTAATCCTTATTATTTTTGTTATTAAGCTTGTAAATAATGTATATATTTTAGTAATAATCTATATTAAACTCTTGCAACAAAGAATTCCAACAAACTAACTTCCAACCTTCTTCCTAATTTAGGTAAAAATTACTGTATTTTATTTAACGAATTATCCTGTAATGAAAATTTTATAAAAAGTATTTTTTTTTAGTTTTTATACCTGTCAGATTTTTTTTTGTATTTTATTTGATTAAAAACATTTAAATTTCGAATTTATTATGTTAAAAAATAGTCATTATAGTTCAATAAATAATGTCATAATTTTTTTTTGTTTTTTTTTTTACAACGAAATGTCACTGGTGACATGACATTTAGGTTTTTTTTGTAGATTTAATAATTTTATGTCTATGATATTATTTAAATCTGTACTATTATAATGGCATTATCAATGTTTTTTATTTCATATTCCGTAATTTAAAACGTTTTACGTAACATAACGGTTTAATGTCATTTAATAGTTAATTAATTTAAACTTTATAATTTATTTTTTACACCATATTAAAATATAAAAAAACACTTCAAAAGCAAAATAAAAACGTACAAACGGTAAATTGCTAATTTAAAATTTATTCGCTATTAAAAATAAAAACTAAACTTAAACCAAATTAGGTACTATATAATTCAATAAAATCACAAGCTCGCAAAACATAAAAAAAAAATGTAACTAAAAAAAATCAAAACCCCCAAACAATAGACATCAACGCGCGCCCCATTTGGGCAAAACAAAAAAAAATCTTAACATTTTTACCAAACTAAAACTAAAATAAAAATTAAAACTAAAAAAAACTAAAAAAAAACTCACATTTAAAAATTCACGACAACCACTCCACACTGAATACCACAACACACTGAAATGAAACACGACAGAACTATGCTTAATACGTCGTTTTAATATCACAGATGAGATTTTTTTTATTTTTACTCGTTTTTTTTTAGCGCGCGTGGCACAGCACTTTCGTTCGCCGGATAAGAACAACCGCAGTTAAGATGCGACGGACGCTTATATACAAATGTTTATGAAATTACTTTGACCTCGGTATTCATACTACATGCGTTGGATACTTATTTAAGCTGAATCATGTATTTTTCCTTTTTTTATTTTTTTAGTTACGGATGTAGGGAAGGGTTAAACTGCCTGGTTAGTCTAGCGGTCGCAAGCTAGGGTTCGATTCCCAGGTCGGGCGTAGTGTTGTTGGGTTTTTTTGGAAGGAATTTCTCAGTAGCTGCCTCGGAGTTTGGATTTGTGCCCGGTTGAAGGGTCGCCCCCTATTACATGGGACTTAAACATAACTGGCGAAATATGGGTGTACTAATGAGTGCACTTCTGCCTAACCCTCGGAGATACTACAGGCGTGATGTTATATATAAATTTCTCAGTAGCAGCCCGGAGATCGGAAGTGGGTGGTGTGCTTCGGAAAGTACAGTCAGCAACAAAAGTCGATTAACAATGTTACTCTTTTAGCTTTCTTCGGCTTTCAGAATTTCAGGCAATAGCTAAGGGTTTATAATATCTTAATTTAATATTCATTGCGTTTTACTTTTTAATATTGTACTTAATAATTAGGATTTAAAAATCATAAATGTTAATCGACTTTTGTTGCTGACTGTACGTAAAGCCGTTGGTCCCGTTTTTTTCCTGGTTGTGTCGGATTGCCGTTCCAACGCACTATGAGAGTGAGGGTAGAGGGAGTGCAGCTGCGTTTGCGCACACATTTGTGCACTGTAATATCTCCTGCTGGCTAGTTTCCATAGTGATTGGCGGCCGTGACCTAAATCAGTCTGGAGTAGGGAAGGGTTAATCCTGCATTTAATTTTAGTTTGTAAATTAAAATTGCGCAGTGAAAGGGTTAGTATTTTCGAATGATATAATTTGCAATTATAAATTATGTAAGTGTAAGATTCTCTAGTATTTAATTTAAATAAACTGTTATTATGGAAACAAAAGAAAGTATAAAGTAATGTGTTATTGCGGATTTTTAAGGTTGGTTTTTGTAAGATTTTACTTTTAATAGGTGTCGTTTTTTATAATGAATGATTTTTATTATGTATTATACAGGGTTATTTTTAAAACACCAGCAACCTGATAAGGGGTCATTGCACTCATCATTATGAACAACTTTTTCTATAGGAGCAACCCTGAAATCATGAAAAAAAAATCAGCTGTTTCATACATTATGATTGTGTTGTGTAGCATTTATGTAGGGAACAGCTGATTAAGAATTGTGTTATTGGGTTTTTCCATCAGGAATTTCTCAGTAGCAGCCTTGGAGCCAATAGGCTCGCCCCCTATTACATGGGACTTAAACATAACTGGCGAAATGTGGGTGTACTAATGGGTACACCTTCAACTAACGTGCTTACCGAGGCACGGAGGAGTCTCAGTGTGTAACGATGGTCACCCATCCCCGTACCAACCCCGGCAAGTGTAGCTTAACTTGATAGGTCGAGCCGTGCGGCTGTTATTACTTAGCAACGAGTATCTTCTAGCTACACAAGTTACAACGACATAGTAATAAATTGCTCGTATTTTTTTTTCTAATTATTGTCTTTTTATCGCAATAGGAAGTAACTAATTATCAATTTGTAATTAAAAACGCGTTACAAGTAGGCTGTCTTAATACTTTGGCTTCTTATGTGCTTGTTTACGTTTGCCGTGGACTCAAACGAGCGGACTGCCTCATTGGTTTACTGGTCGCAAAGCGCGACTGCTGAGCATGAGGTCTTGGGTTCGATTCCCAGGTCGGGCAAAGTGTTATTGGGTTTTCCCATCAGGAATTTCTCAGTAGCAGCCTCGGAGTCTAGATTTGTGGCCGGTTGATGGCAATATGCTCGCCCCCTATTACATGTGACTTAAACATGACTGGCGAAATATGGGTGTGCTAATGGGTACACCTCTGCCGAACCCTTTGGGGATTACAGACGTGTTATCAGTTTAGAGAATTGGCATCTCTTACTGACATACATCTAAAGAGAAGGACGGTAACACTTACAAAACTAAGTTAGAGATGTCAAATTTTTAATCTATACGTTCAAGATGTCAACTTTAATTGTATGGATGTGTCAGATTGACTAAATTTGACAGCTCTAATTTACATCCGTCCCTTTCTTGTTTAATAGGAGAGAAAAAGAAAGAAACAGTCTAAATTAAGTTTTGTGCATAATAAATAAAATCGGCACCTTTTTTTTTGAGGTGGTTAAAATCATCAAATGAGTCCTTCCGCCCTGGGTAGGGCGGAAGGGACTGTCAGATTTTTACTGACTAAAAAACCACCCTGTCCCTTCTGTTGCCCTTTACGTTCCGGGGCCACGGTATCCTGTTAAGACGTCCCGCAACCCCGGCAGGCGTTTGGCCCCGGTGGGGCCCCGTCCCTGTGCTGAAAGCTCTTTGAGGCGCGCGCGAACAAAATGCGCCGTCGACCCAGAATCGGCACCTAAAAATAAAAACGGCAAATAAAATCTAAATTGTCTATACCTACATCTAAATTAAAAGTCAACAGGGGTCAGCAGTTCAAATACCTATACAAAAACTATTTAATGATAGTAAACGACCTTGGGAGGATGAGTTCGATTCCTGCGTCAGTGAATACACTAAATGATGATTAAAGAAAATATCCTATGATTGGGGTTTATTTTGTCAAAATTAACCAATCGACGTAAACATAACATCACACCTGTAATCCCCGAAGGGTTAGGCAGAGGTGTACACATTAGTATGTACACCCACATTTCGCCAGTTATGTTTAAGTTGCCATGTAACAGGGGGCGAGCCTATTGCCATCAACCGGGCATAAATCCAGACTCCGAGGCTGCTGCTGCTGCTACCGACGTAAAATATCTCCTATTTTTGAAGTAATTATAATCATTTGGATATTTAACGTCGCAAGGTGCGACTGCTAAGCATGAGGTTCGATTTCATGTTGGGCAAAGTGTTATTGAGTTTTTCCATCAGGAATTTCTCAGTAGCAGCCTCGGACAATGTCCAGTTCTCAATATTGTAATAATTTTAAATAAAAGCGGGCTTTTTAATTTTTTTTTCCAATATCGTTCGATTATTTATATTGCGCAAATTTATGTCATAAGAATTAATTTCATACGACCACTGTAGCGACATCTCTCGCCTCATATGCGAACTACAACTGACGTTTTATACATGGCTATATCAAAATTCATTTGCATATTAATATTTTTTGTTGGTCTAGTACCGTCAAACGGGGTGAATAGGGATGCAGGGGTGAATCGGGACGCAACTTTAAAAGGGATTTTAACGTTGAAATAATATAGTTTAATGCTACCAATGATAATAAATCGTAAATTATAATTCCGCAGAAACATTGAGCGTCTTTTTTAGTAATAAACTATATTATTTCAACGTTAAAATCCCTTTTAAAGTTTCGTCCCGATTCACCCCTGCATCCCTATTCACCCCGTTTGACGGTAGCAAAGCGCGACTGCTGAGGATGAGATCTTGGGTTCGATGCCCATGTCGGGCAAAGTGTTATTCGGTTTTTCCATCAGGAATTTCTCAGTCTGGATTTGTGCCCGGTTGATGGCAATAGGCTCGCCCCCTATTACATGGGACTTAAAAACATCTTAACCTCAATCTCTGCTCAACCCTTCGGGGAATACAGGCGTGATGTTAGGTTTATTAAAGACCCAATAATGACATCAATAAAAAAAAACAATCAAGATTGACATTTCAAAAAACTGTATTTATATAAACGTTTATTTATGACTAGCGCTCTCCCCGCGATTTCGTTCGCGTGGTTTTTCTTACAGATCTCTAATTTTTTGATAATAAAATATAGCATATGTATACAACCTGAATTTTAACTCGTTGTAAATCTTTCAGGGGGTGAATGTAGGAGGAGGCGGGCCGCGTGAGGGAGAGAACATCCTCCACCTCACGCCCCAGCCGCCGCGGGAGACGCCCAGGGCGTCGGACGTCGAGAGACGACATCCGGCCACCGTAGGCGCGGGCTTGCGGACGGCGAGTAATGGGTAGCTCGCCGTCCGATCAAGGACCATGCCCGGGTCGACGGCGCGTTCGGTTCGCGGGCGCCTCAAAGAGCTGTCAGCACAGGGACGGGGCCCCAATAGGGCCAAACGCCTGCCGGGGTTGCGACGTCTTAACAGGATACCGTGGCCCCGGAACGTAAAGGGCAACAGAAGGAACAGGGTGGTTTTTTTAGTCAGTAAAAGTCTGACAGTCCCTTCCGCCCCACCCAGGGCGGAAGGAGTCATATGATGATTTTTACAATAATGTGCTACATTACGATCAAATTGTATGGATCAGCTGTTTTTTTTTTCACATTTCGTACTATGTCCCTTAATAAAAGTTGTTCATATTCATGAATACATTCACCAGCTGAAAGATTTACAACGAATTAAAATTCACGGTGTATAGCACACAGGTTCAACCTAGTCCAGGCAAATTAGCAACTGTGCTCTATTTTTAATTGTCAATATTTTTTATTGTAATAAGTGTGCCCCTTTTATAAATAAATGATTATTATTTATTATATTATTATAGCACTCAGTGAAAACGTAGCTTCCAAACTCAAACCCAAAACAGTTATTTCAATTAGACCATTTACAGACACTTTTGAATTGTCAAGGAGTCGGTCAGTTAGTCAGAAAGTTGAAGCTAGTTGCTCGTTCCAAAACGGAGGTAGGCCTCTATGGAGAAACACGAGCAAGAAACTACACGGACACTCTTTTAAATTAGGTTTTTACAAATTCTAATTTGCGAAAGAATTTTCAAAATCGGTTTAGTAGATCCAGACATTACCCCCTACAATCACACAAACTTTACCACTTTATAATATTAGTATAGATTATTATCTATAGATACCTACCTATTCTTTTTTCTTATAGCATTTTTTCGATTTGAACTGTTACCTCTCAGATCATAAATATCTACTAAATTACTGACAGACATCGTCATCTGCCTAGCCTTTTTCCGACTATGTTGGGGTCGGCTTCCAGTCTAACCGGATGCAGCTGAATACCAGTATTTTACATAGAATGACTGCCTATCTGACCTCCACAACTCGGGTACTGGGTAACACGACACCCCTTGGTAAGACTGGTTGTCAGACTTTCAAGCTTTTGACGACCCGTAACGACTGTCAAAGATCCACGTATGACACCCGGGACCAGGTTACGTGCTTTCCGAGGTACGGAAATGTCATACGACCAACTTAATAACAACAAAATAATAAAGATACACAAAAAACAAAAACAACAAAAAAACAAAAACAACAAAAACAAAACAAAACAATAATAAAAAAAATGATAAAAAAGTCGATATATTGAGTAAAAAAAATAATAATAATGAAACATAACATCACGCCTGTTATCCCCGAAGGGTTAGGCAGAGGTGTACCCATTAGTACACCCACATTTCGCCAGTTATGTTTAAGTCCCATGTAATAGGGGGCGAGCCTATTGCCATCAACCGGGCACAAATCCATACTCCGAGGCTGCTACTGAGAAATTCCTGATGGAAAAACCCAATAACACTTTGCCTGACCCGGGAATCGAACCCAAGACCTCATGCTCGGCAGTCGCGCTTTGCGACCACTAGACCACATACCACATATTATATTTATCGGGAAGTCAATAGTACGGGAGCTGATTTGACATCGAGACGCAAGCGTTAGCTACGAAGTTAGCGCTTCTACAGAGTCTGGAGTGAAGTTCGTGCGAGCCGACTGCGAGTCGACGAGGGAGCCGAGTGAAGCGGACCGACTCTCTCTTCTCTGCCAGCCGTCGTGCGAGCAACATCTCTAGGAACTGTATTACGCCTCGTTGTGCTATTTAATTGTGTTAAATTAATTAAACCCAATATAAGTTCGTACGTGTTACTTGAAGTTGTTTATTCGTTACCCGTTACCCCACACATTGCCCACACATACAAGATGTCTTCTGATGATCTGGCCCCTCTGCCGACATCAGAAGTGGGATCTGAGCGGGTAAACGAGCAACACGTTGAAATCACGCCACGTGGTGAGAAAAATGGCGGGAACGGAGACAATTGGCGGTTATTATTTGAAATGCAAAATTCAAATATGAAGGCGTTGATCGAAACTCTCAACAAATCACAACGTTCTACCCACATCGTCAGCCTACCAGAATTTGATCCGGACAAGACAGATGCAGATGCACGCTCGTGGTGTGCAACTTCGGACCTGTGCCTGGCTGATAACCCCTTGGATGGCGGCCACTTAATTGTCACCATTAGCAAGGCACTTAAAGGCACAGCATCAGCGTGGTTGTCCCAAGTGTCTTATCCAGGTATGACATGGATTGAATTCAAAGACCTGTTCACTGCAAGATTTGTGAGCACGGAGACCGCTGCAGGTACGCTCATAGGTTTAAGTACTGACAAACCAAAAGAAGGTGAAACATTAGCGGCGTACGGAAGTCGTGTTGTGTCACTCTTGTTTAATCGCTGGAGGAATCTAAGCCTCGAACAAATAATAGTGTCAACAGCACTTGCTCACATTTCCCAGTTCAATCCGAGATTGCAAAGACTGGCATTTACGTCAGAAATAAACACTCGCCAGCAACTACAACAAGAATTGCAAGCCTTTTCCTACAAGCGCAAGTTAAGTTCAGTAGAAGAGAAAACATTTGAACAGAAACGCATGAAGACATCTCAAACAAGTACAATCAAATGTTTTCACTGCGGGAAGATCGGTCACAGGCAGGCGGATTGTTTTCATCGACAGAAGGACACTAAAGGAAAACTCGTGAAGACACCGAATACTCTCCAAGAATCAAAACCTGGCCCTCAGCAGCAGGCCACTACCAGCTCCATTGTCTGCTTCAAATGTGGGAAGCAAGGACATATCGCCACTCGCTGCCCTAACGGAAGCGGCACAGAGGCGCCGCGCAGCGAACGTCGTGTTGACGTGTGCAGTGTCGAAGCGCCGGGAGGAATTTTAAAACATCAAGGTCAGTTTTTCGCATTTCATTATTATTCTGGTGCTGAGTGCTCACTTGTTAAAGAGAGTGTTTCATGTAAATTTTGTGGAAAGCGTAAACAAAACATAGTAACTTTAAAAGGCATTAGCCAGTCAAGTATACTCAGCACTGTTCAGATTTCCTGTGTTGTTGAAATTGATAACAATTTTATCGAAATTTTATTACATGTTTTGCCTGATGTCTATTTACGTAGCGATATTATGATAGGTCGTGAAATATTGCTGCAAGGATTTTGTGTTAATATGACCGCGACGCAGTTTAAAATTACTAAAGCGCTCGACGTAAACAATTGTAGTTTACAACTACCCTCGGTTGATTTAGAAAGTGTCGTGTTGTCTAGTCGTACTAATGACCTACCTCTTATTAAAAATGATTTTACCGTTATTGATACCGATGTATCCTTAGAACAAAAATCGAAAATTGAGTCTGTGTTGATGCGGTATTCAAGCTATTTTATATCCGGCATGCCACAAACTCGCGTAACAACGGGCGAACTAGTGATTCGGCTAATTGACCCGAGTAAAACCGTACAGAGGCGACCTTATCGGTTTAGTGCAGAAGAAAGAAAAATAATGCGCGAGCGTATAGGCGAGTTATTGCGTGCTAATATCATTCGACCAAGTAGTTCGCCATTTGCGAGTCCAGCCCTTTTGGTAAAGAAACGCGACGGTTCAGATAGGATGTGCATAGATTACCGCGAACTAAATAACAACACGGTACCTGATCGGTATCTACTACCGCTTATTTCAGACCAAATATCACGTTTAAACGGTGCGCGGTATTTTACCAAATTAGATTGTGCTTCTGGATTTCATTTAATTCCGATAAATTCAGAAGAATCGATACAGCGTACAGCGTTTATAACGCCAGACGGCCAGTATGAGTATTTGACAATGCCATTCGCACTCCGCAATGCGATATCGGTTTTTTTAACGCGCGATTGTTAATGCTCTGGGTGATTTGGCTAATACTTACGTCATCGTGTTATGTCGGTTTTAAAGTCTACGTTAACTACTGTAGAGTCCACTGATCGCTCATGGCAGGACTGTTTAGGCGAAGTCCAGCTTGCAATTAACTGCACGGTGAATCGTACGACAAAAGCTAGTCCACTTTAACTTTTAATTGGTAAGGTTGCGCGGCCTTGGCATTAATGGTAGCTGATGATATAGAGTCAGAGATTGATTTAAATACCGTTCGGGAAGATGCGTTACGTAACATAGAAAATGCAGCTTCCTATGAAAAACGTAGGTTTGATCAGACAAAGGCAAGGCTGAATAAATTTTCGCCGGGAGATTTTGTTTTGATCATGAACGAAGAGCGTAATCAAACAAAGTTAGACCCTAAATTTAAAGGACCATTTGAGGTCGTTGAGGTTCTTGACGGAGATCGCTATAATCTAAAATCACTTAACTCTAGACGTACTTACAAATACGCTCATGATAAATTGCGAAAAATGCCGGAAAATCAGAGCTTAACTGACGAATGTGATGATGATCAGAGTAGTTGTGATAATGAGGGCGCTTAAGTTTGCATGATGATCGGACCGTACCAGGGGTTGTCGTGTAGCCGTAGCTCGGTAGAAATCGGTTCTATTTTTATAGTCCGTGAGTACGCGGTATGCAGTCAACTCTGGCGGAGGTCGGGTTTCAGTGGAAACCATAGAGTCCTGTTGAGGCTCGGCGTTTCCCGTGGGGATTCGCATATGAGAGATGAGTAACTAAAGGTTACTGGGCTATGTGTAGCCAGAGATCACATGTAGAGCTTAAGTTTAGTTTCATTGGTTTAAGTGTGTTGATATGAGTCAACGAAATACTGAGATAGTGAGTTGAGCCCTGACTTTTCAATTAAAGATTGTTAGTGTTGTGAATGGTAAAAATATACTCGCTTTTGTTAATTAATGTCTTTCATTTATTTGGTTACTTGTTATTAGAGGAAATATTTTGTGAGTTTTAAAAGTAGACTTCAATTTTAGAGTCGTTAACTTTCCTTTGCTTAGGTCAGGAGTGACCGAACTGTTTGATACTGCGTTATAAATCTTGTTTCAGAATAACACACAGGGACGTGTGTCCTGTAGGATGGCCGTATCGGGAAGTCAATAGTACGGGAGCTGATTTGACATCGAGACGCAAGCGTTAGCTACGAAGTTAGCGCTTCTACAGAGTCTGGAGTGAAGTTCGTGCGAGCCGACTGCGAGTCGACGAGGGAGCCGAGTGAAGCGGACCGACTCTCTCTTCTCTGCCAGCCGTCGTGCGAGCAACATCTCTAGGAACTGTATTACGCCTCGTTGTGCTATTTAATTGTGTTAAATTAATTAAACCCAATATAAGTTCGTACGTGTTACTTGAAGTTGTTTATTCGTTACCCGTTACCCCACACATTGCCCACACATACAAGATGTCTTCTGATGATCTGGCCCCTCTGCCGACATATTATAATGTTAGCCCTACATTTTTTATTTTTTGTATTTTTATATTAATAATTTAAATGTGTATTCAAATGAATAAAGAAGATATTAATAAAGATGTAAGCCACGGCAATTAAAGGCCGCTGCATACGTGACGGGTAAATACTCCGGACGGGACGTGAGCGGGACGGGCACGTGATTGCCTCGTTCAAAACGGGAACGTGGTGCAAACGCATACGCAACGTGACATTGATTCGTATCTAACGTGCTAGTGTTGTAAACAACGAAAGATGGATTTTTCAATTCAAGAATTGGCTTTAATTGCTATTGCTAAACGGGGACGTGCTAAACATCGTCGCCGACGATATTTTTCCCGTCCACGTTCCCGTCCCGTCCATGTTCCCGTGACATATACGTATTTGGATACATTTTGTATGCAACGATGTTTCCAAAACTTCCCGTCACGTCCCGTCCGGATAAAAACCCGTCACGTATGCAGCGGCCTTAAGAGATGACTAATCCCAACTGACAGCGGCAGCGCTTGGGCAAGAAACAAACCCAGGGCGCCACACTCAACAGTCGTGCTTGCGGCCACGAAATGAACGGGGCAGTAAAACATAATAACGATTACGTAATCAATAAATTTAGGTATTTGGTCCAAATGTTATAATATGACTTTGACCTCAGACCTCTCTCTCGAACTAAAGTTATGTTACTTTCTATAATGGCTTAATAAGTGGGTAATCTAATGATTTATATAGTTACTTACAATTTATAATAATTAAAATGATGTCAATAAAGTTATAAATAATTACTAAAAGATAAATATTAAATAATTAAAATATAAAATAAGTGACTTCAGTAGCTATAGCTAACGCAATTTAGAATATCACACAAAAAAGTGTAATTTTGTAGTTAAAATAATACAATTTTTTTTTTAATAAAATGCGTTAATTTAAATAATTATTGTCGACTTGTTTTTTTAGAGTAATAATATTTAAGTATGGATACGTAATAAGTTGAAAATATATTATAAATGTAATAACAATTTTTTTTTGGTCTTAAAATTAAATTCTT
The DNA here is from genome assembly GCA_949316365.1 of Hoplodrina blanda. Lineage (NCBI taxonomy): Eukaryota > Metazoa > Arthropoda > Insecta > Lepidoptera > Noctuidae > Hoplodrina > Hoplodrina blanda. Next base: position 7,161,981 of record OX438574.1, on the reverse strand, counting down.
TTTAAGACTGTATTTTATCATTTTTAGATTTATCAAGTTATTATTCTTCCAATTAAAAAACTGCCTCGTTGGTCTAGTGGTCGCAAAGCGCGACTGCTGAGCATGAAGTCTTGGGTTCGATACCCAGGTCGGGCAGTGTTATTGTTTTTTTCCATCACAAATTTCTCAGTAGCAGCCTCGGAGTCTGGATTTGTGGCCGGCTGATGGCAATAGGCTCGCCCCCTATTACATGGCAATGTGGGTGTACTAATGGGTACATCTCTGCCTAACCCTTCGGGAATAACATTATTTATTTTTAAGGAAAGTTTGTAATAATATATATTTAATTTCGGGATTCATAAAAAATAAAAATGTTATATTTTAGGAGCAGGAGTTTCAATTTTTTTTTTGGAATGTTAGAAATTACATTTTTTATAATTTTAATATATATATTTCTTTTTAATAATCCTGTATATTTTTTATGCAAGTTTTACAGTTACTGGTTTTACATTTATTTAGGGATGGGAAAAATTAAAATTTGTTTTTTTTCGTATATAATTATATTTTTAATTAACTTATTTTCTTGAGTAAATTATATTTATTATTTGGGTTGTTTTTTAACAATCATTATATTGTATTTATATTGAGCACCGGTGTCTCAAGGTTATGTAATAAAAGTAGGTAGTTTTATTTAAGGCCAGGAAAAATAATAACCCTATAAATTCTACCATACCATACACTATATTAAAGTAACAACATAATTGACCATTTCGGGACTTGTTCCACTCTGTTACTCATCAGACATCCAGTTGTGATACACTGTAACCACGCAGCTATGTGGTTCGCCCACGGCCGCGCGTATCCGGGTTCGACACAATGTTGAGCAAAATACGGGAAATATAAATATAGTTCTTAATTGCATATAGGCAGTAATGTGGCAGTGCCATCTTTAAAGAATGTTATGAATAAGATGTCGTATTAATCATCGGTTGCCAGGGTTGGTTGATACGTTTGTAAGTTAACTAGTTTTTGGCCGCGACTTTTTCTACGTCAAAATTGATAAATAATTCTATCGGGACACGAATATGGGTTAAAAATTAGTCTATGTGTTTTATCTAGATATGTTGAATTTCAGCTAATTCTGTTTTGCCGTTTAAGCTTGAAAGAGTGACAAACATACATCATCCATCCTCACAAACATTGGATAATATCATAGAAGTAGGATAAGGAACGCAGTACTCGTAGCCGGTGTGCTTGTATGAACGTGGACGATTCGAGGCGAAAGGGATTGTAGCAGGTGGCGTTCTGTGGTTTCTGCCTACCCCCATGGGAAAAAGACGTGAGTATATGTATGTGCATATGTGCAAATAAGTTGATAAAGTTTGAATTGTTGATAAAGGGTTATGTAAAAATTACATAAAAGAAATTATAATTCATAATAAAAAGAAAATAACTTGATCATTTCAAATTACAAAATAGTTGGCCTGGATTGGTATTGAATTAGTCGTTATAAAATAAAAAAAAATGTAACCTATTTTAATATTTAGGTAATTATTAAATTAAATCATAAATCTATTATTTATACCGAAAGAAGATAATCTTAAAAAAATAAGAATAAAAAACCAATATTAAAATAAACCAAAAACTGTTTTTGAATTTCTCCCATCCCTAAGAAAAAACCTGCTTGTTAATAAACCTTGAGATACCGCATTCGGTTACCTATAAATATTTTTACTTTTATACATGCCTTTCATACGTGAGGTGGGTTCGATTCCAGGCTATAACTAATCATTATCTGCCTAGCCTTTTCCCAACTTTGTTGGGGTCGGCTTCCAGTTTCACCGGATGCAGCTGAATACCAGTATTTTACATGGAGCGACTGCCTATCTGACCTCCACAACCCAGTAACTAGGTAATACGATACCCTTTGGTCAGACTGGTTGTCAGACTTTCGGGCTTCTGACGACCCGTAATGACTGTCAAAGATCCACGTATGACAGCCGGGACCAACGGCTTAACGTGCTTTCAGAGGCACGGAACGATGTCGGTAATGTCTAAGATAAACTTAGAAAGTACATATGAACTGAAAAAGTCACATTGGTACTTGCCCGGATTCGAACCCACAACCTCATGTATGAGAAGCACACTTCCATCCAGGCTATAACTAATAGGACTTTTCAATTCATATGTACTAAGTTTATCTTAGACATCACTGACATCGGTGAAGGAAAACATCGTGAGGAAACCTGGACTTGTAATTAAAACTAACGACCCGCGTCGATTACAATATAGATATATAAACCTTCCTCTTGAATCATTCTATCTATTGATGAAAACCGCATTAAAATTCGTTGCGTAGTTTAAAAGATCTAAGCGTACAGACGGCGGGAAGTGGTAAAAATCATCAAATGAGTCCTTCCGCCCTGGGTAGGGCGGAAGGGACTGTCAGACTTTTACTGACTAAAAAACCACCCTGTTCCTTCTGTTGCCCTTTACGTTCCGGGGCCACGGTATCCTGTTAAGACGTCCCGCAACCCCGGCAGGCGTTTGGCCCCGTTGCGTCCCTGTGCTGACAGTTCTCTGAGGCGCGCGCAAACAGAACGCGCCGTCGACCCGGGCATGGTCCTTGATCGGACGGCGAGCTACCCATTACTCGCCGTCCGCAAGCCCGCGCCTACGGTGGCCGGAGTACTATGTAGAGATAAGTCTGTAATCGCCAATCCGCCTTGAGCAAGCGTGGTGATCAATGCTCGTGCCTTCTCTGTATGAGAAGAGGGGTTTGTCCCGCATTGGGGCAATAATAAACTGCTTTAAATACGTTAAGGAAGTTTTGTAGTTTCTAGCTGGTGACAAACAGGATGACACTCCCTTTTTACGACAATCACAGTTATAAAACACTTGACCTATACATTAGCATGCACTCTAATCTATTCAATATTAGTCATAGACAATATGTAAAGTTCATCTAAATCTATCTATACATGTAAAATGCTTTGTCCTGACTGACAGACGGATCAACGCACAGCCTAAACCGCTGATCGTAGAGACCTGAAACTTGGAGGGTGTGTTCTTTGTATGACGTAGGCATCCGATAAGAAAGGATTTTTTGCAATTCTACCCCTAAGGAGATGAAACTGGGGTTCAAACTTTGTATAGAGAAATAAAGTGAGAACTCACGCCTTTTTCCCATGGGGGTAGGCAGACACCACAGAACGCCACCTGATACGATCCTTACGTACTCCTTTCGCCTCGTCCATGTTCATACATCTCGTCATACAAGCACGCCGGTTACGAGTACTCCGCACCTTATGAGTTTATGTATGTATGTATGTAAAGTGAAAACCCTAAGTTAGAACTTATTTAATTTTCTATTAATGATTCTCTTTAGACTGGGCTTCCTCTCTCCTACCCTTTTGCTGTGCCTTACTGGGTCCATAATGATCTCAATTATTTAAGTTACCACCTAAATATACTCATGGAGAAGCAATAAAGATATTGAGTATTGAATAAGATTAAGTAGATCTCCAAAGACAAATAAACAAAAACAAAGACACAGACAAAGATACAAAAGTGACAAAGATAGAAAAGGGTATGCTTAGATGGTTCGGTCATGTTGAGAGGATGAGTGAAAGACGATTAACAAAAGGTATTTATATGGCAGAGGTGAGTGGCAACGCAGGGAGGGGTCGCCCTAGGAAGACCTACACTGACCTTATTGGTGAGGTTCTTCAGAAAGGTCAGGTGCGGAGTACTCGTAACCGGCGGCGGCGTGCTTGTACGACGAGATGTATGAAAGTAGATGAGGCGAAAGGAGTATGTAAGGATCGTAGCAGGTGGCGTTCTGTGGTTTCTGCCTACCCCCATAGGAAAAAGGCGTGAGTTTATGTATGTATGTATGTATTAGATCTCCAATAACGGACGCGGATGATGTCGTAGGTAGAAGCTAGCTACTAATTATGTAGGTAGCTAAAACAAAAACATTTAAAATTCAGAAGTACGACATCTTTATTTATGTTATTTTGCACACCCATCTTTTTACTAACCGGATCGAGTACTGCTTAAAATACCAAGACGGATGCGAGTGACCCCTGACCTCATAGAAGATTACTTTTTGAATATTTTTATATGACTCTTTATTTCGAGTGATATTAACCAAAATTATCTTACTATACACATCAAAAGTGTCTAGGGATCAAGATGTATTTGGTAATAATAGTATATTGATCCCTAGACACTTTTGATGTGTGTATATCAACTATGTCATAGTGATTGCAAAGCGTGACTGCTGAGCATGAGGTCTTGGGTTCGATTCCCAGGTCGGGCAGTGTTATTGAGTTTTTCCTTCAGGAAAATCTCAGTAGCAGCCTACTTGGAGTCAAAAATTTCTCAGTAGCAGCCTTGGAGTCTGGATTTGTGCCCGGTTGATGGCAGTAGGCTCGCCCCCTATTACATGGGACTTAAACATAACTGGCGAAATGTAGGTGTACTAATGGGTACACTTCTGCCTAACCCTTCGGAATTACAGACGTGAGATGTTTTTAGCCACGAGCACCTCGATACAAAACATAGTCATAGCATTCATAAGATGATGTAATTACCACGTAAAATCTATTAAATATTAATTACTCGTTTGTGAGGTGATTTCTAGTCAATAGGATATAAAACTTTTTCATGAAATAGTGTATTATTGTGCAGTTAGTTATAACTAACTAGTAACTGCTCCACGTGACTGAGTATAATACGTCACGAAAGATGAGACTTGACAAGCGTCAGTAATGGGGAGCTTGCGCAGGTATGGATGTACGAAATAGTTATCCATAATTTGTGTATCTATTCAGGGATATGTCTATGATATTTAGATTAAAATTCTTATCAATATTATAATATAATTTATTACGAAATATTAAAGTTTGTGTGGTATGTCAAGTCTTATCTTTCGTGGCGCGTATTGTACGCGTGTTTTTTTTACACGGCAGAGGTGAGTGGCAACGCAGGGAGGGGTCGCCCTAGGAAGACCTACACTGACCTTATTGGTGAGGTTCTTCAGAAAGGTCAGGTGCCCAGTACTCGTAACCGGCGTGCTTGTATGACGAGATGTATGAACGTGGACGTAAAAGGAGTATGTAAGGATCGTAGCAGGTGGCGTTCTGTGGTTTCTGCCTACCCCCATGGGAAAAAGGCGTGAGTTTATAAATGTAACCGTACTACCTTGAATGAAAGCGGATCCTTGAAACGAACATCTGGAAAACCCTGGCAGAAGGCTGTAGTACTAAAAACGATGACAAATCCATGACATCAAAGGTACACAAGATTTGAATAATTCATGCTTCTCACTAAAGGGTAATTTGTTCCGTTTATTTACGTTCTAGTTGTCCTTTACTTTGTGTTACAGAAATACGCCATTTTGTAGCTAGGTACTGTGGTATTGGGATTATAAAACTACTTGAGATTGAAAGACTTTATTAATACTTCAGATATTAACTGAATATTCATTAAATTATACTAGCTTTTTTTTTAAGTTGGCAAAAATCATCAAATGAGTCCTTCCGCCCTGGGTGGGGCGGATGGGACTGTCAGACTTTTACTGACTAAAAAACCACCCTGTTCCTTCTGTTGCCCTTTACGTTCCGGGGCCACGGTATCCTGCTACTTAAGACGTCCCGCAACCCCAGCAGGCGTTTGGCCCCGTTGGGGCCCCGTCCCTGTGCTGACAGCTCTTTGAGGCGCGCGCGAACAGAACGCGCCGTCGACCCGGGCATGGTCCTTGATCGGACGGCGAGCTACCTATTACTCGCCGTCCGCAAGCCCGCGCCTATATTATACTAGCTGGACTGCCTCGTTGGTCTAGTGGTCGCAAAGCGTGACTGCTGAGCGTAGGGTCTTGGGTTCGATTCCCAGCTCGGGCAGAAAGTGATATTGAGTTTTTCCATCAGGTATTTCTCAGTAGCAGCCCGGAGTTGACAAGTTAGTGACGGACTGGTTGTCAGATTTTCGGGCTTCTGACTACCCGTAACGACTGTCAAAGATACACGTATGACAGCCGGGACCAACGGCTTAACGTGCTTTCCGAGGCATGGAGAAGTCTCGGTGTGTAAAGATGGTCACCCATCCACGGACCAACCCCGGCAAGCGTAGCTTAACCTGATGGATTGACCCGTGCTGTTATTACTTAGCCATACTACTTTTCCATCGTTTACCGAACATAGGAATATCTTAAGTCTATGCGTAATTCCAGTCGTTTTATAGACTGTAAAGATTCCTTTATTGTCTAGATTTTATTGTTTTTTAATAGACCAGATTTCTTGTTTTTACATATTTACAATGTTTATACCACGTGAATGAAATTATTCATATCTACGGATTGTAGCAAGTTATCATATAGCTGTTAAATACGAATACTGCCCATCAAACTGAGTAACTTTGGTTGACACTTCCCGTGACCCAAGGGTTCCGGAGTCGCGGGACGTCTTAACAGGATACCGTGGGCCCGGAACGTAAAGGGCAACAGAAGGAACAGGGTGGTTTTTTAGTCAGTAAAAGTCTGACAGTCCCTTCCGCCCCACCCGACTCATTTGATGATTTTTACCAACCAAAAAAACAAAAAGGGCTGGCTATTAGGTACCTTGACCAGAGGTAAAGCATTGCCATTCAACGTGGCAATGCGGCCAGTCTTTTGGGCACATTTCCAGTTGGCAACGATGTAGATGAATTTGTTGATGCCATTTACTTTTAGTTCCATTTTTTTTATTCTGATTGTTTTTTTTTTTTATATAAAGTCTGTTAATATTGTACATATTAAGTCCCATGTAATAGGGGGCAAGTCTATTGCCATCAACCGGGCACAAATCCAGACTCTGAGGCTGTTAGTGAGAAATTCCTGATGGAAAACACAATAACGGGATAGATATATACATATGATACTTCTAAATGTGCGCCAGTCATCAACAAACATAAAATATCATGGGAAAACACAAACTCAATTGATGAGCACGTAATATAAACAGCGTACATTTTTTATCTGTCAGTTAGCGGAACTTAACTACCGGATACAGATCTACGACGTGGGGAAATACGTCATAATTATTACTATTAAACAATAGTATATCGTTATTATATGACATAACATATTATACAACCTGAATTTTAATTCGATGTAAATCTTTCAGGGGGTGAATGTACTCATGAATATGAACAACTTTTACTAAAAGACATAGTACGAAATGTGAAAAAAAAAACAGCTGATCCATACAATTTGATCGTAATGTAGTACATTATTGTATGGATCAGCTGTTTTTTTTTTTCACGTTGTATGTATGATGAATGAATGACGTAGTAACTATATACGAGAATCTACATACATACATAAACTCACGCCTTTTCCCATGGGGGTAGGCAGAAACCACAGAACGCCACCTGCTACGATCCTTACATACTCCTTTCGCCTCATCTACGTTCATACATCTCGTCATACAAGCATATACGAGAATCTATAGCCACTATTATAAAAACTGCCTCGTTGGTCTAGTGGTCGCAAAGCGCGACTGCTGAGCATGAGGTCTTGGGTTCGATTACCAGGTCGGGCAAAGTGTTATTTGGTTTTTCATCAGGAATTTCTCAGTAGCAGCCTCGGAGTCTTGATTAGTGCCCGGTTGATGGTCGGCTCGCCCCCTGCTACATTGTAGTACTTAAACATAACTGGCAAAATGTGGGTGTACTAATGGGTACACCTCTGCCTAACCCTTCGGGGATTACAGGCGTTATGTTATGTTGTTATTATATGGAGAAGGTTCTTAGGAAAAAAAATATGGCAGTATGAAGTTTGTTGGGTCAGCAAGTGATTCTAAACAGACTGATTTCAAAAGATCAATAAAACATAATATGAATCCCAATAAAGGAAGTTGAAACACGTTACATTGACATGTCCCGATACTCTTGCAAACCACAATTATAACTAATTAGTGTTATTAAAGCAACGCAAACAATAGCTGGTACAATAGATCGATTTCTGAGATGGTAATAGTTTTTATTATCATTTTTCTGAGATCAAAGATAATATTTTGTAAAAACTTCTAACGATTCGTGATGCTGATGACCCAGTTAATATACATTGGTATTTCATACAAACTTTCAAGTCATTATTTTTCGAAATTATTTGCCATCCAACGTGGCAATGCGGCCAGTCTTTTGAGCACTTTGGCGCTCCACCCACTGAAGATGCGTCCCGCCGCGGTGAGCAGAGCGACAGATAACGCGCGCGGCGACGGAGGCGCAGATCTGCCTTACTTAGCGGTGAAATCTGCTCCCCCGCGCGGTGAAGCAGATTACGACGGCCTCGCGCTAAATAAATTTGTCTACGTCGAAATCCATCGTGCAAACGTCTGTACAGTATAAAATCACGCCCGGGACGGCAGAGCCGGTGTGTCATATCCCGCGGCACGCCCTGCGCTCCCGCGCAGATTGGCAGAATCTGCGCGCGGTGCGCCTTCCCGCTCGTTTCCGCGTCGGCAGTGTGTTGTGCTAGGCGTGATTTCTATATAAATTGAGATACTTGCATACAACGGTAAAATCTGCCTGAATAAATCTGCGACGGGGCGCGGGGCAGTGGGTGGAGCGCCTTTTCCAGTCGGGATTGGTCATCTCTTAACTGTCATGGCCTATATCTTTATTCTAACTATATTTAATTTTTTATTGTTGTTTTATATTCATCTTCATTATTTTCGCATGAAGAAGCAACAAGAATATTTTAACCAGGATTTTTTAAAAACCTAATTGAATACAGTGTCCGTGGAGTTTCTTGCTCGTTCTTCTCCATAGAGACCTACCTACGTTTTGGAACGAGCAACGTTACTAGCTTCAACTTTCGGACTAACTGACCGACTCGGGATTGCGGGATGCCTTAACAGGATACCGTGGCCCCGGAACGCAAAAGGGCCACAACAGGGTGGTTTTTGAGTCAGTAAAAGTCTGGCAGTCCCTTCTGCCCCACCCAGGGCGGAAGGACTCACTTCACTCAACATGAAATGAGTGTCAATCATGTTTTGACTTTGACTTAGTCGCGCTTTGCGACCGACCACTAGACGAACGAGGTAGTCTTTTATAAAGTATTTTACCTTTCAAAGAACTCATAAAATCAGAAGTGCCTTGAAATCCCTTAGTCACTTCTTGCAACACACAGGGAGGGAAAGGGTGGTCTCAATCGTGCTAATGGACATAAATTTACGATTATGACGTTGTTTATATTATGGGTTTTTGAATTTCATAACTTAAGAAATGATTCAACGATTCTTTCATAATATTGTATCATATATCTAAATGATATGTTATGTACAATATTTCCAGACTTATTAAATAAAGCTAACCTATAAAAATCCAACAAAAAAAAAAGAAACTAAAACTAAATGGCATCAAAAATTTCTCCGCCTCGACGTTAACTCAAAGTCAAAACATTTATTTCAATTAGACCATTTACAGGCACTTTTGAATTGTCAAGGAATCAGTCAGTTAGTCAGAAAGTTGAAGCTAGTTGCTCGTTTCAAAACGGAGGTATGCCTCTATGGAGAAGAACGAGCAAGAAACTCCACGGACACTCTTTTCAATTTGGTTTTTACAAAATCCTGGTTACAATATACTTGTTGCTTCTACATTTGAAAACAATGAAGATGAATATAAAACAATAATAAAAATAAAATAAAATAAGAATCAATATGTAAGCATGAGGTTTTGAGTTCAATTCCCAGGTCGAGCAAAGAGTTATTCATCAGGAATTTCGCTCGCCTCTTACATGGGACATAAACATAACTGGCGAAATATGGATGAAGGTACTAATGAGTACAACTCTGTCTTTTTTTTTTTTTTAGGTGGTAAAAATCATCAAATGACTCCTTCCGCCCTGGGTGGGGCGGAAGGGACTGTCAGACTTTTACTGACTAAAAAACCACCCTGTTCCTTCTGTTGCCCTTTACGTTCCGGGGCCACGGTATCCTGTTAAGACGTCCCGCAACCCCGGCAGGCGTTTCTATTGGGGCCCCGTCCCTGTGCTGACAGCTCTTTGAGGCGCGCGCGAACATAACGCGCCGTCGACCCGGGCATGGTCCTTGATCGGACGGCGAGCTACCCATTACTCGCCGTCCGCAAGCCCGCGCGTACAATTCTGCCTAAACCTTCGGGGATTACAAGCGTGATGTTTGTCCTCTGAATGATTCAAAGACACCTTGTAATAGTCGAGTGATTCACTCGACCTATATATGAGCTTACTTTTGCCAAATCCAGTCCTAACCTTTCAATTAATTAAGTCAAACTAATCTAATTTTGATATGATTCATGTCTTACAAGGTAATATGCAGTAAAGTCAGCTAGATTGAATATGTATTGAAAAAGTCATATTGGTACTTACCCGGCATCGGACCCACCGCCTAAGCACGGTAATATTATAAATACAGTACCAGTACCTACTCCAACTTCATACAAACGGACGAAACGCGAGCTATACCTACGCGCCTCGATCTCGGGGTGCGCTCGGGGCGCAGACAGTCACGACTGTACCGCAGTGTACGTACAGCGAAAAAGTAGGCATTTAATTCAAGGTTAAGGCCGAGTTTAACTACTGGTTATACTGTGGCCTGCTTGAGAGGCAGGTGCTTTAACAACTGGGCCATCACCAGAGGTCGAAATTAGGCAGAGTTATTTATGTCCTTGCATCGAAATGTTGATCATCATCTGCCTAGCCTTTTCCCAACTATGTTAGGGTCGGCTTCCAGTCTAACCGGATGCAGCTGAAAACCAGTATTTTACATGGAGCGACTGCCTAACTGACCTCCACAACCCAGTAACTGGGTAATACGATACCCCTTGGTAAGACTGGTTGTCAGACTTTCGGGCTTCTGACGACTAGTAACGACTGTCAAAGATCCACGTATGACAGTCGGGACCAACGCTTTGCTTTCCGAGGCACGGAATATGTCAGTAATGTCTAAGATAAACGAAAATGAATGTAAAAAAAAAAATCAATGTTGATATTGATATGAATTTTCCCGAGATTTATAATACAATCACGTGTGGCCAACAATATTACAAATAAATAATAATAAAAACCTCAGGGATAGATAAGTCCCTGCCGGGGTTGCGGGACGTCTTAACAGGATATCGTGGCCCCGGAACGTAAAGAGCAACAGAAGGAACAGGGTGGTCTTTTAGTCAGTAAAAGTCTGACAGTCCCTTCCGCCCCACCCAGGGCGGAAGGACTCATTTGATGATTTTTACCACCTAAAAAAAGAAAAGGGATACATAAGTCAAATAAAACAAAGATAAGTAATTAACATAAATTTTTTATTAGTATTTATACATTAATTTACTTTTTTTTTTATTTACGTTGGCCACACTACGATTATGGTTTAAATTGTATAAAAGTAAATAACCTTTTTATTTAATAAATCACGGGATTTTACTGCTCTTTAAAATTAATCTCGGGATTTGAGGCATACCTATCCACTTTATTCTTTCGATGTAAATTCCTGATGGAAAAACACAATAACTCTTTGCCCGACCTGGGAATCGAACCCAAGACCCCATGCTCATGACCAACGAAACAGTCCTCGAGTGTGTCCTTTTCCTTATATTTTGATAATTTTCATCCCGTTTTGGTGTTCCCAATTTAGGATTTCGTCTTAATTTTGAAGCTGTGTGCAAAGGCTAGGTATAATTGTACAAGTTTATTAACATTTTCCCTGAATTGTTATTTGCCAAAAATTTCAAGGTTTTATTGGTTATACTAGTCCATCCAACAAAGAGATTGTAGAGTGCGTGAGCAAGGCCCTAAGCAATTACTTCAGAAAATTGTTCAGGGTGCTTAGAGAGTTAACATACTAAAAGTCCTGACATCTAGGGGGTGAGGCGGAGTGGGGGGAGAGGGTTAAAGTTCCCATTTTTCAGTTTTTCGCTAATATTTTTTAAACGGTGCGTCATGGAGATAAGATGTCTTCTACGCAATGAAAGCTTATAAAATTATGTACAACTTTTATCTTATACACTTTTTCACATTCCTACCTATTTTCGAACTACACATTCCGGAAAGTGGTGGACGGTGGATTCCTACTGCACAGAGTAGTTTGGCAAAAAAATGCCTGTGTTGCCACGATTTGTGATGGATATATCACCTACATCAACCGCCACTATCCTGGGATGAGTCGTACTGTGGTATTCGATGGGTACTTAAACTCAGCTAACTCTACAAAGTCACAAGAACAGAGGCGACGATATAAATTGAGGAGGTCGGCTGATATGAATTTGTCTTTGAACACAGCAATACCAATGAAGCAAGAAGATTTTTTGTCTAATCCTACCAACAAAAGTCAGCTCATTTCTTTACTACAGACAAAGCTTCAGGAAAATGGTATAAAAACTCTCCAAGCCACTGATGATGCTGATGTTCTTATCGTGAAGACTGCTGTGGAACTATCGACTCATAGACGAATTAAAAGATAATATGTATCAAAGATACAAGTTTTCATTACTCAACGGCTGAACCGATTTGGATGAAATTCGTTATGATTAAAGATTTGGATTTTTAGGCTACTATTAGGTTACTTTGTTTGCGTTATTTCGGGATCCGAAATAACGCAAACAAAGTAGCAGGCAACAGGTAGAGATTCATAAAAGTAGTTTTTTCGAAAATTTTCACTATTTCAGAATGTATATGTAAAAAATGGGTAGTAATTCGAAAAAGTGTATAAGACTAAAGTTGTAGGAAATTTTATAAGCTTTCATTGCGTAGAAGACATCTTATCTCCATGACGCACCGTTTAAAAGATATTAGCGAAAAACTGAAAAATGGGAACTTTAACCCTCTCCCCCCACTCCGCCTCACCCCCTAGACGTCAGGACTTTTAGTATGTTAACTCTCTAAGCACCCTGAACAATTTTCTGAAGAAATTGCTTAGGGCCTTGCTCACGCACTCTACAACCCCTTATGGGTGATTTATTGGATGGACTATACGTGCAAACTTAACGTTTGTTTTTGCCTCGTGATAGCTTCGTGATTCATCTAAAGACCCACTTTACGCCGTACGGCATTTCTTATTAAACTTTCAAGACCTTAGTTTTCGAAATGAATAAACCGATTTTAATGAAACTTCCTACACGTAAGCAGGATACATAGGTCTACCAAGTCATCAGAGAATATTTTCGAAAAGTCTTACTTAAAAAAATATTTTTTAAAAACAAGCTTTAATTTAAATTTATTACAATATTGTGTATTGGACATTGCATAGTCATCAGAACTAAAGATGTATGCAAAATTTCAGCTCAATCGGATAACAACAAATGGTTGAAAAATGGTTTGCAAATTTTGAAAGGACAACTTACATACATACTTACTTACATACGAACAGTGCAAGCTAAATAAAAGCTTGTAAAAAAAAAAGATAATTGGAAATCTTTGTTTCTATGGAAAACTTAAAACAATTTTTCGAAAATGTTCTCTAATAATGATTTAGGACCTTTGTACCGCCCTTATATGTAGAAAGTTTCATTAAAATGGGTTTTTTTAATTAAATAAAGTCGGAAGAAATGTTTCCTGGTATCTTTTAGACCTACCTATATATAAGTCTAAAAGTTATTCATCCATCATTCATCTGTCGCAGGCTTTTCATAAAATTAGGTTTTTTTTTAAAGATTGAAATATTTATTTACACTTAAACATAAAACTTTAAAGTAAATGTAAAATATGTACAATTTATAAAAAAAAAGGCAGAAAGGAGACCTCATAGGGCATCAAAAAATTCGTCCGCGTCGCTGTCAATGGGGCAAGTGCCCAAAAGGCTGACATAAATATACTTAGGTTTTGATCAAAAATCTGGATTGTTACAGGTTTATAATTAAATTGAGTTTAAAATGTGTCATCTTCCGGTTTTTCATCAAAAACCTAGATTTTTGATCACAAACTAAATTTTATGAAAAACCTGCGACACATCCATCATCACCATCCATTCATCATCATTCGTCTTTTTCCATTTTCCACTTTAAGAGGAAACGCGGGTGAACTTTTCTCCAAACAAACGCTGTCACCTGTTTTCTTTCTGGTGTATGACTTTAAAGCAATGATTTTTTAGAATAAAGTAAATATCAACTATTTTTATCCCCTATGTTTTCCTTTTAATGAGACATTATTTTTATAAGCTCTAGAACCCACAGAAAATGCTCAAAATTGCCGCTGTGAACAGCGGCCTAGTATACATATTTAAAAACTATTAATGATAAAATAAAAATATAGGGGCATAGTATTTATCCTTCTTATTTAGTTTATGAAATATCTTTTAAACTGGTTGAATATTAGAGAAGAAAATAGCCGAGAGCTAAACCCCGAATTATGACTTTTTTATTAGGCTATTCAGTCGGATCTGCAGTTGTCCTTTTCGCACGCCGAAGCTCGCAGAGCGACAGCGATAGTTTCTTCTGATACCTAATTTTCAAAAGTCTCTCCTCTCGTGTTTCCTCTTAATCACGGGCAATCATGCCAACAACAATACATTAGGCAATATTACTCGTCAACAAACGTACGTGGCGCCTTAAATTTCTTTCTCCAAGGTCATAGAGTGGGTGATTCAAATACAGACCCACCTACTACAATTAGCAGCCACCATGTTAGACTAACGATAATTTGTCAAATGTTTACATTTGAAGTTCTAATGAGTAATGTAATTATTTGTTTAACCTTTTTCTAAATAGATTATAAACATAACATCACGGCTGTAATCCCTGAAGGGGTAGGCAGAGGTGTACCCATTATATGTATATTCCATACGTCCTATGATGGTGCGGGTGACACATGCCAGTTATTCATCTATGGATGTCAGAATCGCATAAATATGTCAGTGACATTATTTATTTTACTAGTTATTTACTCACTTATTACTGATTCCGTATTTTACGACTATGATATTGGTGTGCAGTTAAAATATTCAATCATGATTGTAAATCGCCGTAACGTTCAAGAGTGAAAAGCAACAGTTTGACAAATGTCACCGGCACCATCCTAGAGCGTGAAGAATATAGTACACCCACATTTCGCCATTTATGTTTAAGTCTCATGTAATAGGGGGCGAGCCTATTGCCATCAGGCAGATTAGATTATGTGTTATACCATTATTATACCGGCGTAGGCATGCGCTAAGAAAGGATTTTCCGAAATCCACCCCCAAAGGGAATGAATCGGGGGTTTAAATTTTGTATGATGAAACAAGATAAGATCGCCAATAACCGATATTCACGATCTGGGAATCGAACTCAGTACCCCACTTTTAGCCCAAAAGACGCGCTGGCGACCATGCGACCAACGGGACAGCGTTCCCGCGACCTCATCGTGTGTTTTTGGACGCAGACGAAGTCGAAGCCGAATAAAAAGTAGCCTATGTCCGTTGTTGGGGTTCAAACTTACCCCGTACCAAATTTTATCAAAATCGGTTCAGTAGTTTAGTCGTAACAGCGTAACAGACAGACAGACAGAGTTACTTTCGCATTTAAACAACTAGCTTTTGCCCGCGACTACGTCCGCGTGGAACTTGTTTATATCGTACTTGCATACAAACTTCCACCCCCCTTTTCACCGCCTTAATGATTTCCGGGATAATAATAATAGTAATAATAATAAATCATTTTATTATCAGGCAACTGAGGCCCATAGAAAAAATACACAAAATAGTCTGATAAAAATAAACTAATACGTGTTGCGCTGCGTGGTGTCGCGTAACCGACCTCGGAAACGTCGATATACGACACCCTTCGGCCAAAAGTCCTCTTTCAAGAAGGTCTGCAGCTGGTGGGTAGGAACGCGTACCACAAACTACTTAAAAACTATCCTATGTCCTTCCCCGGGTCTTAAACTATCTCCATGCCAAATTTCATCAAAATCGATTCAGCGGTTTAAGCGTGAAGAGATAACAGACAGACAGACACACTTTCGCATTTATATTATTAGTATCTATGGATAGGTATAGCAAAATATGAACCAACAAAATTCTAATACAAAGTCATACACAAACACAAGTGAATATTCAAATCTATTCTCTTTTCGAATAATGAAATCATCAACCGACTTGACAATTGACACAGCCCACCCATCCTATTATTATGTGCAGCAGCAATGACTTAACCTCAACGCCCCGACGCCTACTAACATGCCGAGAACTGAATATAATGACTACATACATACATATTGTTATACTAGCTTTTGGCGCGACTTTCGCATAAATGTCTGTTTTCGCGGAACCGTATTTATTTTTTTAATAAAATGTAGGTATCCTAATTTACTTCTTATAAAATAAATTCGTTTTACGAGAACGTTGCAGATTAAAAGAGGATGTAGTGACAAAGATAGAAAAGGGTATGCTTAGATGGTTCGGTCATGTTGAGAAGATGAGTGAAAGACGATTAACAAAAGGTATTTATATGGCAGAGGTGAGTGGTAACGCAGGGACACGCCCTAGGAAGACCTACACTGACCTTATTGGTGAGGTTCTTCAGAAAGGTCAGGTGCGGAGTACTCGTAACCGGCATGACAAGATTTATGAACGTGGATGACGCGAAAGGAGTACGTGAGGATCGTAGCAGGTGGCGTTCTGTGGTTTCTGCCTACCCCCATGGGAAAAAGGTGTGAGTTTGCGAACCCACAGCTTCTTTCCACTGGGCCATCACAATATACATACATACCTATTATTTAACCATTATTCAAGGTGAAATTCTTCGAAGCATTACTAGTTAGAATCTATTCAATGCGTCAGAGTTTAGAAGGTTACTTTGGATGAGTAAGATTAGTGAAAAGGTCATACAAACTATATTGATGAGTGCCTTACCTATTGTACAGTCATACATGCTCTCTATTCCGTTATTTATTTAAGTAATATGTACGGTCGGGGTCATAAGTGCAGTAGCATGCTAAGGTTTGAATTGCTTTCAAAGTTAAAGTCAAAGTCAAATCATATATTTAATTAGGCCATTATAAAGCACTTTTGAACATAATAACACATTACCTACGTAGACCTCAAAATTGGCACTCGACGTTGAAAGGTCGTAAGTTTAACTTAAGCGTCAATCGATTTGCTTTGTAGATTGCTACTCCACTTATGACCGCGACCGTACAATATTTACAGACTATGATAAAAAACAATAAGAATAAAAAAAAAAGGGCTTTAAAAAAAATTATCCGCATCGCCGTCAACTGGAAATGTGCCCAAAAGACTGGCGGCATCGCCACGTTGGATGGCAATGCGGCCTCTTGGCAAGGTAATAGCCAGCCCTTGGGTCACAGGAAGTGTCAACCAGCCGTTTGGATAACTCCTTAAAGAGGCCATGGGCACACGGACCCCACGACCCGAGGATTTCTACCCCAAACGGCTCGAAAATATAGTTACCAATAAGGGCTAGCTATATATTTAGTTTCTTTGTTTTTATTAGATAAGTATTTTTGATGTTTTATACTTATTTATTAATCTGTAAATGTTCTACATATCTAACTAATATATCTTCTATCTATTTTTTTATTTTCTAAATATATGAAAGGGCAAGGTCACTCACTCTCTCATCACGAAATGTCGTCCATACAAAATTGAAATATGGCAGGGGGGTAGGTTATAGTTAGTAAACGTCTGCTAAGAAAGGATTTTCCAAAATTCCCCACCTATGGGGATGAAACGGGGGTTCAAAATTTGTATGGAGAAATCAACTTTGACGCGGACAAAGCTAGTCTTCTATAAATATCTAAATAAGAATGAATCACTAAATGTGTTGCTAAGCGCAAAACTCGAGAACCGCTGGACCGATAAGGCTATTTCTTTTGTGGTTGTGTTTGTTATTTTCCGGACAAGGTTTATTTGTAAGATTTTTTGGAAAATCCACCAGAAATTTCGGAAATCTTCACATGTGCGAAGCCAGGGAAGATCAGGCAACTGTTACTGACTGACTGATCTATCAACACACAGCTCAAACCACTGAACGGATTGCGCTGAAAGACACGCAGATAGTTATTATGACGTAGGTAAGCATAAGAAAGGATTTTCTAAAATTCATCCCCCAAGGAGATGAAACGGGGGTTCAAAATTTTTATGGAGAAACAAGATTACTTTGATCGTCAATTACCGGCATTTACGCAGACGCAGTTGCAGCTAGAAGATAGTTATTGAATGAAAAGTATGTGATTGAGTATTAACCTTTAAAAATCCTGTCGGTATTTGATACACATCACACGAATTTCGGAGCTCAAATCAAATATGGCGAACACGACAATCTCAAATCACAAACGTATCTCATCATAATGTCAAGGTTAAGAAATAGTACAATGAACCGACTTATTCATTGTTATGTGAAGAATTTATGACTATCAAATATCGATAAATATTTTGTTCAAATATAATATTTTTTTTAATAGTTTAAAAAACTAAAAGCCACGCTTTTAGCACGCACTAATTTTTTTCGTATCCGATTCAGCAAACCCTTTCATTTAATACCCATATCATGGGGGTGCATTTCAAATAGCCAATCTGCCATCTTGGATGTCTGCCATGTTAGATTTAAGTCACGTGACTATTTTTTTCGTATTCCTGACAGCAAACCCTTTCATTTGATACCCATATCATGGGGGTGGATTTCAAACAGCTAGTCCGCCATCTTGGGGAGGCCGCCATATTGGATTTGTAATGACGTTTCTTAGCTAGTCATGTATTGTCATCAGAACTCAGAGCGTGTGCAAAATTTCATCCTAATCGAAGACCGGGAAGTGGGTCAAATTAAGATTCCAAGATTTTCTTACATACATAGTTACAAGTGAAGCTAATATAAGCGTGTTAAAATGAATCCCTATTTCCCTTGGTCACTGCATCACGCATGAACGACTGGAGCAATTTCACTAATTCTTTGTTTGTTACTATAAGAAGAACACATAACATGACGCCAGTAATCTCCGAAGAGTTAGGCAGAGGTGTACTTATTAGTATACCCACATTTCGCCAGTTAAGTTTAAGTCCCATGTAATAGGAGGCGAGCCTATTGCCATCAACCGGGCACAAATCAGACACCGAGGCTGCTACTGAGAAATTTCTGAAGAAAAAACCCAATAACACTTTGCCCGTCCTGGGAATTGAACCCAAGACTTCATGCTCAGCAGTCGCGCTTTGCTACCGACTAACGAAGCAATCGAAGCAGAGGAAGACGAAAGAGTCGGTTAGTTAGTCAGAAAGTTGAAGCTAGTTGCTCATTCCAAAACGGAGGTAGGCCTCTTACCGGGGTTGCGGGACGTCTTAACAGGATACCGTGGCCCCGGAACGTAAAGGGCAACAGAAGGAACAGGGTGGTTTTTTAGTCAGTAAAAGTCTGACAGTCCCTTCCGCCCCACCCAGGGCGGAAGGAATCATTTGATGATTTTTACCACCTAAAAAAAAAAAAAAAGGCCTCTACGGAGAAGAACGAGCAAGAAACTCCACGGACACTCTTTCGAATTAAGTTTTTACAAAATCCTGTTTACATTATTTTTATTGTTTCTACTATACTTTAAAATATAAAGTCGTGATATTATGTCATCGTAAGAACCATAATATTGAGATGAAATCATTGATAATCTACAAAACAATAGATGACCTTTGACGAATTGATTCTCCTTACTAATGCAAATATAGTTATGTGACCCTGTGTTCGGATCGACGAAAACAAACACGATGGTTTTTTTTGTGTTGTTAAACTACCTACCTATGTTAATATGAGTAATAAGTTTGTTTTAAGTAATGGCACAGTGGATAAAGGCTTATTCACATATATCAGTGAAGCCACAGTTCCGGCGTAGTTCTGGCACAGTTCCGGCACAGTTCCAGCAACGTCCCGTATCACTGATAATTATTCTTTCATACATATAAATGTGGGTACCACTGGGCCCCCACGACACTCTAATTTAATAATAAAATGCGTAATTTATTATCGTCCCAAAAACCAGAAGCAAAACAAAAATATAACCTTTATTACCGGATCTTAATCTAATTTAACGTTAAAATAATTTGGTTAATTATGAATTTTACAGTCATACATCATACAAGTCATTAACGATATGATTTTCAATTTATTTATCCATTAACTTTTATTGATTACTCATATTTTTTAATATTTTATTGATTTACCAGGTCAGGCAAAGTGTTATTGGGTTTTTCTATCAGAAATTTCTCAATAGCAGCTTCAGAGTCTGGATTTGTGCCCGGTTGATGGCAATAGGCTCGCTCCCTATTACATGGGACTTAAACATAATTGGCGAAATGTGGGTGTGCTAGTAAACCAGAAAGATAACAGGCGAGATCGTTTCTATGGAAAGAAATTCCCTCATTTCCTCTTACATATAGTTAAACTAGCGACCCGACCCGGCTTCGCTCGCGTGTTATGTAGATGGGTGAATTTCAACAAGAGATTTTTATTTGTCATTTCGGTGAGATTTTTTTATTCCAATGCTGTCTACATATTTTTAGTGACAAATAAAACTTTAGCCTATTTTATAACATTGTCCGTGAGTGGACATCAAATTTCATCCAAACCTACATAAATATTTAAGGATGAATTTTTAAGAGTCCACTGAAATGAAAAGTGTCTACCGAAATAATAAAAAATGATCACCGAAATGATAGAATTTCATTCATAATTTATAATAATTCATTCATAGTTATAACAGCCACCGAAATGAAACTATTTTTGTCCCCATGTTACTGAAATGATAAACTTTCTTTTTTGGCGGGAAACCGCAAGAAGTTGGGACCGGTGCGTTCGCGCCGAGAGCTTGAGCCGGACTGATCCGAAGTGAGGAAAGGTGAGAAGGGCGTAATAACGCAATGTTGACATGGCTATTCTACTAAAACTTACTGTCCT
This sequence comes from Hoplodrina blanda, assembly GCA_949316365.1. NCBI lineage: Eukaryota > Metazoa > Arthropoda > Insecta > Lepidoptera > Noctuidae > Hoplodrina > Hoplodrina blanda. The sequence continues at coordinate 7,141,119 of OX438574.1, read as the reverse complement.
CTGAAATGATAACATTTTTCCGGACAAAAGTTGACTGCCTGTCAAATCCATGAGAAAGAAGATAAACAAACAAAAATAGTTTTATCTGATCGAATATGTTATAATTTAATGATAACAACATCGATTTAAATCCATATTTCGAATGTATTTGCAGAGGAAGGTATTTTATGAGCAGAATTGGGTTCAGGACAGGCCACCGTGATGATAAAATAACACTTTGTAATTTTTTTATTTGGTATATTAGAGGGTAGAAATCAATGATTTTTTTTGCCAAGGTAGAGAAGTACTTACTTTGTTGAGAAAAAATATATAAAATTAAAAATCAGCACATTGCACTACCGTTCTCAGGTTTGCCGTGTATTTTTTTTGCTTGCGCAATTCACCCAGATACATAAACTTTCCTCTTGAATCACTCTATCTATTGATGAAAACCGCATTAGACCCGTAGCGCACTAGCGGCCTGGCCGCAGCGGCCAGTCGCGCGGCCCGGCCGCAGGGGTTGCGATTTGCAACGTGGCCAAAACCGCGGCCACGATCGTCAGTTGCACATACAGCGCGCTTCAAAATGGACGTTGAAGAAATAGCAGTGCTTTTGTATCTTCTAAGTAAGAAGCGGAAAAGGAAAAAATATTGGTTTCATCCCTTGCTACGTGAAAGTTCGTTCGATTTCGCTGGCCGCTGCGGCTCGGTGTGGCCGCTGGCCGCGTGCGGCCAGGTGCGCGCGCTCTATGGCGATTTCATACTAAGGTATGTATCTCGATGGCCGCCGCGCCCTGGCCGCTAGTGCGCTATTGCTCTTAAAATCCGTTGCGTAGTTTAAAAGATCTAAGCGTACAGACGGCGGGAAGCGACTTTGTTTTATACTAAATGTCTTTGAAATATCCCTGAATAGATACACAAATTATGGATAACTATTTCGTACATCCATACCTGCGCAAGCTCCCCATTACTGACACTTGTCAAGTCTCATCTTTCGTGGCACGTATTGTACCTATGCTTCGATCATTCGCGTCATAAATAAGTACTTACATCCTTGTAAAAAACTCTAGCATTTGTGTTCTATAGATATCTTAATTAGGTAAAAATATAAGAATGCGGAACTTTTAGTCTTTTAATAACATAGTAGTAAATATACAAAAGGTTTATTGTACCATACCTACATACTAACAAAAACCTTTTTTTTTATAAGGTGGTAAAAATCATAAAATGAGTCCTTCCGCCCTAGGTGGGGCGGAAGGGACTGTCAGACTTTTACTGACTAAAAAACCAACCTGTTCCTTCTGTTGCCCTTTACGTTCCGGGGCCACGGTATCCTGTTAAGACGTCCCGCAATCCCGGAGACGTCCCGCAACCCCGGAACACACACCTTCAATATTTCCACAACCAGAAAATTCCCAGATATAGTCGTTAGCACAATAACAATCGCCTACACGGTTAATTAAAACATATGATACAGTTGGTTTTTTTCCCACTAATGTGAACTTTGGGGTTTTGCCCTTCTGGGGCGTCCGTCACCCCCTATTCAATTGGTCCCGAGGCGGCGGCACGTTCCTCCACTCACGTTCCTCTTTAACGACGTTGGGGGAATCAAACACCTCGCTCCCTCCTCCTGAATTGGGTCCTTAGACAAAGTAACATCGCTTCGTAGCGAAACGATATCTAAATTCGTCATCGTCTCTCTAAGATAACTACAACGTTCTAGCATTTGTTTCGTTATCTTTTTTGGCGATCACGATCGAGGCGAAGGCGAACACTGAAAGCGCTGCTTGTCTACGCATTATGGGATAAACACGATACCGATTCGTTACTTTATGGTTTCGTTTTGAATTATAACATTGTCTACCAAATTGCGATAACGATGTCGATTGACCACTGACTTAACGCGGCTTATGTTAATCCCATACATTTTAGTCTTTTCTAACTTCGTTATCGTTTTGAAATTGTTGCTTTGTCTAAGCCCCCTGAGGAGACGTGTAGAAGCGGATACCAGGGCACCTATTGGGGATCACTGAAGACACGTACGCCCTCGGGATCCCTGACGTAAGTGTGGGAAGTGTCCAGCGTTGCGTATTTTGTTCGAAAGAGTTACTGCGCCTCTGGAACACAAAGAGCATTAGGAACAACACGGATGGGTTTTAGTCAGTAAGTATCTGACACTCCCTTCCGCTCTTAACACTCGCTCGAAACTTAACTAAGGGTCAGTTCACACCGAGACGCGACGCGACGCGACGCTGCGTCCACACTTTAAAAGATCGACTCAAAATATAACTTTATTTTCTACACGAAAAGATACACATTTCATTGTAAGAATTTAGAATACGTTACACCACGCAGCGCTACGTCGCGATGCGTCGCTCTACGCCGCGCTGCGCCGCGCGGCGCCGCGAGACGCATCGCGACGCAGCGGTGAATCGCCGGTACGCGTGCACAGAATGACGTGCAAGAGCGGCGACGCGACGTTGCGTTGCGCAGCGCGAAGTCACTGGCCTCTTCAAGTATCTTCACGTTGCGTCGCGTCGCGTCTCGGTGTGACCTGACCCTTAATTATTGAAATTTTTATATCTGACGACCCTGCATACCTATCTCTTTTGTTGGCTGTACCTACTGAATCCATGGCAAAAAGTTTTCGTTATGAGGTCCTTTCCACCTCGTATAGCAAAATCTATGACAAACCGGTACTTCTGTAAACTTTACCTACATTGTGACACTGCTAAGTTCCTTTATGTCTATATCGATTGATAATTATGATTGAGTCATATTTTTTATCAATCAAATCATATCATAAAGTCATCAATCATATCCTGATCTGATGATGTTAGTATGTTTGTAAAAAATAAGCTCCGGAAATAAAATATGTTATGACATTTACGTAACATAGCATAACATCACGCCTGTAATCCCCGAAGGGTTAGCAGAGGTTTACCCGTTAGTGCACCCACATTTCGCCAGTTATGTTTAAGTCCCATGGAAGCGAGCCTATTGCCATCAACCGGGCAAAGATCCAGACTCCGAGGCTGCTACTGAGAAATTCCTGATGGAAAAACCCAATAACACTTTACCCGACCTGGGAATTGAACCCAAGACCTACTGCTTAGCACAGGTACATAACATAACGCTTATATTCCCAAAAATTTAGACAGAAAACCTAGATTTAACCCCTAAACCACTGGGCCATCTCGACACTCACCAAATAAAGCCTCGACCAACACCTTAGGAGGCTCTCGTTGGGCGGTTGGATCAAGGGCTTGATTCAGAAAGCGGTACTCCTGGACACGGCGCGTATTGTTAGGAGATTCCTTTCTCAGGAGCCCTGACCACCGGTAGCTAGGACCCTGTTCCCGATGCCGGTGGGCTACTATTTTTTAAATTGATATTTAAAAATGTAATTAATACATACATACATAAACTTACGCCTTTTTCCCATGGGGGTAGGCAGAAACCACAGAACGCTACCTGCTACGATCCTTACATACTGCTTTCGCCTCGTCCACGTTCATACATCTCGTCATACAAGCACGCTGGTTACGAGGTACTGCGCACCTGACCTTTCTGAAGAACCTCACCAATTAGGTCAGTGTAGGTCTTCCTAGGGCGTCCCCTCCCTGCGTTGCCACTCACCTCTGCCATATAAATACCTTTTGTTAATCTTCTTTCACTCATCCTCATGTAATTAATGTGTTTAGAAAATAAATAAATGGATTAATAAAAATATTAACCCGCAGGATAGCATGTGACCAGTCTTACCAAGGGGTATCGTATTACCCAGTTACTGGGTTGTGGAGGTCAGATAGGCAGTCACTTCATGTAAAATACTGGTATTCAGCTGCATCCGGTTAGACTGGAAGCCGACCCCAATGTAGTCGGAAAAAGGCTAGGCAGATTGATTGCTATGACATTTGGATTAAGGCAAATGTAAGTCATTTTATGATTTCCTGGTACAATTATATAGGTTTGAAGGTAAATCTCTTAATATGTCATAAGCAATGTTTATTTATTATCGTAAATAACAGTTGTTATACATAAACAGTCAATAAACCGGTTTTAAATGTTTGTTACTTTATTTAGAAACGATTTATAAAATTAGCCGCAGGGCAGCTTGAGGCGCGGCGGTAAGACCCCTCTTTGAGGAGTGGCTGGAGAGGCGCTACGGCGTCCTCACCTTCCGCCTGACGCAGGTCCTCACCGGACACGGTTGTTTCGGGATGTTCCTGTGTCGGATTCGGCGAGAGGAAACGCCCGGGTGTCACCACTGTGTGGACTTCCCAGAGGACACGGTAGAGCAAACCGTGCAGGTCTGCCCCGCTTGGGAGGAGCATCGCCGTGTCCTCACGGAGGCGATAGGCGGCGGCGACCTCTCGCGTCCGGCTCTGGTTCAGGCCATGCTCCGGAGCGAGAGGGAATGGGATGCAGTCACCTCCTTCTGCGAAGCAGTAATGCTAGCGAAGGAGGAGGCGTGCCGCGTGAGGGAGAGAACATCCTCCACCTCACGCCCCAGCCGCCGCGGGAGACGCCCGGGGCTTCGGACGTCGAGAAACGACATCCAGCCACCGTAGGCGCGGGCTTGCGGACGGCAAGTAATGGGTAGCTTGCCGTCCGATCAAGGTCCAGGCCCGGGTCGACGGCGCGTTCTGTTCGCGCGTGCCTCAAAGAGCTGTCAGCACAGGGACGGGCCCCCAACGGGGCCAAACGCCTGCCGGGGTTGCGGGACGTCTTAGCAGGATACCGTGGCCCCGGAACGCAAAGGGCTACAGAAGGAACAGGGTGGTTTTTTAGTCAGTAAAAGTCTGACAGTCCCTTCTGCCCCACCCCTGCCAATAAAAAAACCGGTGTGACAAATAATGAGTTATTGGGCGTGAAGAGATAGCAAATGACCTCTCCTATCGGCCAATTCGATTTGGCAAACGATGCACCAAACACCCTATATATTTATACTAAGTATGTAAAGATTCATCGAGCTTAATTGCTTTTAACCAAAATATAACTAGACTACGGTTTGGTATGGCGCTGGCTGTTGGTACATATCTCATAAACAGTCTTCAATTATAAGATTCGTAATATATGAGCTTACATAATTTTTAAAGTTAATTTAATAACATTTAGATGTAAGTGAAGCTATCGGTAATTTGCATAGTGATTGCAATATTAATTGAATGTATTTCGAAGTAAGCGTTTACTATCTAGTTGACCTGGTTTTGGGCGCAATTTTATGATGTTTTTTGACCTTAAGATGAGAACTTTCAATTGTAGATTTGGCTAAAATAACCTCTACACTTGTGTGAAGTACAAATATGCGACAAGACAGTTTTCTGAAAAGACAGGTACGTGGAAACGATACACAAAAAAAAAACAGTTTCATGGAAAGACAGTTTCGTGATAAACAGTTCCGCGAAAAGCAAGTTAGTGTCTTAAAATAATTGTCTTTTCACAAAACTATTTTACACATAACTGTATTTTTGCACTGTTACACAAGTGGCATTTCGTACACACAAAACTTTTAAATAATAATACATATTTAAATAAAAGATAGTAGCTTGAAAAGATAGTTGTGTGAAAGACACAGTAGAACTTGAAAGACAATTCTATTGTATAAAAAGACAAATGCTTGTAATGACAGCTAATCAAAAAGACAGCTGAGCATAAACACAGTTTTATGAATGGATAGCCGTGTGAAAGACAACAGTGCACAAATTATAATATAATTTGTTAAAAATATAATTTAAAAATAATAATAATAAAAATAATAATAAAAATAATAATAAAAATAATAATTTAAAAATATAATTTGTTATAAACTGTTTTTTTTGTGTATCGTTTCCACGTACCTGTCTTTTCAGAAAACTGTCTTTTCGCATATTTGTACTTCACACAAGTGTAGAGGTTATTTTAGCCAAATCTACAATTGAAAGTTCTCATCTTAAGGTCAAAAAACATCATAAAATTGCGCCCAAAACCAGGTCAACTAGATAGTAAACGCTTACTCAGAAATACATTCAATTAATATTGCAATCACTATGCAAATTACCGATAGCTTCACTTACATCTAAATGTTATTAAATTTGTCTTTTAGTGCAGCTGTCTTTTCACGAAATTAAAATTATACATAATATGTATAATTTTAATTTCGTGAAAAGACAGTCACGTTAAGAGACAGCTGCACTAAAAGACAAATGCGTGAAAAGACAGTAACGTGAAAAATGCTTACACGAAAGAAACCGTGACTTCATGCTGATCTTATTACACTTATCTAATTAGTTTCAAGGCGTTAATTAATGCTTACTCTTCAATAACAGATATGTAATTTCAAAGTTATTGTGCATAAAATGAACTAAATGTATTTTTAGTTATTGTTAAAGGTTAAAACTTAAATAATAACCATACAATGTTAAAGGTATTTTAAATAGGTGACCTGACCTTTGCATTTTGTTACCATTTCGTAATACAAGCTATACTTATTATTTTTTGTCATACATAAGGTCTTGGTCGCAAGCACGGGTTTGATTCCTAGGTCGGGCAAAGTGTTATTAGATTTTTCAATAAGGAATTTTTTAGTAGCAGCCTCGGAGTCTGGATTTGTACCCGGTTGATGGCAACAGGCTTGCGCCCTATTACATGGGACTTAAACATAACTGGCGAAATGTGGGTGTAGTAATGGGTACACCTCTGCTTAACCCTTCGGGGATTACAGGCGTAATGTATGTGTTATATATGATAACATTTTTAATACAAATGCAAATGAAGTATGATTTTTCCTAAAAAATATTTTACTTTTGTGCCTCAGTGTGTACACAGCCTTAAAGGATGTAACTTATGACTTTTGTTACCGACTTTACACAGCAAATGGGCCTATGAGCAACGACCTATAGTGAACTGATCTAATCTTATTGAACAACTCAGATGATCTAAGCATGCAAAATAAATTACATGCCGATTTAAGCATGACATTCCGTTCCCCGCGTATTTACTAAGACTTTGTTCAGATGACGCGTTAAGTTTAGGTCACGAGACGCGACGCGACACGACCTTAAGTGACACAATATCGTACTTGTTTACTACTAACCTAACTTAACTACTCCTATAAACTAAAAATAATTATTAAAAAAAAAATATTGCCTAAGTTACTCCGTATAAGGAAATAATAATTAATAAATAATAACTTAGAGAGGTTGTGTTATAACACAAGCTATCTAAGATAATAATCATTATTTTTAATTTAAAAAACGCACAAATTGGTATTATCAACCATCAAATAAAAAAAAAACATAAAACAATTAAAAATATAGAGTAAAATAGCAAAAAACTGAGCGAATAGTATGCGCGCACTCACACACGCGACAATGGAGAGCGGTGACGTAGAGAGGGTGTGGCGACTTGAGAAATCGTCACGCCGTCAGCCGTCACGGCTAACTAGTCGATTTTACTGGCAAAGTGGAAATTATATTTTTCATACTCCTCCGCTGTTATTTTCTGATGTATTTCGTTGTGGGATCCAAGCCAGTTGAATCGTTTCTCCGTGACTCGTCGAGCTTCATTGCCTCGGCGCTTTTCTGGCGGTCTCCACTGTTGATTCTGGCTTTCAGGAGTTGCAGCGGTGAAAATAGTGTGGCGGGCTTGCTAAAGTGCGCCAATAGATGTATCACACCAAAAAACACGCGCGATAAAACAGCAACACCGCGTCATCTGAACAAGGCTTTACAAATCTATGACTAACAAAATGTCAATGCATATAATTAATAACCTTTTGGGTTTGCTCATTGTGCCATGATGAATGGGTGACCAAAACAGGATCCCTGCAGCACCTTACTGGAAGCGTTGAATGGTGACTGAGGTCATGTGCCTGAGGAGTTATTGACGAGACACTTCCAATTCACAGCCGTTTAAATAATAATCCCATCCGACCGAATTTCGGTCACAGCGGCTAATCTCAATGGAGACTTACCAAGTACGCAGCAGATATTATAGTGCACAAGTGAGTGCGCAAACACAGTGCACTCCCTCTGCCCTCACTCTCATAGTGCGGAGAGAAATCAGGCCCCAGGACCAACGGATTTACGTGGTTTCCGAGGGTTGCGGGACGTCTTAACAGGATACCGTGGCCCCGGAACGTAAAGGGCAACAGAAGGAACAGGGTGGTTTTTAGTCAGTAAAAGTCTGACAGTCCCTTCCGCCCCACCCAGGGCGAAAGGACTCATTTGATGATTTTTACCACCTTAAAAATAAGGCACGGGGATGTCACAGCACCAACTTTGAAACTCCGGGCTGCTACAGAGAAATTCCTAATGGAAAAACACGATAACACTTTTTGCATGACATGGGAATTGAACCCTAGACCCCACACTCAACAGTCGTGCTTGCGGCCATAAGACCAACTCGGCAGATAAAATAATAGTTAATTATTCTGATGTATCATACATACATACATAAACTAACGCTTTTTTCCCATGGGGGTAGGCAGAAACCACAGAACGCCACCTGCTACGATCCTTACATACTCCTTTCGGCTCATCTACGTCCATACATCTCGTCATACAAGCACGCCGGTTACGAGTACTGCGCACCTGACCTTTCTGAAGAACCTCACCAATAAGGTCGGTAAGGTATCATTGATACGAAAAAAAAGACTATTAAAAAAATCTATACATCAATATTATTTTCTATTATTGCAACCATCTACTTATTATTTTACATAAAAATAGTAGCCGATTATGTCATTATTAATAAGAAAAAAATGGCCATCAATTAGAAAGATGTCTAGATTTATCAATCAATCAATCAAGTTGAGATAAAATCACTAAATTATGAATAATTCGAAATATTAATCAAATGATTTCACAATGAATACAAAATAAAATAGATCTAAGATTTGCCCAGCGATGGTAGTTACTGTAATGATATTATCTATCTAAATATATAAAAGCGAAAGGTCACTCAATCACTCAGTCATCACGAAATATCGAAAACCGCTCGACTTAAAAAGATGAAATTCCGTAGGAAAGTACACAGTACACAGGGAAAAGGCTAGGCACATTTTTGTCTTGTTTTTGGTTTGGGGCATTTTAAACACGCTTATATTAGCTTCATTTGTAACTATGTATGTAAGAAAATCTTGGAATCTTAATTTGACCCACTTCCCGGTCTTCGATTAGGATGAAATTTTGCACACGCTCTGAGTTCTGATGACAATACATGACTAGCTAAGAAACGTCATTACAAATCCAATATGGCGGCCTCCCCAAGATGGCGACCTGGCTGTTTGAAATCCACCCCCATGATATGGGTATCAAATGAAAGGGATTGCTGTCAGGAATACGAAAAAAATAGTCCGTTTGTAATTTTTACAAATGGACGATTTTCAAAACTAAGATTATTTTTCACTTTAAAAAAGTTTATAAAATTTTGTTTTATTTTTCTAGCAAAACGTTTTCAGGTATTACACCTCTGCTGTACCCCTCAAAGAAACCGTCGAGATGTTATGTTATATATAATTTATGTACCTAAGACCATAATCATCTGTTAGCACAGTCATAACTTGAAAAATATTGTCTTATACAAAATGATTTATGTCAAAAAAATCCTTGAGACGGTCACTTCAAAATGTCAGATTTTAAACTTTCGGTTTTAGGCGATTAACACACGGCACCGCACGCCGCTCCGGCATGCGGTGATGCGGTTCTCACGTCGCACTAGCCTCTATGAAATCCGCTTGAACCTTGCACACGAACACCGCACGACCGCGCGGTCGAGCGGTGTTCGAAAATCGAAATCCGCTTCACCGCTACCGCATGCCGGAGCGGCGTACGGTGCCGTGTGTTAATCGCCTTACTTATTGTTTGAGATGCAGGTAGAGGTGGACGTGGTCGTGGCTAAGTAATGACAGCCACACGGGTCGATCCATCAAGTTAAGCTACGCTTGCCGGGGTTGACTTGTGGATGGGTGACCATCTTTACACACCGAGATAGTAGGGGAGGCCAAGATGCTAAATGTGGATTTACTCCAGCGTCGTGGGAACCTTTTAGATTGTGAAGATTAGAATGCTAATTATATATAAATTTATAGTTACAGATAGGACCCTTTCACTGGTGGAGGAAGCGCATAAGTACATAATTATTTAAAAAAATAAATCACGAACTACTACTCGAGCGTGTCAGATATTAATAGTGTATGCGCCCCACGTGTTTTTAATAACCGAGGAATATTAATCTGCCGGTTTGCATGGTGGGGGTGGCCGTATGAAGGGCCTGAAAATGGTTAAAAATAGAAGAAAAAATTATGACATTGAAATACTCGAGCGCGTCAAATGAATATACAGACAGTTCAGCTTGATGTCCTTGTCGTGCTGACCTGACTTAATCTGACAATTATGTGCAGGGACTTCTTCAATCTGATGGTTTGAAAAATAAAATCCGCTGCCCTAGACGCGCGGCCCTAAATAGAGGGCTCATATATGGTGGAGGTTCTTAACAGGGTGCTAGGTATCCGCCCTTATATTAATCTGCCGCACTCGAGTAAATCCAAAAATCCCTTCCTGGCCTCCCCAACTAAGACGCCTCCGTGCCTCGGAAAGCACGTCGTTGATGATCGTTGATGATCATCAAATCATCAAATGGCTTCTTTCGCTTTGGGCGGAGCGGGAGGAAGTGTCAGACTCTTACTGACTAAAACCCATCCGTGTTCCTCCTAATGCCTTTAAAAAAAAAAAAAAAAAAAGGGCCACGGTAACTCTTTCGAACAAAATCCACAACCCTGGCAGGATCCGCAACCCTGGCAGGATCCGCATCCCTGGCAGGACTTTGCTCGACCTGGGAATCTAACCGAAGACCTCATGCTCAGCAGTTGCGCTTTGCGACCACTGAACCAACGAGGCAGTAAATTGAGAATACTGAGAAAATCTACACAAAAAGTATTTGCTTTAAATATTCTCCTTATTCGTTTTTTTCTTGCCTGACTATGACTTATGTTTGTTTAAAAAATTACCAGCTACTGATTTGAAGAAGTATCCATATACATATCTATTTCTTGTTAACATGCTTTGTATTACTTGCGTACCTATAGCTAGCAAGCTGCCATATTTGACAGGCAACAACAGACTTTGTTTTTCAATTCTAGGAGGAAGAAAAATGTCAACAGAGCTAATGAGTGATCATCTTTACATAAAGAGACTCCTCCGTGCCTCGGAAAGCACGTTAAGCCGTTGGTCCTGGCTGTCATACGTGGATTTTTGACAGTCGTTACGGATCGTCAGAAGCTCGAAAGTCTGACAACCAGTCTTACCAAGGGGTATTGTATTACCCAGTTAGTTGTGAAGGTCAGATAGGCAGTCGCTCCATGTAAAATACTAGTATTCAGCTGCATCCGGTTAGACTTTTGTGTTCTTTTACACATATTGCCGGCTGCGCATTTGGTATTGTAAAGAATACCTACCTAAATAATATTTCATACATTACCTGCCCGTTTTAGGTATTCTGTACATTGCCTAGGTATTGTATAGAATACCGGATTATATAGATTGCCGGTAACATATAGAAGAAGATGGAGTAAGTGCTACCGTGTCCAATTGTCATCCCGGATCAACCCAAAGACACGTTACATCTTGCGGTTTCGCTTACATAAGTAGCTCTATAAAAACCCATTTACAATAATAGGTAGGCTCCGAATATTTGTCTTGAACCAAATAGTTTGGGTAATACCCAAAATGGATGATTCATTGTTATAGTTAAGTTTTCCTTATTCGGAACTCCAAATGTTGCAGACAGTGTTTGAGTTTAGACGTTTTGAGAAACGTCTGTGTGGATACTCGTAATGGATACTTAACTGGGAGGTAGGATACTTGTAATACGAGGTATTAAAAAGAAATTAATAATCCATTGCTTCATTCTACGTAAATAATGCAATAAATATTTGACATAGTACATAACATAACATCACGCCTGTAATCCCCGAAGGGTTAGGCAGAGGTGTACCCATGAGTACACCCACATTTCGCTAGTTATGTTTTGCCCGAAATAATCTCGTTCTCGGTGACGGTCCGGTGACGGCGGCGGTGGACAAACGGCCTTAGAGTGTCACACAGAATGGGCAGTCTTCATGCTTAAATTAATGTGGATTGGTTTGTTCTGCCAAAACTATCCCCAAATGTTATTTTGCAAAATGTCTCATTTCTCCGTCTACCTGCGACATTCTTTCTTTATATTATTGTTAGATAATAAAGGATAGTTTCGATATTATAATTCTTTCTTAATAAAGTTTTTTAAGATGAGCAATTTAACACAATTTTTATGAAGATGTCGCGTTGAGCGCGAGTATACAGGATGGTACAAAGTAATCGCCTGAAAAAAATAAAAGGTTTTTGAAAAAAGGTCGATAATTGACGGAGAAATCGGTGAACATACATTAAAAAAATATATATACAGTCGAACATAATTGTAAACTCCACCTTTTTTGAAGTCGGTTAAAAAAATAAACAAAATGACATCAAACAATTTCTATGCATCGCATCTTATTATTTTACATACATATCATCTCGCTTGGACTTTAACATAACTGGCGAAATGTGGGTGTACTATTGGGTACACCTCTGCCTAACCCTTCGGGGATAACAGGCGTGATGTTATGTAGTACTGACCTACACTGACCTTATTGGTGAGGTTTTTCAGGAAGGTCGGGTGCGCAGTAACCGGCGTGCTTGTATGACGAGATGTATGAACGTAGACGAGCTAAAAGGAGTATGTAAGGATCGTAGCAGGTGGCATTCTGTGGTTTCTGCCTAACCCAATGGGAAAAATTCGTGAGTATATGTATGTTTGTATGTTTTACAACTTTCTGGTTTTACAACTACACCCTGTATATAAGAGCTATTAGTTTAAATGTCAAAAACGTGGTCATTTTGCATGTGACTTAGTTTCTGAGCTGTCGCGTGGTCGTTATGGCAATGTTACACGTCACACGGAGGTCATGTGGCAATATTAATATGATTGCCACTTTATAATGATTATTTATGGGACCAATTCTGAAATAACACTTAAGAAAACGAAGTTAATAGGTTTTTTTTGCACAATTTTTGATCATATTAAAGTCGTTTGCCTAACATTTCTCCTGTGTCGTGGATGCGTTTGCTGGTATGCTATTCTCTTAAAACACAGCGCCGCGGCAGCGCTGCGGCAGCGCTGACACTATGATTTGTGTTTAGTGGATTTTCAACGTTGTGATCTACACTATAACGTTGAAAATCCACTAAACACAAACCATAGTGTCGACGCTGCCGCGGCGCTGTGTTTTTAGAGAATAGCACAGCTGGTGGGTCTAATGCAGGGGCTTCCAAATTTATCTTGTGTACTGCCCACTTTGAGAATAAATTATTTTCTAGCGTCCCCTTTTTTTCACCTACTTAAAAACCACCTAGTAGATGAAATTACAAATCGCTTCCCAAGCAAGATTTTTTTTCTGGGTCTCTTACCGCCCCCCTTTGGGCTTGCAGCGCCCACAAGGGGGCGTTATCGCCCATTTTAGGAAAGGCTGGTCATTTGGATCTCTGTTATCACAGAGTTTTTTTTTTTGCGCGGAACCCTAATTATTTATCTAAATTAAAAGTCGCTTAAATTACTCCTTATAACATCAGATATCAGCCAGTGAAAGTCTCGTCAAATACGGTCTAGCCGTTTTAGAGATTTGGAGATTTAAAAATAACTTAGACTATTACTATTCTTTATGATTCATACAAGCATTGATTCCATTTTTAGGCGTTTACCCACTGCGCCCACGCATCCTGTTTTGTTCATCTATTTAGTCTAATTAATGAAACCGCACTATAATGGCGTTTTTCCCCGAAAACGATCCAAACCCACTATACAATGACAAAGCACTGATTCATTTTTGAACTCTTCTTATTTTACAATGAATAAATTATACTTTAGTATATATCTTTGTAATTAAAACTGACTGCCTCGTTGGTCTAGTGGTCGCAAAGCGCGACTGTTGAGCATGAGGTCTTGGGTTCGATTCCAATGTCGGGAAACTGTTATTAGGTTTTTCCATCAGGAATTTCTCAGTAGCTGCCTCGGAGCCTGGATTTTTGCCCGGTTGATGGCAAAGACTCGCCCTCTATTTATATGGGAGTTATACATAACTGGCGAAATGTGGGTGTGCTAATGGGTACACCTCTGCCTAACCCTTCGGAGATTACTGGCGTGATCTTGTCTTTCTTCTTTATCGTGTGGGCAGTAAGGTCTTACGACCACACACACCCTAGTGTCAGAGTTTCTAAACCGCCTCAAGGGTCTCTGACATGGTTTGAGTGGGACAGTAATAGGCTGGTATAAGTCCAGGTTTCCTCACGATGTTTTACCTTCACCGATGTCAGTGATGTCCAAGATATACTTTAGAAAGTACATAAATATGAAATGAAATAGTCATATTGGTACTTGCCCGGATTTGAACCTGCTACCTGATGATGATGTTGTGTATCAAGGACATCAACGTCGCATAAATAGTCATGGTGATCAGAATTTCCTTGAACGAGCTCATTCACAACTACACAAGTATTTCATTGAATACCATGACAAGTCTACTTAAAAACCATTATTTACATAATAGGTAACACCATAAAAAAATATAGCGTAAAGGCGGTGTTCCACTGCGGCGCACGTAGTGCACGATTTGCAGGCCCACGTAATGGGTATGAGTATGTAAGGATTGTAGTGGCGTTCTTTGGTTTCTGCCAACCCACATAGGAAAAATGCATGAGCTTATGTATGTATATTTATATGTTGAAAAGAGTGTCCGTAGAGTTTCGCTCGTTCTTCTCTATAGAGGCCTACCTACGTTTTGGAACGAGCAACTAGCTTCAACTTTCTGACTAACTGACCGACTCCTTGACAATTCAAAAGTGCCTGTAAATGGTCTAATTGAAATAAAAGTTTTGACTTTAAAATAACACTGTTTTGCTTAATGCATAATTATGAATGTTAACACGGTACTCCTAACAAAGAACCAATTTTAAAAATGCTGTCTGTCTGTTTGTTTGTTTCGGCTAAACTCCGAAACGGCTGGACCGATTTTTCGGGATTTCCACTGTCAGATAGCTGTTGTTATAAGGAGTAACTTCGGTTATTTTGCTTCTGTAAATGAAGTAATTGAAATAAAAGCTTTGACTTCAAACAGTTCAGGTAGGCGTGCCTGTGCGCCACAGTGGAACAGCGCCTTTATACTCAATGTCAAGTATTTAAAAAACACACCTTTGCGTATTTAGTAATTCCGAAAAACATACAATGGATCATTCATTGTATGTTTAGAGATATAACATTATTTCACACTTCGGTAATTATGGGTATTACTGTATTCATATACTTAGGAAATTACTAAATGAATCATGAGACCATTTTGAAGATAGAAAACCCAAAAACTTACCACAATTTTTTTCTTAATTGTAATATACAGTATGTAACAAAAACCCTGTCAGATCAGTGTTGCCGTTGATCAGTTTTTATGTTTTATTTTAATTTAATTACTTCTTCTTTCTTCTTTTTTTTTCACTGGGGAAAAATAATAATCTCAAATCCATTAAATGGTTACGTATATGTGTACGCAGTACGATGCTGAATAATACCCTTAAGGATCGGACAGGGTTTTTGTTACATGCTGTATATGTCACGGCTAATAGCCGAAGTGCGGCTACACCTAGTTGTAGCCGGCTACAACTAGGTGCAGCCGACCACATGCGGTTAAACTTAGATGTATCCTACTTATCTTCGGTTAACTCGGGACTTGGGGCACCCCGACTAGGACAAGTTAGGTTAGAAGGGGATGGCAGGGTCCAGTAAGCGAGCGAAGCGAGCGAACAGACCCAGCCATCACCTTCGTGGTTATTTTTTTTGTAATCCTCCCAGAAGTAGGAGCCCCGCGAATTTCCGGCGGGAAAAACGGCTGCACCTAGTTCTAACCGCTATAATGAAGGCTAAACTTAGTTTTAACCGAAGATAAGTAGGATACATCTAAGTTTAACCGCATGTGGTCGGCTGCACCTAGTTGTAGCCGGCTAAAACTAGGTGCAACCGCACTTCGGCTATTAGCCGTAACATATATCGATACCTTTAGGCTCAAAGGGCGTAAACGCCATTTTGGCCAAAATGAGATTTTAATGCAGTCTTACTTAGTTTTTCGTCCTCTATCGATTGGTATATTTAAAACATCGATATTCGCAAAAAAATGGTGGATACAGCCATAATTTTTGGTTCGCTAAACATAGATTTTCTTAAAATTTGGGTCGTGTTTTTTGGCTCTCCTGAAAAGTCGTGTTTTGGTGGATACGCCCTTTGAGCCTAAAGGTATCGATATAGGTACAGTCAGCTACAAGAGTCGATTAACAATGTTACTTTTTTATATCATTTAAACAGACACTAAACACATAATGTACCGGCTTTCAGATTTTCAGGTAATAGCTAAGGGTCTATTATATCTTAATTTTGTATTCATTGCGTTTTACTGTTAATATTGTACTTAATAATTAGGATTTAAAAATCATAAATGTTAATCGACTTTTGTAGCTGACTGTACGTTGACTGCTTCGTTGTTCAGTGGTCGCAAAGCGCGACTGTTGACATCTTGCGTTCGATTTTCAGGTCGAGGTTTGGGTTAACACTACAGTACACGCGCGGCCTACTATAGTAGACCAGGGTAACTCTTTTTGCAATAACTTTTTAGTATAGCGCGCTAGAAACTAGTGATTCCAGGTAAGCCTCGTCTGATATATTTGTCACAACCTAAGGACCCCGCGAGACCCCGTACGTGACGCACGCACAAGAAATTTGGCGCCAAAACCGTGGGCCTACTAAAGTAGTCCGCGCGTGTATTTGTGTACCAAATTCTCCGGTATGTAACTTTTGATATATTATCGATTTATAACGCTATTATAATGCTCTACTTATTAATAATGCATTTATATGTATGTATATTCAATTGTTACTATTTTTAAATGAGTTACAAATTGTAAAATGTATTTTTCTTGCTTATTTTTTTTTTTACAGTTTTATATATCCGATTACATAATGGATAATTCACAAGTGGAAAGGTGGCTGCAAGAGCTAAATACTGAAGATGAAGAAGTGATTGAGAGTGAAGATGATGAAGTTCAGTCAGAAGCAGACATGCAGACCCTAGTCCGCGAGTCAGAACTAAGTGAATATGTAGATGAAAGATTGAGCGAATCTGACGAAACATCAGGTTCAGATGACGTTTCACTGATGACTTGCAATAAATGGATTTGTCCCGATCACCAAGCAGTAGTGTGTCCTGAATGCTACGAAAACCGAGAAAATAGAAATACAGTTTAGTTTGTAAAAAAAAGTTACGTTGATCTTAGAAGTGCCATTGTTGTTAATTTTTCTTAATATTTACTAAATTGTTGATTATTAATACTTTCTTAAAAATGTATCAAAAAAAGTAAGGTAAAAAAACTAAGTAAAATAAACACCTTATAATATCATTTTGTTGTTTTATTCAGATAATTAGGAATATACAAGTTATTGATATTTTAAAATGGCCTACCATAGTAGGCCACGCGTATACTCAAGTAAAAAAAAGGGGCGCGTGTGCTGTAGTGTTAATGGGGGGTGAGCCTATTGCTATCAACCGGGCACAAATCCAGACTCCGAGGCTGCTACTAAGAAATCCCTAATAGAAAAATATAGCAACACTTTTTACCCGACCTGGGAATCGAACCCAATACCCCACGCTCAGCAGTCATTGTTTCGACCACGCGACCAACGAGGCAGTCTAGTAAATAACAACCAAAGCCGAGGTGGGTCGCTAGTATTGTTAATAAATATTGCAATAAAGATAATTGGATATCACATATTTTATAACATATAACACATAATAAATCGATAAACTTTTATTTATTTCTCATCAATTTATGATTTATTGTTACATAAATAAGTAATATGATATTTTATTTTTATAACGTGTTTTTTTACTTAAATGGCAATTCTAATGACAAATATAAAAATAATACGATGAACACGATTTTAAATCTTAATCCGTTATTACAAAACTAGTTCTGACTAGTGATCGCAAAGCGCGACTGCTGAGTTTGAGGTCTTGGGTTCGATTCCTAGGTCGGGCAAAGTGTTATTGGGTTTTCCATCAAGAATTTCTCTGTAGCAGCCTTGGAGTCTGGATTTGTGCCCGGTTGATGGCAATAGGCTCGCCCCTATTACATGGGACTTAATTATAACTGGCGAAATGTGGGTGTACTAATGGGTACACCTCTGCCTAACTTTTCGGGGATTACAGCCGTGATGTTATGTAGAAAAAAAGCATTGCAATCACTTCGATTACGAAAATGGGATTAATAATGATATTTCTTAGTTCATTTTGGCAAAACAAAACCAATTTTAACCCAAAATTACCATAAAATACATTCAAGCATGCAAAATCAGTTAAATATAAATCTGTTTCAAAATTGAGATGCAAGATGACACGCGAACAGACATAGTTACATACATACATACATTGCAAGTTAAATAAAAGCTTGTAAAATACATCACAAAAATCCAAAAGATTTTTTACGTTTAAATTGTCAAAACAGCTCGTGAGGGATTTGAACCCCCGACCACCACTATTATTGCATTAAATGGGCGCTCTTACCACTGAGCTAACGAGCCAACGAGATGGATCGTGAAATTAGTTACCTCTATCAAAGTAGTGACATCACTAGCCCGAATGATGACGTCATCAATGCTCTACAGGAAAGAATTTGGTTGCCGTATAATATGCGTTTTACGATCGCGTGTCTGTTATTCGAATTTATACCTTAAAACAATGTGTTAAGAGACATTTGATGCTCGCTCGTGAATTCAAGGAGGACTTAATAGGAATCTATATTATTTGGCAAATGGTAAGTTTGTCAATTTAGTTTGTCATGGCTTAGGATATGAGCACGGTATTGCACGCTAACTAGCGACCCGCCCCGGCTTCGCACGGGTGCAATGTAGATACATAAACCTTCCTCTTGAATCACTCTATCTATTGATGAAAACCGCATTAAAATCCGTTGCGTAGTTTAAAAGATTAAGCGTACAGACGATGGAAAGCGACTTTTTTATACTATGTAGAGATATACATGTAGTTAATTTATTAAACAAAAGTGTTTATTTCCATTCAAGTATAAAACTTGGAGCTGGATACACATCGAGCCTAGGTTACTCCTTATAATATCAGTTATGGCGCAATTTCATTAGTCGTTAACTCGTTCGTTACACCGCATGCGGGGATCCCCCGCATGCTTTATACCGACCGTGAATATCGACATGCGGGCCCTATCGACTAAAGAAATTGCGCCATAATGAAAACGGTTCCCCGAATGCGGGCCCTATCGACTAATGAAAACGGTTCCCCGAATGCGGGCCCTGTGGCATGCGTTCCAGAAATCTCTCGCACCCCGAATGCGGGCCCTATCGACTAATGAAAACGGTTCACCGAATGCGGGCCCTGTGGCATGCGTTCTAGAAATCTCTCGCACCCCGAATGCGGGCCCTATCGACTAATGAAAACGGTTCCCCGAATGCGGGCCCTGTGGCATGCGTTCCAGAAATTTTTCGCACACCGCATGCGGGCCCTATCGACTAATGAAATTGCGCCATTAACTGCCAGTGAAAGTCTCATCAAAATCGGTCCAGCCGCTTCAAACAATCTATCCGCCTGTAATCCCCGAAGGGTTAAGCAGAAGTGTTCATCCAAATTTCGCCAGTTATGTACAAGTCCCATGTAATAGGGGGCGAGCCTGTTGCCATCAACCGAGCACAAATCCAGACTCCGAGGCTGCTACTGAGAAACTCCTGATGGAAAAACCCAATAACACTTTGCCCTCTTTTTTAGTTTACTAACTATAAATTACCTCCCTGCCTTTCATCTTTATACGTCAAACGGTTTTCGATATAAATAATAAATAAATAAATAAATAAAAATCTTTATTTATACAAAAACCTTCTACATTGTTTAAAAATTAGGTTAGCATTGTTTAGGTTATAAAGGATCTAATCTTTATCTCTTAACGATGATTGCAATCATATAAACAGATTTATTCCGGACAAGTGTTCGGTTCAACCGTCGAACAACGAATGAATTCATTTCACCGCTCTTTTTCAACCGTCAAAAAAGTCATAACAAGTGTTGTTATAAGTACTTAACTCTGATTCAATACAATTAAATAGTTGATTTAACATTAAAATAAAATAATAATAATTATAACTAAAGGGTCATGGTCAAAATGGGCGTAAAACCAACAGCTTTAAAATATATTTTATGTGAAAGCTAATGACCATTACTTCATTTTATACTATGACGGCAATCACCCAAACAATCGGTGAACAGAGATATTCAGTGATGTTCAAACGTATTTGTTAATGAATCCAAAAAACCGGCCAAGTGCGTGTCGGGCCACGGAGGCGATAGGCGGCGGCGACCTCTCGCGCCCGGGCCTGGTTCAGGCCATGCTCCGGGGCGAGAGGGAATGGGATGCAGTCACCTCCTTCTGCGAAGCAGTAATGCTAGCGAAGGAGGAGGCGGGCCGCGTGAGGGAGAGAACAACACCCTCCACCTCACGCCCCAGCCGCCGCGGGAGACGCCCAGGGCGTCGGACGTCGCGAGGCGACATCCGGCCACCGTAGGCGCGGGCTTGCGGACGGCGAGTAATGGGTAGCTCGCCGTCCGATCAAGGACCATGCCCGGGTCGACGGCGCGTTCTGTTCGCGCGCGCCTCAAAGAGCTGTCAGCACAGGGACGGGGCCCCCCAACGGGGCCAAACGCCTGCCGGGGTTGCGGGACGTCTTAACAGGATACCGTGGCCCCGGAACGTAAAGGGCAACAGAAGGAACAGGGTGGTTTTTTAGTCAGTAAAAGTCTGACAGTCCCTTCCGCCCCGCCCAGGACGGAAGGACTCATTTGATGATTTTTACCACCTCAAAAAAAAAAAAAAAAAAGTGCGTGTCGGGCCACGCACAATGTAGGGTTCCGTAATATGCGAGGGAATCTTACAATTTAACCCATTTCCTACGGTCCGATTTGCCTTCGAGGCTGCGAACGATAATTTTTATTGTAATGATAAAAAACAAACTTACGTTTGCAGTTGAAAAACATGTTCTCCGATACATTTTGCTTAGGAAAATATATTATCGAAGTACGTTTTATAAGTTGGTCGACTATTACTCCTAAACCTGTAAAGCCTACTTACTCGTGATAGTTTTCCTTTTAATTTCGTTATATGTATATACTACTATTGTGAATTTTTTCACACACCCAAACATAACCGTATAGGCCAAAAAAAACAATCTATTGGTTGGTAAAATGGTAACCACATAATATATGTAGTTTCAGTTTTGTGGTTTTTGTTGTTAGGACGGCACGAGCCTTTCATTGCACCCGCAGAACATTTATTAGATGTTATAGTTGATGATAACCATTGATATTTAATAAAAGGTATCAATATATAGTAGTTTTTATGAAATATGTGTGTTTTATTTAACCAATCTTTGGGATTTTTTTGCAGTGATACCCGGTCGATATTGGGGTTAACAAGTATTTAGGGGGTATTTAGAAGTACAATAAAGTAAATTACAACACATTTTATTTCTGTTGGTTTTACGCCCAGCTCTCATACAAAAATGCCCATGATCCTTTAATACTAGTATATTGTATGCATAACTAGATCGATATGATTATTATAAGAAAACACCAACATCTTGACTAATTAACCTTACAGTTAGGTTTTCGATATTTCGTGATAGGTAAGTGAGTTAGTGACCTTTCGCTTTTATAGGTATGATTTAGATTGTATAACTTGGCTAGTCTACACTGAGCCGCTGTGGCCGTAATCGGTCTGGAGCATAAGTATATACATTATTAGATTACAGTTAGGCGCTTTGCACATAGAGCAACTATTTCAACTAATTTAAAAGAGTGCCGTGGAGTTTATTGCTCGTTCTTCTCCATAGAGGCCTACCTCCGTTTTGGAACGAGCAACTAGCTTCAACTTTCGGACTAACTGACCGACTCCTTGACAATTCAAAAGTGCCTGTAAATGGTCTATTTGAAATAAATGTTTTGACTTTGACTTTGACTTTGCAGCAACTGGCAACTAGCTGTTTACATATCGCATGCTTAGTAATAAAGTGACCGAATTCAAAATAGGTCTAAAATGAGTTAGATACACTATAATCCTTAATACAACGCGTTCTATCGACATACACTAAGAAAGTCTTAAAAAGTTAGTGTTAGCGTCAGCTCACACCGAGACGCGACGCGACGCGACGCTGCGTGCACACTTTAAAAGAGCTAGGTACTCAAAATATAACTTTATTTTCTACACGAAAAGATACACATTTCGGTGCCCTGTCACTTCACCAAAAATTCATTCACAAACTTTTACTTGACAACCAACGATTGGCAAACATATAATTTGTCATCTCATCATTATACAACAACAAGTTTGGCAAATAATTCACTTAACAAAATAATTATCCCATAAACTTTTGTTTGATAACGTATTATTTGACAAACAATTCATTTTTATTTCATCTTATCTTATAAAACAACTTTTGGAATAAAAACGTTTTACATATTGAATATTAAAATAAAAAAGAAATAATATTGTTTAATATAAGTATATTTCTTTAAATTATTATTTTTATTTTTTTAGTATTTGTGACTGTCGAAATAAAGTTTTTCGTATTTATGTAGTGTACCCCATGTTGTGCTACAAAATTTAGTGACAGAAACGAATTGCTGCAAAACCGACTTCACGCGGTCTTGTCTGCCCTACCCCTAGAGTGTAATTTAAGCCCGCGCAGGCGCGGAGGGGTGGGGCGGCCCGCGAGCTGAGGAGCAGGTGGTTTGAAGGCCCGCCGCCGCGGCTGAGGCTGGCCGGCGAAGCCGGCCAGCAAGCCGAAGCTGCGGTGGTGAGCGTTAAAATCATCTGCGACGATAAGCTCGCGTGGGGCCGCCCAAACCCCGCAGCGCCGGAGCCGTGACAGAAACAATGATTGCTGCATGCTGCATGCCTGCTTGCTTGCTGCTTGTCTGCTTGCATGCTGCATGCCTGCTTGCATGCTGCATGCCTGCTTGCATGTTGCATGCATGCTTGCATGCTGCATGCCTGCTTGCATGTTGCATGCATGCTTGCATGCTGCATGCCTGCTTGCATGCTGCATGTCTGCTTGCATGCTGCATGTCTGCTTGCATGCTGCATGTCTGCTTGCATGCTGCAAATCCCCTGTATTGATGATGATGACCTTCGTGGTTATTTTTTTTTAAACCACCCCGTCGACCATCTCTGGCGGGGAAAAATGGTGGGGGTGACTCCACCAGTCCAACCCCCGCCTTTCCTCACTGCCCCCGCCCCACTATCAAGGCATCTTATCTCTAAGATTATCCTTTAGTGTAAGCGTAACTTTTGCAAAAGGATCTAAATATGAAATGAAAAATGTATAAATGATTAAATATTATCCGAAACATTTGTAAAGAGAAGCATTTGCCAAATAAATATTTTTAAAGTGAGTGTTTGTAAAATGAAACATTTGCGGAATAAGTTGTTTGTTAAATAAATAGTATACGAAACGTTGGTTGTCAACTGAAAATTTGCCAATGGTGTTTTGATAAAACATTAGTGAACCACACATTTCATTGTGAGAATTTAGAATACGTTACACCACGCAGCACTACGTCGCGATGCGTCGCTCTACGCCGCGAGGCATCACGAGGCGTAGAGCGACGCATCGCGACGCAGCGGTGAATCGTGTACGAAAAGATGTAAGTACTTACGCGCGACGTGCAAGAGCGGCGACGGCGACGTTGCGATGCGTCTCGCGGCGGCGCGCCCGCGCGCGGCGCAGCGCGAAGTCACTGGCCTCTTCAAGTATCGTCACGTTGCGTCGCGTCGCGTCGCGTCTCGGTGTGAAACCCTTAATGTGCTCTTACAAGTTTTCGGTCTCTTTCACACTCAGAAGTTTGAAGATGCCATTTTGACATAACACTGACACATTCAATATTCGTTCAACCATCGTTCATATGAGTTAGGTCAGTCTATTATTAAGCATGCGACATATTTCAATTGTACTGCGCACACATAGCAACTCGAGTTTCGAGTTCCGGCAATCGTCAACAGTTTTCAATTGCTGTAATCGATGACTAAGTTAGTTGCTAATTGCCGCAACTAGCAACTGTTAAATATTATACCGGTTTTTAAACAACAACATTTTTTTAGCAACTCGGCTATGAAAGCAGCTCACAAATTGCCATAAAGTTGCGGCAACCGTAAACGTTATATAGCAACTATCAACTTTTTACAGGAAACTTTTAAAGAGTTGATAGTTGCCTCAACTTAAGTTACTCCATGTGCAAAGCGCCTTAAGATTTCTGGCTTAATCAGCTTGCTCATTTTATAGCTACAATCATCTATAACATTTGATTAGATAATTACCTTGATTAAAGTAATTAAACTGTTGTAATTACTTTGTATTACAATTCATTATTACTTTACGACATGACACACGTTTTACAATGGGTCATTGTTATTTACATATCTTCACGACTGTTCTTCGAAAGGATAGGTAGAGATGTACAGGGTATAAAAGACACATCACATTTAACATCATCATTATCATATTATCTGAACGACGTCCACTGATGCGGGCATAAACTAGTATAGTGGCGTAGCCTTGGGGGGGGGCTGGAGGGGGCATGGCCCCGGGCGGCATATGACAAGGGGCAGGGGCGGCAAGTCCCACGATTGTTGAAGAAAAATGACTAGAGCCCAAAATCCAACAACAGAAATCACAAAGTAGATATTAGAGTGGTACTGTTTTAAAAGATGGTGGTGGGCCCCCATTTCTTTCCATAGGTGTATGTTCCTTCCGAGGGATTGTATGTTTATCTTGACTTTCAATAAGTTGTACAGTTACTGGCACGTTACTTGGCAAGAGATTTTCCTAGTGGGGGAAATTCGCGCATATAAAAATGTATAAAATTGTGCGTGCGCAAACTTCCCCCACTACAAAAACTCTTGCCAACTTACGTGTCGGTAACTATACGATGAACATTCGGTCCGTTGAATAAATATATATATTTTAAACTAATAATTACATTGGGGCGAGGGGCAAAATTCCGGCCGGCCCCGGGCGGCGGAGACCCACGCTACGCCACTGCTAGTATTCATATAATTTCGGTAAGTATACCTAACGAATCCACCTGGAGCAAGTGTGGTGATCAATCAAATGCACGTACAGGTAGCGGTCATAAGTGGAGTAGCAATCTTAAAAAGCAATTGATTGTCATTTTTTAACTTACGACCTTCCGACGCCGTGTGCGAATTCTGAGGTGTTCGTAGGTACTGTGTTAAATATATAATAATCACTTTACACACAGATGTAGGTACGGCCTGTACCGCGTGTTCACAGAAATTCAAACCGTAGCATGCTACTGCACTTATGACCGCTTACTGTACCTTCTCTGTACAGAAAGAGGCCTTTTCCCTGCAGTGGAACAGTAATAGGCTTGTATTTATGTCATCCATCCGTGCGTCCGTCTATCCATCCATCTTCACAAACTTTCGCGTGGTATAGAATCTTCCTCATTCAAAACGACCCTTTTGAAAAACAATTCAACTTGACATTTACTAAGTTCTCTTACACGACACCTCCGGGTAAATACGACCTGTTATTAACCGGGAACCCATCGTGAAGATACATTGTAGATAATTTATCATGTTTGAAGCCGACCTTTGAGTTAAAAAATGATGCTATTGTTATTTTTGTCATTGAATTTCTAGAGTAGATAATTGCACAGAGACTAAACTTCGTAGCAAACGTTTGTGTTTTTTGGGACCAAGATCGCCGCAGTTTTTCCAACCACTGCAACTCCTGAAAGCCAAAATCAACACTTGGAGAGCGAGGGGTCTCGGGACCCTAAAAGAATCACAAATTCAATTGAATTTACAAAAAATAATAAAAAAGCAACAATATGTATAAAAACATACATAAGATTACGCCTGTAATCCTCAAAGGGTTAGGCAGAGGTGTACCAATTACTACACCCATATTTCGCTAATTATGTTTAAGTCAAACACACACACTGTGCACATTTACTTTCTAAGTTTATCTTAGACATTACTGACATCAATCCGTGCCTCGGAAAGCACGTTAAGCCGTTGGTCCCGGCTGTCATACGTGGATCTTTGACAGTCGTTACGAGTCGTCAGAAGCCCGAAAAGTCTGACAACCAGTCTGACCAAGGGGTATCGTATTACCCAGTTACTGGGTTGTGGAGGTCAGATAGGCAGTCGCTCCATGTAAAATACTAGTACTCAGCTGCATCCGGTTAGACTGGAAGCCGACCCCAACATAGTTGGGAAAAGGCTAGGCAGATGATGATGTTTAAGTCACATGTCACAAATTCAGACTCCGAGGCTGTTACTGAGAAATTCCTTGTGGAAAAACCTAATAACACTTAGACCCGTAGCGCACTAGCGGCCAGGCCGCGGCGGCCATCGAGATACATACCTTAGTATGAAATCGCCACAGAGCGCGCGCACCTGGCCGCACCGTGCGGCCAGGTGCGCGCGCTCTGTGGCCGCCGCGGCCCATGGCCGCTAGTGCGCTATTGCTCTAAGTCTGATCTGGGAATTGGACCCAAGATCAAAAGTCGCGCTTTGCGACGACTAGACCGACGAGGCTTCTAAATAAAAGCATGGTGGTGGTATGGTGGTTTAATTGCTTCGGCAGTACATATACTAAATGCATGGTAAATGGGTTTGGTTTGGGGGGGGGGGGGGTTCTTATAAAAAAAGAACTAATTTGAATTAACGTCTGTAATTTTTGTTAGAGTCATGCATGTAGTTTTATTTTCCAGAAAGTTGCTTGTTATCGCCCTATTTAAAGCTTGGTCTCTGTAGAATTATTTACTCCGTTACTTCAAGTCTTTGAGTTTATTTATTAATATTGAACGCATATTTTTAACAGTGACCTTTTCACTGGAATGTACAGATGTTGATAGAAGTGTTATGAATTAACACATACATAAACTCATGCCTTTTTCCCATGGGGGTAGGCAGAAACTACAGAACGTCACCTGCTACGATCCTTACATACTCCTTTTGCCTCATCCACTTTCATACATCTCGTCATACAAGCACGCCGGTTACGAGTACTGCGCACCTGACCTTTCTGAAGAACCTCACCAATAAGGTCAGTGTAGGTCTTCCTAGGGCGACCCCTCCCTGCGTTGCCACTGCTTATGAATTAAATATATACAATATTGTTAAACAAATTGGTGATATTTCAAATTATTTATATTTAATAACTAGCTTTTGTGCGTGACTTCGTCCGCGTAAATGTCCGACCCCCATTTCATCCCCTTAGGAGGTGAATTTTAAATAATCCCTTTTTAGCGGACGTCTACTAAATATAAACTACCTCCTCACCAAATTTCATCTTTATACGTCAAGCAATTTTCGATATTTCATGATAAGTGAGTGAATAACGCTTTTTCCTTACGTGACGATGTTTGCCAGGTGCCCTACAGCAAGCAAACTTTGTTCTAAAAACAAAAAAATAATAATGCTTTTTCAAAACACTTTTCTTTACAACTATACAAAAACTTCGATCATTTTAAAATATTAATGTAGTACTTTAATACTACACTGTAGTGAAATGTCTTTATCTTAATGATTTACATAAAACTTTGGTAGAATTGGAGTGTGGCTGCGCAAGCGCATAATTTCGATTTCTGGTCAAATGGTGACACAGTCGAATTTATGTGAAATAGTTAATTTTTTGTGCTAAATCTGTGAAGGAAAACATCGTGACTAATCGTGAGACCTCAAGATGGATGGATTTGTGCCCGGTTGATGGCAATAGGCTCGCCCCCTATTACATGGGACTTAAACATAACAGGCGAAATGTGGTTGTACTAATGGGTACATCTCTGCCTAACCCTTCGGGGATTACAGGCGTTAAGTTATGTTATGTTTGGTTTACAAGAGCGCCACAATTTTACGCAAAGCTCAGCGTAACCTTGCTTAGCAAGTTTGAAGAGCAATTGAAATAGTAATCTTCTCATTGCCAGGGTATTAAGAAATATTGTAGCTGTTGCGTAGGCGCTGGCGCCTATAGATACACACATTTGAAGTGGGTTAAAGAGTCGATATTGTGATGATTGTGAATAGGATATAATGTGGGCGTCAATACATATCTAGGTGATAAATATTATAACTACATATTGGAATCTTTATTTTACTTATGGCTAATATTTACAAGCTTTTATTTAGCTTGCACTGTTCGTATGTAAGTATGTACTGTATGTAAGTAAGTTGTCCATTCAAAATTTGCAAACCATTTTTCGACCATTTGTTGGTATCCGATTGAGCTGAAATTTTGCATACACCTTTAGTTCTGGTGACAATACAATGTCCAATACTCAATATTGTAACATATTTTTTAAAAAAAGCTTGTTTTTAATTTTTTTTTTTTATTAGGTTCTTCAATAATCAAATAACTTTTATCCAAAGAATAAATATGACAGTTTGACATATTTTCTATACAAAAACTGTCAAACCGCCATATTTATCCCTCCGTTAAGAGTTATTTGACGATTGAAAAGTTAGCCTTTAATGGACAATATTTAAATAAGATAAACTATAACATCACGCCTGTAATCCCCGAAGGGTTAGGCAGAGGTGTACCCATTAGTACACCAACATTTCCCCAGTTATGTTTTAGTCCCATGTAATAGGGGGCCTATTGCCGTCAACCGGACACAAATCTAGACTCCGAGGCTGCTACTGAGAAATTCCTGATGAAATAACCCAATAACACTTTGCCCGACCTGGGAATCGAACCCAAGACCTCATGCTCAGCGGTCGCGCTTTGCGACCACTAGACCAACGAGGTAGTCAGTATAAAAATATGATAGCGTTATACTTAAGAACTGCAATCACAGATGATATATGGTTCCCATTCATTCAAAAATGCAATATGTCACAGTATTCTAACATAATTAATTACGAAATTCCAAAGATTATTTGCATACCTAATGCAAAGCACGTTAAGCTGTTGGTCCCGGCTGTCATACGTGGATCTTTGACAGTCGTTACGAGTTGTCAGAAGCTTGAAAGTCTGACAACCAGTCTTACCTAGGGGTATCGTATTACCCAGTTACTGGGTTGTGGAGGTCAGATAGGCAGTCGCTCCATGTAAGATACTGGTACTCAGCTGCATCAGGTTAGGCTGGAAGCCGACCTTAACATAGTTGGGAAAAGGCTAGGCAGATGATGATGATTTGCATACCTAATGATTCCAATAACTAGCTTCTGTCACGTTACGTCTTTAATTGGTTACTGCTCCACTCCCATATGTCGTAGCGTGATGTTTTATAGCTTATACTCTGCGTCATGATTCTGGCTATTATATACAAAAAGATTTTTTCCAATACGACTGGTAGGAGGAAACGCGGGTGAACTTTTCTCCATACAAACGCTCTCGTCTGTTTTCTTTCTGGTGTATGACTTTAAAGCAATGATTTTTTAGAATAAAGTAAATAAGTATCAACTATTTTTATGCCCCTATGTTTTTCTTTTTAATGAGACATTATTTTCATAAGCACTAGAATCCACAGAAAATGCTCAAAATTGCCGCTGTGGACAGCGGCCTAGTATACATATTTTTAAAAACTATTAATGATAAAATAAAAATATAGGGGCATAGAATTTATCCTTCTTATTTAGTTTATGAAATATCTTTTATATATTGGTTCAATATTACAGACGAAAATAGGCGAGAGCTAAACCCCGAATTATGACTTTTTTATTAGGCTATTCAGTCGGATCTGCAGTTGTCCTTTTCGCACGCCGAAGCTCGCAGAGCGACAGCGATAGTTTCTTCTGATACCTAATTTTCAAGTCTCTCCTCTCGCGTTTCTTCTTAAAGCGCGTTCAAACTAAAAAACAAAAAATCATTTTAATTATATTACTAGATTCTGGTTGATTTCTCCATACAAACTTTGGACCCCCGTTAGAACCCCTTAATAGGGGGTGAAGTATGGAAGATCCTTTCTTAGCGGACGACTACTAACTATAAACTACCTCCCTGCCGAATTTTATCTTTAAAAGTCGAGAGGTTTTCGATATTTCGTGGTAAGAGTGAGTGAGTGACCTTTAGCTTATATATATTTAGATTAAGTATAATAGATTATTGACATCAAGATTTATTTGACAATATGACAACACCAAGATAATATGAAGCCAGATTTAATCAAATTCATTAAGAAAATTTATTTTTTTAAGCTCAAAAAAATTATTTATTAATAGATGGTCAAAGAACCTTGAGTCGCGATGTCTATGTTACCTTAACGTGGTTAAAATTTTGAGCAAAAATAGTCAGTGTCAAATCATTTATTTCTTAGGTTTTATTTTTAGGTTAATTATTGTATATTGATTTAAAATGAATAAAAGTATTGTTTTAATGAGTAAAAAAAAAATATACCATTATGTGCGCAGTACTCGTAACCGGCGTGCTTGTTTGACGAGATGTATGAACGTGGACGAGGCGAAAGGAGTATGTAAGGATCGTAGCAGGTGGCGTTCTGTGGTTTCTGCCTACCCCCATGGGAAAAAGGCGTGAGGTTATGTATGTATGTATATACAAAAAGGCATTATTGAACGTGATTTACAAATAAAATAAAATATTGAATCTAATTACTTAATTGCCTATTCCAAAATAAATACACACCTACTCAGAAAGTTTGAGCTTTGATACCTATTACGTTTCATGAGATACAGCTCGCTGATAAACAGACGGACGAACAGATCCGTTGTCAACCTTTAAAAAGAACAGCATTAAAGTTTCATACATGTAAGAGCAATAGCGCACTAGCGGCCCTGGCCGCAGCGGCCAGGCCGCGGCGGCCATCGAGATACATACCTTAGTATGAAATCGCCACAGAGCGCGCGCACCTGGCCGCACGCGGCCAGCGGCCACACCAAGCCGCAGCGGCCAGCGAGATCGAACGACGCATGTGCGAGTCGCTGGCCGCTGCGGCCAGGCCGCTAGTGCGCTACGGGTTTAAAGATGACGTAATTCTGACGACTTTAGGATCTTACTCTACAAAATGCAAAAACGACTAGATGTCATTTTAGAATTAAAGCATAACGGTTTAAAAAAATGACGTTTATCAATAACATAAATTTCACAATAACATTATTAATTCATAATTATTTGTCAGAAACCTAAATAGTACAGTTATTTTCCAAATGTCGGACTTTTTACGACATTTTTTCGTTTAGATTAATTAAAACGAACATGTTCTGTTACGCTTTTCCGTTAGATTTAGGGCTGCCTTCTGTCCGGGTTTCTTCGGATTTGTCCTGGTTTATAGGGCGTCAAAAAGAATCCGAGTGAAACCCGGACACTTTTAATCAAATCAAAATCATCAAATCATTTATTTATTTGCAAACATGGGTAATGTACATAGATGATATTTTATAATAAGGTTCTCCATATTTTACCGTCAATGGGCATGCAAATAATAGGTTTAAAAATTATAAATTTAAAATAAGTGGCATGTCATTGGAACAGGGCCGTAGCTAGGGGGGGCATTGTGGGGCAAT
This sequence comes from Hoplodrina blanda, assembly GCA_949316365.1. Classification (NCBI taxonomy): domain Eukaryota; kingdom Metazoa; phylum Arthropoda; class Insecta; order Lepidoptera; family Noctuidae; genus Hoplodrina; species Hoplodrina blanda. The sequence goes on along the minus strand of OX438574.1, from coordinate 7,109,476 downwards.
GCCCTACCTTTGAAATCACAATGCCCAACTCTAGATCTCTATATCCAAATCTGGAAGTTCAACCATCTTGTTCGCTTCATCATTGAGGAATTAATAGTTCTTAGATCCATGGTCATGCGCTGTCACAGAAATTATTTGTCTACATATAGCTATTGAATGTACATCACTGATCTAGAGTTCAGTGATATACATGGTGATTGATTTAGGAGCCCATGCTTCAAGGGCAGATCAATTATGATATTTTTTTTTACTTTCGCCCTACCTGTAACCAATGCTGCCCTACCTCAAATTTGACTCTAGCTACAGCCCTGCATTGGAATTACAATAAAATTAAAAATGTCAACCTGGTCAAAGTATAAAAGTCAAGTCAGTCAGCTAGTAGTAATGTCAGGAGAATCCCGATTAAATTAATACATAAGCGATAAACCAAAACAAATCTTAGTTAAAAATTATCTTAAGCTTTAATAGAGACAACAACACAGAACAGAGACAGAATAGAGTTTCCGTGGAGTTTCTTGCTCGTTCTTCTCCATAGAGGCCTACCTCCGTTTTGGAACGAGCAACTAGCTTCAACTTTCGGACTAACTGACCGACTCCTTGACAATTCAAAAGTGCCTGTAAATGGTCTAATTGAAATAAATGTTTTTGTCTTTGACTTTGACTTTAAATATTCTATTGTAAAAAAAAATCTGGGATGTTCGGGTATTAAACTCAATTTCACCTAAATGTCCGGGGTTTTTGAAGTTTTTGTCCGGCGTCGGCAATTCAGATGATGCCAGCCCTAGTTACTTAGATTGAGATTTCTTTCTTAGATAATTTCCTGTTTGATATGTTAATTATATCAATTAATTATTGCAAGGTAATTTAGCGCCCTTTGTGACGTAAATAACGACTTCTTACACATTTTTAACTAGTTTTGTCTGTGTCGTTGGTAAAAGCCTACCTCCGTTTTGGAACGAGCAACTAGCTTCAACTTTCTGACTAACTGACCGACTCCTTGACAAAACAAAAGTGCCTGTAAATGGTTTTATTGAAATAAGTAAATGTAAATAATAACTTTGAAGATAGTTTATTTTACTAGTCTTGACTGCCTCGTTGGTTTTTAGTGGTTAGTGACCCTGACTGCAAAGCCGGAGGTAGTGGGTTCGATTCCCACCCAGGACAAACTTTGTGTGATGAGCATAATTGTTGGTTCTGTGTCTGGGTGTAATCTATCTATAATATGTATGTAGTTATAAATTATATAAGTATGTATATCAGTTGTCTGGTTACCATAACACAAGCTCTGCTTAGCTTGGGATCAGATGGCCGTGTGTGAGTTGTCCCAAGATATTATTATTATTATTAATTATTATTTTAGGTGTTTTCTACTGACATTTTAACTCTTAAATTTTTATTTTTTGGGATGTCAACGTAGCAACGCCTCTGGGCCTGAGAGATCTATAGATAGCGATGACCACTTAACATGAAATGGGCCGTCAACTTATTTATTTTCCAATAAGATAAAAAAGCCTTTTTACAATAATTATTATCTTTGTTCAACTATGTGTGATAGACTTTGTTTCATGAAAGATGCTTACACTGCCATCTATCGACGTAAGTTAGCAACAACACTGTTTATATCGATGGCAGCAAAGTAGAAACGGACATCTACAAAATCGCAACTTTACAGGAGAGCAGATTTAGTTTAAAATAGTGGTTATTTTGAGAGTTATGGACCGATTAATTAAAATTTGAAATTTTCTATAATGCTTTAAAATAACCTTCTTTATGAATTGTGTAATAGGTTTTATCGCTTTATCGTTGTTTTACTGAAATAACGTAGATGTCTTTTTTTACTCTGAAAAAACTTTGACGTAGAAGAAGACATCTGCCTGATAACCGTTTATCAGGTAGATGTCTTCTTCTACGTCAAAGTTTTATTACATTGTAATAAAAAAGTGCCCATTTCATTTAAAATATCTAATAAAGTAAGATAATAATCTCCTGTAATACATTTAAGGATATTTAAAGAACAACTTTATAAACGAACAAGTGGCAGATGTCCGTGTTTACGTCGAACCGTAACCTCAAAATAATTTTTATTACTTACTCTAAGATTTCATTACTAGCACTAATAATGAACTGTAAACACTATCATTATTATTACTTATAGACCGGTACGCGCTAGAATGTGACAACTGACTGATGTCTTTGTTGACGTTTCCATTCAACTGTCAAAGCTCCGAAGTAAAGGCGGACAAATTCACAAATGTCCGTTTCTACTGCGATGTTTTTTAAAAATCCAGTGTAGATGTCTTCATTTACGTGTCAAATTTTCTTTGTTATATTGAATTTTGAAAAAATTTTAGTACAGACTTGTAGATAGGATTAATATAAGCTCATTTTTGTAAAAAAAGCATTTTCGAAAAAATGTAGATGTCCGTTTCTACTTTGCTGCCATCGATATAATTCCGCTATTTCCCGATAGATGTCTCTGTTTTACATAATTGTAAGATTTTATATTTTACGTACCTAGTCTATAATACAAAGTATTACTTATTTTTTTATAAATATTTTGTTTTAGTTGTCTGTATAATATACAAAAATAAACTTAATGACGTGTTCTTAAACAGAACCGCTATTTCACGTATTCTTTCGCCAACGTCCATACTACGTTGAATACACCGGTTCTCGTCCGATCACCGAAGTTAAGCAACATCGGGCGCGGTCAGTACTTGGATGGGTGACCGCCTGGGAACACCGCGTGACGTTGGCTTTTAAATTACTTTTTTGTCTTTATTTAAGTAATTTTAATCACTTTTTAAGTAAATTATTATCTTGAAAATCTAGGAAAAGGTGTAGCAATACATAAAAACCATTAAGAATCAGTATAATACAGTTTATTGCTAAAAAATAACAAGTTTTTTGATAAAATAACATATCTACGCTTAAAATAATTATAACATCAAGGCACATTTTAACTTAAAAACTAAATATTACAATTAATAATAATTAATTAATATTTACGTGGCTTAGATCGTTTTAGCAAAAAGCCAAACTTAATGATTGACCGTCTATTAGACAAAAACATCACGCCTGTAATCCCCGAAGGGTTAAGCAGAGGTGTACCTATTAGTACACCCACATTTCGCCAGTTAAGTTTAAGTCCCATGTAATAGGGGGCGAGCCTATTGCCATCAACCGAGCACAAATTGAGACTCCGAGGCTGCTACTGAGAAATTCCTGATGGAAAAACTCAATAACACTTTGCCCGACCTGGGAATCGAACCCAAGACCTCATGCTCTGCAGTCGCGCTTTGCGACCACTAGACCAACGAGGCAGTCTATTAGAATCTGTGGCTAATTAATTTATTGTTAATTAGACGATGGGAATACAGTCTTTTAAAACACATTTTTAAGATAATTCTAAACATATCTCTACATAGTATAAAACAAAGTCGCTTCTCGCCGCTTAGATCTTTTAAACTGCGCAACGGATTTTAATGCGGTTTTCATCAATAGATAGAGTGATTCAAGAGGAAGGTTTATGTATCTACATTGCACCCGCGCGAAGCCGGGGCAGGTCGCTAGTGTGTGATCAGAACATGATATGTTTGCCATACAAAAAAGTTCATGATTTTGCATGAAAATAATATTATGTTGTCAAAAAAAAAGATACAAGCATTTTAAAGTGTAAACATGTAATTATAATAAGTTTTACATCGCATAATATCACGCCTATATACGCCGAAGGGTAAGGCAGCAGGTATACTTTATACACTCATATTTTATACCAAAGATCTACAAACCAAACAAAAAATTCGAGCACATTATTTTTTAAAACCACTGGGACAATTTTGATGCAATTAGAATTTACAAAATATTAAAAAAAAACGAACAGTCAGAGACAGAGACAAACATACACATAACATCACGCCTGTAATACCCGATGGGTTAGGCAGAGGTATACCCATTAGTACACCCACATTTCGCCAGTCCCATGTAATAGGGGGCGAGCCTATCAGTAAAAAAAGAAAAACAAAATTAGGTAGTGTACTTACATTATATTAATGTGAATTTCATACATTATAATATCGTATACTATTTTTCTTTTAATTATTTACAAGGTATAAACTAAAAATAAAAAACCCTATTTATAAATGTTTTTGTATTTAAGTTAAATACAATTATTTTTAAGATCTTTCAATAGAGATGTTCGGTTGTTTAAATACAATTAATTAATAATATTATTTGTCTTAATTATTGCTCATAATGTGTAGGCAGATGCGGTGCAATCTGCTGTCAGTTTGACATAATTTTACTAATCTTACATAATAATATGTCAGATAGAATAACCACATTAATCCGATATAATACCTAAGTCAGATAGTATAATCATATCAATCTGACATAATTATATGTAAGATAGTGTAATTATGTCAATCTGACATTTTGATTTCTCAGGTACGTAAATAATGCTTTACCGACCTAATCATTTACATCGGATAGTACAATTATATCAATCTGACATAATGTTATGTCAGATAACACAATTATATCAAACTGACAACTGACCACCACCGCCACCTGCCTAAACAGCGTTAAAAATGACACTTCAAATAAATAAATCAGAATTAAATATTTTGCTGTTATTTTTAGTACACTTTTTTTTACTGGATTCTAAATAACGTCCTAATTAAATATCTAAGTATTCAATATTTTTTCGACACTAGAATCAGTTTTTAAAAAAACACTAGGACTTCAACTGAGACCCAGCTCTTATTAAACAAGCTGACTTAAAATTCCTTTCCAATCTTTCAGAGGCTGTAAGTACTCAAAAATACGAACAATTTTTACTATATGACCAAATCTGTAATATGAAAAAAAAATCAGCTTTACAACATGATCAAAATGTATGAAAATGCCATATTTTTTTTGGTCCTATATAAAAGTTGATAATATTCTTGAAAATTTTTACTCTCTGAAGACCCCCCCATCTCTTAAAACAGTATAAATTTAATACTAGCTTCTGCCCTTGACATCGTCCGCGTCAAAGTTGATTTCTTCATACAAACTTTGGACCCCCGTTTCATCCCTTAAGGGGGCGAATTTTGGAAAATCCTTTCTTAGCGGACGTCTACTAACTATAATCTACCTCCTCACCAAATTTCATATTTATACTTCAAGCAGTTTTCGATATTTCGTGATGACTGAGTGAGTGGCCTTCGCTTTTATATATTTAAGGAAGATTACTTAGCCTTACGCTTTGTTAGATTTTCAACCCTCAGTTCAGCGCCGAGAGTTGAAAATCCAACAACAGAAATTACAAAGTAATATTAAAATGGTATTGTTTTAAGAGATAGGGGGTAAAACAAACACACAATAACTTAAAAACTATACATAATTGCAATTATATACATAAGCTTAACTATTTCGTATACAAATAAAATTAAACTATATTTACAGTGTTCTAAAGTATGAGATTACAATAATAATTAAATAGTTTAAGTTTCTAAATTACTAATACGATTTAGGAAAGGTTATAGCCATATTAGTCTGCTACCAGTCAACACAAAACATCACGCCTGTAATCCTCAAAGGGTTAGGCAGAGGTGTACACATTAGTACACCCAAATTTCGCCAGTTATATTTAAGTCCCATGTAATAGGGAGAGAGCCTATTGCCATCAACCGGGCACAAATCCAGACTCCGAAGCTGTTACTGAGAAATTTCTGATGGAAAACCCCAATAACACCTTGCCCGACCTGGGAATCGAACTCAACACACTATACACTACGTTGCTTAATTTTTTTCACATCTGTGTGGCGTATTTGTATGACGAGATGTATGAACATGGAAGAAGCGAAAGAAGTATGTAAGGATAGTAGCAGGTGGCGTTCTGTGGTTTCTGCCTACCCCCATGGGAAAAAGGCGTGAGTTTATGTATGTATGAGTGAGTGTGAGTGACCTTTCGCTTTTATATATTTCTATAATAGTAACACTACATAATACGGCATAACCTTTAAGGGTGGGGAATGTAGTCAAACATAAAACACTGGATTACATATTCACTTAAATAACTAAAAAACTAGGTTCTGCTCACGACTCCGTCTGCGCAGACGTCAGGTATTTCATGAAACATATCCTATGACTCTGGACAATAGTGTAAGCTTACTATCAGTGAAAGAACTTTTGTAATCGGACTTGTAATTCTAGAGATTATATAATAGGGGGCGAGCCTATTGCCATCAACCGGGCACGAATTCTCCGAGGCTGCTACTGAAAAATTCCTGATGGAAAAACCCAATAACGCTTTGCCCGACCTGGGAATCAAACCCAAGACCTCATGCTCAGCAGTCGCGCTTTGCGACCACTAGACCAACGAGGCAGTCTTTGAATAAAGTCTTCAGACTAAATAAATACTCGTATTATGTGAGAAATAAGTATTTCCAATTTAAAATTTGATCGAATTTCATCGAAACTGACAATATTATTTAAAAAATTTTGCTAAAGCAACTTATTGCTGTATATTCATAAACCTCTACATAATATAAAACAAAGTCGCTTCCCGCCGCTTAGATCTTTTAAACTACGCAACGGATTTTAACGCGTTTTCATCAATAGATAGAGTGATTCAAGAGGAAGTTTATGTATCTACTTTGCACCCGTGCGAAGCCGGGGCGGGTCGCTAGTAGAATAATAAAAGGCACTAATTGATATGCGTTTTATAAATAAATAAACCAAAGTAATGCTAATAATAAAATTCGAGAGATCAAATTGCGTCGTCATCTTGACGAATTGTATTTCGATATTTTACGTCAAATTGACGTAATAACGGAGCTTTTGAAATAGTTTTGATACGTAATTTTACCGAAATTACGCTTCGATTACTCAATGTGTCAAGAATTTCAATAAAATTGTTCTCACATCAACAATATTAATTATCTCCTTGACTCAAGCAAGGTGAAGCTAAAAGCAGCCGTTCTGATTTCTACAAAATTCGATGTAAATCCGCCATTTTGTCTAACGCCGCCATCTTGACGTTAGATTTACGTCAATTCGACGTAATATTCACGTCGATTCGACGTTAAAATCTCATCAATTCGACGTAAAACTTCAATTCAACGTCAACGTCAATTCGACGAAAATTTACATCGATTCAACGAACGAACGGCGTCAACTATACGTCATTTTGACGCATTTATTACACTTGGCTCACTTCAACGTTACATTCACGGCAATTCGACGAAAATTTACATCGATTCGACGAACCAATTGCGTCAACTATACGTCATTTTGACGCAATTACACTTGCAAGTCAAAATTCCTTACAAAAATCGACTACGCAACCAATTCTCTCAACTTACTCTTTAAAAACCTAACCTTCTTATTGACAGCATTCTTATAGTTATTCTTACTACTATCTATATTTTTATTACCAGTCTTTCTGCCACGTACCCTTTCGTCGAAAAGTTCGTAGAAATTCGGGAGCGGTGTGTCTACTAAGTCCGGTGGTGGGTGCTGTGATTCTGGTGATACATGGTGATGGTAACTGGCCGCCATGTTTTGTATGAAATGTGTGAACATTGCCGTTTCGGTGAACCATTCGAGGAAATACTGGTTCTGTTTCGACGAAGCTGCTTTTATGAAGGCTTCTTTCTGTAAAGAGAAATGTTTAGGATAAGTAACTAATAAAGAGTCTCGTAGATTATAACGGCAGGGGCGTAGTTATCGCCGTATTAAAGATACGGGGCCATCACGCTTGTAATCCTCGTAGGGTTAGGCAGAGGTGTACCCATTAGTACACCCACATTTCGCCAGTTATGTTTAAGTCCCATGTAATAGGGGGGCGAGCCTATTGCCATCAACAGGGCACAAATCTAGACTCCGGCGAGGAGAGAGACTGAGAAATTCTTAATAAAAAAATCCAATAACACTTTCACTTTTTTCCATCAGGAATTTCTCAGTAGCAGCCTCGGAGGCTGTTATTACTTAGCCACGAACTCCTCGAAATATCCTCCTCCTCAAATATAGATATGTAGCATAATACGCGCCACGAAAGATGAGACTTGACAAGCGTCAGTAATGCTAAATTATTTGTGTATCTATTCAGGAATATTTCGATGACATTTAGGGTCAGTTCACACCGAGACGCGACGCAACGTGAAGATACTTGAAGAGGCCAGTGACTTCGCGCTGCGCCGCGCGCCGCCGCGAGACGCATCGCAACGTCGCCGCTCTTGCACGTCGCGCGTACCGGCGATTCACCGCTGCGTCGCGATGCGTCGCTCTACGCCTCGTGATGCCTCGCGGCGTAGAGCGACGCATCGCGACGTAGTGCTGCGTGGTGTAACGTATTCTAAATTCTCACAATGAAATGTGTATCTTTTCGTGTAGAAAATAAAGTTATATTTTGAGTCGCTCTTTTAAAGTGTACACGCAGCGTCGCGTCGCGTCGCGTCTCGGTGTGAGCTGACGCTTAGATTAAAACTCTTAACAATATTTATTACGAAATAATAAAGTTTGTGTGGTTTGTCAAGTCTCATCTTTCGCTGCACGTATTGTACAGTAGCGGTCATAAGGGCAGTAGCATGCTAAGGGCTCAATTGCTGTGAACACGGGATACAGGCCATACCTACATCTGTGTGTATAGGTGATGTATTCAAAGTTAAAGTCAAAATCAAATCATTTTTTTAATTAGGCCATTATAAGGCACTTTGGAACGTTATAACACAGTAACTACACCTCAAAATTCGCACACGACGTCGAAAGGTCGTAAGTTTAAGCAAAGTGTCAATCTATTTGCTTTGTAGATTGCTACTCCACTTATGACCGCTACTGTACCTAGTCATTAAAACAAAAGGGCTACTCACATCAAACACAACGCCATCGCGTCCCAAATCACCATCCTTCACCTCCGCCACGGTGAAAAACCTCCAAAAATCACCAAGTATGTCGACAAAAAACCTTAGGAAGGCCTCAGCAATCATTACGTTCCTTGTCTTTGTATCGTCTGAACGTTCTTTATTCTTACTGGTCTCCATCTGAAGAGCAGTCTTGAGTGTTTTGTAACATGGGGTAGGCAGAATTGTAGACTCGTCGCCTTGGTAGAATAGGACTTTTGATGGATGAGTCAGGTCTATGAGCATACCCTGTGAATGATAGGAGAAGATTATTTGATTGGGTAGACGGGGCCGTGGTAGACCACGCAGGAGATGGCACGACTTTACATGGAGCGACTGCCTATCTGACCTCCACAATCCCAGTGGGTAATACGATACCTCTTAGTAAGACTGGTTGTCAGACTTTCGGGCTTCTGACGACCCGTAATGGCGCAATTTCATTAGTCGTTAACTCGTTCGGTATACAGCATGTGGGGAGTCCCCGCATGCGAGATAACAACCAATGACAGTTACAAGTCGTTACACCGCATGCGGGGATCCCCCGCATGCTTTATACCGACCGTGAATATCGACATGCGGGCCCTATCGACTAATGAAATTGCGCCATAATGAACACGGTTCCCCGAATGCGGGCCCTGTGGCATGCGTTCCAGAAATCTCTCGCACCCCAAATGCGGGCCCTATCAACTTATGAAAACGGTTCCCCGAATGCGGGCCCTGTGGCATGGCCATAACAACTGTCAAAAATTCGCGTATGACAGCCGGGACCAACGGCTTAACGTGCTTTCCGAGGCACGGAACGATGTCAGTGATGTCCAAAACAAACTTTAGAAAGTACATATGAATTGAAAGTCACATTTTAGTACCTATTGGGTACTAAAAACTCACCTCTTCAAATACAACCCCAGTCATATCACCATCGTGTGGGGTGTGTAACATCCCAGCGAGGATCGGCAGGGGGGCCTCTAGCACCTCGCGCTGTATCTCCGATGGTATGGACGATATTAGGGGCTGCTGCCATACGAACGGATATAGAGAACTTTGGAGGGCTTCGACGCATGATGACACAGATCTGTGGAGGGAAATAGTGATTAATTTTGAGCTAGTGGTGATTAATTTTGGGCAATCGGTGATTAATTTTGGGCACGTGGTGATTATTTTTTTAGGACTGGAAGAGACTAATTTTAAAAAAAGGAAAAAAAAATATTTTGGTCAATTGGTGATAAATTTTTAGGCAAGTGGTGATTAATTTCAGACATGTATTAGTTAATTTTTAATGTTGTTAACAACTGACGTTTACTGCATCGCACAATCAAAGTTCTCCGTGACGTTAGCATACCAATTGATTTTTTTATCCGGTTCCAAATTTTATTAATAATAGGGTAGATGACACCACCAATCAATTGACGTACTTTTTATGACCTGTCAAAACTAGGGCATGCAAAACCGGTTTTCCGGTTTTGCGCAAAACCGGAAATCGGTCAAAATTTAACGATTTTTGAAAACCGGTTTTGAGAGCCAAAACCGGAGCTCAGCTCCGGTTTTCCCATTATTGAGTAACAATTAACATTTTGATTTTTATCAACATTTTTTTCGAACACTCTCAAAAAATAATTAATTTTGAGGCATCAAATGTATCCGAACCGAACACAGCCTGCATCCACCCACTTACACTACACGCCTCCCTCCACTAACCCCGCACACCGCACCCGTAAGTCCCGTAACCCGCCTGCCTGCGCCTGCGTTGTTGCAGTAATACCCTTACCGGGAGTGCAAGTGCGTGTCCGCCGCCCTCGCCTGCCTAATATTTGAAGATGCTGATTGTGTTTTCTATGTTTAAAATATATTATTTTTAACCGACTTCTAAAAAAGGAGGAGGTTCTCAATTCGGATGTTTGTATTTTTTTTTTTTTTTTAGGTTTGTTCGCCCTTAACTCCGTCGATTGCCAACCGATTTCAAAAATTCTTTTTTTGTTGGAAAGGTTATACTTCCCAAATGGTCCCATGAAAATTTTATCGAAATCGGACAAAAATATGTCACTAAAAATTAACAAATAAAAATTTTTTTTGCAAAAAAAAACCGACTTCCAAAAAAAGCACTAAAAAGTTAAAAATAATACTATAACCTACCTATATTAATAAACCTAACCTAACCTACGATTAACCTATACTAAAATATAATAATTTTTTGGAGTCGGTGCCATACGGTTGCATATAATATCCTTGGTCTTGGCACCGACTCCAAAAAATTATTAGACTTAATAGGTTAAGACTTAATAGGTACCAAAGATACCAAAAACTTACTTGTTGTTGATTTGATCTCAGTTAATTAATCTTTATACTATTATAAGTTCATTGTTATCTGTACAATTATTATGGTTTGGATTAAAAAGAAATGTATAGTGCGTTTCACCGAATAGTTCCTATGGCGTTATGTTGGCTGGCAGCAATATTTTTCAGTGCTATTGTTCAAATTAAAGTGCGTTTCACCGAATAGTTCCTATGGCGTTATGTTCCCTACTCTGTCTGTCAAAGTCATTGACGAGAAGACGCTCCCGCAGATTTTGTTTAATTTGAACAATAAAACTGAAAAATATTGCTGCCAACATAACGCCATAGGAACTATTCGGTGAAACGCACTATATCATACAATTTGTTTTATTTGTAGACTTAGTGGGTATTTAAAAAAAATGGTGTTTCTTTAAATTATACTACATTCGATTTTTTTTGCAAAAACCGGACCTAGCTCCGGTTTTCGGTTTTGGTCCCAAAAAAACGATGTTCAAAACCGGTTTTGATGACTTTCCGGTTTTGCATGCCCTAGTCAAAACGCGATTCTCCCATAGATTTTGTATAACAAAACTCAACTGTGACGTCACTTTTGTGCAGACTCAATTGACTAACTATTTATTAATTTGAAAGCAGTTAAAAATCCAATTTTACAGTGATTTGAAAATTAATCAGGTTTTCAGGGCCTAAATAAAGTGTTTCTTTATAGAAGTTATGTCTTGGAATTATTGGTTAATAGTGTCATCTACCCAATTATGATGTTTATTGAAAATAATAAAATACGTTTTTTCTTTTAGTATAACTCAGTACTAAAATATTAAGATATAGCATCACATAGTTGTGGATTGTGGACATTATGCGCCGCGTCGAACATTGCCCCGATTCGCGCGCCTGGCCTCACCCCCAAACATTGATGACAATCAAAGCATAAGTTGAAAATTTTCCTTTCATACTTTCACGGGCTTAGGACCGTACATTAATCAGTTACCTCAACTTATCACCAATAATGATCACTTTTCTCTCTAGCAGCAGAGAGCCGAAGACTTTAATCACCAGTCCGGCGCCCAGAAGGTCCAATAACACTGATAGATTGTCTTCATCCACTCGTGGTTCAATAGGGCGTTTTATTATTTTTAACCTGGAAATTGTAATAGCACATTATTATACAAGTGAGGTATATACAACGTGTAACGAAAAGGGTATATACATGCCAAGAGCAAGGCTTCTTTGGATGATAACAAACGATATGGCAAGGGTTTTTTAATCCTATCTCTACATGTTCGGAAGTTATGATCAACAAAGAACACCGCCTGCAGTAGGCTACTATGCGGTACTAGGCGCGCAGAATTACGGAAGAGATTTATCCTGATATTAGGCAAGTAACGTGGAAAGTTTTTGACCCACGTAGTGCAGTTTGACACGTTTTTTATGATTTGAATTTAAGAAACATATGAAACCGATGGTATCAATTCTTAGAGTATTTTATATTGAGCTGAAACCCTTGCCATATCGTTAGTTATCATCCAAAGGAGCCTTACTCTTTGTATGTATATATCCTTTCCGTTACACGTTGTATACAGCATGTAACAAAAACCCTGTCCGATCCTTAAGGGTATTATTCGGCATCGTACTGCGTACTCATATACGTAACCATTTAATGGATTTGAGATTATTATTTTTCCCCAGTGAAAAAAAAAAAAGAAGAAGAAAGAAGAAGTAATTAAATTAAAATAAAACATAAAAACTGATCAACGGCAACACTGATCTGACAGGATTTTTGTTACATAGTGTATATAGTCTTGTTACATAGTGTATATAGTCTTTTGTTATATAGTCTAAGTCACCCGGGGATAGTGTAGCTTCCCAACAGTATAAGAATTTTCGGTTCACTAGTTTTTGAGTTTATTCTTTACAACCATACACATACACACACGCACAAAAATACAAATCTTTTCTCTTTATAATATTATTAATGTAGATATATTTAGTATATATTAATTATCAGCATTGCTTGCATTTGTTTCGCTAGTTCTCAACTCACCTAGGCATATCAAAGTTGACAGTAACATTCTTCACAGCATTATTATTATTCTCCAAATCATAATAATCTGGAATTCCACTATCATGCGTCGCGACTTCCCTCCTCAAATCCGGCAAAGTTTTACTCTTCGGTGAAACTTCATAATCACCGAACGGCAAACAGTAATCACCGTTCGATTTCTCACAATCACCGGAGGCATCGTAGCTGTGGTTCTTGGAGTATTGGATGGTGATTTCTTCGCCTGGATATGGGAAGTCTGTTTCAAATAACTGTTGCAGTAGCGAGTGTATTTCCACGTCGGAACTTCCGTGGTGGGACTCGATTTCTTCCAAAACCTGAAAATATATGGAAAGCGATTAATTTACAACCCAGTCATCATCATCTGCCTAGCCTTTTCTCAACTATGTTGGGGTCGGCTTCCAGTCTAACCGGATGCAGCTGAATACCAGTATTTTACACGAAGCGACTGCCTATCTGACCTCCATAATCCAGTAGCTGGGTAATACGATATCCCTTGGTAAGACTGGTTGTCAGACTTTCGGGCTTCTGACGACCCGTAGCGACTGACGATTAATTTACAGTCCAGGAAAACATAAATCCCCGAAGGGTTAGGCAGAGGTGTAGTACCCATTAGTACACCCACATTTCGCCGGTTATCTTCAAGACCCATGTAATAGAGGGCGAGCCTATTGCCATCAACCGGGAACAAATCTATATTCCGAGGCTGCTACTGAGTTTCTGATGGAAAAACCCAATAACACTTTGCGCAACTTGAGAATCGAACCCAAGACCTCTGCTCAGCAGTCGCGCTTTGCGACCACTAGACCAACGAGGCAGTGTTTAATATTCACTATAACTTTGACCAGAAGAAAAAAACGGTCGCAATGATGGGATAAATATGTGTGACAAATTTCATCCAATTCCGTTCAGCCGTTTAAGCGTAAAACAGTAACAAACATACATACATTCTCACAAACCGCGTTCATAATAGTAGACTCAAATTGATAAGACTGATTATTTCCCTTATTGCCAATTAGTAAGTGATTAATTACTTTATGATATCAGTAGGAGTCGAGAATGTCAATCGTATAAAGTTTATTGGAATTCCTGAATATTTTAACGCTATACGGAAGATAGTCCAAGATCCTAGTAACAGCACGCCTGTTATCCCCGAAGGGTTAGGCAGAAGTGTACCCATTAGTACACCCGCATTTCGCCAGTTATGTTTAAGTCACATGTAATAGGGGGCGACCCTATTGCCATCAACCGAGCACAAATCCAGACTTCGATGCTGCTACTGAGAAATTCCTGATGAGAAAACCTAATAACACTTTGCCCGACCTGGGAATCGAACCCAAGACCTCATGCTCAGCAGTCGCGCTTTGCGACCACTACCATAAGCGCGTAAATTAACCGTAACGTAAATACAATCGATTTTTCAAAATCATACTGACAGTGTTAACAAAAGGAATTTATATGGCAGAGTGACAACGCAGGGAGGGGACACCCAAGGAAGACATACACTGACCTTATTGAAGAGGTTCTTCAGAAAGGCGCAGTACTCTAAACGCGCGTACTTGTATGACTAGATGTATGAACGTGGACGAGACGAAAGGAATGTGTAAGGATCGCAGCAGTTGGCGTTCTGTGGTTTCTGCCTACCCCCATGGGAAAACGGCGTGGGTTTATGTATGTATTTAATATTACATACCTTATAATAAAATCCAGGAGCTCTGTACCGTCCTATTAAACAGTAGCAAAGTGGAAGACAAGTAGTGGCGCCCTCTGGAAGCACTCGACGGCAATAACTGTCAAAAAAATAAAAAGAGACCATTATAAAAGAGAAAGTGGTAAGCAAGGTCATAGGGCATCAAAATCTCGTCCTCATCGCTGTTAATGGGGGGAGAGTGCCCAAAATTGACAGGTTGTATATTAATAAACAACGAAACACAAGTTGTTGAAAGAGATTTCTTCGATTCCTTTTACTTGCTTGCTTAAATGGGCGTGCGTAAATAGTTGAATAAATAAATAAAGACATTACAACTAACTACAAGGAAATCTAAACGTGAACAAAACATAACGTTTTTTCTCTTAAACGCCCTTTGCCTTTTAAGAGACCTGTTTAAAGCGTTTGACTTAGTTCATCATGAGAATTTCAATGAAAACTAATGCTATAAAAGATTAATCAATCATGTTTGGAATTTTTTAGACGCCTCTGATTTTAAAAGCTAGAATTTAAACCAGCTATAATGTAAGATGTTAATAAGATCTGTAATAACTATTGGTATTCCGCAAGGTATTATACTAGGTCCACATTTGCAAGACCTACAATTTCGTTTCGTGTAAAAATCTATAATATTTTGTTATAAGAATTAAGTTAAACATATTAATTGGCACAATAGCATTTAACCGTGGAGTAAATATGCTAAACATTATTACTAGTTTGTATCTACAGACCAACCCAAACTACGAAATAAAGCTGCCACCTTGAGACAAAAAATGGGCGCCAAATATGATCCTAATTTCAATCGATATCTGATAGACAAAATGGAGGACACGCTACGTTCTAACAGATATTTACTTAATAAATGGTACTCACCCATAAGCCCTCTCGCCCCTCTCATCAGTGAGGACGAGTGAGTAGCACTGCAAGCTGCGTGCGTCC
Organism: Hoplodrina blanda; assembly: GCA_949316365.1. NCBI lineage: Eukaryota > Metazoa > Arthropoda > Insecta > Lepidoptera > Noctuidae > Hoplodrina > Hoplodrina blanda. The sequence continues at coordinate 7,093,596 of OX438574.1, read as the reverse complement.
ACTGACCACTCACTCCGCGGTGACGAACTCATCGTCTCAGGAAACACTAGGTTCTCTATGTGAGGAGGGACTTGCACCTGTAACGTGGAGATGGTTTGGTTAGATTGTGTGATTGCTGATTGTAGGTTTGAGATGGTTAATGGATTTTGAATCTTAAACCTATCATATAAACAAGATCGAGATTTAGATTGATAAAAATGGTGTTCCATGACAGAGAAAAGATATTTTAAATGAGAATATAATTAACAACAGCCATATTTTACCAAACGGCATGCAAAAGTATAAAATACACCAGAGATGCTAAACTACATATTTATTTAAACAAATTTTTGTTCAACAGAGGCTATACAATTGTCAGAAAACGTCTCTACATAGTATAAAACAAATTCGCTTCCCGTCGTCTGTACGCTTAGATCTTATAAACTTACAAACGCAACGGATTTTAATGGGGTTTGCATCAATAGATAGACTGATTCAAGAGAAAAATATCTACATTGAATCACATACATATTAAAATAATTACAAAATCAACTCACCTGATTAGGAAACACACTCTTCACATACGCCTGACCAGTCATATGATTCAGTCCAACCAAAAGGCATAGATTAAAGAGTCCCCGCTCCCTCGGCTCAAAAGGCAGGTCTATGCACCCTGCTTTCTCATCTATGCTCATATTGTCTATGCTATCAGAACTGGCATCGAGTACGTCCTTCATAGAGAGCACGTTGCCGTGTGAATCGGTGAGATTGAACTTTGAATCCGTGTCCATCTTTGTTATATTGCCTTGTGAGGTTCTGAAACTTTTCCAGGACCTGGAATGAAAGATCATGCATTATTAATAATTATTCTCCACGACTATCGGTGGAGCAGACACGTGTTAGAGTGGAGACCACGTTTAGGCAAACTTAGTGTGGGACGCCCTGCTGCACGGTGGACCGACGATTTAAAGAAGGTGGCGGACAGCGGATGGATGCGAGCTGCCCAAGACCGGGATGGTTGGCGCTCTTTGGGGGAGGCCTACGTTCAGCAGTGGACGGCTATAGGCTGATATGATGATGATGAATATTCTTCAGACTGATTTCGGTCATGGCGACACATCTCAATGGAGACTATCCAAGTACGCAGCAGATATTATAGTGCTCAAGTGTGTGCGCAAACACAGGTGCACTCCCCTTTTCCCTCACTCTCATAGTGCGGTGGCACGGTGCGACACGACCGGGGAGAGATCAGGCGCAGGACCAACGGCTTTACGTGCTTTCCGAGGCATGGGGGTGTCACACCACCAACTTGTAAAACTCCGGGCTGCTACTGAGAAAATCCTAAATGGAAAAACTCAATAACACTTTGCCCGACCTAGAAATCAAAACCAGGACGAGACCAACGGGGTCATACAGTTATCTTAAGGTAGGATTCCAATGTTGGCGACCAAGACCAGGTCTTATATGGAACCATAAACAACGCAAAACGGTTGTCACTTGGGTCGTCGGTCGCCAACATCTGAATGCTGCCTTTATGCTTACCTAAAGGTAGAATATGGATTGTCGATAACTTCAGACTTGTACGAACAAATGGAGGTATGGTGTCTGAATCTTTTGATATTCTTCGGGTCTAAGTAAGCGACTCTAGTAGATACTCTTCTAACGTAATTCTTACGTTTCTCTGTCAAACTTCTTGTTAATCTTACTGAATCTGTGGAAAAGAGGAAAACGGTTGTAGTTTTGACTAGTTTCTGCCCTGCTGCTAGTGAATGTCGATTGTCGCAGATGCATAGGAATTTCGTCGTTGCGTTGTGTTTACAAACATACAAATTCACATACACAAAGAGCCAGACCAATTTGTTCCACGCGGGAATAGAACACAGGCACGCCTTACTCATTCCTCCGACACTTTCACTCACTTCCTCATATTTACTACTCTCTCTCATTCTCACTCATTCCTCCCACACTTTCACTCACTTCCTTTTTTTCACTTCTCTCTCATTCTCACTCATTCCCCCCACACTTTCACTCACAATACTCCTACTGACTTCTATCTCTCTCACACTGACTTTCACATACTCACGTCTCTCTCACTGACACTCAATTTCACTCACTTTTCTCTCACTCTCACTCCTCCCACACTTTCACTCACCCTCGCTTACTTTTTTCTAAACTTACCTTCACTAGTGCTGCCATCTGAGTGTTCTGTAGGAAAGCTGCTTGGCTTATTGTTCTCGTCCATATTGCACACAGCTGTGACAGTCTCGAACAGCTCGTTCATGAGATCGTTCAGCTGAAACAAACAAACATACATATAAGAATTACAGACTCAAAGTCTACGGGCGCCACTATAGCTAAGCACGCGTAATTGAGTCTTCGCCTGCGGGGTACAGGAGCGCGGGGGCAGGACGAGAACGGGGACCGGTAGAGGTGCGGGCGGAGGGTGCACATTGCGCAAGCGACCACAGGTCGCGCGACGCGGTCGTCGTGCGTTGTTTAGGCCCGGCGCACATTATCGGCATCGGCAAGGAAAGGGCTCCTTCGGCATTCCTACATGCAACCGCACACTGTCGGAAACTATGTCTTGGCATGCTGCAACGTTCTTTAGGGATGACGAGGCGTCCTTAAGCATGCCGCACCGTCCTCAAGTGTTGCCTCGGCGCCGGCAAAGCGGCGGGCGACGGCGTACCGAAGGATACCGAAGCAGCCTCAAAGCTGCCGATACAGTAGCCTCAAGCATACCGAAGCGGTATTTTTGTTACTACGATCATATATCATGGAAATTTCTACTTTATTGCCATGAAGTTAATGTATAATGCTTTTTATCACCTAAAATCCGTGCGGATGCGGATAGTGGGCGCCGGGCCTTATTAGGGTTCCATATAAATTCATACTAAGCAATAAGTCGCGCGACCCTGCGTGGTTGTCAGTCGCAGTCGCTACCATCGGAATGCTACTTTTAGTAATAGAGATCCGTTGGCAAAGCTTCCGATATGTAAGCCAAAAAAACACTTTCACTTTTCATACAAGACTTAATAACTGTACCACAAAACACACCTCAAATTGTCCAAAGACTTCTACGCTATTTCAATGTTCGACTATGACTAAACCAATTCAATTTCCCCGAAAACTGTTTGCAAACATTTCAGTAGGTACAAATGGCAAACCGTTATATTGTGACCTTGATTTAAATGATTGCTTTGGGTCTTGGCTGAGTAAGCATTTAGGCCAGGGGATCCAAAACTTATTTTGTCTACTGCCCACTTTGAGAATAAATTATTTATTAGCGCCCCCATTTTTTCACCTACTTAAAAACCACCTAGTAGATGAAATTACAAATCGCTCCCCAGGCCTCTACACAACGCGACATCCGGCCACCGTAGGCGCGGGCTTGCGAACGGCGAGTAATGGGTAGCTCGCCGTCCGATCAAGGACCACGCCCAGGTCGACGGCGCGTTCTGTTCGCGCGCGCCTCAAAGAACTGTCAGCACAGGGACGGGGCCCCAACGGGGCCAAACGTCTGCCGGGGTTGCGGGACGTCAACAGGATACCGTGGCCCCGGAACGTAAAGGGCAACAGAAGGAACAGGGTGGTTTTTTAGTCAGTAAAAGTCTGACAGCCCCTTCCGCCCCACCCAGGGCGGAAGGACTCATTTGATGATTTTTACCACCTCAAAAAAAAAAGCCTCTACTTAACGCCCTGATTTTTTTTCTGGGTCTCTTACCGCCCCCCTTTAGGCCTGCAGCGCCCACAAGTGGGCGTTATCGCCTACTTTGGGAATGGCTGATTTAGGTGACTAACCCTCGGCTTCACGAACGAAAATCATCGCTAAATTACACGCGACAGATTGTGAAACACGCAGGAACTATAAAATATAAAAGAATACCATAGCTTCTGCCCGTGACTTCGTCTGCGTAAATGTCGGTTATCGCGGACGCAGACGAAGTCACAAAATAAATGTAGTCTATGTTCTTTGGGGTTCAAACTTACCCCATACCAAGTTTAATTAAAATCGGTTTAGTGGTTTAGTTGTGAAAGCATAACAGACTATACAACGTGTAACGGAAAGGAAAGATACATACCAAGAGCAAGGCTTCTTTGGATGATAACAAACGATATGGCAAGGGTTTTTTAATCCTATCTCTACATGTTCTGAAATTATGATCAACAAAGAACACCGACTGCAGTGGGCTACTATGCGGTACTAGGCGCGCAGAATTACGGAAAAGATTTATCGTGATATTAGTCAAGTAACATGGAAAGTTTTTGACCCACGCAGTGCGGTGACACGTTTGTTATGATTTGAATTTAAGAAACATATGAAACCGAAAATTGGTATCAATTCTTAGAGTATTTTATATTGAGCAGAAACCCTTACCATATCGTTAGTTCTCATCCAAAGAAGCCTTACTCTTTGTATGTATGTATATACCCTTTCCGTTACACGTTGTATAGACAGAATAGACAGACAGAGTTATTTTCTGATTTTTATTATTAGTATATGTGTATTTGGATATGGATATACACAAATAACAAAAAAATGTAAATATCTATTAGTGTAATGTCAAATAAACAGCTTTTTACTAAATGAAAATGAATGTTTACGTGGTACCTACACCAAAAAACAAATTATTTAAACTTTTCTGTCTATGTGTTGGTCCCGGCTAATCTCAGAAACGGCTGCACCGATTTTGCCGATACTTTCACTAATAGATAACTGATGTTATAAGGAGTAACCTAGTTTTATTTAAGGATAATAAACTAATTAAAAACAAGCCTTAATTTAAAATTATTACAATATTGAGTATTGGACATTGTATTGTCATCAGAACTAAAGGTGTATGCAAAATTTCAGCTCAATCGGATACCAACAAATGGTCGAAAAATGGTTTGCAAATTTTGAAAGGACAACTTACATACGAACAATGCAAGCTAAATAAAAGCTTGTAAAAAGATTTAGGGGCGGTAAAAATCGACATTGATGCGTAAAAACCCACGGGATTAAGCTAGTACAAAATAAAATTACCTCCAACCGCCATTTTGAATGGCATAATGCAACACTGAGAACACAAAATAAATCCTTCACTCGCACTCTTTTTTTTTATAATCTACACTAAAAATCGCAAATAAATCCTAATATAGAACACCAACTTTTTTTGTATTTAACTAATTATTTTACGTATTTTTTTTTCTCCGTAAAATGTATCTTCCGAAGCACTAGCTATGCAGAATGATCTAATTTGTATTAACCACTAAAACATAATGTTTCTTGTAAGATAAGTACTTGTGTGTAACGCCGCGTATGGTATTATGCGGAATGGCACCATTTTTGTATTATATTTCCTTAGGTATGAGGAAAAATATAGTACGAGAATATTAATAGAACATACATTCATACATATAAATACATAAATGCAAAAAGTCGAGTAATTCCACTTTGCCCCATCAAGCTGCCCTGCCCTGCTGTGGCCAAAGTAGACCACAAATTCTGATATGTCAACCATGATGGGGTAGAGTCCACCAAGATTTTATACTAGTGGATCTTGCCCCATCAAATCAAATTAGTGGGGCATATTCCACTGCAAAATTTGAGGCAGTCTACTTTGCCACAGCCGGGTGGCGGCTTGGTGGGGCAAAGTGGAGCAACTCAAAAAGTCACTCACTCATCACGAAATATGAAAAACTGCTTGACGTATAAAGATTAATATTGGCGCTAAGAACGGATTTTTCAAAAAATTCACCCCCTAAAGGGATAAAACGGGGGTCCAAATTTGTAAATGGAGAAACCGACTTTGTCGCGGACGAAGTCGCGGGCAGAAGCTAGTACATACATAAACTCACGCCTTTTTCCCATGGGGGTAGGCAGAAACCACAGAACGCCACCTGCTACGATCCTTACATACTCCTTTCGCCTCGTCCACGTTCATACATCTCGTCATACAAGCACGCCGGTTACGAGTACTCCGCACCTGACCTTTCTGAAGAACCTCACCAATAAGGTCAGTGTAGGTCTTCCTAGGGCGACCCCTCCCTGCGTTGCCACTCACCTCTGCCATATAAATACCTTTTGTTAATCGTCTTTCACTCATCCTCTCAACATGACCGAACCATCTAAGCATACCCTTTTCTATCTTTGTCACTACATCATCTTTTAATCCGCAACGGTCCCGTATAACCTCATTCCTCACTCTATCGTTTAAAGTTACACCACACATACTCCGCAAGGAACGCATCGTCCCATAAATAACAAATTATTTGTATCATAACACACATAATTATTTTATTCCCATTATCGTTAGGGGAATGTACCCATTTGAGAGAGATAATAGTTTCCAATGCCCTATCAATTATGCAAGAGGTTACTCGTTATTTGTTTGTTTGTATTTGATTGTGCAACAAAGGAATTTAACTACACTTATATTAGACTACAGGCCCATGTCCAAAAATGGTGGGTCATATGAACCACCAGGTGACGTATATAGGACGATATAAGAGCATAAAATAATAAGATTCAGCACTATGCCGTCACTTGTAAGCTGTCCAACTGAGTGCTGATGAGAATTGAAAAGTGCAGGTAGAGTGAGTACATTTTGGTCATATATTTTTGTACGGCATTTTTACCATCGATAGATCCATGAAAAATAATAAGAAACCGCGCAGTGCCGTACAAAAATGTTGGGCCACAAAGTCGGTATTTTTTTTGATTTTCTTACAATTTCCAGGGTAAATTTGGTCATTTGATTCTGTACGGCATCAGTTTCATACTGTTTCAATACAGCTTCTAATCCATTATTCCGCAACGCCGTACAAAAATCATGCGACAAGGGGAAAAAATCGAGGGTTGCAACCCCCTCTCTTTCCGTGGTCCGGGGGGTGATTTGAAAAAGTACGGCTTCGGTTCCAAAACATTATCTAGCACTCAAAAGTACTATTAAAAATAATGCCGTCAAAAAATTATTGTTCATTTGAATGTAAATTAATTAATTATCTTAATTTCATGGTATACTTGATTTATAAAGCTGTAAAATCATTTGACTCTGTACGGCAACTTTTTTTTTAACATGATATTGTAAAATACAATTGTTATATAGTATTGCCGTTCTAAAGAAACTGTTCTAAAAAAAATTATAGAGAAACACAAAAACTGAATTATTGCAAAAGTTTAAATATTCATAGATTAATAATCTATAGCAATTTTCTAAATTTTTCCCTTGTTTTAAATAGTATTAAGATAAATAAATTAGGAAAAAATGATGCCGTACATTTTAATGCAGACCATAATTATCTTTTCATATCATTTCGTTCTATGGATTTTTACTTGAGTTGGTTTTCCCCTTCAAACCTTTGGACCAACGAAAATGTACGGCATGTAAAAAAATATTATCTATGCATAAAATACTTTCAAAATAAATTAATTTTATGTTGTTTCAAATCACCCCCCGGACCACGGAAAGAGAGGGGGTTGCAACCCTCGATTTTTTCCCCTTGTCGCATGATTTTTGTACGGCGTTGCGGAATAATGGATTAGAAGCTGTATTGAAACAGTATGAAACTGATGCCGTACAGAATCAAATGACCTTTACCCTGGAAATTGTCAGAAAATCAAAAAAAATACCGACTTTGTGGCCCAACATTTTTGTACGGCACTGCGCGCTTTCTTATTATTTTTCATGGATCTATCGATGGTAAAAATGCCGTACAGAAATATATGACCAAAATGTACTCACTCTATCTGCACTTTTCAATTCTCATCAGCACTCAGTTGGACAGCTTACAAGTGACGGCATAGTGCTGAATCTTATTATTTTATGCTCTTATATCGTCCTATATACGTCTCCTGGTGGTTCATATGACCCACCATTTTTGGACATGGGCCTGTAGTCTATATTATAAACTCGACTGCCTCGTTCGTCTAGTGGTCACAAAGCGCGATTGCTGAGCCCGAGGTTTTGAGTTCGACTGCCAGGTAGGGCAGAGTGTTACTGGATTTTTCCGTCAGGAATTTCTCGGTATCAGCCTCCGAGTCTGGATTTGTGCCCGGTTGATGGCAATAGGCTCGCCCCTATTACATGAGTCTTAAACGTAACTGGCGAATGTGGGTGTACTAATGGGTACACTTCTGCCTAACCCTTCGGGGATTAAAGGCGTGATTTTATGTTTGTGTAATAATTTCTTGGTTCCCTCTCTCATAGTGGATGTACCTACAAATGAGGCTAGGTCATTACTAGTATTATTATGACGTTAGCGATAATGATTTATAGTGCTAGTGTTGTCCTATAACGTTTATCGATATCGATAATTTAAGGCCGAACTTCTGTTGCGGAATTTTTTTCGTCAGGGTCGACCCTATTGCGGAAATATATTGTTATGAATCTAGACACCTAATTAAATTAAAAATTAATGACATCCCTGACACAGTTTTTTTGACCTGGGGTCAGGATTAACACTTAGATGGCGGTCAATTTGTAATGTGACGCCTAAAAATAACTTTTATATCAAGGATTGTTTCCCTATATTTTTTTATCGGCTTTAAGTAGACGCAGTATCAGTTATGTCTGTTAGTTTGTATTTGAATTTAACGGACATTAAGTTAAAATTGGTCAAGTACGAGTTGGATTATAACACACGAAGGGATTCAGCAAGAAACGCCAAAACAAACACGTTGTATGGCGATTTTTTAACTTAATTCGTATTATAGCGGCCAATAGTAACACACTGTAAAAATGTCAAGTGTGTTCAAGATGTGACTCACATAATGACAGACAGCGAATTAATTAAATAATAAAAAAAATGATTCAATATTTTATGAATAACTAGCGAACCGCCGCGGCTTCGCACGGGTTGCCAAGTAGATTCATAAACCTTCCTCTTAAATCACTCTATCTATTGATGAAAACCACATTAAATTCCGTTGCATAGTTAAAAAGATCTAAGCGTACAGAAGGCAGGAAGCGACTTTGTTTTATAAAAACAATGACTCATGCTTTTTTCCCATGGGGGTAGGCAGGAACACACAGAACGCCACCTGCTACGATCCTTACATACTCATTTCGCCTCGTCCACGTTCATACATCTCGTCATGCAAGCACGACGCCGGTTACGAGTACTGCGCACCTGACCTTTCTGAAGACACCAATAAGGTCAATGTATTTTTTTTTTAATACTATGTAGAGATTTAGATTGCATCATTCATGTTAAATCTACGGGTACAAAACTATCGATACAATCGCATCCCCCATCCCTAAAACTATTGCTAATTAGTTTAGAACAATTTCGCGCAAAGATCAGACGGCCCGACGCCACGGACAATCAGACATGTAACAATTTTAACATTTTATAATTAGTTTGAAACCATTTCACTGCGGCGTAGAAATTATTATCGGTTGACCAAAATATTTACAAATTACTTCGTTATCTTAAGTCTTTGGATGTATTTATTTTTTGGCAATATTTTTAATGTTTATGTAATATTATTTATTTGGTTCTGCCCGTGGTTTCGTCCGGGTAAAAAGTAACTTTCCGTTGGTCAGGTACGCAGTACTCGTAACCGGCGTGCTTGTATGACGAGATGTATGAACGTGGACGAGGCGAAAGGAGTATGTAAGGATCGCAGCAGGTGGCGTTCTGTGGTTTCTGCCTACCCCTATGAGGAAAAGGCGTGAGTTTATGTATGTATGTGTTCCGTAAAATAAGTTGTCGTAAAGGAACACAATACCGGGTTAAAAAGTATTGTACGTGTTAATCCAGGAAATGGTCTATCTTTGTGTCAATTCATCTAAACATCTTCACAAACTTTCATGTTTATAATTTTAAGTAGGATTAAATGCCTTTTATTTTGTCTGTGTAAGATTTTATAAAGCATTAGAATAGAATTTACTATCTAATAGTGTCGGTGTAGACAAAATGAAGCCAATTTTAAGCAATTCTATTTTAATGCATTATAAAATCTTACAATTTCAACTCACTGATTAAATACATGTATTATACTAAGAAATCTTTTATTTATAAGAATACTCTCAACTGTAGAAAATATGCCATTTTGATAATTAGCCATTGAGAGAATTGGCCATTCAGAGAAATAGGCGTTTTGAGAATAAAGCCATTTTGAGAACTAGTCCTTTTGCGACTCTGTTGTCATTTTGAGAATTAGGCATTCTGCGCCTAAACCAAATAATGGAACTGTAGACGACCACTCTCAACATCTCAACCAACAATTTAATAGTGTGTGAGCCTGCGCAATTGTTCTATTTATTGCCTTCCAAGCAGACGAAGCCGAGTGCAGAAACTAGTGTTCAGAGTGCACTCATTCTGACAATTAACAATTTCTATAAGCAATTAACCCACATCGCATTGTTGACTCACAATTTGCCGGTTGATAAGCAAAGCAAGTTTGATATAATGTATTTATTTGTCCGTTGTTATGTGGAAAAATACAAAACTTGTGTAGTTACGTGTCAATGTCAGTGGTTTGTTTTGTTTTTAAAAATGTTGCAACATGCTTTTGCCTGTGACTTCGTCCTGGATTTTCCATAAGGAATTTCTCAGTAGCAGCCTCGGAGTCTGGATTTGTGTCCGGTTGATGGCTAGCCTTACATGGGATAGGCTCGCCCTTACATGGGACTAAAACGTAACTGGCGAAATGTGGGTGTACTAATGGGTACACCTCTGCCTACCCTTCGGGGATTACAGTCGGACGATTCCTACATCGCGCAATCAAAGTTTGCCGCGACATTAGCTTATATACAAAATCCCGACAACACCCGTCGCCGTCGGGCAAGCCCACCAGACACAACACCCGTCTGGTCGGAGGATCCTCCCTCTCCGGGTGAAAAACTTTACACCCTGTGTCTCATACCTCTGAATAATAAAAGTTCTGACGGAGAAAAAAAGGAATTTATATGGCAGAGGTGAGTGGCACCGCAGGGAGGGGTCGCCCTAGGAAGACCTACACTGACCTTATTGGTGAGGTTCTTCAGAAAGGTCAGGTGCGCAGTACTCGTAACCGGCGTGCTTGTATGACGAGATGTATAAACGTGGATGAAGCGAAAGGAGTATGTAAGGATTGCAGCAGGTGGCGCTCTGTGGTTTCTTCCTACCCCCATGGGAAAAAGGCGTGAGTTTATGTATGTTCTGACGGAGATCCCGGTGAACCAAACAGTATACTCATTCACAGGAAAAGTTGTTTAATTACACTTTTAGCAGCTACACATAATTCGCACGTCTTTCAATTAGACACACCTTTTATTGCTGCTAAAAACAACCATCTTTTCCTTGATTTCAGATTCCAGAAAAGTTATTACAGAATGGGTTTTTCTGAAACGGAGAAATTTCATTGCATTTTGATCTTCCACCTGTAGGTGGACGATCCGTAGACAAGAAGGACAAGACAAATAAATGAGTGCAAAAATGCAATACACAAATCATTTTTGTCCTAGGCTAGAGGATGGTCCCAGATATGGCCCGGAGCCTTTTGATTACGGATAAATTGAATCCAAAGTTCTAAGTATTTTTTTACGAGAATAAGTTTAAAATGTTATAACTGAATCGTAACTATAATATTATAAATGCGAAAGTAAGTTTGTTTGTTTGTTACCTTTCCACGCCTAAACCACTGAACCGATTATCCTGAAATTTTGCATTACGTTGTCAGATGTACAGAAACGGACATAGGGTACCTTTCTTCCCGAAAAAATAAATAAAAAAAATACTGTTCCCGAGAGATATCACAATAACGTTCTTATGATGATAGATGGCGCCACATGTCTTTCGAATCATGTTCGTATTTTAAATATAATTTGCGAGCAAAGCCGCGGGTGAAAGCTAGTATTATTCTTATGCACAAATGTGTGTTTCACGGAGTAAAAAAATATAAAATAGTTTAATAAAACTAAAAAACACGCTTTTAGCACGCACTAAAAATTACAAATGGAGCGTTATTTTTTTCGTATTCCTGACAGCAAACCCTTTCATTTGATACCCATATCATGGGGGTGGATTTCAAACAGCCAGTCCGCCATCTTGAGGAGGCCGCCATATTTGATTTGTAATGACGTTTCTTAGCTAGTCATGTATTGTCATCAGAACTCAAGAGCGTGTGCAAAATTTCATCCTAATCGAAGACCTCAAGTGGGTCAAATTAAGATTCCAAGATTTTCTTACATTACAAGTGAAGCTAATAAAAGCGTGTTAAAAATAGGCAAAAAAGGCTGGTTGGCAGTATTATTCTGTTAACATCTCCCTTCGGTGAAGTTCACTTTTAATTAATTAAATGAGTTTTTTTTTTCAGAATAGACCAAATTGTACAATATTTACACAAAACACATATATAAACATAAACAGTAGTTACACGATTTTTTGTCTCACTTTTATTTGAGTCATCATAACAACAAGCGAACACCGCCCACGGAGTATAGTTTATCAATGGGAGTTACAAGCCCTCGGGAATCCCTTTCATACAATGAACGAATGAATACCTATCGACTTTAAAATATCCTCCACGTGATACGATAATTAAATGTACCCTGGACTAGGGGTGCCTAGATAACAGGAATTTTCCTGACATGTCAGGAATTTTAAACCTCTGTCACGGAAACCTTGAAAATTTAAATTGTTATATTTTTTTTCAATATAAAGAGATTAATATTTATAACATAACATCACGCCTGTAATCCCCGAAGGGTTAGGCAGAGGTCGCCTAATCTCTCCCTGGTCGTATCGGACCGTCCGAAGAGGAAGTGCACCTGTACTTGCGCACACACTGCATACTTACTACACTAATATCAAACAATGAATTTGTAATTGTAAAATTGCTAACAATCAATCTACCTAGCCTTTTCCCAACTATGTTGGGGTCGGCTTCCAGTCTAACCGGATGCAGTTGAATACCAGTATTTTACACCGCGACTGCCTATCTGACCTCCACAACTCAATAACTGGATAATACGATAACCTTTAGTAAGACAGACTGTCAGACTTTCGGGCTTCTGGCGACCAGTAACGACTGTCAAAGATCCACGTATGACAGCCGGGACCAACGGCTTAAAGTGCTTTTCGAGGCACGGAGGAGTCTCAGTGTGTAAATATGGTCCATCCACGGACCAACCCAGGAAAGCGTAGCTTAACCTGATGGATCGGCCTTTACTTAAGTCAAAGACAAAGTCAACACATTTTTTTCAATTAGACTATTTACAGGCACTTTTGAATTGTCAAGGAGTCGGTCAGTTAGTCAGAAAGTTGAAGCTGAGAAGAACGAGCAAGAAACTCCACGGCACTCTTTTTGATTGAAAACATGTGAAAACAATGAAGATTAGTATAAAACAATAATAAAATAAAATATAATAAGAATCAAGATGTAAGTCATGGCAGTTAAGAGATGGCCAATCCCAACTGACAGCGCTCGTTCACGAGCATGACGCGTAGATCAGCACCACTTAGCTCAACCATCTTGAAGGGAACCAAATGATCCAACACACGCGAGCCAACTTAGCCACGAGTATCCTCCGCAATTGTGCAATTGCTAACAAATTTATATATTTCTGTAACTCTGTAGCAAGCCGTCTAGGTGTGCCCTTGTTCCAATTTCATTGTGCATTCATTAAAACTTGCACGCTCTTCATATCAACAACGTCACAAAAAAATGATCAGCTGAGCTATGCTGTGGAGATCTTCCTCAGTGAGTTTAGGTCAGGATTTCTTTATCTGTAGTCCATGGACCACTAAGGGGTCTGTGTAATGATCAACGCCGAGGGTATATGATGAGCCTACCAAACCATTAATCCCTGAAGGGTATGCAAAGGTGTACCCATTAGTACATCTACATTTCGCCAGTTATTTAAGTCCCATGTAATAGAGGACGAGCCTATTGCTATCAACCGGGCACAAATCCAGGCTCTGAGACTGCTACTGAGAAATACCTGATGGAAAAACCTAATAACACTTTGTTTTTACGACTAAACCACTGAACCGATTTTGATGGAAAATTGGTACGGGGTTAGTTTGAACCCCAACAAAGGACATGGGCTACTGTTTATTCGACTTCGTCTGCGTCCGCGATAAACACACATTTACGCGCACCAAGTCGCAGGCAAAAGTTAGTTTTCTATAACAATATAGTAAGATAGTTAGATAGAGTCCGTTTATAGCTACTTTTGAATTTAGATCTAATTTGTCTCTCTCTAAACTCGGCTCGTAATTGGTTGAAATTGAAGGAACGCTCATTGATCACGAGTTCGCGAATTCGCGTTACTTGCTTGCTGAGTGTTACCGACTGAAGCCCATTAAGTTCAGATTTCCTCGCGATGTTTTCCTTTATCGCAAGAACAGTTGCCAGCACATCAGACTATACCGTTTTGTTGTAAAATCGCTCTTATTAGAACCGCATAAGATGCCGCAGAATAGATACACAAATTATGGATAACTATTTCGTACATCCATACCTGCGCCAGCTCCCCATTACTGACGCTTGTCAAGTCACATCTTTCGAGCACGTATCACAAGGCATTTTGAAGACGAAAAATTCCGAAACTCCGGGCAACGACACCCATTAAACTTATATCATTATAGATAACTGTCATCTCACAGCTGTTTTATAATTATTACCATTTAGTACAGATGTTGGGTAGGTACCTACTTCGTTATCACAGCCTCATGTACCGAACAAAGAATCAGTATGATGTCATCAAGTTGAACTAGTTGGCGATTGTTCAAACATATGCGAGGTTATGTTTAATTCTCTCGACCGAATTTCAGTCACGAGGACCTATGAAATGGACACTAGCTAAGTATGCAGGAGAAAGAAAGCAAGAAAGTAAGAAAACAGATTTTTTTTTGGTTGCAGCCTATGCGGTTCATAGAAGAAAAAAAATATTATGCGTCACTCCGTCAACCATTGCGTGCACCAAAGCTGCGCCAAGTAGACCCAGTTCTAGTAGCACTAATGCCTGACCCTGGTCTCTAGCTGTAACTTGAGTTATTATAGTGCACCAGTGTATGCGCAAATACAAGCGCACTCTCTTTACCCTGACTCTCATAAAGCCAAAGTCAAAACATTTATTTCAATTTTAGACTATTTACAGGCACTTTTGAATTGTCAAGGATAGTCATAGTCTGATGGGGCTATAATCCGACACGACCGGGGAACGATCAAGCGCAGGATTAGCGGCTTTACGTGCTACCTAAAGCACGGGGGTGGCACACCACCAAATAGTAATACTAAAATCCGAGCTTCTATTGAGAAATTCCTAATGGAAAAATGGCGAGTAATGAGTAGCTCGCCGTCAATCAAGGACCATGCCCGGGTCGACGGCGCGTTCTGTTCGCGCGCGCCTCGAAGAGCTGTCAGCACAGGGACGGGGCCCCAATAGGGGCCAAACGCCTGCCGGGGTTGCGGGACGTCTTAACAGGATACCGTGGCCCCGGAACGTAAAGGGCAACAGAAGGAACAGGGTGGTTTTTTAGTCAGTAAAAGTCCCTTCCTTTCCTTTCCTTTTAGTCAGTAAAATCATCAAATAACTCCTTCCACCCTGGGTGCCCCACCAAGGGCGGAAGGAGTCATTTGATGATTTTTACCACCTAAAAAAATGTATATTTGCCTGGCACATGCTGAGCTGGACTCCCATTAGGTCCAACTTGAGACACACACCTTACTTTGTCCTAGTCCATAGCTGATTGATTGTACTTTAGTGTTGTGATGTGTCTTTTGTGTGCACCGAATAAATGTTATATCTGTCTAGATGAAACGAACGAGAAAATCTCTGGCCACGCCACGTATCTGCGATGCTTTTTCCAGTCCAACTAGACGCAGCTGAATACCAGTACTGCACATGGAGCGACAGCATATCTGACCTCCACAACCCAGTAACTGAGTAGCACACAAGGGGATAACAGTCGTTGAGCACTGATTAAATTTAAAATGTCGCCATGAATCAAAATAACATGATGTAGGCGTACAAATAATCTGTTTATGGAGGATGCAGCGTTTCCAATAAAAAATGTACCAAGTACGAATAAATACATATCTACAGTCGGAATGGGGGAATCATAAAGTAACATAAACATAACGTCACGCCTGTAACCCTAAAGGGTTAGGCAGAGGTGTACCCATTAGTACACCCACATTTGGCCTGTTATGTTTAATTTCTATGTAATAAGGGGTGAGCCTATTGCCATCAACCGGGCACAAATCTAGACTTCGAGGCTGATACTTACAGACGTATCCCTCTTACAACAAGCTACTATAATTAAATCAAAAAATTTAAAAAACACGACTGCAAAAATTGCACATGTACTTTGTTTACTCGTCAGTTTTTTTACGACGTTTTTTTATTAACAGTGTTATATATTTTTTAAATCTACTTGTCAAATTCTAGACGATAAACATAGACACGACCAAATTCATTAAAAAAATAAATTGAGGCTGAGATTAATTTGCGTTTTTAAGTGACCACACCGGTTTCTTTTTATTTTTTACTAGCCTGTTACTCGAAACGATGCAAGGATTGTAACGATACGTCGATACCCCATACATCTAAATCGGTTTAGGCGTTTAAAAGTTATGGTGGAATAAAGAAACTCACATACATACATATACATACATACATACATACATTAACCCTGAACACATAACACTCCTTCTTTGGGGCAGTCGTGTAAAAATGGACCTTTCGCCATTGCTAGACACACTCAAACATTACATAACACATCACAGCGTTAAGCCATACAAAATTCCATCGCTAAAAATATAAGAGATGACTCATGTAGCATGGCGCCCATGGGAATAGCGCTCAATCACGATAACCGTCCACTCCTACCGGGCTTGGCTATGGAGGGCTATAAAGGTCATGCCACGCCTAGTAAAAGTGCGGGCTATTTTTATACAGGCTATATTGTTATGGAGACAGTGGGGTAATTCCCATAAAGTTTAACAATGTTCGCATTGTAATCACATATGTATGCGTGCTAAAAGAGATGACCAAATGAATGGGCCTGTGCCCCAGAATTATATGGATTTGGACAGATATGAAATGGGTGTCATTCAATAGTATAAGTCTTGTATTAGGTACATAAATGAAATAGGTGCATACTTCTTAGCAGTATACAAAAGTAATGAAAGTTTTAAAAGTTGATTTCGTCACTATGATTAAAGTAGTTTTATGAACATTATATACGAATGTCTATAATATTCATGGGACTTCATGGGTACACTTCTGCCTAACTCTTGGAGAATTACAGGCGTTATGATAAATTATGTGTTTGTCTATAAAATAAATTTTATGTCTATAAATCTCTTACAGGCGATAAATATACGTAGTAGCAGCTAAATAAGAAAAATAACAGTTTTTTTCTTAACTGAGAAAAAATCCTGTACTATTTCTGTAACAAATTAAGTACGTTTTACTTTTATTTATTTTTTTAGTTTTTAGTAGTGACGAAATCAGCTTTTAACCCTTCATAACCCTTTTGTCCACAACTGGAAAGTGTGCACCTTTTTGATTTACTGAATACAGAACACACACAATTCATGTTTTCCCTTCAAGGACTACGCAGCTGAACCAGTTCTAAAAGCGTAATTTATGACAATATACTTATAAAGAGATAAAGTACTATACAAAATAGATAACAGATGTAAACATAAGTACGTCATGATAGCGTCAGAATAAAGATCATGCTTGTTTTCCTTAAAGAGTAAGCAGATTTGTACAATACTTCCGACGCAATGACGGTCACGGCGCGGCCAATCACAATGGAGACTAGCCAAGTATAGTACAGCCGACGTATCTTGGCGGTTCTGAAATTAGCTGTTTAGCTGCGCAATGAATCTTTTATGGTGCGTTTCCATGCTTGCCAAGGCTTGACCAGCGTCCACAAGCACAAGCGTGTAAAGAGGATGTTTGGCTTGGCTTGCGTGAACAAGCTCACGCATGCTCACGGATGCTTGTATCCGATCCGGTCTAGTGTCGGTTTTTGGACACAGATCAAAGGGCGCTTGCGGCAAGCGCTTGCGACGCGTTCACACGTTGGCACGCGCTTAGTAGCGCTGTGATCTCGCGACGAATGCACGTCTAGTTCTGACTTCAAAATGAGTGGCTGGTCAAACGAAGAGAGTTTATCGTTTTTGGAATATTACCAGACCGAAACGTGTATCTGGAACCCCAAAGACGTTAAACCAAACGTAATAGCCGATACAAGTTCGGTGTCCGCCATGCTTGGATGTACGTAGCACACTGACGCATTCACAAGCGTGTAAACGACTTCCAAATGCCAAGCGAGATTTGTGGACGCTTGTGCCTTATGGATGCTTGTCAAGCCTTGGCAAGCATGGAAACGCACCATTAGGAATGAAATTGTCTACTGCGCAACTTACGGCTAACTTCAGAACCGCCAAGATACATCGGCCGTATTGTGCGCAGGAGATGTTATAGTGCACAAGTGTGTGCGCAAACACAAGTGCACTCCCGCTGCCCTCACTCTCATAGTGCGATGGCACGGTGCGACATTACCGAGGAGAGATTAGGCGCAGGAGCAAGGGCTTTTAACTAAACATTGTACTTTGTATCCCATTATAGTATGAAGCAAAAACGAAAAAAACCGGTCTCTTGTGTGGGGACCCCCTTCCATTTTAACTTGGTATAGCGGCAATAGAAATACACATTCTGGGAAAATTTCGACTCTCTAGCTATTACGGTTCATGAGTGTATCTCATGACGCCCACTGACAGACGCACAGACAGCGGAGTCTTAGTAATGGGTCCCGTTAGCACCCTCGATAGACCGTCGTGCCACCTGCACCATCCAAGACCTTAATGAGGCCAATGACAGAGCTGTACAGGTTACTCAATATTGGTCGGACAAAATTTGAGTCAATCGACACGAAAAGAAGAAGTTACGGAACCCTAAGAAAATGATCGTAATGATGGGAACAACATGTAACTCTCGGCTTCATTAAGTGTAGCATACACCCGGTATGCTATCATAGTTTTAGGAAAATAACTAAGAATGACGCAGTACCGTTCGTACTGAGAACTTATTTCGATGATTCACCTTCCGTTTTTTTAAGCCAAGTAAGTACTGTTTTGTTGTCAAACATGACGACTTTTGTATATTATTACAGGTTGTCTCAGTATTACTGATTCATGATACCTACTGTGTCTAAATCAAAGTCAAATCATTTATTTCAATTAGGCCATTATAGAGACTTTGGAACGTCATATACAAAAAGAAAAAAAGGAATTGAATCTAGTTGCCCCTTCCAAAAGGTAGTTTTGTATGGAGAAGAATGGGCTCTTTTAAAATCAATGTTTACAATATTTGTATAGAGAATCAATGTCTGTTTGTTTGTAATGTCAAAATTATAACATAACATCACGCCTGTAATCCCCGAAGGGTTAGGGCAGAGGTGTACCCATTAGTACACCCACATTTCACAAGTTATGTTTAAGTCCTATGTAATAGGGAGCGAGCCTATTGCCATCAACCGGCCACAAATCCAGACTCCAAGGCTGCTACTGAGAAATTCTTGATAAAAAAACCCAAAATGTCAAAATTTGACGTCACAAACCATCTTGACGGGACTTTCACTGGAAGATGTTATAAGGAATAACTTAGGCTACTTAATATTTTTAGATAATGAAATTTAGATTCAGCGTAAAAAATAAAACGTCGTGGTAACCGTCATTAAAGCGAATAAAGTCGCGGGTATATAGTCTATATCTAAATAAATAATTGATAAAAAAACATTTTAAAACAAGCTTTTTTAGTGTGATGTTACTAACTTGTCTTCTACTCTTTAACCCCTTTCATTTGATACGTGCATATCAAGGGGATTGAGAAATAATATATGTAATCCGCCATCTTGGAACGGCGCGGCGGCCTCATTGAAATTATTACAATACTGAGTATTTGGTCTCTGTATTGTCACCAGGTGTACCAATGCAAAATTTCAGATCAATCGGATAGGTACCAACAAATGGCCGAAAAATGGTTTGCAAATTTTGAAAGGACAACTTACATACGGACAGTGCAAGCAAAATAAAAGTTTGTAATATTGTATAAAAGCGAAAGGTCATACACTCGCTCACAACGAAATATCGAAAATCGCTTGACGTATAAAAATGAAATTAGGCAGGGAGGTAGGTAGTTTATAGTTAGTAGACGTCCGCTAAGAACGGATTTTCCTAAATTCACCTCCTAAGGGTGTCCGACATTTACGCGGACAAAGTGTCAGTGGAAGATGTCAGTGATGTCCAAGATAAACTTAGAAAGTACAGTAGCGATCATAAGTGGAGTAGCAATCTACAAAGCAAATCTATTGACACTTCGGTTAAACTTTGACCTCCCGACGTCGTGTGCGAATTTTGAGGTGTACGTAGGTACTGTGTTATTACGTTCAAAAGTGCCTTATAATGGCCTTATTAAATAAATGATTTGACTCTGACTTTAACTTTGAATACATCACTTATACACACAGAGATGTAGGTATGACCTGTATCCCGTGTTCACAGCAATTCAAACCTTAGCATGCTACTGCATTTATGACCGCTACTGTACATATGAATAGTGTGACATTGATATTATTATTAATAGTTACCTTTAATCATCACTTGAAGACCCTCTTAAGAACGGTTAAGAAAACAATCAGCAAATTAGTAGAAAAATGCAGCTTAAAACACTTCGGTCTCGCACCAAATATTTTAAAATCACTTCTGTAAATCGAGAAGTGTTTAAAACATTAAACGTTTGTTTGCTTTTATAGCACTTCTAACGAGTTCTTTTGTTTAATAACGAACATTTTGTCTTAAACTTTTTTTGTGATTGTTGACACATTTTTGCAGTAACCACTTTTGTGCATAAAGACACACACAAACACTTTTCTCACACTTTCAATGACCTCAAGTTTAATACACATCAAAATGACATCTATTATTGTGTCTTTAGATAACAAAATCAAAACAGACAAAACACATTTTCTCTCAATTAAAAAATAACGATTATTTTACACTTCCTGCCAAAAATAAACACTATTTTTATTTTAATCTTCTTTTTTATGACACATTTTCTTTCAATTAAAAAATAACAATAACAATTTGTGCCGAAAATAACACTTGTTTTTAAACTCAACTTTTCGATTACGTATTTTTCGATTACATTTTTTTACGGTTCAAACAGAGTCGACGTAAAAAGGGTAGTGAGTTTACGTGATTCAGACGCGCACTGGTTGCGAACTAGCGGAACGGAACGTGGTGAAGCACGCGGCGGTTTAAGATCCGGTTTACATGGTGGTGTTTTGTAAAATTAGTTTTTATTTGGGGGGATTGGTCATCTCTTAACTGCAATGGCTTACATCTTTATTAATATTAAATTTGATTTCTGTTTTATTTTCATTTTTATTGTTTTTAAATGTAGCTAAGCACCAAGAATATTGTAACCAGGATTTTGTAAAAACCAAAAATATGAAATAGTGTCCGTGGAGTTTCCTGTTTGTTCTTCATAGAGGAGGCCTACCTACGGTTTGGAACGACTCCTTGACAGTTAAAAAGTGCTTAATTTTTTGCAGTAATTAAATTAATTTGAAGAAGATGTACCTAAAATAAAAACTATAGGTATAAGTAATAAAAATTAAGCATTGACAGCTAAATCAAAGTCAAACTCAAATAATTTATTTCAATTAGACCATTAAAAGGTACTTTTGAACGTCGCAATAATATGTACAAAAAAAAATATACTTTAATCTATACACATCACTTTTGATGTGTGTAGTTGCCCCTTCCAAAAGGTAAAAATATTTATAGATACATGGTGCTGGAATATTTACAATATTGTGATCGTAGATAACTCCTAACATTTTAAAAGACAATGAATCAGCGTGTGAGCCAGAGACAATGACCGAATGTAGAATGGACCTCCATGTAAACTAACCTCTTTCACGTTTGCGATTCGTTAACACGTGAGTCAGTGCAGATAATTATTGTTATACAATGGGTACCACAGATAACTACTCATGTGTAGATAAAAATAAAACTTAAGATTTTTTTGTTTATTTAAACGTAATCTCTGGAACTCCCTGTTGGAAAATTCTTTTTGTATATGATAGACAGATTCATGCACACATAACATAACATTACGCCTGTAATTCCCGAAGGGTTAGGCAGAAGTGTACCCATTAGTACACCTGACATTTCGCCAGTTATGTTTAAGTCCCACAAATTCAGACTCCGAGAGTTTCCGGCTACTGAGAATTTCCTGATAGAAAAACCCAATAATACTTTGCTCGCTAAATTGAAGCGTATTTAATTTTTTCATAGAAACAGAGATTTCCAATTAAGTACCTCCTTTTTACAAGCTTTTATTTAGCTTGCACTGTTCGTATGTAGTAAGTAAGGCAAACCATTTTTCGACCATTTGTTGGTATCCGATTGAGCTGAAATTTTGCATACACCTTTAATTCTGGTGACAATACAATGTCCAATACTCAATATATTGTAATTATTTTAAACTAGCACTCTCCCCGCGACTTCGTGTGATTTTTCTTACGGATCCCTAATTTTTTTGATAATAAAATATAGCCTATAGCACTCAGTGATAACGTAGCTTTCAATTTGTGAAAGAATTTTCAAAATCGGTTCATTACTTCCGGAGATTACCCCCTACATACAAAGTTACAAACAAATGTTACCTCTTTATAATATTAGTTTTAAATTAAAGTTTGTTTTTAAAAACAATTTTTTATTTTAGTTTCTTTTTCAAATAAGACATTTAGAAAATATTTTCAACTAATTTTTTAGACCTATGTATTCTGCTGTTGCGTACAAAGTTTCAATAAAATCGGTTCATTCATTTCTAAAAATAAGAACTTGAAAGTTAGTATGAAATGCCGTACGGCGTAAACGCTCCTAACTTTCTCCAAATTACAAATGGATGGCCAGGGCCCTATTTAACAAACGTTACAAATTGTAATTGTATTTTATTTACAAGTTACAAATCTACAAGTTTCTGTACGAAAGAATACGACTTAAGTACTACAATGGTGGAAAACTTACAAAGTTGTTAAATTGTACCTTCAATTTTAAATATTTCTGTTTAATAAAAATTTTCTCTTTACAGGTGACATTACATACTTATTTGTAATTGTAATAATAAAAAAAAAGGTTTATTAAACAGCACTTGTCATATAACTTTACAAATGTGTCACTTATTTACAAAATTGTCAGATTGTAACGTTGGTTAAAATGGGGCCCGCGGTACCCTTAAGAAATCTCCATGTAAACCGTTCACTACGTCATTCCGTGATTCGCATCCACGTGAGTCACAGATAATAAATATTACACAACAGATACTACCGTCTGCGTGTATGTGAGGGCAGAAGTGATATATGGGGCATTTCACGTGAAGCGGACAACGAAAAAAAAGTGAGGTTCTGAAAATCGATCATATTCGGCCCATTTATACTTCTAGTAGGTATGAATGTGAACACAAAATATTTTTTTTGTATCATCACTACATAGTATAAAACAAAGTCGCTTCTTCTGTCTGTCCCTATATATGCTTAGATCTTTAAAACTACGCAACGGATTTTGATGCGGTTTTTTTTAATAGATAGAGTGATTCAAGAGGAAGGTTTATATGTATAATACATGCACCCGTGCGAAGCCGGGGCGGGTCGCTAGTAATGTATATTTCACAAGTTATGGGTTTCTGAAGAATTGTCGAAATTGAAATATCAATTTTTTGAAAGTAGTTTTTCGAATTTAATAAATTTACAATAAAATATTTAACATAGCTACTTATACATTTTGGAAAAATACTGTTCTTTTTAACAATAAAATAAAATTAAAAAAAAAAAAATTTTTCATGTCCAAAACCGGAAGTAAACTTTTCAAACCTGAATTTCAGTCACTTCGACCATTTTTTTTTTAATTTTTATTATTTCAAAATATAGCTTAAAGATACATACAAATATATAAAATTGAAGCTTACTAAATGCATATTCGCGTTCGTGTTTTGTTTTTTTACGTGAATAAATACTTTTTTTTTCTTTCTTCCTTTCTTTCTATATTATGAAAGTCTACACGGTAGTTACTTAGACAAAAAAATATATTTTTGAAAGTTTTTGACTGTGTGTGTTTCAGCTAATCTCCAAAACGACTGAACCGACTTTGACGGGACTTTCACTGGCAGACAGAGTAACTTAGGCTAATTTTATTTTAAACTGCCTCGTTGTTCTGCAACTTAACGTTGAACTGCTGATCATGAGGTCTTGGGTTCGATTCCCAGGTCGGGCAAAGTGTTATTGGGTTTTTCCAGTAGCAGCCTCAGAGTCTGGATTTGTGCCCAGTTTCCTGTAAAAAGTTGATAGTTGCTATACCTTTTTTTTTTTTTTTTTAGTTGCTATACTTACGTTTACGGTTGCCGCAACTTTGTGGCAATCTGTGAGCTTGCTCAATCTACGCAGCGATCAGCGTTAACGGTATAATATTTAACAGTTGCTAGTTGCGGCAATTAGAAACTAACTTAGTCATCAATTACCTACAGCAACTGAAAACTGTTGACGATCACCGGAACTCGAAACTCGAGTTGCTATGTGTGCGCAGTCCAATTGAAATATACATATATGTAAACAGCTAAGTAGTTTTTAGTTTTTTGGACAAGCCCGCCACACTGTTCCCACCCACTGCAACTCCTGAAAGCCAGAATCAACAGTGGATATACACACATACATAAACTCACGCCTTTTTCCCATGGGGGTAGGCAGAAACCACAGAACGCCATCTGCTACGATCCTTACATACTGCCTTCGCCTCATCTACGTTCATACATCTCGTCATACAAGCACGCCGGTTACGAGTACTCCGCACCTGACCTTTCTGAAGAACCTCACCAATAAGGTCAGTGTAGATCTTTCTAGGGCGACCCCTCCCTGCGTTGCCACTCACCTCTGCCATATAAATACCATTTGTTAATCGTCTTTCACTCCTCAATACAACAGTGGAGGCCACCAGAAAAGCGCCGAGGCAATGAAGCTCGACGAGTCTCGGAGAAACGATTAACTGTCTTGGGTCCCGCAACGAAATTTATCAGAAAAGAATAGCGGAGGAGAAAGAAAACAGCTAGTTGCCAGCTAGTTGCCAGTTGCCAGTTGCTCTATGTGCAAAGCGCCTAAAGTAGTGCGTCCGTAGAACACTTTCGTCATCACGCTACACCATGCCAAATTCGTCAGCAAACCATAGGTTTATTTTTAACCGATTGCGCATAGAATTGATGTGTTCCGCTTTTGCAATATTGTTGTTTGACTTCAAATTGTTCATTTGGAACATTTAATTGAAGTAGGTGGAACGTGGGTAAAGAGGAAGTTTGGATTTTAATTTTTAATGGGTGCTAAATGGAAGACACTTCATAGGCAGTGAAACGTCACACTTATGTCAGTGAACACTCATGTCATTAGTACTAACGTTAGGTATTATATTTGCAGGGCCAAGGAGCGGTTCTATCTTAAATTGCTGCTGGAATAAATTAGCAATATCAACCAGCTCAGTTTCCCTCCGCGCTCGAGGGAAGACTCGACTTGGGGTTCAATTTCTTAACCTCTCTCCAGAAACTACCGAAATTCTTTACTGAGTGGTGCGAAGCAATAATGTCCATGAGAATTTGTTGCTGGTTGATTTGGCACCACGTCAGCTTCGCCTTGAGAGCTTTCCTAGCAAAAGGTTCAAAAGTTTACAGGTTTCTAAAGCAACTTTTAATTTTAAGCTTTCGTAGCCGGGATTTTGTTGCTGAGCGTTCCTCAGCAGATCCGCTAATGACCACAACACAAACGGTTTTTCCATCAGGAATTTTACAGTAGCAGCCTCGTAGCCCGGATTTGTGCGCAGTTGATGGCAATATAGGCTCGCCCCCTATTAAATGGGACTTAAACATAACTGGCGAAATGTGGGTGTACTCGACCCCTTGCTGCCCTCCCCCAGCAATGCCCTAAGCCTAGCTCCGTATTCGCTTCTTCTTTACCTTTGTAAAGAAGAAGCGAAGCGAAGCTTTGTAAGCATGTAGTATTTTAAATATTTTGTACTTATGTACACTTGATTTTATTTAGATAAATACTTTTAGTGTTTTTTTTTTTTCATATTAATTTTGCTGTTTAGCGCTCGTACATTAATTTGCACCTACCATGTTATCTCTTCACCACCTTTGGTCGACTGTTAGAGAATGCCTAAGGCATTAAGTCCGCCTTTGTACTTTTGATGCATAAAGTTTAAATAAATAAATAAATAAGCAACTACACGCTAAGGGCGTACAGGAAAAAGTCGCTTCCCGCCGTCTGTACACTTAGATCTTTTAAACTACGCAACGGATTTTAATGCGGTTTTCATCAATAGATAGAGAAATTCAAGAGGAAGGTTTATGTATCTACATTGCACCCGTGCGAAGCTGGGGGGTCGCTAGAAATAGTTTATAAGCTTTACGCCCTGGTTCAAGGCCGTAATAATTAAGGCTTTACAAGGTCCTGTTAAGCAGTCGACAACCTACAAGGTCGACCTGGGACTCCTAATTTTACGCAAAAAAATGTAGTAACTTTCAATATCATTGCTACATTCCATTAAATTGTAATTACTATCACAATTAAAATCAATCTTAATTATCCTCAACATGAAAAAAGAAAAAAAAAACAGAAAATTAAACAGCCAATGCCAACACTTTTATCTCCGCCTGTACGAAACTATCTTCTGTCTCTTTTTAACACAAATAAAAAATGCACTTATCTCGCTCAGACTGTACATTACCAACTAAATTAACTTGTAAGTAGTTGAACAAATTTGCGCATATTTTTAAAGCCGTTACAGTTCATTTTGCAATGGTTGTAAGTAGTTGAACTACATTGTTAAGCATTGTTTGAGGGATTTGCACTTTAAACTGAAGGAGTCAAAGTTTATTTTAGAGTAACAATTAAATGTTTTTGATGAGTAATTCTGTAGTATGATAATGAATAGATAATTGAATCATGGTTTTACTTGTAGTACTGGCTTTTGTTCGCCACTTTGAGTGAATTTTCTCACGGATTCCTATTTTCGTTCAGGGTTAAAAAGTCCCACTCTCAAAATGTCTAAATCCCAAAATGTCCAATTCTCAAAATGTCCTATTCCCAAAATGTCTAATCTTTGAAGAATGTGGTTTTATTCAATAACAAACTATAAATACAAAATACTCAAAGAATCAAAGTATATTTTATTTTTAAATAACAAAAGACCAGAGAAGGCCACAACATACCCGAAATCACCATTTTTGTCTTTGTAATATAAAAATTAAATAATAATGTATAAAACTATTTTTCATCTATTTCAATTTAAAATTATAATAAAAAAATTATCTTTGATTTACAGATCCTGTATTCAAAAAAACGCGGGAAGCAATACTCCCAAGATGGCCGCCAAAAATATCCTTTCACAGCTTAAACACAGCCAACGCCATCTCTTACTTTATCCTTGAACTACTGACAGTGAAAGCTTGCATAAAGCTTCCGACATTCGCCGCTAGATGCCACTACCGTTACTTATACATTATTCGTAGACCGTTTAATGCATGGTTATTTTCCTAAATTATTATAAAAACAGTTTTATTACTTACCTTTTTTATGATGTTGTAATATAAAAAATAATATCACGACTTATGAGTACTACTCGTTTTAAGTAACGGAATCGCTTGTTTGAAAATAAACCGCATTCAAATTATTTGTTGAGTTATTTGAAGCCTTATTACTAGGCGCATTGGCACCATAGATAGCTAGACAGATATTTAGTACCTCATTGCATCCTTGTCTAATTGTTTGAAATTGACAGAGACAGAATGATATCAGGCGAGTGTACGACTAAACGTCGACAGACTGAACACTGACAAGACTTTACTTCGGTATTGGGAGTCTTTGCCGACAGGACTCTTAATCCGATCCAGCCTGTCCCTTTGCTGCCCTCCCCCAGCGACGCCCTAAGCCGAGGCTCGTACCCCACAGGGGGTGCCCTTAGCGTGTAGTCGCTTAGTTTGTAATTAGTTTTAAGCCCTGGCTGGAGGCCTTAATTTCCTTTAAGGCACCACAGGATTGCCCGGTTAAGCAGCCGGCAACCTCATAGGTTGACCTGCGAGATGCCATACCGAAAAAAAAAAAAAGCTGACAGGACACTTCACTGACAGGACTCTTCGCCGACAGGGCTAAACCCACCCCGGGTTTTCCCTTTTAACGTCAAAGGAGATGGCCAAAAATGGCGCAGGCGTAACTAGTTACTACTAAAAGATAAACGTTCTGTAAATTACTCACATTTTCTCTATCCAGGTCCAGTTGCGTATCCCTCTTAGGTAATGTGAAGCTGATTCCACTCTCACCCTTATTCCTATACCTTTTATGATCAGTATTGAACTTCGTTTTAAGCTTCACATAGTCCCCATTCAAATTCTCTATAGACTTCGCTTGTTTTAGCTTCGAAACCAAAATTGGTTTTGGTCTCAGTAGTGCTGGCTTTCGCAATTCAGAATTCAGAAAACCATTTTCGAAATTCTGTCTCAGTTTAGCAAAATCGCTTTTTGGGAGGTTTTCCGTGGTTTTTGGGGTTGAGAGTGGGATCTCTGGGGTTGGTGGTCTCGGCTCGTATGGTACGTCGTAAATTTTCGGGTCCTGGAACAAAAGAGAGGGTTTTTGTTTTTAAA
This sequence comes from Hoplodrina blanda, assembly GCA_949316365.1. NCBI lineage: Eukaryota > Metazoa > Arthropoda > Insecta > Lepidoptera > Noctuidae > Hoplodrina > Hoplodrina blanda. The sequence continues at coordinate 7,064,938 of OX438574.1, read as the reverse complement.
ATGTTTCGGTTAAAAGATGGCGGAGTCTCCTAGCATAGGCATATATAGGGGAAAGGGGGGGTTGGGGGGGCTGTCCACCCCAGTATATTACGAGTAGATTACCGATTCGAAATCCTAGTTTTCTTTAGTTGATAAAACATTTTAAGAATTACTTATGCGACGATAAATATCATTTAGAGCTCTATTTTATGGTTTTTTTTGTCATTCTACTATTTTATTTTCATGAAATAACATAACTTCACGCCTATAATCCCTGAAGGGATAGGCAGAGGTATACGGTATACCCATTAGTAAATCCAGACTCCGAGGCTGCTACTGAGAAATTCCTGATGGAAAAACCCAATAACGACCTGAAAATTGAACAAGACCTCGCGATTTGCGATCAACGAGGTAGAAATAGTTTAGTCTGGAAAAAAACGCTTTGCACCCATACCTTTATAAATATTTGTCGTATGTTAACAATAAATTATTAAACAAATAAATATAGGTACGCGTCACATTAGTTATTTATTTGTTATTAAAAAAAAATCGTTGCCCCGCTAGAAATAACTCTTGTACCGTGAATGCGTTTACAAACATATAAACTCACATTTACACAAACAAACAGACACGGAAAGACTACCTGTAGGCAATACATATGTTTCGTGCGGGAATCGAACCCTTCTCAGAAAGTGGCAACATCACTACATCACTACATAGTATAAAACAAAGTCGCTTCCGTCTGTCTGTCCCTATGTATGCTTTGATCTTTAAAACTACGCAACAGATTTTGATGCGGTTTTTTTTAATAGACAGAGTGATTCAAGAGGAAGGTTTATGTATTTACATTGCACCCGTGCAAAGCCGGGGCGGGTCGCTAGTCATATTATAAAACAAAGTCCTCCGCCGCATTTGTCTGTTCACGATAAACCCAAAAACTACTGAACGTATTTTCATGCGGTTTTCACCAATAAATAGAATGATTCATTAGGAAGGTTTTGGTATATTATTGATCAAGGGCTTATGTAAATTGGTTGAAATAACGATAATTATTGTTGCAGTTCAGAGTAACTGACCGACTCCTTGACAATTCAAAAGTGCCTGTAAATGGTCTAATTGAAATAAATGTTTTGACTTTGACTTTGACTTTGCCAATGTCGGAAAAAGTCAAGCAGACCAGAGTATCTGATATTAATCTCAGCTTAATAACTCCATGCGTTCCGAAGAAAAAGGGTCTTGTCTTGACTGACCGAAAGACAGAGGGATCTTAGATGGACAACAAAGTGATCCTATAAGAGTTCTATTTTTGCCTACTGAGGTACGGAACTCTATCAAAGAGAAGGAGAAAAAGAATACATAACAGAGCCCCAAATTTCCAGCATCATACACACAAATACCCAAACACTTTCTCAGTAGCACAGACGGTCAGACACACAAACAATTCAAAGAGTCATTGAAACTAATTGGATAATATTAGTTTACAATACTGCACTCTCTCATAGTCATCGCTGTTTGTCTGTCATTTTAACAGTACTTAGAAAGTTAGAAAGATTTTTTGGTGCTAAACTTATTATTGGTTGCTAGCTTTCGGTTATCGCAAAGATTAAATTAAACTTTTTGCCCGACCTGAGAATCGAACCCAAAACCCTACGCGGTCACATGTGAATACTATGCACCTTACATTACTACATTACCAAACTACTACTACATTATTATACAGGGTCATTGAAAATATACCAGAAACCTGAAAAGGGGTCATTGTACTCATCATTATGAACAACTTTTTCTATGGGACCAACCCTGAAATCATGAAAAAAAAATCTGCTGTATATAAATTACGCGTCAAGTTGTTTGTCCGGGATGGACTCCTAAACTACTCAACCGATTTCAATCAAATTTGCACACCGTGTGCAGTTTGATCCAACTTGAAAGATAGGATAGTTTTTATCTCAATTATTGGTCTTAATATTTTTTGATTGCAAACAGAGCCACAGCAATGCGTGGGCCGGTCAGCTAGTATATCCTTACTTCCTAACTAATATTATAAATGCGAAAGTAACTCTGTCTGTCTGTCTATCTTTCTGTCTGTCTGACTGTCTTTCTGTCTGTCTGTCTGTCTGTCTTTTCTTCACGCCTAAACTACTGAACCGATTTGTGTAAAATTTGGTACAGCGTAAGTGTGAACCCCAACAAAGGACATAGGCTACTTTTTATTCGACTTCGACTTCGTCTGCGTCCGCGATAACCGACATATACGCGGACGAAGTCGCGGGCAAAAGCTAGTTATAATTATAATTTAGACAGATAGGTAGATAGATTTGACGAAATTGCGAACAGAAGCTAGTACATGATAATGAGGAATGAGTAACCTAAAAGCTATAGTAGTTAACACAATCGGTACGTGGCAGAATGTTAAGTAAACAAAGCATGCGCACGAGGACCGTTGACGCGCATTCTAGGTTACATCGTCATAGGCCTGTTGGGTTTAAGACCGAGGTTGTTAAAAGGCTAGGATACGTTCAAATGCTTCCGTCATCCGACCAGCCCCCCTAGGCAAAATCCCATTTCTGTAAGCGTTCACGCCGACGGAAAAATCAAATTGTATGGAGTTGACATTTGCTAACCAGATGTCACGTGATCGCGGCTGGTTAGTAAATGTCAACTCCATACAATTTGATTTTTCCCTCGGCGTGAACGCTTACAGAAAGAGATTTTGTCTAGGGGGCCTGAAAGGCTATAATGGGCTGCAAAGTCAAAGTCAAATCATTTATTTCAATTAGGCCATTACAAGGCACTTTTGAACGTCTGTCAAAAGAAAAAGGAATTGAATCTAGTTGCCCCTTCCAAAAGGTAGTTTTGTATGGAGAAGAATGGGCAAGAAACTCGAATACATACTCTTTTAAAATCACCGCAGTGTTTCACTGACGCCACTTGATAGTGGGTGCGGTCATGGGAATGACTGCACCGGGAGGAGGGACCCGTTGAGGAACAGCGGGTCGAAGCCTGCCGGGGGAGCGGTGAATGCTTATGCGAATCCCGCACTCCTGGCCATAGGCAGAGGTGGAACACTTTTTTTTTTTTTTTAGGTGGTAAAAATCATCAAATGACTCCTTCCGCCCTGGGTGGGGCGGAAGGGACTGTCAGACTTTTACTGACTAAAAAACCACCCTGTTCCTTCTGTTGCCCTTTACGTTCCGGGGCCACGGTATCCTGTTAAGACGTCCCGCAACCCCGGCAGGCTCCACACAGTGGTGACACCCGGGCGTTTCCTCCCGTGCAATCCGACACAGGAACCTCCCGAAACAACCATGTCCGGTGAGGACCTGCGTCAGCCGGAAGGTGAGGACGCCGTGGCGCCTCTCCAGCCACTCCTCAAAGAGGGGTCTTACCGCCGCGATTGCAGCGTGCCCGACAGGTGGAACACCGCGGTGGTTTTAACCGGTAAGAGTAAACGACAGAGGAAGTCGATCATCATCATTATAATCTTCCTGCCCTTGTAGCATGTTACTTGGGGTCGGCGCAACACGTTTTCCTCTTCCACTCTGTACTGTCAGCCGTCATGCAATCGCTGACTCCCCTTTCATTCATATCATTCTTCACACAATCTATCCATCTTTTCTCTGGAGAGGAACAGGAAGACAGAGGAAGACGAGAGAGGAAGTCGATGAGGATTTCAAATATCTTAGAAAATTCATTCAATCTTCTAGGGTTCCGTACTTGGGTAGCCCGCCGTCCGATCAAGGACCATGCCCGGGTCGACAGCGCGTTCTGTTCGCGCGCGCCTCAAAGAGCTGTCAGCACAGGGACGGGCCCCAATGCCTGCCGGGGTTGCGGGACGTCTTAACAGGATACCGTGGCCCCGGAACGTAAAGGGCAACAGAAGGAACAGGGTGGTTTTTTAGTCAGTAAAAGTCTGATAGTCCCTTCCGCCCCACCCAGGGCGGAAGGAGTCATTTGATGATTTTTACCACCTAAAAAAAAAAAAAAACAAAAAAAAAAAGGGTTCCGTACTTCAGTCGGCAAAAACGGCACACTTATAGGATGACTTTGTTGTCTATCTACTAAAACTACGTTCATACATTCATAATTATGTCACAAGGTTTCTGCGATAAAATAATCGTGCGATTAATCGCAGCGCGCCGTCGCTTTTACTTAACCGTTATAACAAGGACTTGTGAGGCAACGCTGGTTTACTTAGTTTTATATTTATGTTTCCTTTATGAATAAAATCTGTAGGAATATTATCAAGTTGAAGAGTTTTTTTTTGTTTACACACACATACATACATACATAAACTCACGCCTTTTTCCTATGGGGGTAGGCAGAAACCACAGAACGCCACCTGCTACGACCCTTCTTTTGTTTAATCGTGTTAATCTCAGTAACTACTGGTCAGGTTTTGAAAATTCTTTCGCTAATGGTGCATGTAGTACAGAGCACAGAGTTGGTGCCTTGAGACAGTGAGATGGGGACCCGGCAGGCTACAAAGATCCATCGAAGGAGAAGAAATACGGGCGGTGAACTGAGACAGGCACGCGCGGTGTCCCGCGTCCCTTTGTGAAGTCAGGAATGGCTGCACGGGAAAGAAAGACCATCTGAGGAACAGCGGCCGAGGACTGCCGCGGGATCGGTGAATGCTTATGCGAATCTCGCACTCTCGGCCATAGGGAGACGTGGAACTCTGCGGTGGTTTTAGCCGGTAAGAGTCCGACATGTCCCTCTGTCACCCCCACGTCCATGAGGACACGCTTTGTGGTGGTGGCGGGTCAATACCTGCCAGGGTGCGGCAGACTGCTCTGAGCGACCCCCGTGCCCCAGCCAAAGGTAGATGGAAGAACACCGTGAGGTTTTAGTCGGTAGCAGTCCGACACATCTCTCCGCCTTCTCAGAGGCGGAAGCAAGCGAAAGCGTGGGGTTCTGGGTGCGTTTTCCAGGTCGGTCAAAACATGTAATTGAGTTTTTCCAATAGGAACTTCTTAGTAGCAGCACGGAGTTTGCAAGTTGGGTGGTGTGACACCCCCGTGCCACGGAAAGCACGTAAAGCCGTTAATCTTGCGCCTGATCTCTCCCCGGTCGTGTCGCACCGTCCCACCGCACTATGAGAGTGAGGGCAGAGGGAGTGCACCTGTGTTTGCGCACACACTTGTGCACTATAATATCTCCTGAGCACTTGACTAGTCTCCTTTCAAATCGGCCGACGTAAGGGTGCGGGCACACGATGCGTTGCGGCGCCGCACCGCAAAGATTTCACGGTGAAATCTTTGCGGTGCGACGCCGCACCGTGTGCACACTATGATTATTAGTAAGTATGTAAAACGACGCAACGGCAGCGCTGCGTCGACGCAACGGAGACGCAACTCACCCTGTGCTCGCGCTCTAACCGTAATCGGTCTGGAGACTAATAAATACCAAAAAATAAAATTGATTCCCGTGGCGTCGCGAGAAAGAGTGAGACGATTAAAACAACAATCAACAATCTTAAATTCCGATCGATGTGTGATAGTATTGCTATATTCTAGTGTTTGTCAATAATGACATTGGCAACACATTGCGTGATGCCAATTAATCAGATTCTAGTATTATGTCTTGACATTTGATGTATGGCCACGCACAATACGTGCCACGAAAGAGGAGGCTCGAAAAACCACACAAACTTTATTATTTCGTAATACATACATACATAAACTCACGCCTTTTTCCCATGGGGGTAGGCAAAACCACAGAACGCCTCCTGCTACGATCCTTACATACTCCTTTCGCCTCATCTACGTTCATAAATCTCGTCATACAAGCACGCCGGTTACGAGTACTACGCATCTGACCTTTCTAAGAACCTCACCAATAAGTTCAGTATAAGGCGACCCCTCCCTGCGTTGCCACTCACCTCGATAATATAATAATATTTATTTCGTAATAAATATTATAATATTGTTAAGAATTTTAATCTAAATGATTTGTGCCCGGTTGATGGCAATAGGCATGCCCACTATTAGATGAAACTTAAACATAACTGGCGAAATGTGGGTGTACTAATGGGTACACCTCTGCCTAAGCCTTCGAGGATTACAGGCGTGATGTTATGTTTATATCTTACCTATCAACTCTTTAGATGATATGTTACTATATTTACAAAGTACTTCCGTAAATATCGCTCTCGGTTATCGAGAACCTGCCTCATGAGAAAGTTATGTGGTTATTTACTTGTTACTTCATACCGGTTTTATGAAATACTAGCGACCCGCCCCGGCTTCGTACGGGTGCAATGTAGATACATAAACCTTCCTCTTGAATCACTCTATCTATTGATGAAAACCGCATTAAAATCCGTTGCAAAGTTTAAAAGATCTAAGCGTACAGATGGCGGGAAGCTACCTTGTTATGACGGGGTTTATTTTCCGTGTGTCGTGATGGCTCAGTGGTTAAGGCGCCCGCCTCTCATGCATGAGGTTGTGGTTTCAAATCCAGGCAAGTACCAATGTGAATTTTTTAATTCATATGTACTTTCTAAAGTTTATCTTGGACATCACTGGCATCGGTGAAGGAAAACATCGTGAGGAAACCTGGACTTACTGTTCCATTCAAGCCATGTCAGAGGCCCTTGAGGCGGTTTAGAAACTCTGACACTAGGGTGTGTGGTCGTAAGACCTTACTGCCCACACGATAAAGAAAGATTATTTTCCGTGGCACCCTAATTCTTTTTCTAAAATAAAAGTAGGCGCGGTAGGTGCGCTGTACTCGTAACCGGCGTGCTTGTATGACGAGATGTATGAACGTAGATGATGCGAAAAGAGTATGTAAGGATCGTAGCAGGTGGCGTTCTGTGGTTTCTGCCTACCCCCATGGGAAAAAAGGGGATGAGTTTATGTATGTGTATGTATTAGTAGGATCACACTAGGATGTTTACTGTTGAATATTTCAAAACACAACATTCAAGCTCGAGTAATCACTAGATATGAATGACCTTCAACCAAAAACCTGCTCGTGTTCAACAATAATATAGTTTAAGACGCGCGTATCGCTAAAACGAATCGCTAGACACGACGATTTGTAGAAATTTAGATAAATTACTTTAATAGTTCAAGATACTTGAGTTGCTAGACCAGCGTCATGGTGGCATGGCGGACATTTTGAGGATAGATCTTTCTTATTTATCGTGTGGGCAGTAAGGTCTTACGACCCCACACACCCTAGTGTCAGAGTTTCCAAACCGCCTCAAGAGCCTCTGACATGGTTTGAGTGGACCAGTAATAGGCTGGTATAAGTCCAGGTTTCCTCACGATGTTTTCCTTCACTGATGTCGGTGATGTCCAAGATAAGCTTTAGAAAGTACATATGATTTGAAAAAGTCACATTGGTACTTGCCCGGATTTAAAACCACAACCTCATGCATGAGAGGCGGGCGTTTTAACCACTGGGCCATCACGAATGTTATGTTAGGATAGATAGAGAAGTTCTAACATGCACACACGCGCCTGTAATCCCCGAAGGGTTAGGCAGAGGTGTACCCATTAGTACACTCACATTTCGCCAGTTATTTGTTTAAGTCCCATGTAATAGGGGGCGAGCCTGTTGCCATCAACCGCGCACAAACCCAAACCCCGAGAAATTCCTGATGAAAAAATCCAATAACACTGCCCGACCTGGGCTTCGAACACAAGACCTCATACTCAGCAGTCGCGCTTTGCGACCACTAGACCAACGAGGCAGTCAGGCATAAAGGAGCTCGTGGCTAAGTAATAACAGCCGCACGAGTCGATCCATCAGGTTAAGCTACGCTTGCCGGGGTTGGTCCGTGGATGGGTGACCATCTTTACACACCGAGGCTCCCCGGGTGCCTCGGAAAGCATGGTACGCCGTTGGTCCCGGCTGTCATACGTGGATCTTTGACAGTCGTTACAGAAGCCCGAAAGTCTGACAACCAGTCTTACCAAGGGGTATCGTATTACCCAGTTATTGGGTTGTGGAGGTCAGATAGGCAGTCGCTCCATGTAAAATATTGCTTTTTAAAATTCAGCTTAATCTGGTTTGGCTGGAAGTCGACCCCAACATAGTTGCTAAAAGACTAGGCAGATTGACTGCCCAGAAATGAGTTCCCATATTTGGCAAATCCAAAATGAAGTGATCAATATAAATCGTTATGTAGTCAAGCTGTATTGTAACTAGTATCTTAAAAACAAAGCACCGGAAGCTGCAGCCCCGATACGCTTGGCGCCGATTGCATCAGATACTCATAATGGCACGTAATTTATAAGTGGGTGAGCAGAAATCGTGGCCACTAACAAGAGTGTAATACAATAGAATTCTTTATTAATACAATTCCATGGTACCAATTCCATACTAATATTATAAAGAGGAAAGATTTGTATTTTTGTGTGTATGTTTGTAATTAATAAACTCAAAAACTACTGTGCCGATTTCAATTTTTTTTTTTAACAGTTCCATGTTTCCTCATAAAAATGCTGGTGTGATGTTTTTTTGTAAACGACTTTCACGAGAGCAGTCGTGGGCAAAAGCTAGTGACAAAAAAACGAAATTGTGACTTAGCTATTATTATTTAACATTCAAAATCAGGTGTAATAAAAAAACACATCGAGAGAGAACTTGTTATGTTTTTCTTTCTAGTCTCAAAATAGATACCTACGACCAATTTTAGTATTTTTGCAAACCTCCATTGCAATATTATAGTGGTATTGGAAAAAGACACACACAACATCACGCCTGTAATCCTCGAAGGGTTAGGCAGAGATGCCCTGGGTTGCGGGACGTCTTGACCGGGGTTGTCTTAGTAGGATACCGTGGCCCCGGAACGTAAAGAGCAACAAAAGAAACAGGGTGGTTTTTTAGTCAGTAAAAGTCTGACAGTCCAGACTCATTTGATGATTTTTACCACCTAAAAAAAAGGGTTAAGCAGAGGTGTACTCATTAGTACACCCACATTTAGCCAATTAAAAGTCAAAACATCAAGCTTATTAGCTATTAGCTTAGTTTGTAATATAAAATATGTACCTACTAGTTTGTAGTTATTGTACTTATTTATGTATTGTGTTTTATGGGCCTAATTGCCTGAAATAAAGGTTTATTATTATTATATTCCTCATAGATATAGCCAGAATGTAGAGCATAATGGGGACTCCACCCAGAGAAAAAAAGGCAGTCGAAACAAGTTACCAAGTGATAATTTATTAATAAATTCTTAATGAATATTCTAGACTACAAGTATTACGTTAAAAAAACCGGTTCTTTTTTAAACTAGTTTACATCTTGAACAAGATACATACAATTATTTAAGTGTTAAACTTGATTTTCGAAACATCATCGATCATTCACTTCTAAGCGCAGTTGGGATTCGATTTCAAAAAGAGCTTTAAACCACTGACTATAGGGACTATTATAAAACAATGAAGCAATTAATATGGCTGTCTTTTATGACTGCCCGATGATATTAAATAAAGCAGTTAACAGCCACTTATTAATTGTGCCTCCTACATTATCTACGTGCCGTTGGACATCACTGACATCGGTGAAGGAAAACATCGTGAGGAAACCTGGATTTATCTCTACATAGTACAAAACAAAGTCGCTTACCGCCGTCTCGCGTCTGAACGCTTAGATCTTATAAACTACGCAACGGATTTTCATGCGGTTTTCATCAATAGATAGAGTGATTTAAGACGAAGGTATAGTCTACGTCTTCCTGCCCTTGTCCCATGTTACTTGGGGGTCGGCGCAACGCGTTTTCCTCTTCCACTCTGTCCTGTCAGCCGTCATGCAATCACTGACTCCCCTTTCATTCATATCATTCTTCACACAATTTATCCATCTTTTCTTTGGTCTTCCTCTTGCTCTCCATCCATCCACATTCATATTCATAATCCCTGGTCACATGCGTTTCATCCCTCCTCTTCACATGCCCATACCAAGACAAACGATTCCCTTTCAACTTTTCTGTCACTGGCGCCACTTTCAGACTTCCTCTTATGTACTCATTCCTGACCTTATCCATTCTGGTCACTCCGCACATCCATCTCAACATTCTCATCTCCGCTACATGCAATCTTTTTTCATCCGTCTTTAGTATTTACTAATTTTCGGTCGCTAATTTTTTTTTGCTAGCCTTTACTGTCCCACCCCTGGGCAAAGGCCTGTCCCCACTCCTTGCACTTCCCTCTGTGTTGTGCCACCTCTCGTCAGTTCTTGTGGAAACCATCCAAGGCGTCCCGCCACCTCCTCCTCGGTCTACCGCGACCCCGTGTTACTGTGTCAGGGCTCCACTCCTGTGATATGCGGGCCCATCGCTTAGCATTCAACGGCATCCGACATGGCCCGCCCAGTTCTATTTCAGTCTTGCAGCTTTTTGAGCTAAGTCGATTTACTAGGATTCAATATAAGTCTAAAATCGCCAATCCGCCTTGAACAAGCATGGTGATCAATGCTCGTGCCTTCTCTGTATGAGAAGAGGACTTTGCCCTGCAGTGGCTTAATAACATTTTGGCTGGCTTATGAATCTCTCTCTACCTAGCTTTTTTCCAACTATGTTGTGGTCGGCTTCCAGTCTAACCGGATGCAGCTGAATACCAGTATTTTACATGGAGCGACTGTCTATCCGACCTCCACAACCCAGTAACTGGGTAATACGATACCCCTTAGTCAGACTGGTTGTCAGACTTCCGGACTTCTAACGACCCGTAACGACTGTCAAAGATCCACGTATGACAGATATACCTACTATGATTTTGACTGGCTTATGAATACAGTATTATGTTTAAGCTACCAAGATTTTTACTGCTTCTCGTGGCCCAAATTGTTGCTTGTACCGAAATGAGAACAACATTCTTTTTGACACGTAATTTGACACAAGAAGAAGACAAAGCCTGTGTGAACTAGGTTTAATTATAATACAATGGTAAAACATTGCGGTTAGCTGCATGAACAGGGCTGGCAGAGAAACCTTTAGGATTTACTTTAAGTCGAAAATGGTGAAGATTTCTTTTTTGGACTGCCTCGTTGGTCTAGTGGTCGTAAAGCGCATGTAAGCATGAAGCCTTGCGTTCGATTCAAAGGTCAGGCAAAATGTTATTGGGTTTTTTAGGAATTTCTAAGTAACAGCCTCGGAGTCTGGATTCGTGCCCGGTTGATGAGGCTCCCTATTACATGGGACTTAAACATAACTGGCGAAATTTGAGTGTACTTATGAGTACATCTCTGCCGAACCTTTCGAGGATTACAGGCGTGATGTTATGTTAAGATTTTTTTTTACCAAACCATAAAAAAGTCCCTAAAATAGTAGGAAACCCTGTGTCTACGAATCCAACTCGCAATTGACCGATTTTTTTCTAAACATTTGATAAAACAATCCTTAAATACCTATTATACTGCTTACACTGTCATTATCTTAGTACTCGGTTCAACATTAGGTAATCTGAGTCATTTGAAGATTATGTTTAAATTTTTCTGTGAGTCAGCCCTGTTTGTATGTCCATTGTTACTGTCTTAATGGGTTAAGCTACTAAAGAGATGTAAGTACATAGATTTTCGACAACTAATCTACTTGGTTTTAAAGCAGAATAGCTAATCTAAAATATGTAAAAGCGAAAGGTCACTCCACTCACTCATTCATCACGAAATATCGAGAAAATTGCTTGTCGTATAAGGATAAAATTTGGCAGGGAGGCAGTTTATAGTTAGTAGTCGACTGCTAAGAAAGGATTTTCCAAAATTCGCCCCCTAAGGGGATGAAACGGGGGTCTAAAGTTTGTATATGGAGAAATCAACTTTGACGCGGACAAGTCGCGGGCCGAGATATGGCTATTTACTTACCTAATTTGCATAGGTAATGTATAAGTGTTTTAAGTTTTTTAGATATTGTGATAAGGCCGAATTACTGGGGTCTTTGACTCCCAGGTGGACGGAGTTGTAGGCAACGAAGGGTCAGACAGCATAGACGCTCTAAATATGTACATCAAATTCCCTTCCCAGCTTCCCACACACGATCTTAATGACAACAATTTATCGATAACTAGAGATCCAACACTATCACGGCGTTTTAATAGACATGGTGGCACCAGGAACGGAGCCTGCCCCAAGATAACCGACTAAAGATATCAGCAGAAAATACCGGTCAAGGGCAACTGATCCACTGATAAAATAGTTAATTAATTTACATCGAAGTCTCTGGAAGAACAACGATTTTTGTTTATAACTAGCTCGGTGAAGGAAAACATCGTGAGGAAACCTGGGACTTACTGTTCCACTCAAACCATGTCAGAGGCCCTTTTTTTTTGAGGTGGTAAAAATCATCAAATGAGTCCTTCCGCCCTGGGTGGGGCGGAAGGGACTGTCAGACTTTTACTGACTAAAAAACCACCCTGTTCCTTCTGTTGCCCTTGAGGCGGTTTAGAAACTCTGATACTAGGGTGTGTGGGGTCGTAAGACCTTACCGCCCACATGATAAAGAAGAAGACTAGCTTCGACACGCGAATTCGTCCACGTGGTGTATTTCACCTGCATTACAATACGGCCGACGTATCTTGGCGGCCCTGAAGTTATTCGATTGCTGCGCAGTAAACAATTTCGTTTCTATAAGATCCATTGCGCAGCCAAACAGCTAACTTCATACCGCCAAGATACGTCGGCCGTACTATACGTCTTTGGTTACTGCTCCACTTTCGTAGGTCAAAGCGTGATGTTATATAGCCTACTAGCTGCCCCGGCTTCGTACGGGTGCAATGTAGATACATAAACCTTCCTCTTGAATCACTCTATCTATTGATGAAAACCGCATTAAAATCCGTTGCGTAGTTTAAAAGATCTAAGCGTACAGACGGCGGGAAGGGACTTTGTTTTATACTATGTAGAGATACTCGTTGACTGCTGATCATGAGGTCTTTGGTTCCATTCTCAAGTCAAGCAAAGTGTTATTGAGTTTTTCCATCAGGAATTTCTCAGTAGCAGCCTCGGAGTCGGATTTGTGCCCGGTTGATGACGGCTCGCCCGCTATTACATGGGACTTAAACATAACTGGCGAAATGTGGGTGTGGTATTGCGTAGACCGCTGCCTATCCCTTCAGGGATTACAGACGATTAGATCTACATTTCAGCTTGTAAGATCGAAGAGTAAAGGCTAGAGGTTGATGAGTCAATCAGTGAGTGTGTGAGTCAGAACTTTTTACCTATATCCAATACAAATGAATAAAAAACCATTCATTAACAATACCTTTGTCCCAAATTGTTCCATTCAACTAAAAACCAATTGTTTTATCTATTCAAATCATCCAAAATACATCTAATTGAATGATCTGTCGTAAAATCTAAATTATGTCATTACTAGCTTTTGCGGCTTCCCTCGTTGATTGACATACATACATACATAAACTCACACCTTTTTCCCATGGGGGTAGGTAGAAACCACAGAACGCAACCTGCTACGATCCTTACATGCTCCTTTCGTCTCATCCGCATTCATACATCTCGTTATACAAGCACGCCGGTTACGAGTACAGGAGTACTGCGCACCTGACCTTTCTGAAGAACCTCACCAATAAGGTCAGTGTAGGTCTTCCTAGGGCGACCCCTCCCTGCGGTGCCACTCACCTCTTCTATATAAATACCTTTTGATAATCGTTGATTTAGCAAATCAATCCAAGTTGTACTCTAGACTCACAAAATGTATTAGGTACCTAATTAAAGTTAAAAAGTTCAATCAGGATTCGAAAGACACGTGGCGCCATCTATTATCAGAAGAACGTTATTGTGGTTTTTCTCGGGAACACTACATTTTTTCAAGATGAAAAGTACTCTATGTCCGTTTCTGTACACCTGACAACGTACAGTAAGTGGTCATAAGTGCAGTAGCATGCTTTTTTTTTTAGGTGGTAAAAATCATCAAATGATCCTTCCGCCCTAGCAAGGCATCGACCCGGGCATGGTCCTTAATCGGACGGCGAGCCACCCATTACTCGCCGTCCGCAAGCCCGCGCCTACGGTGGCCGGATGTCGCCTGGCGACGTCCGACGTCTTGGGCGTCTCCCGCGGCGGCTGGGGCGTGAGGTGGAGGGTGTTGTTCTCTCCCTCACGCGGCCCGCCTCCTCCTTCGCTAGCATTACTGCTTCGCAGAAGGAGGTGACTGCATCCCATTCCCTTTCGCCCCGGAGCATGGCCTGAACCAGGTCCGGACGCGAGAAGTCGCCGCCGCCTATCGCCTCTGTGAGGACACGGCGGTGCTCTGCCCAAGCGGGGCAGACCTGCACCCTATGCTCCACCGTGTCCTCCGGGCGGTCCACACAGTGGTGACACCCGGGCGTTTCCTCCCGCGCAATCCGACACAGGAACCTCCCGAAACAACCGTGTCCGGTGAGGACCTGCGTCAGCCGGAAGGCGAGGACGCCGTAGCGCCTCTCCAGCCACTCCTCAAAGAGGGGTCTTACTGGCAGTAGCATGCTAAGGTTTGAATTGCTGTGATCATACGTACACCTCAAAATTCGCACACAGCGACGAAAGGTCATAAGTTTAACCAAAGTGTCAATCTATTGCTTTGTAAGATTGCTACTCCACTTATGACCGCTACTGTACATGCATTCAGGATGATCGGTTCAGTAGTTTAGGCGTCAAAAGGTAAGAAACAAACAAACATACTTTCGCATTTATATCATTAGTTAGGATTCTAAGATCATGCAGCCCATGAACTGTGGTATCTATGACTAGTATTACTAATTGATTTGTTTGTTATGAATAGAAAAAGGGTCAATGAAATGTAAACAATAATACGGGGTATTAAAGGTGGTTTTACACCAGCAAGGCAGAGCAAGGATGGGATGGAGGTGAATTTAAATCATGCTTATACATCTCAAATCATCAAAAAAGATTTTCTTCTTTCTTCGTTTGGGCAGTAAGGTCTTACGACCCCACACACCCTAGTGTCAGAGTTTCTAAACCGCCTCAAGGGCCTCTGACGTGGTTTGAGTGGAACAGTAAGTCCAAAATTAAAGAAGATCAGCAGGAACAAACAAACATACAAAAAAAAATTGTTAAACTACGCAACGGATTTTTTCATCAATGGATAGAGTGATACAAGAGAAAGGTTTATTTACCTACATTGCACCCGTGCGAAGCCGGAGCGGGCCGCTAGTGCGTTAAAAACGAAGCTGCGTATGCGCAGTCATACAAAAACACGTGTATTATTGATCTTCCAAGTTCAGAGTTCATCTTACATTAAGATACACATTCAATAATAATTAATTAAATACTTTATCTCATTACATAAGTATTGATAACAATAAATAATTATGTTGATAACGTTTTTGCTGATGAAAGAATAAACAAAAGACTGTCGTATACAAGGTGTAGGTACCTAATTGAAAAACCGAAAAGGGGTCATCGAACCCATCATAATGAACCTTTCACTATAGGACCAACTCTGAAATCCTAACTAATATTATAAATGCGAAAGTAACTCTGTCTGTCTGTCTGTCTTTTCTTCACGCCTAAACTACTAAACCGATTTGTGTGAAATTTGGTACAGGGTAAGTGTGAACCCCAACAAAGGACATAGGCTACTTTTTATTCGACTTCGACTTCGTCTGCGTCCGCGATAACCGACATATACGCGGACGAAGTCGCGGGCAAAAGCTAGTATGAAATAAAGACTAGCTTTTGCCCGCGCCTACGTCCGCGTGGAACATGTTTATATCGTACTTGCATACAAACTTCCATCCCCCTTTTCACCGCCTTAGGGGGTGATTTCCGGGATAAAAACTATCCTATGTCCTTCCTCGGATCTTAAACTATCTCCATGTCAAATGTCATCAAAATCGATTCAGCGGATTAAGCGTGAAGAGGTAACAGACAGAAAGACACTTTCGCATTTATAATATTAGTATGGACTAGGTCTTGCCCGCGACTTTGTCCGCGTAAATGGCGGTTAAATCGAGGACGCAGACGAAGTCGCGGTACTTATAAAAGTAGCTTATATGTCCTTTTTTGGGGTTCAAACTTACCCTGTACCAAACTTCCTAAAGGTAGTTTTGCATGGAGAAGAATGGGCAAGAAACTCCTTACGTTTACTCTTTTAAAATCAATGTTTACAATATTTGTATAAAGAATCATACACGACATGGCACGTGAAAGCAATGTATGTACCCTATATAAAAACTACTAAATCATAATAATCAAAAGGTATTACAAATTAAGAATTTAAAGGTTAAAATACGTTCAAAAATACATAGCGTTCTCGTGTTAACAAATATTGGAACTACAGACGACCAATCTTAACATCACAACCAACATGAAATAGTGTGTGAGTCCGCGCAATCTGCATAGGTACATACATAAACTCACGCCTTTTTCCCATGGTGGTAGGCAGAAACCACAGAACGCCACCTGCTACGATCCTTACATACTCCTTTCGCCTCATCTACGTTCATACATCTCGTCATACAAGTTACACACTTTAAAATCAAAAAAATAAATAAAAATAAAACAATAAAATATGATGATGTAAAATTATAACTTGTATATCAACGTCAAAAAAATTACACCTCCCAAAAATATTATACAGTCTAGAGTATATGTATGAAATTCAATTGAAATTAATATTCATTAGATAGTAACTCAGCTACCTTGAAATAAATTACCATATCATTTTAGAAACAGTTAAGTTTTGTACAAGTGACGATGAAAAGAAATTGTTACTTGCTACGCTATTTATAAGAGGTATAAAATCAATCTGCCTAACCTTTTCCCGACTATGTTGGGGTCGGCTTTCAGTCTAACCGGATGCAGCTAAATACCAGTATTTTACATGGAGCGACTGCCTATCTGACCTCCACAACCTAGTAACTTCTAATACGATACCGCTTGGTAAGACTGGTTGTCAGACTTTCAGGCTTCTGACGACCCGTAACGACTGTCACAGACCCACGTATGACAGCCGGGACCAATAATATAATCGGATTCTCACAATAACAATCTGACTATGTATATTGTTGCCACATACTAGACTAGCATAATAATTATGGAAACAATTCTGTTATAAAAACTGTATGGGACAATACTAGGTTCCTTCATAAAGTTAACAAATGAAAAGTTCTCAAAACACTGGGTTCTAAGTATAGTAAGCGGTCATAAGTGCAGTAGGGTTTGACGCAGATTGTGCACTTCGCAAATTGTGCACTTGACGCAGAATGTGCAATTCGCAAAATGTGCATTTCTCAAAATGTGCACTTCTCAAAATAGCAATTCTCAAAAAGGGCACTTCTCAAATTGAGCACTTCTCAAAACGTGCACTCTTCAAAACGAGTGTGAATTTTATCACAATGGGTCAAAATAAAAACCGTTTGCTTACTATATATTTTAAAATATTTTGAATAATTTTTAGAACGATTAAATTATTTTCTGTGTAAAAAGTTATTACGTTTAGAAAATGTTTGATATTTTTTTAATAAACTTATTATATTACTTAATAATAAAAAATAATTATTTTAACTAATCGTATTGACTTACAAAGAATACAGTTTTCTATAAAAAAAATTATGCCATTTTAGTTTTCTACTTTTTTAGAAAATAGAGAATTGAATTGTGTATTTATGGTATTTATTAATATTAATAAAATATGACTACAGCATATATGAATATAGCATTTAATATACTTTTAATTAATTTTATAACTAATTTTCCTATTTTTTCCTATTTCCTATTAAATTGAATACAAAATTTACGAAATATTATGTACCTATATTTTTGGTTATAGAACTGAATTCTTTGTAAGCGTCTATACTATTAGCCAAAATAATTATATTCGTCTATACTATTAGCTAATAATTATTTAAAAAAAATAGATTCAGTGCGCAACATGTTACAATTAATGGCTGGAGTATATTATCAAACATTTCCTGAACGTGATTACTTTTTACAAAAAAAAAAAATTTTAATCGTGCTAAAAATCGTCCAAATATGTTAAAAAGTATAGTCAGCAAACGGTTTTTATTTTGACCCATTGTGATAAAATTCACACTCATTTTGAAGAGTGCACGTTTTGAGAAGTGCTCAATTTGAGAAATGCTCTTTTTGAGAATTGCTATTTTGAGAAGTGCACATTTTGAGAATTGCACATTTTGCGAAGTGCACATTCTGCGTCAAGTGCACAATTTGCGAAGTGCACAATCTGCGTCAAACCCGTGCAGTAGCATGCTACGGTTTGAATTGCTGTGAACACGCGGTACAGGCCGTACCTACATCTGTGTCTAAAGTGATTTGTATTACCACACCCATACAACCAAATCCGGTCGTGGTGACTAAAATTTCGGTAACAAAATAATCGACTGGTTGCAATGTCGTAATTGTTACTACGCTTTGTGCCTGCGTGAGGTTTAGCCTCAAAATATTGTAACAGAGTATACACTTCGCGACTGAAATGTGTCAAAACTAACTTTTGGTAACAATGTTTCGTAAATATGTCCACCTTGTTACTACGTTATGACACCAAGAACACAACTATCCAAAAGTGCTTACACTGTGACTACTTTTTTTTCCTAGAATGTTACTAAACTTTGTGTATAAATAGTTACAAGTAAATGTGCACCTTAATTAACTTGGTTTTGTAACATAGTCGAAACTAGTACACAGTTCTAGAATATTCGATTCCTTTTAAAAAAGTTCAGTGTTACTCAAACATTTCATCTGATAACTGAGTGCTAGTACTAGTATATATTAACAATTAACAGTATGAGTAAACCTTTTAGACATACAACTAGTTATTACAATCTCAATATAAATGCTACATTAAAAAACTATGAGCAAGAAGACCTACAACTATACGAACTAAATCAAATAGTATGTAAACTAATTTCAATAAGGGATAAAACATTATAATATTTCTACCTATACTTGCAACACTAGACGTTTTAAAATCCCTGCACTACCTTTATTTATTATCACTCATAGAAATAAACGTGGAAATGAATAAAACTTTTTTATTTTATGTAGGTAGTATTATTTATTTATTATTTTTAATTATAATCACTAATTGGTTTTTAATTACAATCAGTCAGTAAATCACAGATTATTGTTATGCACATACAGTAGGTATGTAAAATATTTTTAACACACATAAAAATTTCATCATGGTTACAACATTCTTGTTGCTTCTTCATGTGAAATTAATCTTCATTGTAGATTAATTTATTATTATAAAATAAAGTAATAATAATAATAAAGATGTTAGCCATGGCAGTTAAGAGATGACCAGTCCCAACTGACAGCGCTCGTTCACGAACATGACGCGTGGATCATCAGCACCACTTAGCTCAACCATCTTGAAGGGAATCAAATCGACGGGACGGCATTGAAAACAACTGAAAATAAATAACTTGAGGCTAATTAATAAATATACGAATCTGCATGACGACAGCACATAGTTACTTGATACATGTTTGGAACCACTGGCCTCGGATTATTCCGTCGGCCATAATAGATTTTGTTACTGAATCGAGCAATATGTACACTTTGTGTCGACTTAGTAACTGAACATTGTGTAGCCTTACAAAATCAAATAAGTTGAAATCAAAACAATATAAATACACGTTTTTGCAATTATTATTGTATCCTAAAATAAATATTAGATCTAAATAATTTAAACTTTCTAATTAGCTACAATGACACCTATGAAATATTAATTTTTCTTATCACAAAATTAACAAAAAAGTAAATGTTTTACCTTACTTCTTCATAAATCGCCGGCGCCCTTATTATTTGGAATTATCTTCCAAATTCCCTCGACAAACGAACTTGCGCACTTTGTAAATAACTAGGTATAATGTTTAAAACTCAACATAAAATAAATAATTATAATAATAACTTGTAGGTGATGGCTGATGACATTGACATAATTTAAAGTAAAATGGATGTCAGATTTAGGTTGCACTATACGTTCAATCATTCGATATCGTTCATTCAAAACCGTAAAAATTATAGTAACAATGTTACTATAATTTTACGAAACATCTTTTCTAAAATGTAACCACTTCTATGTTTCTTAAATTCCCCACTTTTGGTCAAGGTGTCGAAACTAGGTAGACACAGCTACTATATTTGTTACCAGTGTAGTAACATAAATAAGTAACAGTTTCTACACTACAACCGAAATGGTTGTATGGGCAGTACCTACGAACACCTCAGAATTCGCACACGGCGCAGGCGTCGAAAGGTTGTAAGTTAAAAGGTAGGTATCAATCTATTGCTTTGTAAGATTTGCTACTCCACTTATGACCGCTACTGTACAGTCGACCTCCGAAAGATTCTAGTAAGTACACATAGTGTCAAAATTGACTGCTTCGATCACCAAGTTGGGCGTCGTCACAGATGTCATACGCACAAGTACCGAAGACAAAAAAAAACAAGTTGTAGTTTTTTTTACAGTAAACATTTTTTGTAAAAAATATATATTTTATGTTTTTTTTTTTTTGCCCGATTGATGGCAATAGGCTCGCCCCCTATTACATGGGACTCAAAAACACCTCTGCTAAACCCTTCGGGGACTACAGGCGTGATGTTATGTCATATATATAAAATATAATTATAAGTTGTGTACAATTGTATATGCTTGTTAATGGTCCATACAATCAATACCTGAAATTACTCCTTCCATTTCTATTTTTTTAATATTTCGGTTTTAAATCTATGAAAAACAGCCTAGGAGTTTGAGTGAGATACCTAGTTGATAATATTTTTGGGGCCCCTGCAGCTGGGGGGCCTCCGCTGCTGGGAGGGGGCCTGCAGCTGGGGGCCCCCGTATATTTGACAGGGTTGGTACGGCGATAGCACGACCCTCTACGCCCCCCGCTTTAAAAATCCCTGCTAAAGATGAATGACATTATTCTGGTGGAATAGTTGTAGATATTTTAATATAACTTGTAGACATATTTCTGAGGTCGACTGTACTTACAACTCTGCCTAGCCTATCAGGAAAAACAAGTATGTTGTTATGTTATGTGCTCTCAAAACATAGCAATCAATGCGGGTTTAATTAGTAATCAATGTTATCATAATATTATTACTTACTAGCTAACGTCCGCGGCGTCGCCCGTGCGGTACGTCCGTCTGTACATCATATGGCATATAACTATATCTATTACTAGCGACCCGCCCCGGCTTCGCACAGGTGCAATGCTGATAATACATTATTACACTGTAGTAGGTACATTATTTTGATCTATCTCGAAAGGTTCAGCCAGCGTTTACAATGTAAGCGCAAAAAAATGTGTTTATTTACGACATCACATTAGAAACCTCTAAAATTATCAGTGTTTCTCTACTATATTATGCATGTATTATACATATGAATCTTCCTCTTGAATCACTATATCTATTAAAAAAACCCGCATCAAAATCCGTTGCGTAGTTTTAAAGATCTAAGCATATATAGGGACAGACAGACAGGGAAGCGACTTTGTTTTATACTATGTAGTGATAGTGAAGGTATATTTATAGCAGAGGTGAGTGGCAAGGCAGGAAGTGGTCGCCCGAGGAAGACCAACACTGACCTAATTGGCGAGGTTTTTCAGAAAGGTCAGGTGCGCAGTACTCGTAACCGGCGTGCTTGTATGACGAGATATGTGAACGTGGATGAGGCGAAAGGAGTATGTAAGGATCGCAGCAGGTGGTTTTCTTTGGTTTCTGCCTACCCCCATGGCAAAAAAGCGTGAGTTTATGTATGTATACAGTATGTATTAATTATAAGTCCAAGTTACCTCAACATTACATATTATGCAACGACAATAAAAATTGTTTTGTTTAATTACAACATAATTATACATAATCAAGATTGTGTACATAACTACATATTAACGCACTTTCACTTAATTTTGTTTACATAAAAACTACAATTAATTACGTACAGCCGTTTCGGAGATAAACGACAATAAATATACTGATTTAATGTTTTTTTTTTAAGCTGGGAAAATTGAGGTTGTTATCTATATGTATTATAATATTATAAAGCTGCAGTGTTTGTTTGTTTGTTTGTTTGTTTGAACGCGCTAATCTCTGGAACTACTAGTCCGATTTGAATGATTCTTTCAGTGTTGGGTAGTCCATTTATCGAGGAAGGCTATAGGCTATATACCATCACAACCTACGGGAGCGGAGCAGTAACCAAAGACGCGGGTGTGACCGCGGCGGACAGCTAGTTAAAATATAAAAACAAAAAAAAAGTTTTTCGCTGATATCGATCCGCCTTGAGCAAGCGTGGTGATCAATGCTCGTGCCTTCTCTGTATGAGAAGAGGCTTTTGCTCTGCAGTGGGACAGTAATAAGCTGATACCAAAAAGTATGCTGAATCGAAAACACCATTTTTTTCAAAGTCAAAGTATTTCAATTAAACCATTTACAGGCACTTTTGAATTGTCAAGGAGTCGGTCAGTTAGTCCGAAAGTTGAAGCTAGTTGCTCGTTCCAAAACGTGGCCTCTATGGAGAAGAACGAGCAAGAACCTCCACGGACACTCTTTTCAAAAACAAAATCCTGGTAGAAAAATTACCAGGATCTTGTTTTTTTTCTATAGTAAACAAAAACATACAACACGGAAGTGTTGTGTGTTTTTGGATATGTTTTTCAAGTTATTTTAGGAAGGAATTCCAAAACCATATCCCTATTACAAACATAGAACATACCATCTAAATATAAACTAACAAAAGATGAGAAGCATATGTTTTGAAGTTTCCATCCACTTGAGCTATTTTTAGCCAATGACTGGTTATTTTTAACTGAAGGGGACTACTGTTTGGTTATTTCGAAACTTAATTTGGGTTCAGTTATGCGAAAACTCATTAACCTAAGTAATACATTTTATATTTATAGGGTTTCGTGCCTCAGTCGGCCAAAACGGAGCCGTAATAGGATCACTTTATTGTAAGTCTGTCAAGACCCTTTTTCTCAGGAACGCCTAAAGGTATCAAGCTGAAATTTATATCAAATACTCAGGTCTGCTACCCCTTGGAGCAGTGAAAATATCAAACTTTTAAGTCAACGCAATTTAAAGATAAAGTAGTTTATGGAGCATTTCACGGTTCTGTGTCTGGGTGTACCTAATTTATCTATAATATGTATATATTTATAACTTATATAAGTATGTATATCAGTTGTCTGGTTACCATAACACAAGCTCTGCTTAGCTTGGGATCAGATGGCCGTGTGTGAGTTGTCCCAAGATACACACATCAAAAGTGTCTAGGGATCAACATCCCTAACATTTGTTAGGGATGTTGATCCCTAGACACTTTTGATGTGTATATTTATTTATTTATTATTTTGAAGCTCCCTACGGTTTCAAAACCTTTCAAAGACTTTCGGTTGACGTAGAATCATGAAATTTGGCAAAAAGCAATGCCATAGCACAAGTAAAGGAATAAATCCGAAATACATCACAAAAAAAAAAAAAGTAGTAATCCGTAGTTACATCACAAAATAATTCCTTTTTTTGCGATTTTTATTAAATTATCTTTTTTTAAATAAAACATTTCGAAAATGTTTTCAACTTACTGTATATTTTATATTTTACAGTAAATAACTGTAACTGTATTAAAAAACAGTTAATATAGATACTTCTTCTCACCTCTTGAACATACAGAGCGTGAAGATATCTTATTAACTAATTACAGTACCTAATTATAACGGGTAACTGTAGCGCGATTGCTGAGCGTGAGGTCTTGGGTTCAATTCCCAGGTCGGGGAAGTGTTATTGGGTTTTTCCATCAGGAATTTCTGAGTAGCAGCCTCGGAGTCTGGATTTGTGCCCGGTTGATGGCAATAGGCTCGCCCCCTATTACATGGGACTTAAACATAACTGGCGAAATGTGGGTGTACTAATGGGTACACCTCTGCCTAACCCAGTGCAAGACCAGTCATTTTGGCTATCTTTAAGGGAAGCTTATGTCCAGCAGTGGACTAAGCTTCGTTCGGCTGATATGATGATGATAATGAACACAAAACCATCGTCATAAGAAAATCAAGCAACAATACTCCATTCACCACAAAACAAAGATATTAGATAACATAATAATACCATATTGTACGTATAAGAATGTATTACGTAAACCCCATACGAATTACACACGGTTATCCACTCGCGCGCATTCATATATTTCACTTTTACCTGGCATTCATAATAAATGGGGTTTTGATTGCGTTTCACTTTTATGTTCGTGTTTGTAACGAAATTACGAGCAAACGGGGTGTCATGGCGCTGGTAAGTTGTCCTGTTCAAAGTGTTATAGTTATCAATACAAATATTATAAACTACCTAGCACTCTCTCCGCGACTTCAAAGCCAAAGTCAAAGTCAAATCATTTATTTCAATTAAGCCATTACAAGGCACTTTTGAACGTCAATTACAAAAGAAAAAGGAATTGATTCTAGTTGCCCCTTCCAAAAGATCCCTTCGTGAGCCTATGAGGAGTTCCGTTCCATATCTTCGAAGTTCATGATCAGATCATCACAATATTTATATGGGATCAACTTCGGGGTATACCCTTTCCAATAAAAAAAGAATGAACAAAATCGGACTACTCCTTAGTCTAATTATGCGTGGTCATAAAAAAAAAATACGCGACAACTAGAGAACCTCCTCCTTTTTTTTCGTCGGTTGAAAATAAACTTACTACCACAGACAATATAGTCATGTGCTATTGACTAACCTTCATTCCTAACATGGAGAACAAGATAGATGAATAACAATTACATAATTAATTAGCAGTCTCCTTTAGTTAGGACATGGTAGTTTGGAGTCAGTCCAAATGAAACAATTAGACGGAAATCCCCAATGAGTAGCATGTTATCAGCCACAAGATGACAGTGGCGACATGGTTGGCGCAGTGACTGAGTGATTGGCTGCTGTGTGTGCGTGTCGCGAGTTCGAATGCCGCACGTGTAACAAATATTTGCATGGCCTACAGAACTGCCAGGGTTGCGGAATTTGTTCGAAAGAGTTACCGTGGCCCTGGAACGCATAGAGCATTAGGAGGAACATGGATGAGTTTTAGTCAATAAGAGCCTTCCGCTCCGCCCAAAGGAAGAAGTCACTTTGTTACTTTCCCATCACAAAAAAACATAACATAACATCAAGCCTGTAATCCCCGAATGGTTAGGCAGAGGTGTACCCGTTAGTACACTCACATTTCGCCAGTTATGTTTAAGTTCCATGTAAAGGCGCTCCCTCACCGGGAGCATTCGCGTGTAATGTAACGTTACAGAGTCGAGCATTACATCAGTGAGGGAGGAGAACTGAGCATTACAGCGCGCACCTTGTAATGATACAAAACGACGTTACATCAGTGAAGGAGGAGAACCGAGCATTAGCATTATTCGTACCTTGTAATGATACAATGTGTAATATTTTGATACAGCGGAAACAACTAAATCAGAATGCTCGCAAATTCAAATCAATACTAAATGTTACATTATACGCGAATGCTCGTCAGTCAGGGATGTAGTATTGTAATGTAATGCTCAAAATCGAATCTATAATGTTACATTACACGCGAACGCTCGTCGGTCAGGGAGGTAGTATTGTAATGTAATGCTCAAAGTCGAATCTATATGTTACATTGCACGCGAATGCTCCCGGTGAGGGAGCGCCTTAATAGGGGGCGAGAAGATTGCCATCACAAAAATAATAGCCTGCAGATAGTTGTTCCGAGTCTGGCTGTTTGTGTATGTGAATTTATATGTTTGTAAACGCACCTATACAGGAGCAATTCCTAATGTGGTAAGTTTAAAAAAATCAGGGGTCAATGACCCCTAGGTGTCTGGTAAACAAGATATAATATCGACAGCTATGACAGTAAAATCGTGATCTAAATTCCATATGCGCAACACTTTTGGGATTTCCGTATAACCGACCCATTTGGACCGGGTCCAAGTCCCATGTAGAAACAAATGAATCGATCAATCTGCTTAGCCTTTTCCCAACTATGTTGGGGTCGGCTTCCAGTCTAACCTCATGCAGCTGAATACCAGTAAGTATTTTACATGGAGCAACTGCCTATCTGACCTCCACAACCCAGTAACTAGGTAATACGATACCCCTCGGTAAGACTGGTTGTCAGACTTTCGGGCTTTTGACGACCCGAGGCCTCTTGTCCACACACGTTTTTTCGGTGGCGTGCCGTGACCCATACAAGACTGACAGCCGTGCCTACACACGGCGAATTAACCGTGTATTTTTACGTCTAAAAAAACGTGTGTGGACAATTACAGGCCTGACGATTGTCACTGATCCACGTATTACAGCCGGGAGAAGTGTTATTGGGTTTTTCTATTAGAGATTTCTCTGTAGCAGCTCGGAGATTGGAGGTTCGTGGTGTGACACCCCTGTGCCTTAAGCACGTAAAGCTGTTAGTCCTGCGCCTAATCTCTCCCCGGTCGTGTCGGATTGCCGTCTCATCAGGCTATGAGAGTGAAGGAAAGAGGGAGTGCACCTGCGTTTGCGCACAAACTTGTACACTAGTCACTAATAAGATTGTTATTCGTTTTTATATAAAGTGCATTGCGTTCATGTGTCACTATGTATGATCCTGTATATGCAAATATTGTAAACATTGATTTTAAAAGAGTACGTATGGAGTTTCTTGCCCATTCTTCTCCATACAAAACTAGCTTTTGGAAGGGGCAACTAGATTCAATTTCTTTTTAACACGCTTATACCTATTAGCTTCACTTGTAAGTATGTATGTAAGAAAATCTTGGAATCTTAATTTGACCCACTTCCCGGTCTTCGATTAGGATAAAATTTTGCACACGCTCTGAGTTCTGATGACAATACATGACTAGCTAAGAAACGTCATTACAAATCCAATATGGCGGCCTCCCCAAGATGGCGGACTGGCTGTTTGAAATCCACCCCCATGATATGGGTATCAAATGAAAGGGTTTGCTGTCAGGAATACGAAAAAAATAGTCACGTGACTTAAATCCAATATGGCGGACGTCCAAGATGGCGGACAGGCTATTTGAAATGCACCCCCATGATATGGGTATCAAATGAAAGGGTTTGCTGAATGGGATACGAAAAATATTAGTGCGTGCTAAAAGCGTGTTTTTTAGTTTTTAAAACTATTAAAAAAAATATATTCTTTTGTATATGACGATCAAAAGTGCCTTGTAATGGCCTAATTGAAATAAATGATTTGACTTTGATTTTGTCCACCGTGACAGAAATGGGCATGAAGAAAGCAAGCAAATCCACACAACAAACATAGCAAAGCTATCGACAAAAACGTTCTGTTCCTCGTACACTTTCTCTGCCTACCCACGCGCGATAAACAATTGACTTTCGATTCTATGTATGAATAAATAATTGATACGTAATTATTAATTGAATAGCAAAGAACATGAGGAAATCTGGAGGTAATTGTAGTATAGGAACTCTTTCTAGAGGAACTTGTCTCAGGTAATAATACTCTCTAACGATTTTTTGCGAGGAGACGTCTTAACAGGATACCGTGGCCCCGGAACGCAAAGGGCAACAGAAGGAACAGGGTGGTTTTTTAGTCAGTAAAAGTCTGACAGTCCCTTCCGCCCCACCCAGGGCGGAAGGACTCATTTGATGATTTATACCACACCAAAAAAAACCCTAATTCCTTTTCTAAATTCAAAGTAGGTAGTAAGTAGTAGTGTCAAGGAGTATGTAAAAACGTAAATGAAAAAAGTGTCCATGGAGTTTCTTGCTCGTTCTTCTCCATAGAGGCCTACCTCCGTTCTTGAACGAGCAACCAGTTCCAACTTTCTGATTAACTGACCGACACCTTGACAATTCAAAAGTGCCTATAAATGGTCTAAGTGAAATAAATGGTTTTTGACTTTGACTTCTCTTCTACTCAACAGCTATCTCACACGCAGCTGCTACTCTGCGACTTTTTCTTATTCTGTATGATCGTATATAGTACACAAAATATTGGTAGGTATGGAGTTTCTTGCCCATTCTTCTCCATACGAAAGTACCTTTTCGAAAAGGGAACTAGATTCAATTATTTTTGTCGTCAATGACGTTAAAAATCACCTATTACTGGTTGAACTAAAATGTTGACTTTGACTTTCATAATTCGCAGATTTGCAAGTAAAAATAGAAATGCTATTTTAAAATCTAGGTCATTGATTATCACCAGTTGTTGTCGAAGGTAAACATGATAAGGATACGTATATTAATGTACTAGTTTTCGCCCGCGACTCCGCTTGCAAATTAAGGGCGCGCCAAAAGTCAGCAAACTTTTATAATTCACCCGCGCGCCCCGAGTTAAGTGTTTTATCGTAATAACTCCTAAAATAAAAGGAATTACCTAAAATGCCTAGACAAAACCCTCACTCATGTATAAATATAACTAATTATCAAATTTTCGTCATATTAGTCATTATAATATCTTGTATAAATCGAAAAAAACAAAAAATTAGAGGCTACTTCGTGATGTTTTTCTATCGAGAAAATGTTACTATTTTATGGTTTTGATCAATGAGAACCCTCGAAAATATCATGTACTCTTCATACATTTGTATTTTAAGCCTAGAAATCTAGAAATTGTTCATGTAAAATAAAAAAAAAGATTGGTAATTTTGCTTACTACTCACTCTTTAAGTTTAAAATTCGATCATAATTCGAAAGACATGTGGCGCCATCTATCATCATAGGAACGTTATTGTAATATCTCTCGGGAACAGTACCTTTTTTCGGGATGAAAGGTACCCTATGTCCGTTTCTGTACATCTGACAACGTAATGCAAAATTTCAGGATGATCGGTTCAGTGGTTTAGGAGTGGAAAGGTAACAAACAAACAAACTTACTTTGGCATTTATAATATTAGTTAGAATATTATACTAGCTTCTGCCCGCGACTTCGTCCGCGTCAAAGTTGATTTCTCCATACAAACTTTAGACCCCTGTTTCATCCCCTTAGGGGGTGAATTCGGTAAATCCTTTCTTATCGGATGCCTACGTCATACAAAGAACACACCCTCCAAGTTTCAGGTCTCTACGATCAGCGGTTTAGGCTGTGCGTTGATACGTCAGTCAGTCAGTCATTTGCCAATCCGCTTTGAGCAAGCGTGGTGATCAATGCTCGTGCCTTCTCTGTATGAGAAGAGGTTTATGTCCTGCAGTGGATCAATCATAAGTAGGTGTGTGTGTTTTTTTTTGTTTATTCACAACTTATTAGCCACATGCTCTTTTTTTGTTCTAAATTACTTAAAAGAAAAGGACAAAACCCAGACTAACATCGTTTTCTCTTTCTAACAATAGCAACAAGACCCATCCTTTCGAACGCTACAAAGATAAACGCTATCGGCGGCTGCGCTGCGCAAGCGCATGTGGCAAGCTATCGCCTTGAACGACAGGTTTTACATCCTGTATACCTATCTAAGTACACTCAAACGCATTGTAACAATTTGACATCGATAGCGCCCGTATTGCGTACGAAATAGGGTGGATTTTTGAAAAGCAGTTATTAACGAGCGGTTAACTGTACAGGCTGTTAACTTTCTTGTGTAAATAAACTACTAATACGGGTACTTACAGTTATGTTGGATAAAAGTAATTTTAAAGGTTTTTGATATTTTATTTCATATTAGCACTCTCCTCGTGATTTTGTTCGCGTGATGTTTCTTACGGACCCCTAACTTTTTTGAAAAGGCGTAGCTTAACCTGATATACTAGATCGACCCGTGCGGCTGTTATTACATAAATAAAAATAAATAAAAATAAAATAAAAATCTTTTATTTCAGACAAAGTCCATAGTTTGTTAGTATACACATAACTTAAAAACTAGTGTTAGTACTTTTATTTATTTATTTATGTATTTTGCGCCACAGGGGCGTGCAGGCTTATCCAATGCTCCAGTACGGGGCTGTCCCATCTGTCCGCTATAGTCTTCAGGATGATGTTGGGGCTGACGCGTACCCTGCGCATGATGGAGGCGCATCGCTTGCGCATGATGGCATGAAAGCCCTCAATTTTCGCCTCTGCGAACATACTGGACGCACTGCAGTAGCGCGGCAACCCCATCAACATCCTAAAAGCGTCATTGTATTGAACACGCAGAGCACTGCGTGTAGTTGACCCACAGACTGCATGTATAAAATGATTGACAGTACGCCCTAAACAATGTGGCCTTTACGTCAATCGAGCATTTCGCAAATCTGCGAGCCAACATATTGCAGCGGACAGCCAACGCTCTGCGTTCACGCTCAATATCAAGGTTGTCTTTGAGGTCTTCAGAAACCCAGTGGCCCAGATACTTGAAAGCAGTGACTTGCTTCAAGGGGCTTCCGCAAAGTTTTAAGTGTGACACAATCGGGTAGGTTTTAGTGCCTGCCTTAAATACTAGTACCTCACTTTTCTTAACATTGTATCTGAGCCCATGGGAATCCGCATATCTCTCACAAATCGTAAGCAGACTCATCATTGCGCTAATCATAAAACATAACATCACGCCTGTAATCCCCGATGGGTTAGGCAGACACACCCACATTTCGCCAGTTATGTTCAAGTCCCATGTACCAATCCAGACTCTGAGGCTGCTACTGAGAAATTCCTAAAGGAAAAACCCAATAACACTTTGCCCGAACTGGGAATCGAACCCAAGACCTCACGCTCAGCAGTCGCGCTTTGCGACCACTAGACCAACGAGGCAGTCACATCTAACAAAGTAGGTACTTATAGTATTTTTTATGAGTGCACACTAGGTACCTACAATCGTAAACGTTTGTAGACCAATTGACACTTTTACAAGTATGTCAGCAAATAATGATTGTTTACATGGGACGCGATGTGTGAAAATAGCACTTATTGCTATAGCACTAAGGTTGGTTTTTGAACGAGAGGTTTTTGAGTAGTATGTAAACTCATATGGACATAGAATTAGGGACACTAGATAGTGTTTCATGATAATTTGGAGTTATTATTATTTGAAATACCTAGTAGCGGTCATAAGTGCAGTAGCATGCTAAGGTTTGAATTGCTGTGAACACGCGGTACAGGCCATACCTACATCTGTGTGTATAAGTGATGTATTCAAAGTTAAAGTCAAAGTCAAATCATATTATATTTAATTAGGCCATTATAAGGCACTTTTGAACGTAATAACACACTACCTACGTACACCTCAAAATTCGCGCACGACGTCGAAAGGTCGTAAGTTTAACAAAAGCGTCAATCGATTTGCTTTGTAGATTGCTACTCCACTTATGACCCCGACCGTACGTCAATCGGTTAGTAGTCCATTAAAGTTAACTACCTGGCTGGTCTAGTGGTCGCAAAGCGCGACTGCTGAGCATAAGGTCTTGGGTTAGATTCCAAGGTCGGGCAAAGTGTTACCTATTGGATTTTTCCAATTTCTTAGTAGCAGCCTCGGAGTCTGCAAGCCCGGTCGATGGCAATAGGCTCGCCCCCTATTACATAGGACTTAAACATAGGTAACATATTCCCATGGGTATTTCTCAAAGTAGCCCGGAATTTGGAAACAGATGGTGTTGCACCACCGTGCCTCGGAAAGCACGTAAAGCGGTTGGTCTTGGCATAATGGACCTAATGGACTATGAGAGTGAGGGAAGAGTCTCAGCTAGTCTTCCGTTGGCACCCTTCAAAACCCTGAAAACTATCCGTGCCCGAGACCGAACAACCCAGAACAACACAGCAGCTTCCTCAATTGTACCCAAACACAATACATAAAAGTTCTTTCACCGTACAAAATTAACATGTCAGATTCAAAATTCGCAACGCCATATTAGTATTTTTAACTGTCTCCCATCCGGATAACGGCCTTAACGATGATCGCTTAACCTACTAATAGCGTCCGTGGGAAAGTAACATCAGACATAAAAGGTAACACTATACACTCGAAGTAATAACTGCCGCACGGGAGAATTTAACAGGTTAAGGTATGCTTGCCGAGGTTGGTCCCTGGATGGGTGACCATTGTTAAAGGATGGAAGAATGGTCGCCTCTCCAGCTCGAGGTTGTGGATTCGCAACCCGGCATGGGCAAAGTACCAATTCGACATTTTCTATTTAATGTAGGTACTGTCCAAGTTTATCTGGATTATCGTGGCTAAGTAATAATAGCCGCACTGTTCGATCCATCAGGTTAAGCTAGGCTTGTCGGGGTTGGTCCGTGGATGGGTGACCTCGGAAAGCACGTCAAGCCGTTGGTCCCGGCTGTCATACGCGATCTTTGACAGGTCTGGCAACAAGTCTTACCAAGGGGTATCGTATTACCTAGTTGCTGGGTTGTGGAAGTCAGATAGGCAGTCGCTCCATGTAAAATACTGGTATTCAGCTGCATACGGTTAGACTGGAAGCCGACCCCAACATAGTTGGGCAAAGGCTAGGCAGATTGATACATACACAAGAAGTACAAAATGGTTTGAGCCATTTTCAAATACCTATTATATTTTTTTCAGTCTAGATCTCGGCGAGACGCCAGACATTCCTAGTTTAGGTATTTAAAATAGCTAACTATCTTATTGCCTACCGACTTCGTCCACTTGATAGATATTTATCACAGGTTTTTTTTTTTGCACGGAACCCCAATTATTTTGTCTAAAATAATAGTACCCTAAGATACTCCTTGTAACATCAGTTGTATGCCTACGAAAGTCCTGTCAAAATCGGTCTAGCCATTTCGGAGATAAACCGGAACAAAATAGACAGAAAGACAAAAATATTAAGAATTTTTATTTTTTTCAAGTTCTTGTAATAGTAGGTAGGTAGTAGGTAGGTATGCATTTAGTAAAAAAATGTTATTTTGAAATTACAAACTGACACTTCAATTTAATTTATTTGTAAAAAAAAAAATTAAAGTCACTATGTGGAGGATAAATATTTGAGCATGTAGGTATATGTATAATTTATAAAATAAAGAACACGGAATATTAACAACTAGCGACCCGCCCCGGCTTCGCACGGGTGCAATGTAGACACATAAACCTTCCTTTTGAATCACTCTATCTATTGATGAAAACCGCATTAAAATCCGTTGCGTAGTTTAAAAGATCTAAGCGTACAGACGGCGGAAAGCGACTGTTTTATCTAATCTAAATATCGATCAATCTAATCTAAATACATATTAAAAAGCGAAAGGTCACTCGCTCACTCACTCACTCATCACAAAATATCGAAAACCGCTAGACGTATAAAGATAAAATTCGGCAGGGAGGTAGTTTATAGTTAGTAGACATCCGCTAAAAAAGGATTTTCCAAAATTCTCCCCCTGAAGGGATGAAACGGGGATCCAAAGTTTACATAGAGAAATAAACTTCAGAAGCTAGTAAAGAACAGAACTTCAAAAAAAACAACACCCACCCATCCAAATCCAAGCCTCGAACAGCACGCTTAACCTGCGTGGGAACATACAAACGACATAATCACGTATCAATGATTGCATTAGAAACTAGGTGGAAGTGAGGTGAAAGTGACAGAACGACATGACAGGTGACAAAGTACGGTGTAACGACACGAATTACTAGGCGCACTGGAGGCGCCATCTTTCTTTTTACAAGCTCTTATTTAGCTTGCACTGTTCGTATGTAGTATGTAAGTTGTCCTTTTAAAATTTGCAAACCATTTTTCGACCATTTATTGGTATCCGATTGAGCTGAAATTTTGCATACACCTTTAGTTCTGGTGACAATACAATGTCCAATACTCAATATTGTACCTAATAATTTGAATATGGCCGCCGCTCCAAGATGGCGGATTACATATTTTTTCTCAATCCCTTTGATATGGGTATCAAGTAAAAGGGCTTGAAGAATAGAAAACGATAAAGTTAGTAACATCACACTAAAAAAAGAGCTTGTTTTTAAGTTTTTTTCATTAATTTTACATACTGAGGTACAGTCATCAAAAGAGACAGGAATGCAGGGTCGTCAACTCGTCAGATATAAGTAAGTAAGTAAGTAGTTGAAGTTTTCTTAGAAACCGATGAATGAAATTGACTTTGACTTTGAATTAGTCGGGAGTGTTATTAGCTATGTTTGATGAAAATCATGTCCAAGATGGCCGCCGCCACAAAATGGCGGATTACATTTTTTTTTACAACTCCCTTAATAATGTATCTACTGCAATTTATTGATCCTATATAGATTTTATTGAGAAATACAAACAAAGAAAGAAGCCGGATAGTCTGCACTCTGTGACGAATTGTCGCCGACTACAAAAGTGGCCGGGTTGTCGGCTTTACCATCTAATCGAGACATCTCTAAATTATTAGTATTGGAAAGAGCACCATTTTGAGTCAGTAAACATAGCATTATTATTCAACATACCTACATACGTTAAGTCGTGCATAATTTCCAATTATACTCTCTGCTATGGTTGTTGACATTCCTTACCGGATTGAAATCGACTTGTTTGGTATATGAATAGAACAGTTTCTTTGATATTTTGAGTATTTGAAATAGCTTTCGTGGGTCGAGATACTCAAATGACGTGGGGCAGTGCTAGGGTTGCCAACTATACTGTTTTCAACAGTATTATACTGTTTTTCACTAAATTATACTTTTTACTGTTGAACAAAAATAAAGTATACAAAATACTGTTTTCAGCATCAAAATGCAAACACATTAGGTATTAAGAATTGTTTTTATTTAGTCAAAGGGCGCTCAGTGCTCAGTGCAGCGCAGCCACAAACAAATCACACTGAGTTTCTGAACGAATCTGTTAATGTCAAAATATATCCAAGGACCAAGACTGTCACTCACTTCCCGCCACCTCAGCATTTACTAAAAGAGTTTTTTCAGTAATGAATGCTAAGTGGCGTGGCGGGAGGATAGAAATAGAGCATCTATTAATTAATAAAAAATGAGCTCCTCATTTATTTTAATTTCAGTTATAATTGTGATGAGGCGTATGAAGTTTTTAAAAAAGATTGTAAATTAGTAAGTTGTGCAAGAAACTTTAAAAAATATGTATCTATAACACTAAATAAATACCTAAAATACTGTTCATTTTTCTAAAATACTGTTTAATATTCTTCATAGACCCGAATATACTTTATTTTTTGTAAAAAAAGTTGGTAACCCTAGGCAGTGCGTTTAAGCGCAGAATGTCTAGCAGAGTGTGCGAGGTGTGAGCCAAATGTGGAGGGGTGAGTATTTTTTTGCTCCTGGGTGGAACATCTGCATGAATGTCCCCCGCCCTGGGAGGGGGTCTGTCAGACCCTCGCTAAAAGTCACCCATAGGACTTTTTTTAAATAGCCGACGAAAAATTTTCACGGGTCTGGAATCATTATCGTACTGAATCCATAGTTTGGTTGGCGCAGTGGCTGAGCGAAAAGGAAAAGATGGTAGAAATATTCGTTTTGCCCCTTCCAACTCTTATAATACCAGAAACTTACATGTACAGCCAACAAAAGAGATAGGTATGCAGGGTCGTCAAATTGAAGTTTTCTTAGAAACCGATAATTTTTTTTAAATGTAATTTATTTTGAAAAGTAGGTAGATCAAAAAAATAAACAGTTCATTAATTCAGTTAAGTTTCAATCGAAGACATCCATCGGTTTCTAAGAAAACTTCAACTATAGGGTGTCCCAGATAAGGACGTCCAAATGAAAATTTTAGACTCCTCTCTTCTTGGGCTATCCAATCCACCCCCATGTATGTTCTACGATTTTTGCGGTTTAGGAGCTAAACGACATTTTAATATTTTTTTTGGATATTCTTCTTTACATCAGATTTTGTAGATTTTCTCTTTTTGTGTCGCATTTTTTGGAAATATTTTTATTGATAGTTAATCCTGAAAGTATGGTCTTCGATCGATAAAAACAACTGTCTGTCTGTCTGATGTAAAGAAGAATATCTCAAAAAGATATTAAAATGTCGTTTAGCTCCTAAACCGCAAAAAATCGTAGAACATACATGGGGGTGGTTTGGATAGCCCAAGAAGAGAGGAGTCCAAAGTTTTCGTTTGGACGTCCTTATCTGGGACATCCTGTATATCTGACAACCCTGGATACCTATTTCTTTTATTGACTGTAGGTACTTGTAATAAGTAACCTTGGTATCTTATTAGACCTCGTCGACAAAGGTCAATTGACACCTGAGATAACGTTAATTCTTGACTAATCCGACTGTAACTATGAATAGTAGGTAGTACTCTTTATGAACCACTTTTGCTGATCCACGCAAGTTCGCGAGCTTGGGGCCCTGGGTTTTATTTCCAGGTCAGGCAGTGTTATTGGGTTTTTCCATCAGGAATTTCTCAGTAGCAGCCTCGGAGTCTAGATTTGTGCGCGGTTAGCATTAGGCTTGCCCCCTACTACATGGGACTTAAACATAACTGGCGAAATGTGGGTGTACTAATGGGTACACCTCTGCCTAACCCTTCGGGGATTACAGGCGCGATGATATGTTAGTTAGGTATATTATACTCGGATTAGTACTTTTTCTTTTTGTTTCATTCAAAAGTCAGATCCTCAAAATCTTTTTCGTTCACAGGAAGTACAAGTAATTTGATGACTCATGGCCGGAGTTCTCAGCGTCATGCTCGACTGCTTAAGTACCTCCAGCTCCTGACGGAACTGGCCAGCCGTGGCGACTCATTTCTTAATGCATCGATAACTTTATATCTTTAATGATAATTATGATGGTGGCGGTGGAATGAAACCAACGTTTGATGACAGATAGGATTTATTTACTGTACTTGCAAACACTTGACAGACTTGATGCAAACAAAGGTAACAGAAGGTTAGACCTATGAGTGGTTCTAGGGATGGACTGCGGGGCTATCCTATCCCTTAACCTCCTAGCTAGGCTATTCCTGAGGGCGACGGGGCCTCCGCTCAGTTCAAGCTCACGGCTACAGTGGTGACTGCGGGGCTATCGTCCACTGTGCCTTCTAAGTAGCGAGTGATTAGCTTCTCCGTGGAACGGGTTTATATAGTCGGCTTGACATGTTAGTGTGTGTCTTTACCATCTAATGCTTGTATGTAGTTGTAACCTCTGGCACCTCACATATTCAATATTAGATGTCGCTAGTAGTCTGTTGCTGTTATCATCTTATCGCTAATTGATCTGGTTTGTGATGCGATCTACTCGGGTGACGTAGTGTTGTGCACATTATCCGGTAGATGGCGTAAGGCGTCGTGTTATATTCTCCCCCTCTGGTACTCTATGTCGTCCCGACTGAGTACCGGCACCAATTCGCTTCCATGGCCTTCTTCTTTGGCGTATGGCGTAAGGCGTCGTGTTATATTCTCCCCCTCTGGTACTCTATGTCGTCCCGACTGAGTACCAGCACCAATTCGCTTCCATGGCCTTCTTCTTTGGCGTATCGGATACGTTGGTTTTGATATCACGTTGTTTCCCTTTTCAAATTTCGTTATTGCTGACGTGTGATACTTCCCAATAGGCTTATTAGAAGTTTCTGAGCGTGCAATTTCATAAGTTGAGGTTCCATGTTTCGTTAATATAACATACGGTCCATCTCGTCGTGGAGCAAATTTCGAAATAAACTGTTTATCAGTGCTGCTGATAGCGTGCGATTCTCCCTCCCCCTGGACTAGAGCTGCGCCAATGGCATACTGGCTGGCATCAGTCTTGATAGCAAAAGGTAAATCGTCACTTGCCTGTTTTAACACTGGTGACGTAGTTAATGCATTTTTCAATTTCATAAATGCTTCTTGTTGCTGTTGTTCCCACTTCCAACTTATTTTCTTCCTTGTTCTATTGGTAAGCGGTCTAGCAATATCCGCTAAATTCTCATTCAATCTTATAATCTGCCAATCACTTGGCTGTAAATCAATTGTTGACATGTATGGCATCGCTTTTGCCTGATGTAATAAGTCGTCAATACGAGGCAACGGATATCTGTCAGGTTTAGTTATCTCGTTGAGTCGTGTATAATCTACGCAAACATGAACATCGGTTTCTCCTTTTGGTACTAGAATTACAGGTGCTGACCATGGGGAATCGCATTCCTCGATAATGTCATCATTCATCATATCATCCAGCTTTACCCTTAATTGCTTTTGCCTTGTTGGTGACAATCTGTAGGGCTTGACACTGATGGGAGCATGATTACCTGTGTCGATTCTATGTTGTGTAAATGGAGTTGGTTCAGTGTTTTTCTCAAAGACGTCGCTGTGCTCAATTAACAATTCATTGAACATCTTTTGCTCATGGTCTGTAAGTATTGTTCCTTCTTCGGGATTTAAACAAAGATCCGCAAAATTTATAGAAACAGGGTTTCCACTTTTGATTGCTTCTGTCACTTTTGACATTAGTGCAGTGAATTGTTCCTGAGTCATCACCACCATCTCGGGATTTTTCTCAGACATGTCGGTACTCTCAAAATAATATCAATCTTCTTGAGGGTAGGCTTCTGTTTATCCGCCAATATGTGGGTACACCGTTAAAATGTGGGTACTCCGATATAATTGATGCGGGTAGAAGAATAATTTTACGTTGGGCGCCAATATAATGGTGGCGCCAATATGTGGGTACACCGTACAAATGTGGGTACTCCGATATAATTTTACGTTGGGCGCCAATATGATGGTGGCGGTGGAATGAAACCAACGTTTGATGACAGATAGGATTTATTTACTGTACTTGCAAACACTTGACAGACTTGATGCAAACAAAGGTAACAGAAGGTTAGACCTATGAGTGGTTCTAGGGATGGACTGCGGGGCTATCCTATCCCTTAACCTCCTAGCTAGGCTATTCCTGAGGGCGACGGGGCCTCCGCTCAGTTCAAGCTCACGGCTACAGTGGTGACTGCGGGGCTATCGTCCACTGTGCCTTCTAAGTAGCGAGTGGTTAGCTTCTCCGTGGAACGGGTTTATATAGTCGGCTTGACATGTTAGTGTGTGTCTTTACCATCTAATGCTTGTATGTAGTTGTAACCTCTGGCACCTCACATATTCAATATTAGATGTCGCTAGTAGTCTGTTGCTGTTATCATCTTATCGCTAATTGATCTGGTTTGTGATGCGATCTACTCGGGTGACGTAGTGTTGTGCACATTATCCGGTAGATGGCGTAAGGCGTCGTGTTATATAATCATTTTATTACCTATCAAGCAATTGAGGCTTATTGAAAAAAAATTGATGGTAAAAAAACTTTTTAAAAACAAGCTTTTTTAATGTGATGTTACTAACTTTACCGTTTTCTACTTTTCAAGCCCTTTCCTTTGATACCCATATTAAGTGGATTGAGAAAAAATATGTAACCCGCCATCTTGAAATTAGGTATTACAATATTGAGTATTGGACATTGTATTGTCACCAGAACTAAAGGTGTATGCACAATTTTAGCTCAAGCCGATATCAACAAATGGTCGAAAAATGGATTACCAATTTTGGAAGGACAACTTACTAAGGTACATACCTACTGTATGTAACATACGAACAGTGCAAGCTAAATAAAATAAAAGCTTGTAAACACAAAGTCGCTTCCCGCCGTCTGTACGCTTAGATCTTTTAAACTAGGTACGCAACGGATTTTAACGCGGTTTTCATCAATAGACTATAAGGGCGATTGTGCACTACAAGGAATTTTACTGTCCGGCAGTCCGACATTTTACTTTTCCCCATTCCAGAACGGAACCAAGAAACTCATCGTTCAGAGTAATTTTGCGTGCGTGGCGTGTAGTTAGAAGACAGAGCTATCCTAAACTGAGGTGTTTCATCCGAGTAAAGACGGACAAATGCACAAGCCAATCATCCGTTTTTTTCATGCCACTTCGGACCGTAAAAAATCGGACTGCCGGACAGTAAAATTCCTTGTAGTGCACAATCGCCCAGAGTGATTCAAGAGGAAGGTTTATGTTTCTACCATTGCACCCGAGCGAAGCCAGGGCGGGTCGCTAGTGATTAATAGACTATGTATGTTATTATTTCTATGTCATAATAAGTGTAGGTACCTATTACATTTCCGTGACGTCTTTTATCTAAATACTCCATTTTCCTTTTAAATTAACGAAACAATAATCTGGATAAGCAATCAGATGGTTCGGTCATGTTGAGAGTATGAGTGAAAGACGATTAACAAAAGGGATTTATATGGCAGTGGTGAGTGGCAACGCAGGAAGGGGTCGCCCTAGGATGACCTACACTGACCTTATTGGTGAGGTTCTTCAGAAATGTCAGGTGCGCAGTACTCGTAACTCGCTTGTATGAACGTGGACGAGGCGAAAGAAGTATGTAAGGATCGTGGTAGGTGGCGTTCTGTGGTTTCTGCCTACCCCCATGGGAAAAAGGCGTGAGTCTGTGTATGTATGTATGATAATTATATTATTTCTACGTCATAATAAGTGTATTAAATTTCCGTGACGTCTTTTATCTAAATATGTAAGTACTCCATTTTCCTTGTTAATAAACGAAGTAATAATCTGGAATTTGTGGTCACGCGAGTCATAGTCACTAGTAACTGTAAAAACTGTTTTGTAATTTAAAGGTTGACTAATAATGAATGTCGTGATGGCCCAGTGGTTAAGACCCCCACCTCTCATGCATGAGGTTTTGGGTTCGAATCCGGGCAAGTACCAATGTGACTTTTTCAATTCATATGTAGGTCTGTACTTTCTAAAAAGTTCATCTTGGACATCACTGACATCGGTGAAGTAAAACATCGTGAGGAAACCTGGACTTGTAATTAATGTAAGTCTGAAATCGCCAATCCGCCTTGAGCAAGCGTGGTGATCAATGCTCGTGTCTTCTCTGTATGAGAAGAGGGCTTTGCCTTGCAGTGGGACAGTAAATAGGCTGATATTTCCCATTATTTTTTTTATTTTTTAATAATGTATTATCTATCTGCCTAGCCTTTTCCCAACTATGTGGGGGTCGGCTTCCAGTCTAACTTATGCAGCTGAATATGATATTTTACATGGAGCGACTGTCTATCTGACCTCCACAGCCCAGTAACTGGGCAGTACGATACCCCTTGGTAAGACTGGTTGTCAGACTTTCAGGCTTCTGACGACCCGTAGCGAGTGTCAAATCTGGAATTGTGGCCGGTTGATGGCAATAGGCTCGCCCCCTATTACATGGGACTTAAACATAACTGGCGGAATGTGGGTGTACTAATGGGTACACCTCTGCCTAATCCTGCGGGGATTACAGGCGTGATGTTATGTGTATGTGTGTTTATGAATAAAATCAGGTTATTCATAAGTATTGTAGATAAAACATGAAAGTAGATAAAAGCTATATTGTCGATAATTACCTACTTGACAAATAAAACGATATGTTACGATTTAGTCCAACAACCGATTAGATTACAATGAATCACATTTTCTTTTTCTAGCCTACACTATATTAGTCAGACGGCCTATTGACAGCTGAGCGTGGAGTCCTAGGTTTGATTCCCATGTCGGACAAAAAATGTCTTTTTACGTAGGTGGGTTCCTCAGTCGGCAAAAACCGAACTCTTTTAGAATCACTCTGTTGTCCATCTGTCAAGACCCTTTTTGTCAGGAACGCTTGGATGTATCAAGCTGAAATTAATATCAAATAATATTCAGGTCCACCCATTGCAACATCAAAAAAAAAAATACCCTAGCGAGTGTCAAAATATGCGCCATAAACGACCTTATCTTTAGATTGCGTTGACTTAGAAGTTTCATTTTTTCACTGCTCCAAGGGGAGGCAGCCTTGAGTAGGTATTTGATATTAATTTCAGCTTAATACCTCCACGTATTCCTGA
Source organism: Hoplodrina blanda (assembly GCA_949316365.1). NCBI lineage: Eukaryota > Metazoa > Arthropoda > Insecta > Lepidoptera > Noctuidae > Hoplodrina > Hoplodrina blanda. The sequence continues at coordinate 7,023,280 of OX438574.1, read as the reverse complement.
GAAAAAGGGTCTTGACAGACGAACAGACAGACAACGAAATGATCCTATAAGGATTTCGTTTTTGCCGACTGAGTTGCGAAACCAACAAAATAACTAAAAGAAAACCTAAATATTTCTAGTTCTACACACAACAAAAGATGCATCATCAACTATTATCAAGTCAAGCCTAGCAGTTCTCTATCTAAGATAAACAAACGCACAGACGACTGCATCCTTACAGTACATAGTTATGCTAAGAGCAATGCACTCATGACTCATAATATGTAACTTAACTCTTAGTGTATCAACCAAAAATGTTTTGAACACACACATGTCTGTATGTATGTGTATACAGATGCTTGTCTGAAAATGGAACAGCGCAGATGTAAGTTAAAACACATTTAATTTGTTACTTTAAACTAGGGATGCATCCGATACCGATACCGATAGCGATACTTCGGGTTTGCCGATATATCGGTATCGGCGATATTTTTCCTAATACATATATCGAGAGACGCAGATCCGTTCGTTTTCTGGCGCCATGACGTATAACCCAAACTTGAAAAAAATGGCGCAGAAGTACTTTAGTTTCCAAATGAGTTCTGTCGCATCTGAGAGACTATTTTCCACCGCAGGTCCTATTCAAACAGACTTGCGAAATCGCCTTTGCCCGCAAAACTTAAAAATACCTAGGTACCTACTTTGTTTTTTAAATAAAAATCTTATAAATGTTAATTTTGATTACCTGGTCTACTAAAACTATTAATTAATTGTGTTTTATTTATTCTACCTTCCTTTTTGAATTGAATAAGCGTATCGGTATCGGTATCAGTATCGCCGATATTTTTATAAGAGTATCGGTATCGGTATCGTATCGGCAAAAAGGCGTATCGAGGCATCCCTACTTTAAACGCGCAACTCTGAAACTACTAGGTAGTCGGATTGGAAAAATTCTTTTGTATAAGACTGCTAGATTCATGAGGATCATGCGAAAGTAACTCTGTCTGTCTGTCTGTCTGTTACACTTTCAATAATAAACCACTGAACCGATTTTGATGAAATTTGGTAGGGGGTAAGTTTGAACTAGGGTTGCCAACTCTTTGTTGGTCAAATATAGTAGTTCTAAAATTTTTACCCATAAAAATATAGTAGGTAAGGAAAATATTTAAAAAATTAAGGTAGTAGGTTTCAAAATACGAGTAAGTACTTTATTTCTAAAAAAATCTAAAATCGAAATTGACAATCTGTTAAAATCAAAATAGCTATTGAACGTAGCTGTCAACTTGACATTCCAGAATCGTTACGAAATAAATAATTACGCTTCGTTTTACGCTTAGACATTTGAAGCGAATATTATTGCTTAAGAGTTTGATGCCTTCAAAATATAGTAGTTTCGCCTACTATATCTTTTTTCCAAAAATATAGTAGGCGGGGGCTCTAATATAGTAGGATACTATATTATATAGTAGGGTTGGCAACCCTAGTTTGAACCCCAAGTAAGAACTGCTACATTATATTCAGTGACTTTGACTGCGTCCATGATAATAACCAACATTTACGTGGACAATTAACTCGCCCCCTATTACATGGGACTTAAACATAACTAGCGAAATGTGGGTGTACTAATAGGTACACCTCTGCCTAACCCATCGGGGATTACAGGCGTTATGTTATGTAAAATGTCATAAAAAAAAAAAACACTTATTTCAGACAAAAGAGTCCATATGCACGACAGGGTTGTTAGTATAAATAATTTTGCTTAAAACTAACATTAGTTATTTAAAATATAGTAGAGATAATAAATTCATTATTTTTTTTGCGAAATTTTTACATAAAATTCTAATGAATTTAAAAATTTGCAAGTTTCATACGTTTTTAAATGGCGTCAGTTGGACTAATTTAAATATTATCAAATGTTTTTATGCAATATTCAAAAGCCATCTTGACATTTTGTCATGATCATGCAAAAATCCAGATGTAGAAACACTTAGAAACAAGTTTATTTCTCTATTATTCTTCTAAAAAAAAACAACAAGTCTGTAGTTTATTTATGGTACCTATAAGGTCAAAGACATTTAAGAGTATTTAATATACATCCACAAAGGGTAAGGCAGAGGTGTAGTTACCCATTGGTACACCCACATTTCGCCAGTTTTGTTTCAAGTCCCATGTAACAGGGGCGAGCCTATTGCCATCAACCAGGCACAAATCCAGACACCGAGGTTGCTACTAAGAAATTTCTGAAGGAAAAACCCAATTACACTAAAGTGTATTTGATTTTTTTTCCCCACAAGGTGGACAGAAAATTTGATTATGACTGCAGGATCTCGCTGGATGTAAACCGCTTCCAACCAATTTTGTATGGCAAAAGACTACTGTGATGTCACTTCTGTGCTGACTCAATTGACTAACTATTTATTAATTTCGAAGCACTTATATACCTACATCAAATTTTACAGTTAACTGAAAAAATATCAGGTTTTTAGAATAAAATAAAGTGTTTCTTTAGAGAAGTTATGTCTTGGGATTATCTTTTATGGTGTCAACTATTCCAATTGCGTTAGTTTTGTCAAAAGAAACTAAGGCATATTAAAATTTCTTCGCATTTAATAGCTAGATTCTATAGAATAGATTTTAAATCAATCAGAATTTTAAATCTATTTTAAGCACAAGTTTTAGATGTTCAGTCAACAAGACAATACATATTCAGGGTCGTCAGATATAGTTTTAGTTTTATTAGGGCAAATTTTCAATCGTCAGATAACACTTAATGAAAGGATAAATAATAGTAGGTAGGTAGTCATAGGTATTGGATAAAAGTTATCTGCCTATTGAAAAATCAGCCCTAAATTGAATTGAGAGATTCAATTCTAAATCGAGATTGAATCTGAAATGATGACATCCGCAGAAGAACTAAAAACCGACATAGCTCTCCAAATAGCGAAATTCAAGATAAGTTGCTTAAATTCAAAATGAAATAGTTTACAAAACTTATTATTATAAAATAACAACATAATATTATACTGCGTACAATAGAAAAAGTGGGAGAGCTCATATGGTATCATTAAATTTCATAATAATAAAAAATAAGTATTATTACAATAATATTATAACACTCACCTCAGATTTCTCGATCCGTAAATCCTCCATACTCTTGCTATTCTTCAGCGAATTCAACGTACCATACATGTTACGTCTCACAAACATTGCATCCTCGTCCACACACGGCACATCATAAATATGCTCATCGTTACCAACGTAGAACTTTGAACTTTTCACTGCACATTCACAATTCAGATGGCATTTAAATCTACCATCTTTTTCTTCATTGTTTTTGCACTTAAAACACTTTTGATCGTCCATTTCATTCGGATCTGTATTTTCATTCGTGCACACACAGCATGTGGTTGAATCTTCATCGACTTTTAGTCTTGTATACGGAAGACTTGACGTAGAATTGTTAGTTATGGCACAATTGAACGAATTCAGGCAACGGGAGATTGGATCAGGATCAGGGGTTTGGTTAGGAAGTAACGTACGGTTTGTTATGTCAAGTATCTCAGTGCACAGGTAGTGTATTTCTTTTGGCTTTTTCGGTGTCTCCGTAGTCCCTTCGCGCTTTTGCAGGACTTTTTCGAGCTTTTCAAGCATTCTTTTCGCTTCTTTCTTTTGCTGGTCTGTGGTTTCGGGGATTGTAGGGATTTTGAAGATCCGTGGAGGTTTAGCGGGCGGTGGACCAGCAGGCAACGGTTGTTTTAAAGCCTTTTTTAAAGTGTCTGTTAGTTTCAAATGTGGATTTTTACGTTCTAAGCGAATAGTTTCGCTGGAATCGCAGAATTCGTCCATAGCCTGAAGATTTGTTAAGTGAGTTTTCTCCGGAGACTTCTCAAACTGAGACATAAGACGTTTGAAACGGCCAGTTTTATCTTCTTCGACGTTTTCAGTCTCAGAACTAACACCGCTATCTGTCATGGCCTCTTGCTTTTCATTTTCTTTCCTTTTCGGTTTGACGACAATGGCGTACTGGTCTAGGATATGTTGAGGAACCTCAGCGTCAGGTATAGAATCAAATTGACCTTCCATCTCGCTCACCTGCCCAACAACCTCCACGTAATCGGACTGCGGCACAAAATTCTCCTTCTTCATCTGTTCTTCCAAAAAATTTCCAAGTCTTTTTAGTCTGTCTTTGCTAAGCTTTCTTTCCATTTTAAAAGAAAAATCACTCGTTTCTGACCGACCGTTGCAACTGCCGTGGCGTTTAGGACTATTGACGACTATTTTTTGACTTTTATCGCAGCGAAATGCATGACTCCTTTGTAATTTCTTGCCTGGATCACTGCTCTGCCGCGATAGAGAATTTTTTGTATCACTGACACTCCGTTTCACATCGCTTTTACTGTACAAATAACTGGAGTTAGGTTTTGGCGACCATTCGTCGCTTGCCGCTGATTCATTCCCAATATTATCCTTGTTAAATGATAATTCGTAATCGATATTTTCACTATTTTCCTTCCCATAACTTGTAGTAAAAACATTCTGCTTACACAATTGATTTTCAACGCGTTTCGGTATATTATCGCAGTTTAAATTCTCGAATTTACTTTTTATTTCTTGCACTCTGTTCTTTGCAGATATCATTTCGATGCACAACACATTTTTATTGGCACTAATTATTTACTCACAACTATTTTTATTAGCTATTTAGCTAAACACTGCAACTAAAACACTTTTAGATCACTCATTTTGAAATTTTATACGAAACACGAAATAGACAGCTTTGTTTTTTTTTAAACAGTTCAAAGCACTGGCAGCTGTAATAACGGACTGATTATAAACTATGTTATCTCAAAAATGCGCGATATAATAGGAAGTTGCACGACACAGTAGTTTTAATTGCGAAAGTGGAACGTCGATTGTTATTTTACTCGGTGTTAACTATTTTGAAACACAATGCACTTGACAGAAAGTTTACATAAACAGTTGTTCGTTCATGAATTCGTACGACCGTACGACGAGGCCACGGCATGGCACTTTTAGTATTGCCAGACGCTAAAAAAATCTACCCAGATATCTTGGGAGAAAGTAAAATCGGAACTAGGTATTCATTATTTTATATAACCTAGCTGTTCCGGCAAACTTCATACCGCCTCAGAATCAATAAATGTTCTATGTTTTTTCGTTGATTTTTTCCTTGTTTTAGTGGCTAATATGATGAAATAAAATTTTACCCAAATCGGTCCAGCCATTTTATCAAAATACACCTAATCATCACTATCTGACCAACTATTAATTTCAAAGTTCGAAGTTCCAATTATTATTTTGTATCTGCACAGTACATGCGTCAGTATTGATAATTCCGTCACCAATTTTTCCTTGCACAAAATACAGCTAGTAACAAAACAACACAGCTGTCGATTTTAAATTAATACTCCTGTGATTCAGTTATATGACTAACAGCAACTTATATTTTTACTTTAAATAGAAACATACACTTTGTATTGTAGTAATATTAATTCAATTAATTGTGCCAAGATGAAATACAATACTAATAATTAATTGAGTACCGATTGATTGAGATGGCGGAAGTCTACCTATTAATAATTTTCCCTATTTATTAATAACATAATCTTCTCATGAATGGACTAGTTACGAAGGCGTTTAAAACAGCAGCAAAGGCTCATTTGGACACGTAAAATCATTAAAAACAGACTTATGTGGGTAGTGATTCATATTACTACTTATTAGTTTAGTTTGTATGCACATTGTAGTGTGTACACTGCAATGGAGAAGACTCCATACTATTAGGTACTCTACCGCCATTTAAAAATAATTATATAAAACAATATTTTTTAAAAACAAGCTTTAATTAAAATTTATTACAATATTGAGTATTGGACATTGTATTGTCATCAGAACTAAAGGTGTATGCAAAATTTCAAGTCAATCGGATCACAACAAATGGTCGAAAAATGGTTTGCAAATTTTGAAAGGACAACTTATTTACATACATACTTACATACGAACAGTGCAAGCTAAATAAAAGCTTGTAATGATAATCAGTAGCTTATAATATTTCCCAATAATATAGTAACACTACAGGTATTTTTAAACCATCAAATAAAACCACACTTTTTTTTGTTGTTTTGTATTATCTAACAAGGAATTGAGCTATTCTCGCTTCCGCTTCCTATTTAAACAATAAATAACCATTCGCCATTGATACATAGTTTAAACAAAATAATAACGATATTAAGTAAATGACACATTTTGATAGGTACGATTTATTCACTTAATAATGAACCTAGTGTAACCACAACATTGAGTCAGGGCCACGGCGGAACAATTTTACCGGGAGAAGCTAAAACAATATATGTAATTATTTAGTTACTGCCCGCGACTTCGTCCGCGTTAAGTTCATTTCTCCATGCAAACTTTGGACCCCTGTTTCCATCCCCTTAATTTAGGAAAATGTCTACTAACTATAAACCTCCCTACCAAATTTCGTCTTTGTACATTAAGCGGTTTTCGATATTTCCTACCTTACCCTTTGCTTTTATATTTATTATTATGATTCTGTCACTCTCCTGAGGAAGGACTTCCCTCTACTCCTTCCATCTTTCGCGATTCCGTGCTTCATCCCTTCATTTTTGAAGATATTAGAAACTGACATTAGAAACTATCCAGTTTGTAATGTCATTTTATTATTTTAAATATTAAAAATTAACAATAAATGACGAAAAAAATATAATATTTCCGTAAAAAAGCACTGATGCATTCCGTTGATAAAATCTCCCTGATATGGGAGATAATTTTTTCATCAAGATAACGAGCAGCTGAGATAATTGAACCGGTCGGATATTCACACCTGAGTTTGTACTTTAGTAAGTATTACGCTTGATCAATAAATTAATCAAAAATAACCATTTCGCTAAGTTATTAGGAGAATAGAATTGAACACAATTTGATAGAATTATTAAAAGGTTATAAATGATGTTATTTGTAACAATGTAACAATATCCGAACATATTTTTATGCATGAGTCATTTGTCGATCAGCGACATCTCTTGACAAGTAACAGATTCAATTAATTTTGTACTTTATATTTTTAAAACAGTGCCATCTAGCGGCGAGTTGCTGAACTTTTACTGTGGGAGCATTTATTGTCGTTGAATGATTGACAATAACTCGACAAATAGATTTACTAATCGTCAATAGATGGCGCTACATGTACATTAAGATAAAAATAGACTTTTTCCTAGAACCTTTACAGCTTCAGCGTAAGTAAATAACATCCTTTCACGATTTCCAGAGAATTTTCCCAGGTTATTATATTACTTTACGAAGAATTTTCGACCTTAACGCCTACAGTATTCGATCGAAATTTCTGTTAAGTATTTTGGTTTACTGGTAATTTTAGCTCGGTAATCTGTTTGTGTCCTTGTGGGTAAATAATACATATATATTAACAATACCAGCCATATTGTACATAAGGCTAAGCCCTCTTTTCATACAGAGAAGGTACGAGACTACAAGCACAGAATACAAGTATTGATCACCGCGCGTGCGTTGTTTATTTCAGGAAGTTTTCTTTGTCATAATTTGCATATGACTAATAATAATAACATTTATTCTGTTAGAATGAATTCGAAGAAGGCCTTGGGTTCGATTCCCAGGTCGGGAAAGTGTTATTGGGATTTTCCATCAGTAATTTCTCAGTAGCAGCCTCGGAGTCTGGATTTGTGCCCGGTTGATAGCAATAGGCTCAGCCCCTATTACATGGGACTTAAATATAACTGGCGAAATGTGGGTGTACTATTGAGTACAGCCGTGATGTTATGTCACATTTTATTTTTGTGTAATATTTTCCTATGTTAAGTAAGTATTGACATAATATTGAACAGTTATATTTTACAGTTACTGTTACCTATTTTACTAAGTGTATACTCGTATAATGTTAGACAAATTATTCAGGATTTGTAATACTGCTAGACAATTTATAAAACTACGAAAATAACTGTCTGAAACATTAGTGACAGCAAAACTTAAAAAAAAACGTTTATTTTCGAATTTAATGTTCTAAGATGCGTAAGCGGTTATTGGCTTTTGAATCACGACGTTTTAGACTACAAAAAAAAAAGGCCCACGTCCTAAAATGGTGGGTCATATGAACCACCAGGTGACGTATATAGGACGATATAAGAGCATAAAATAGTAAGATTCAGCACTATGCCGTCACTTGTAAGCTGTCCAACTGAGTGCTGGTGAGAATTCAAAAGTGCAGGTAGAGTGAGTACATTTTGGTCATATATTTTTGTACGGCATTTTTACCATCGATAGATCCATGAAAAATAATAAGAAAGCGCGCAGTGCCGTACAAAAATGGTGCGCCACAAAGTCGGTAAGGTAAAACACCCAGTGTTCGACAGAGCCCCAGTGTTCGACACTTAAAAAGTTAACGAAAAAAAACAAGAGTTGAGTCTCGCTTCGGAACGTATTTGAACCATAAACATAGTTGAGGATTATCTAGCTATCATTGCGAAAGATATTTCATAGATTCGGCTGTTTTAAAGAAAATGGCGTAGCTGAACATACCAACCGGCAGAGATCTCTAAATAAATTCCCGTTTCATTAGCGAAATCGCTAAGGAGGTGAGCAAGATATAATGCCCATAACTTTTAATTGTTTTGCTTGACCGAGCATGTAAATTATTTATCAAGTTAGAACCCAAATTCTTTAGTTTTTAGTAATATCTTTGCAATTGTAAGTTTATAATATAATATAAAAACACGCTTGTCGATAACTGGAGTTTTTTTTTTCGCATGTTCCTATAATCGACATAAATGTTTTATATGGCACCAAAAAAAAAATCCACACTTTTTCAAATAATACGGGCAATAGAAGTTGTCAGAAAGGTGAAAAAATTAGAAATGAAATCCAAGGAAAGAGAAAAAAGAAAACGATTAAAATTGAGGAAGATAAAAAAACAAAAAACAGAAAAAACTAACAGATAAAAACAATAAAAAAACAAGAAAAGGCGGATACTAAACCGAAACCAAATGACACATCTTCTACATTTATTGTTTAACATTTAGGAGATGTATTATATTGCAAAAGTGTATTTTTTAGAAACCTAAGAATTACTAGCCACTATTTATTTATTATAAGATTGTTTGTTGATTAAAATGATCAAAATACTGATTAAGACTAAGTTTTTATTTCGTCACATATAATACTAGATTATCTCGGCTTTTCTATTGGGATTTATTGTTTAGAAGTGTTAGGAATATGTCGATTATTGGATGTCGATTACTGGAACATGTCGATTACCGGGTGTCGAAAAATAGAATTCTGCTGTCGATCACTAGACCAAAAAACGTTAATTTATTTCGATATATTATTACTTTATTTATTTATATGAAACTTATGTTTGCTTTCAAATATTACGCAACGAAGTCTGAAGCGTTACCCAATGCTCCAAAATACCTTATAATATCATAAAGTAAGAAAATATTTAAAAAAATGCTTGTTTGCGCACGTTAAAGTGTCGATTATTGGGGGTGTTACCTTATTTATTTTTGATTTTCTGACAATTTCCAGGGTAAAGGTCATTTGATTCTGTACGGCATCAGTTTCATACTGTTTCAATACAGCTTCTTATCCATTATTCCACAACGCCGTACAAAAATCATGCGACAAGGGGAAAAAATCGAGGGTTGCAACCCCCTCTCTTTCCGTGGTTCGGGGGGTGATTTGAAACAACATAAAATTAATTTATTTTGAAAGTATTTTATGCATTGGTCATAGGAACCTGGTGGTTCATATGACCCACCATTTTTGGACATGGGCCTGTAGTCTATTTTTCCGATCATTCGATTTCCAACAATCCAATTGAAAACTCAAAAGTACCTACGCTTTTTAACGCGCTAAGGATTTTTCATTCTGCCGATGTCGCAGAATTTGTTTGAAAGTGTCACCGTGTGGCCTTGGAACGCAAAAGGCCTTAGAAGGAACACGGATGGGTGACTGATGGGTACGAAAAACACGAAACACACTTATACCAGCCTATTACTGTCCCATTCAAACCATGTCAGAGGCCCTTGAGGCGGTTTAAGAACTCTGACACTAGGGTGTGTGGGGTCGTAAGACCTTACTGCCCACAAAATAAAGAAGACGATTTAGGAAGTCTATATAGAGATGCTACATAGCATTAAATTATAAATCAAGAAAAGTCAGACCAAACAGCTAGTATAAATCTAACAGTTAGACAAAAATCACGTTACTTGATCTAACAAAATGATTCAACCAAGTTATTTGTTGTTAAAAACATATTTTTAAGTCGAATGTTCTTAAGCTTAGGTTATTGACCTAGACGTATCTAAGTAAGTTGTTATTTTTGGAACATATGTACATATTGATAGGCTAAGATCCTAGAGACGTAAGGGCTACGTCATCGCGGGCTTGCGGACGGCGAGTAATGGGTAGCTCGCCGTCCGATCAGGGACTAAGCCCGGGTCGACAGCGCGTTCTGTTCGCGCGCGCCTCAAAGTTCTGTCAGCACAGGGACGGGGCCCCAACAGGGCCAAACGCCTGCCGGAGTTGCGGGACGTCTTAACAGAATACCGTGGCCCGGAACGTAAAGGGCAACAGAAGGAACAGGGTGGTTTTTTAGTCAGTAAAAGTCTGACAGTCCCTTCCGCCCCACCCAGGGCTAAAATAAAATAAAAAGGGCTACGTCATGTAACAATGACTGATATTTTGAAAGGAGACAGAAGCAAGGGTTCCTAAAAAAATCTAAAAGTCAAAGTCAAATCATTTATTTCAATTAGATCAATAAAATTTTGAAATGACTGAAATTTTGAGATGAGATAAACACCTAGGTGTTGCGACTACAGGCTCTTGGACTACTAATTATTAATAGAAATCGAACATCTACCATGCAGGTTACATCGGTCAATATTCATTATTCCGTTTGGTAGAAAAAACTTAGGAATTTTCCATAGACAATGCAATATAATTAGTATGACTATGAAGATTCTCGACGCTACAATGTTTTTATCGCTAATTTATCTACATACATACCTCTTTCCCATGGAGGTAGGCAGAATCCACAGAACGCCACCTGCTACGATCCTTACATACTCCTTTCGCCTCATCCACGTTCATACATCTCGTCATACAAGCACGCCGGTTACGAGTACAGTTACTGCGCACCTGACCTTTCTGAAGAACCTCACCAATAAGGAAAACCCGAACCTAATTTATCTATTTACAATATTAGTTCGTTGTGTTGACTGCCTCGTTGGTCTAGTGGTCGCCAAGCGCGACTGTTAAGCATGAGGTTTGGGTTCGATACCAGGTCGGGCAAAGCGTTATTGGGTTTTTCTATCAGGAATTTCTCAGTCGCAGCCTCGGAGTGTTTATTTGTGCTCGGTTGATGGCAATAGGCTTGCCCCCTATTACATGGGACTTAAACATAACTGGCGAAATGTGGGTGTACTAATAGGTGTACCAGCTTAATAAATTACAAAAAAAACAATCAGACTAAAAAAAAAGAGAACCTAAAACTAAATGGCATCAAAAAATTCATCCGCATCGCCGTCCACAGGAAATGTGCCCGAAAGACTGGCCGCTTTGCTACGTTGGATGGCAATGCTCAACCTACCCTAGGTGTACCTCTGCCTAACCCTTCAGGGATTACAGGCGTGATGTTATGTGTGTATTTTGGTGCCGACCAGTATAATTTCTGTGAAAAAAGATTTACATTTTTAACCGACTTCAAAAAAAGGAGGAGGTTGTCAATTCGACTGTATTTTTTTTTTATGTTTGTTAGCTCCTAACTTGCGACTGGGTGAACCGATTTTCATGATTCTTTTTTTATTTGAAAGCTGGTGCTTCCCGTGTGGTCCCATTGTCACTATTTCAATATCTGATGATGAACTTCGGAGATATAAATTGGAACTCCTCACAGAATCACAGCAGCAATATCGTAACAAGTGAAATTGCTTTGTTTATACGTGTAGTCGATGACTGACTGAAGGAAAAGGGGGGGGGGGCACGTCAACCCCCTCCTACCAGTTTCCAAAATTAAATATATCGTGTGAGGTATTGTTTGAAAGGGCTTTTTGTAAGGATTTCAAACATTAATACACAAGCACTAAAAAGTGAAAAATAAAAATCTTTTTTACAAAAAAAGATAACCGCCTTCAAAAACTACGGTGGCAATACTTACCTACATAACAAAAAACAAAACCAAAGCCGCCGACTTCAAAAACTAAAGTTATTTTTATTTTGTAGTTTTTGAAGGCGGTTATCTTTTTTTTGTAAAAAAGATTTTTAGTGTCAAGAAACTCTTACCTCTAGCCATATTGACGCACACGAAATATTGTTCTTACAAGCGCATGTAACGGTACTGGGGTCATAGATGTTCAACCACTTACTAGGTACTGACATTTAACACTATTTTTTCCTTAAAATTTTCACAGAAATCATCATCTGCCTAGCCTTTTTTCCCAACTATGTTGGGGTCGGCTACCAGTCTAAACCGGATGCAGCTGAATACCAGTTTTTTTTTTTTAAGTTGATTAATCAAATTACTTTAAATTACATTATATTAAACTAAATTAAACTTATTCATTATTAAATACATTGATTAGCATTGCAAATACTTAAATAAAAATAAAATAAAATAAAACAAAACAATAATTATAATTTTCTAACCGGCACTGGAACAGCAACAGTGCCGGATATACGGGCAGTTTTACATGGAGCGACTGCCTATCTGACCTCCACAACCTAGGAACTGGATAATACGATACCCCTTGTAAGACTTGTTGTCAGACTTTCGGGCTTCTGACGACCCGTAACGACTGTCAAAAATCCACAATTGATTCAAAATATGACAGCCGGGACCAACGGCTTAACGTGCTTTCCGAGGCACGGAGGAATCTCGGTGTGTAAAGATGGTCACACATCCACGGACCAACCCCGGCAAGCGTAGCTTTAACCTGATGGATCGACCCGTGCGGCTGTTATTACTTGGCCACGAGCTAAATTTTCACAGAAATCATAGTGGAAAAAAGTTGGAACTTCAATAATTAAAACCACAGTGCCTTGTGCGAATTTTTCTGTTGGAGATGAGACTAGCCTAGCGCAGCAGATGTTATAGTGCCCAAGTGTGTGCGCATACACAGGTGCACTCACTCTCATAGTGCGGTGGGGCGGTGCGACACGACCGGGGAGAGATCAGGCGCAAGTGGTCTGGCGTTTATGCAGAACTAAGCCTGTTTGGCGCACCTGTGTGGCACACAATAATATTCTTATTTTTAACACGCTTATATTAGCTTCACTTGTAAGTATGTATGTAAGAAAATCTTGGAATCTTAATTTGACCCACTTCCCGGTCTTCGATTAGGATGAAATTTTGCACACGCTCTGAATTTTGATGACAATACATGACTAGCTAAGAAACGTCATTACAAATCCAATATGGCGGCATCCCCAAGATGGCGGACTGGCTGTTTGAAATCCACCCCCATGATATGGGTATCAAATGAAAGGGTTTGCTGTCAGAAATACGAAAAAAATAGTTACGTGACTTAAATCCAACATGACGGACATCCAAGATGGCGGATTGGCTATTTGAAATGCACCCCCATAAATGGGTATTAAATGAAAAGGTTTGCTGAATGGGATACGAAAAAAATTTTTGCGTGCTAAAAGCGCGTTTTTTAGTTTCTTAAACTATTAAAAAAAAATGATATTTTTTTAAATTGAATAGCCTTTGTGTTACTTAATTAATTAACTTAATTACTTTATTACTTAATCTTAACTGCAAAAGATTAAGCACCCACTATCTTATGTAATCAAATTAGGTAAGTAACCGTTTTGCATTAAACAAATAGTTTTAAATTATTATTTTTTTCTTTTTTTAATATTTTTCCTTTCTTTCTTGCCGACACGGAAACGGGGGTGTCATGCAACCAACTTCTAAAGTCCGGATACATAAACTCATGCCTTTTTCCCATAGGGTAAAACCAGGATAGTTGCCCCACTTTTTGAAATTACTTCATATCTCTTAGTATAAAAAGCGAGATTCTTTATTTGTTAAACGGGTAACTACTTTGGTTTATTATCTTCTTTATGAAAGGAATAAATATTATCTTTGATATTTCCAGAGTATTGGCGATTTTTGCGGACCTCTAAATTTTGGGACAACTATCCCATATAGGGGATAGTTGCCATCTATAAATAAATGACATTTAGGATAGATGCCTCGTCGCGTCAGAGGACATTTATCCCGCAAAAACTTTGATCGCACCTAGCCGTCGTCCCATGCAATCGCACAGAGACATGCAACACGGTCAACTTAGTTGTAGTTGCAGAGTCTCTCGATAGATAAATAAAATAACATGTGTTTCATTCGCGAAACTAGAGTAATTGCAATCGAGGCGACTATCCGGCTTTTTTCCATGGGGGTAGGTAGAAACCACAGAACGCCACCTGCTACGATCCTTACATACTCCTTTCGCCTCATCTTTCTTTCATCCTGTATCTCATAGCATCTCTTAATGGCAAAACCTAAATAACATTTTTTACAAATAACTAGTGTCTTGACATATGGCGCCCAGACTTGGTCTTTGACTAATTCTCAGAAGTCCAAAATTAAGGTTTGCCAACGAGCAATGGAGCGCAGTATATTACTACCATTAGTACAACACATTTCGCCAGTTACGTTTAAGTCCCATGTAATAGGGGGCGAGCCTATTGCCATCAACCGGGCACAAATCCAGACTCCGAAGCTGCTACTGAGAAATTCCTGGAAATCTCAATAACACTTTGCCCGACCTGGAAATCGAACCCAAGACCTCATGCTCAACAGTCGCGCTTTGCGACCACTAGACCAACGAGGCAGTCGAATCGTAATCGTAATTAAATGCCAAAATCTAGTGGCAATCTTATCACACCGACAATCAATGTCAAATAATGTATCGACATTTTTGTCAGATTGATATTGACACTAAGATTAGGTTGTCATCTATACATGTCATATATATTATAACTTAATCGCTTTTTACTACATGCATATGAATGTATACACTATGTAACAAAAACCCTGTCACATCAGTGTTGCCGTTGATCAGTTTTTATGTTTTATTTTAATTTAGTTACTTCTTCTTTCTTCTTTTTTTTTTCACTGGGGAAAAATAATAATCTCAAATCCATTAAATGGTTACGTATATGTGTACGCAGTACGATGCCGAATAATACCCTTAAGGATCGGACAGGGTTTTTGTTACATAGTGTATAGGTACGGTACCTACTTATGCCAAAATATTTTTTTTTTAATTTTGGTCTCTCTGTCTTTCTGTTTGTTCCGAATAATCTCTGGAACGGCCGGACCGATTTTGACGCGACTTTCACTGGCAGATAGCTGATGTAATAGGTATGGGGTAACTTAGGCTACTTTTATTTTAGAAAAAGAATTAGGGTGCCACGCAAAAAAATAAAACCTCGCAGTAAACCGACATTAATGCGGACGGAGTCGCGGGCATAAGCTAGTTGGGAATAATACAGAGGTGTAGCTTGTTCAAGACGGCCCCTGTATCAAAATATGTTCTGGTTTAATCGTGAAAGCATTACAGACAGACACAGTTACTTTCGCATTTATAATATTACCTATGTCGGCAATGTTTTCAAGTTCCATATCATCTGCTATTTCTCTGTTTATATGCACTAGGTACCATGTAATTATTAAAAGATGAGTAAGAGAATTATTTTAGATATTCATAATCGTGGGTGCTCGGCACCCACTATTTACCTCTCGTGGGTGCTGGAGCACCCGAGCACCCATGGAGTCGGCGCCCCTGGCTGACCCAGCGAAGTTATATTTTTTTTTTTTTTTGTGAAATATAAATATAATTATGTTGGCCGATTCTCAGACCTACCCGATATTCATACAAAATGTCATCAAAATCGATCCAGCCGTTTCGGAGCGCGGGCTTGCGGACGGCGAGTGGGTAGCTCGCCGTCCGATCAAGGTCCAGGCCCGGGTCGACGGCGTCAAAGAGCTGTCAGCACAGGGACGGGGCCCCAACGGGGCCAAACGCCTGCCGGGGTTGTGGGACGTCTTAACGGGATACCGTGGCCCCGGAACGTAAAGGGCAACAGAAGAAACAAGGTGGTTTTTTAGTCAACAAAAGTCTGACATATCCTTCACGACGTATATTATATTAAAATGAATTATAAATCATAGGTTAATTTATTTACATAATAATTTAGTTATTATAATGGACATTTTAGATTGTGTTATTAATTATTATCTGATAGGTGCCGGTAGTAAAATCTTATGCGGTATTCTTATTTTTGAGGAAGTAATCTTGATGATTGTCAACACCAATAATTATTATAACATCGTTGATCAAAGTCCAGGGGGGGAAATTCCATTTACCAAGACTGCCTCGTTGGTCTTGAGGTCCTGGATTGGATTCCCAGGTCGAACAAAGTGTTATTGGGTATTTCCATTAGGAGTTTCTCAGTAGCAGCCTTTGAGTCTGGATTTGTGCCCGGTTGATGGCAATAGGCTCGCCTGTTACATGGGACTTAAACATAACTGGCGAAATGTGGGTGTATTAAACTTTGCCACAACACCAATATATCCCATCTGCTCGACGTCCGCATGTCACTGCAGGGATTCAGCAGAATATCAGCGTCAGGTATGTTTGCCTGGCACTTGCTGAGCTGGACTCCCATTTGGTGCAACTTGAGACACACACCCTACTTTGTCCTAGTCCATAGCTGATTGATTGTACTTTAGTGTTGTGATGTGTAGTGTGCACCGAATAAATGTTTTATCTATCTATCTATTAATGGGTACACCTCTGCCTAACCCTTCGGGGATTACAGGAGTGATGTATTGTGTGTAGATGCAATTACATATTATGAAGTCAATTATTATGGTGTTGTTTCGCGCGGTAGTGGCGCATATTTCTTACTTGTATTTACTTGTTTTTATTTTTTTTTAGATTTAATACCAGCTTTTTTTAACAAGCTTTTATTTAGCTTGCACTGTTCGTATGTAAGTATGTATGTAAATAAGTTGTCCTTTCAAAATTTGCAAACCATTTTTCGACCATTTGTTATGTTATCCAATTGAGCTGAAATTTTGCATACGCCTTTAGTTCTGGTGACAATACAATGTCCAATACTCAATATTGTAGAATTTTAAATTAAAGCTTGTTTTTAAAAACATTTTTTTAATTTAATTTGTCGGCGCATCCGCCTCTCAATACGTCAATTGACTTAAATGTCAATGTCCATAACGAACACCGAGCACTGGTGGGGCGGCCATCTTTTAAAATGGACACTCAGTGTTGAACCGTGAGAGAGTGCGCACGCAACCACGTGCTCGGTGGACGTTACATTTTAATCCGTTTAATCGTAATTATCTGTAGTTAATTGTTGGAATCATTTATTGTAAAGAAGATCGAGAATTATACGTGAAGTGATTATTGCAATTGCTATTTTATTGAAATACCGTCTCCCTACCCGACAATCCACGCCTACCTGAAGATGTCTAACAACGCTGATGATAGTCGAAAGACTTCATCAGAAGTGGGATACGAAGGGTTAAGCGAACAGGAGACAACATCCAACCGAGGAAATAAAGATCTTGGTGCAAGTACCCACGATTTATTTACCGGTGTGGAATCCATCTTGACGAGACTGCTAGCTGCAACTACTCAAAGCATCCAGCCATCGCCGCAACAATATAATTCGACTCTGTTAGTGAAATTTGATCCCGACGATGCCGAGGCCGATATTGAAGGTTGGTGTAGAATTACTGAGATTATAGTTACCAGCCGAAATCTCTCTGGAACCGAGTTGTTACTGGCCTTAATCAACGCATTGAAGGGACGCGCCGCGTCCTGTTTGACTAAGTTAAAAAGCTCAGAAATAGAATGGCCACGTATCAAGGAATTGCTAATCGCACGATTTGGAAAACCCATGTTAATGCAAGACCATTTCGATAACGTAATGAGATTTGAAATTGCACCCCAAGAGGCGGCTTCCGAAGCAGCTATGCGTTTGTGGAGTCTTATCGAGCGTATACCGAAAGTGGAGATGATCGAAGAGGTTATTACTGGCTTCGTCATATCAGTCCTCAGCCAAAGGAGCTCCGTAATACGCAGAGAGCTCAATTCGTACACCATCACAACGAGAGCTCAACTATACCGCGCTCTTAGTGGAATATCGCTAAAGAGACGCCACGATGACAACGAAGAGCAACCTTCCAATTCGAAGAAACCGCGTATGACTGCTGAGTCAAAATTTGGAGGATCCTGCCACTACTGCGGCCATCGTGGACACAAAATCGAAGAATGCCGCAAACGTCGAGATGGTGTCGCTGTCACGAAGGCGCCGGAACGAGAGAAGACCGTCACGTGCTTTACATGTCAAAAACCAGGACATATCAGTACGGCTTGCCCAAATAAAGCAGACCCAGCTAAGAAGGACGTGAACATCTGTGAACGGAACCTCGTGAAAGGTACGCTGTCCACGTCGACTGGTAAGTCAATCCCATTTTTGTTCGACAGTGGTTCCGCATGTTCATTGATCAAAAATAGCCTAGCTGATCAACTTCTGGGCTCCGTACGCAAGGACACGGTTTATTTGACAGGCATAGGGGGTAAGGACGTAAAATGCTCGACTCAAATTTCCTGTCTCGTACATATTCAGAATATTCCAGTTACTATATTATTTCACGTGGTCCCAGATAACATCTTGGTAGAGTCTGTCATTATAGGTAGAGACATTTTGGATCAAGGGTTTCATGTTGAAATGAACAGTGATTCAATTCGATTTTCATCACGCAAACTCACATACGCCTGCCGTACCGATGGTCATTTAGATTTTAGTTCGATTGACACCGACTTGGTAGGCGAAGAAAAGGAGCAATTATTCAGCATTCTACGCAAATATAGTGAGTACTTTATAGAAGGCATGCCCGTTCGAAGAGTCACTACTGGTGAGATGAAAATCGATCTTATTGATCCGCATAAAACGGTGCAAAGACGTCCCCATCAGATGTCGCCATCAGAGAAGGTAAGTGTACGAGAAAAGATACAATCACTTCTAGATGCAAATATCATCCGAGAGAGTTCATCGCCCTTTGCTAGCCCCATCGTGCTGGTGAAGAAAAAAGATGGTACAGACCGGTTATGCGTCGACTATAGAGAGCTAAACGCCAACACCCGACCTGAGCATTACCCACTCCCTAGGATAGAAGAGCAGGTGGACCGCTTAAATGGAGCGCATTTCTTCAGCTCTCTGGACATGGCTGCCGGCTACCACCAAGTCAACGTCAGTTCTGAGTCCATCGAGCGTACAGCTTTTGTAACTCCTGACGGGCAGTTCGAATATCTCGCCATGCCCTTTGGTTTACGGAATGCCGCATCTGTATACCAGAGGTGCATCAACAAAGCCCTCAAGTCTCTGAAAGACACAGTAGCATTAGCGTACATGGATGACGTCCTTTCATATTCTTCCTGTGTTGACGAAGGATTACAGCGTCTCGACGCCGTGCTAGAGGCTCTGGCAGAAGCAGGGTTCTCTTTTAAATTAGCCAAGTGTAAGTTTATGAAAATCGAGGTTAATTATTTAGGATACGTCATACGGGCGGGAGAGGTAAGACCGAATCCTGGAAAAATTAAAGCTCTACTAGAAGTTCCATTTCCCAAGACAGCACGACAGGTAAGACAATTTCTAGGATTGGCCTCCTACTTCCGACGTTTCATACCAAACTTTGCCAACATCGCTGGTCCTTTATATCCTTTAACCAAACTCAAAGGCCGTATAACGTGGACGCAGGAGCATTCGGAAGCACACAAGGAAATCGTTAGGATCCTGTCATCTGAACCCGTATTAACGATCTGTAATCCCGACAAACCCGTAGAACTCCATACTGACGCCAGCTCCGACGGCTATGGTGCCGTATTGATTCAAAGAGAGAAGAATGTACCACATGTTGTAGCGTATTTCAGCCGTCGTACAACTGAGGTAGAGTCAAGGTATCACTCTTACGAATTAGAGACCCTAGCAGTGGTACGTGCAGTCGAAAGTTTCCGCCACTATCTTTACGGCCAACATTTCACGGTCTACACAGACTGTAATTCCTTGAAGGCTTCGAAAGCTAAAACCGACTTATCACCTCGTGTTCACAGATGGTGGGCGTTTCTCCAAGCCTATGACTTTGATATAATTTATAAAGAAGGGCGTCACATGGCACACGCTGACTTTCTATCTAGAAACCCTTTGCCTTCCCCGTCAAGCGAGGAAGATCCCAGAATGGCTTCCCTAAATTCAAACCCTTTAGACTTTCGTAAATCCGTAAATTTTGTAGAATTACACAACAGTTGGATACAAGTAGAGCAGAATCGCGACCAGGAAATCCAGAACCTCATAAGTCAGCACGAGAAAGGCGAATTACCAGAAGCAATCGCCCACACCTACGATGTTCGGGATGGCATCCTTTATCGAAAAGTAGAAAGGAACAAGGTAAGTACCTGGCTCCCTATAGTTCCACGCTCCTTGATATGGACGCTTATAAACCATGTACACACCGAGATAAAACATCTAGGTCATGATAAAACTCTCAACAAATTATATGAACAATACTGGTTCCCACAAATGTCGAAGAATGTGCAAAAGTTCATCGACTCGTGCATAGTGTGCAGGGCTTCTAAAGGCACCTCAGGGGCACAACAGGTAAGGTTGCACCCCATTCCCAAAGTTTCAGTACCATGGCATACCGTGCATGTCGACATCACAGGTAAACTCAGCGGCAAGAGCGATAGGAAGGAATATGCTTCTGTCATCATAGATGCGTTCACAAAATACATCCTCCTAGAATATACCCAATCACTAGATTCAGCTTGTGCCGTGAAAGCTCTAAAGAAAGCCGTGTGTCTTTTCGGTTCCCCTAAAAAAATAATAGCAGATCAGGGCAGATGTTATATTAGCACAGAATTTAAAGAATTTTGCACCGATTACAACATAGAGCTACATCTAATAGCTACTGGCTCTGCCAGAGCCAACGGTCAGGTAGAGAGGGTAATGCGTACCTTGAAAAACCTACTAACTATTATCGAAAATGACGCCAATAAAGTCTGGAGAGACGAGCTAGACGAAGTACAATTAGCACTAAATAGCACTAGATCTAGGGTCACAGGTTTCACACCAACAGAACTCATGTTTGGCATACGCGCACAGTCTTTAGGAATGTCCCAAATAGCGTCTAATGTTAACATTCCTTCACGAGCTGATTTAGACGTCATAAGAAGTCAAGCATCAGCAAACATTCTTAAGGCGGCCAACTCACAAGAACGACTTTTTAATAGGGGCAAGGCTACGATAAAACCATTTGAGCCGGGCGATTATGTCTTCATCAAGTGTAGCGAGCGTAATCAGACAAAATTAGCTAAAAAATTTAAGGGACCATTCGTCATAACTAAAGTTTTAGATAACGACCGCTACGAATTAAAGAATATCAATAGATCTAGCAGACTTTATAAGTACTCTCATGAAAACTTGCGTGCGGTGCCTAGGGGTTTTGAAGGCCTGGTGGAGATATCCACAACGTTGATCAATGACGAGGATGACGTGTCGGCGGTCGATGAAAATGGGATTGACCTAATAGAGTCCTCAGACACCGATACCGAGACAGCGTCCAACGCTAGTGAAAAAACAATCACTGCCAGCTCTGACACGCTCTCGGCTTCGGAAGACGACTTTCGCATAGTTGTAGACGAAGCTCAAGTACACCGAAGTCAATGATTTCGATTTGTACGATATGGCATGCGTTTTAGTGTTGTAATGTAAAGCTGGTTGAAGGGGCCTCGTACGCCCGGGCCACGCTTTTGTAGTTTGTAACGTTAGGCTGGTTGAAGGGGCCTCGTACGCCCGGGCCACGCTTTGGTAGTCTGTAACGATAAGCTGGTTGAAAGGGCCTCGTACGCCCGGGCCACGCTTTGGTAGTCTGTAACGATAAGCTGGTTGAAAGGGCCTCGGACGCCCGGGCCACGCTTTGGTAGTTGGTTGAAGGGGCCCCGTACGCCCGGATCACACTACAAGGTAGAGTCGAAGGGGCCTAACACGCCCGGACCATAGTTGAGTATTCGGATGAAAGGGACGCCCGATCCACGTTACAAATCAGTCTGGTCAGGAAGGGCCGAGCGTACGTAAAGGTATACAATAACCTTTACTTGTTGGGACAGGTGGACATCCCAGGTCGTAGATGTACGACACTATGCGCACGAGGTCGTGCGACTATCAGGATTGGCCGTGTCGGCGCATCCGCCTCTCAATACGTCAAGACACTCAGTGTTGAACCGTGAGAGAGTGCGCACGCAACCACGTGCTCGGTGGACGTTACATTTTAATCCGTTTAATCGTAATTATCTGTAGTTAATTGTTGGAATCATTTATTGTAAAGAAGATCGAGAATTATACGTGAAGTGATTATTGCAATTGCTATTTTATTGAAATACCGTCTCCCTACCCGACAATCCACGCCTACCTGAAGATGTCTAACAACGCTGATGATAGTCGAAAGACTTCAAATTTATTATTTTGTTTTTGTTTTAAATTTTTGTTTTATTTTTATTTATTTTTATTAAAAAAACTTTATGCACAAGTAAACAAAATTCACTGTACAAAGGCGGACTTATGCCTTAGGCAAGTTTTTCTTTTATGTTATGCGCGTCATTTTCGCGTGAATAAATAGTTTTTCTTTCTTTCTTTCTTTCTAATTGCAGAAAGAAAGAAATGCAGACGAAGTGGCGGGTAGAAGCTAGCAATACCTAAAGATCTTTAGACATAACTGCTCAGAAAGAGCCTCTGTGGGTGTTTCCCAAACAAATTCGTATTACATCAAAGTAATAATAAAGTAGTAATATCATTGCTTAAGGCCCGCCATAGACGGACCGCATCTTGCAGTCGAGACCGGCTGCTCTAGAGCGGTCGCAGTGAAGTCGTACACGACTGCAACACGACCGCATAATGCAGTCGAGTACGACTGCTTGGAGCAGTTGTGTTCGACCGCAAAATAATACTGATGCGAGTTCATTTACAAGATGGATTTCGATGAAGAAACACTGGAGTGGCGCGCGGTCGGCAGCAACCGCTTGTAGCGGTCCGTGTATGGTGGGTCCGGCAGCTCAGCAGTCGACAGCACGGCGAAACTCGACCGCAGAGCGACTGCTCCGACCGCTCAGGAACTGCTCGAGCGGTCCGTGTACGGTAAGATTCAGACCAACCGGCTCGCATCGGGCCGGGCCGGACGGCATTTTACAATGCGGTAAAGAACATTGAAATGTATCAACAGTAATTGTAGTTCATATTTGCATGCAACTTTACCTCCGTCGGAGCCGTACGGATGCGTACGGCTGCCGCGGCATGCGTACGGATCCGTTCGGCTGCCGCGGCATGCGTACGGATGCGTACGGCTGCCGCGGCGTGTAAAATCCGTTCCGATGCGAGCCGGTTGGTCTGAATCTTACCTATTGCGGATATGAATTTAGTATGGAAACTGCAGATCGCCGTTCGGCGACCGCATCTTGCAGTCGGTCTCGACTGCAAGATGCGGTCCGTCTATGGCTGGCCTTACGCAAACTTTACATAGGAAAAAATATTTCTTTTGAAATAGAATAATTGATGTCAATTTTTTTACAAGATAATTGTTTTTTGGCCACCTTTGTACATTGGGTATAGAGGATGTAAAAAATTAAATTAAACATTTAAAAAACCCCAACGGCGGCCATCTCGGTTACAACCGGGAAATAAATAGATATAGAAATAGCAAATAAATAACACACAGTTTAAACCACTGAACGTATTGCGCTGTTTGGTACGCAGATAGTTATTATGACGTAGGCATGCGGTAAGAAAAGAATTCCCAAAATTCACCCCTAAGGGGATGAAACGGGGGTCCGACGTTTTTAATTAAAATTTTCGGAAAATTCTAAACTGATTTTCTAGACAAATGATTTTCTGTCACGTTTGGTTCATAAATATTCTATTGAAGATGTTACTCGACAGACAACATTCAATAATAATAGACAACATATTATCATTATTAAAAAAAAATATAATTAACTACCTATTATTAACAATATTTTTATCACAATAATTGATTACATTGTAGCTACAAGTTATGCTACGCAAATACTTATTATGAATAGATTATTAATCTGTACTAATATAATAAAACTTGAAAAGTTTGTTTGTTTGTTTGTTTAAAGCGGCAATCAAAGTCAAAACATTTATTTCATTATGATCATCAAAATACACTTTTTAACGTCATTTAACAGAAAGACAAAAAAATTTAAATTTAGTTGCTCATTCCAAAAGGTAGTTTCGTTTGAAGAAGAATTCGCAAGAAACTCCATCTAGAAACTACACACATACATACATCCATAAACTGAGGCCTTTTTCCCGTGGGGGTAGGCAGAAACCACAGAAAGCCACCTGCTACGATCCTTACATACTCCTTTTGCCTCATCTACGTTCATACATTTACAAACTGTTTATAAAAATATGTGTTACAATAAGTAGAAGGTACATTAATTCAATATTTATACGAATGTGAAGACGATGTACTTAATAAAGTTATTTAAAGTACATCCCAAGTGCTGTACTTTAGAAATGAGAGCTATTAATACAACAGTAAGAATCTTCGTTTCTCTAATAATCGTCTTCTGCGATGATCTTCTCATCGCTCTGGTTTTTTTTTTAATCTTCTTTTCTTGTCATAAATATTCTCAGAATGCTCTTCCTCAGAATTTTAGGACGGCCACCAGTCGGTTCACATTCAAGGTAAAAGTTAGCGAACACTTACATAAGAAGTTGGCAGACTCGTCCCACAGTTAATTTGTTGTACTTCTCCATCTATGTATTTTTTATCTCTCTCCCTATACTTTGTATATTTTGTGTGTATGTGTCACTAGGCCGACGAAGCAGTAATTAAAAATAAAATTAAGAAAATGGATCTGTTGGTCCGATTTGAAAAAAAGACACTACTTTAAGACCCGTAGCGCACTAGCGGCCTGGCCGCAGCGGCCAGTGACTCGCACATGCGTCGTTCGATCTCGCTGGCCGCAGCGGCTTGGTGTGGCCGCTGGCCGCGTGCGGCCAGGTGCGCGCGCTCTGTGGCGATTTCATACTAAGGTATGTATCACGATGGCCGCTGCGGCCAGGCCGCTAGTGCGCTACGGGTCTAACTATAATAAAGGCTATACAACCTTAATTTTAATTCGTTGCAAATCTTTCAGGGGGTGAATGTACTCATGAATATGAACAACTTTTATTAAGGGACATAGTACGAAATGTGAAAAAAAAAACAGCTGATCCATACATTTTGATCGTAATGTAGTACATTGTTGTATGGATCAGCTGTTATTTTTTTTCACATTTCGTACTATGTCCCTTAATAAAAGTTGTTCATATTCATGAGTACATTCACCCCCTGAAAGATTTGTAACGAATTAAAAATAAGGTTGTATAACATCACGATCCAAAGGTGTGGAGCAGTACACAAATACGTAAGATAAAGCGGGTGAAACCGTGGCGCAAAGCTAGCAACTAATATGTTTACACTTTGTAATGTATATTTTTTGCGTCGATCAATCTTTTGAAATTATCATACCTATTGTTTTTCTAGGGTACCGTACAACAGTCGGCAAGAACCGAACTCCTATAGGATCACTTTGTTGTCTGTCTGTCAAGACCCTTTTACTCAGGAACGCGTGGAGGTATTAAGCTGAAATTAATACCATATACTCAGGTCTGCTACCCCTTGAAGCAGTGAAAAAAACAAACTTCTAAGTCAACGCAACGCTACTAATATAACATCACGCCTATAATTCCTGAAGGGTTAGGCAGAGGTTTACCTATTATACACCTACTTACTTACATTTCGCCAGTTATGTTTAAGTTCCAAGTAAGGGACGAGCCTGTCTTTTTATTTTTGTTTTTTTTTTTAGGTGGTAAAAATCATCAAATGAGTCCTTCCGTCCTGGGTGGGGCGGAAGGGACTGTCAGACTTTTACTGACTAAAAAACCACCCTGTTCCTTCTGTTGCCCTTTACGTTTCCTGTTAAGACGTCCCGCAACCTCGGAAGGCAAATCCGGGCTCCTAATATTGTACGGAACTCTTGGCGTGCGAGTCCGACACGAACTTAATCAGCTTTTTTTTTAGAAGGTGGTAAGTAGATAGATATGTACTATATGGATTCTGGTCAGTAGATACTTATTTTGTACTAGCTATTGCCCGCGCCTACGTCCGCGTGGAACTTGTTTATATCGTACTTGCATACAAACTTCCAACCCCCTTTTCACCGCCTTAGGGGGCGATTTCCTAAATAAAAACTATCCTATGTCCTTCCTCGGTTCTTAAATTATCTCCATGCCAAATATCATCAAAATCGATTCAGCGGTTTAAGCGTGAAGAGGTAACAGACAGACAGACAGACAGACACACTTTCGCATTTATAATATTAGTATGGAAAGAAATATGTATGAGAAAAACACTGTTTAAAAAAAAAAAGATTTGACAGTCCATCGTGGTTGCTGACAGGTCGTATTTAAGCAGATTTAAATCTACACTTTATATAATTTTGCATAGTTTTTTTTCGTATGTTTGTTAAATCGTGCTAATCTTTAGAACTACTAGTCGTATTGGAAACAATCTTTTTGCGCTAACTGCCTCGTTGGTCTAGTGGTCGCAAAGCGCGACTGCTGAGCATGAGGTCTTGGGTTGGATTCCCAAGTCTGGCAAAGTGTTATTGGGTTTTTCCATCAGGAAAGTCTTAGTAGCAGCCTCGGAGTCTGGATTTGTGCCCGTTTGATGGCAATAAGCTCGCCCACTATTACATGGGACTTGGACATAATTGGCGAAATGTAGGTGTACCTACTGAGTACCTACGCCTCTGCCTAACCCTTTGAGGATTACAGGCGCGATGTAATGTATCAGTTGTTGATTGTTTTCTTTCTGGTCTATGAGTTTAAAAGCAATGACTTTTTAGAGTAAATTAAATATCAACTATTTCTACATCAAGACAGTGTAGTGACAAAGATAGAAAAGGGTATGCTTAGATGGTTCGGTCATGTTGAGAGGATGAGTGAAAGACGATTAACAAAAGGTATTTATATGGCAGAGGTGAGTGGCAACGCAGGGAGGGGTCGCCCTAGGAAGACCTACACTGACCTTATTGGTGAGGTTCTTCAGAAAGGTCAGGTGCGGAGTACTCGTAACCGGCGTGCTTGTATGACGAGATGTATGAACGTAGATGAGGCGAAAGGAGTATGTAAGGATCGTAGCAGGTGGCGTTCTGTGGTTTCTGCCTACCCCCATGGGAAAAAGGCGTGAGTTTATGTATGTATGTATTTGTATATCGTTAAGTTTACCATTTTAATTATACATTATTATTATAAGCACTAGAAGACGCAGAACATGCTCAAAATTGCCTATTCTGAGCAGTTTCCTTTTTAATTCTAAAGTCTACGCAGGCGAAGTCGCGGGAAAGAACTTGTCACAACATAAACATAAGTAACTCTATTTATTAAAAAAACATAATTACTTAATTTTGATAAAATGATGTATTAATATTGAATATCATTTGACTATAACAAATACTGATGTATTTCCATAATTTATCGAGCCCTTTATTAAAATATATAAAGGTTTGAATATATTAATTGAATCTACAACCTTGAATTAATAATAAGATAATAGATTATGACTGCCTCGTTGGTCTAGTGGTCGCAAAGCGCGACTGCTGAGCATCTTGGGTTCGAGTCCCAGGTCGGGCGAAGTGTTATTGGATTTTTCTATCAGGAATTTCTCAGTAGAAGCCTCGGAGTCTGGATTTGTGCCGAGTTGATGGTAATAGGCTTGCCCCCTATTTATATATCACATGGGACTTAAACATAACTGGCGAAACGTGGGTGTACTAATGGGTACACCTCTGCCTAACCCTTCGGGTATTACGGGCGTGATGTTGAAAATGATGATTATTAAAAATAGTTCATATTATGATGTTATTGTCTTAAATTATCATAAATATGTTTATGCGTTTTTTTATTCTGTGTTAGACAATCTTAATGTGTTTAAAAGGAATTTGACCCCTCTATAACTGTGGTTTGTTTACAATTTTTTTAAAACTTGCTTTTGACCGTGTCTTCGTCCGCGTAAATGTCGGATCCCCCCCCCCCCCCGATCTTCTCCATAGAGGCCTACCTCCGTTTTGGAACGAGCAACTAGCTTCAACTTTCTGATAACTGATCGACTCCTTGACAATTCAAAAGTGCCTGTAAATGGTCTAATTGATATAATAAGGGGTGAATTTCGGAAAATTCGTTCTTAGCGGACGACTACTAATATACCTCCCTGCCTCATCTTTATACGTCACGCGGTTTTGGATATTTCGTGATAAGTTAGTGTATGACCTTTCGCTTTTATATATTTATAATATTATGCGGTATCTCATGGAAATTGTACTATAATCTGTTAATCCAAATCCGATCAGCTGTTTTTGCGTCATTGAGTGTCGTGATGGCCTAGCGGTTAAGGCGCCCGCCTCTCATGCATGAGGTTGTGGGTTCGAATCCGGGCAAGTACCCATGTGACTTTTTCAATTCATATGTACTTTCTAAGTTTATCTTAGACATCACTGACATCGTTCCGTGCCTCGGAAAGCACGTTAAGCTGTTGGTCCCGGCTGTCATACGTGGATCTTTGACAGTCGTTACGAGTCGTCAGAAGCTTGAAAGTCTGACAAACAGTCTTACCTAGGGGTATCGTATTACCCAGTCACCGGGTTGTGGAGGTCAGATAGGCAGTCGCTCCATGTAAAATACTGGTACTCAGCTGCATCCGGTTAGACTGGAAGCCGACCCCAACAAAGTTGGGAAAAGGCTAGACAGATGATGAGTAAGAAACATCCATCCATCACCTTTCGCACATTTTAATAGTAGCTTAAGATGTGTTAGTTAAATTGTTTTGACGATACGGTACGGATCTGTAGACCATACATATATAATTAGTAAGAGTTTTATCATAAACATCCTTTCTATTCTTATTATAATATATATATGTATTTATGAGTATGTATATGTTACCGGCAATCTGTATAATTCAGGTATTATATACAATACCTAGGCAATGTATACAATATCCGTTGACCGGGACTTTCCTGCTCCTTTCCTGCTCTTTTATACACATTGCCGGCTGCGCTTTCGGTATTGTATAGAATACCTAGGCAAAGTATAAAATAAATAATATTTCATACATTACCTGTCCGTTTTAGGTATTCTATACATTGCCTAGGTATTGTATAGAATACCGGATTATACAGATTGCCGGTAACATATATATTATACATAAAATATATCGTATATACCTATGAGTTTATGTACTTGTGTACGTTTAAACTTATTTAGATATTTGTTTTAAATGATTTTCAAATCTCGTATCTGATTATTTCCGTATGTACAATTTTTTGCACCTGCTTTGTTATCTCTTCACCACCTTTGGTTGACTGGTAGAGAATGCCAGGCATTAAGTCCGCCTTTGTACGCTTTTGTTGCATAAAGTTTAAATAAATAAATAAATACCTTGTTCCGTACGGGAATCGTATCCGAGCTACGCAGCGCAGTAGCCAATAACTCAGCCGTTGCGTCAACTGTGTTACTAACCACGCACTTTTAAGCTATGTAAATTATTACGGTATAACACAATTATACACCTTATTTATATAGGTACTTGAGTCAAATTATAATAACAAAACATAAACATCAAGAAAACAAAATTAACAACTATAAATAATAAATGACACCAGCCTATTACTGTCCCACCGCTGGGCAAAGGCCTCTTCTCATACACAGAAGGTACGAGCATTGATCACCACGCTTACTCAAGGTGGATTGGCCTTTCAGACACATACATAGGTACAGTACCAGTCATAAGTGTAGTAGCATGCTAAGGTTTGAATTGCTGTGAACATGTGGTACAGGCCATACCTACATCTGTGTGTATAAGTGATGTATACAAAGTTAAAGTCAAAGTCAAATCATTTATTTTAATTAGGCCATTATAAGGCACTTTTGAACGTAATAACACAGTACCTACGTACACCTCAAAATTCGCACACGACGTCCAAAGGTCGTAAGTTTAACCAAAGTGTCAATCGATTTGCTTTGTGTATTGCTACTCCACTTATGACCGCTACTGCATGTACATAATATTAAGCAAAGTGTTATTGGGTTCTTCCATCAGGAATTTCTCAGTAGCATCCTCGGAGTCTGGATTGTGCCAGGTTGATGGCAGTAAGCTCGCCCCCTATTACGTGGGACTTAAACATAACTGGCGAAATGTGGGTGTACTAATGGGTACACCTCTGCCTAACCCTTCGGGGATTACAGGCGTAATGTTTATGTCCGATATCCGGCTCTACGATATATCAATGATAAACAAGCTTATGTTTTTTATGGCAACCATGAATTAACAGAAGTTTTAACTATGGTTTCTTGTCAATATTATAATAAATTGATGACGCAATTTACGTTGTTTATATTAATCAGCAAAAAAAAAACACTTTTGTTATGTCGGCGGAATTAAATTACATGGTTCCTTACTGAGTAACCAGAATGGATATGGTCAGAAATGAGTACATAAGAGAAAGTCTGAAAGTGGCGCCAGTGACAGAAAAGTTAAAAGGGAATCGTTTGTCTTGGTATGGGCATGCGAAAAGGAGGGATGAAACGCATGTGACCAGGAGAGTTATGAATATGAATGTGTATGGATGGAGAGGAAGAGGAAGACCAAAGAAAAGATGGATGGATTGTGTGAAGAATGATATGAAAGAAAAGGGCAAGTGATAGCATGACGACATTGTCATGACAAAATTATCATTTCCAAAACAATTATTACATATTAATTAATAATAGGGTAGATGACATCACTAACCAATAATACCAAGACATAACTTCTCTAAAGAAACACTTTATTTTAGCCCTGATAACCCAATTCATTTTCAATTAACTGTCTGTTTTGATTTTTTATTGCTTTCTAATTTATAAATAGTTAGTCAATTGAGTCTACTCAAAAGTGACGTCATAGTTATTTACACCATACAAAATCTATGGGAGAATAGCGTTTTGACAGGTTAGAAAAAGTACGTCAGTTGATTGGTGGTGTCATCTACCCTATTTATTATTACATAGCAAATATACACATCAAAAAAGTCTAGGGATCAACATCCCTAACAAATGTTAGGGATGTTGATCCCTAGACTTTTTTGATGTGTGTAATTATACTCTACACAAATAATTGTAACACAAACCTATGGTTTGACAAGCGAACGTTTTAAACAATAACTTGCTTGCTTATCAACAAATACTTTTACTAATTTTAATGTAGTCAAATATTTCAGTTGGTATAACATACTTGTTTTACGCAAAATAAAATGATTTATTTATTTAGGTATCTAATATGTAAGTACAAAATTTACAAAAAAAAAGTATCATATTAAATTCTGCGTAATAAAATCATTCCAAATACAGCTTGTAACAAAAACCCTGTCCGATCCTTAAGGTTATTATTCGGCATCGTACTGCGTACACATATACGTAACCATTTAATGGATTTGAGATTATTATTTTTCCCCAGTGAAAAAAAAAAAGAAGAAAGAAGAAGTAATTAAATTAAAATAAAACATAAAAACTGATCAACGGCAACACTGATCTGACAGGGTTTTTGTTACATAGTGTATATATGTAAAAAAAGGTTGCTAAAATTTTGATAATGTGACAAAATAATTTTGGCAAAATGGCAGTATCCCGAACGTAACACAACGCCTGTTCGGCTCTAAGGGATACGCAGGGGTACATTGGAACACCTGCAATGCGTCAAAAGTACGCGACAGTGGCGCCGCTCGCCCTATACGGGCCCTGATGTATTAAAATACATATATTGAGGGCCCGCCCACCTGACTGCAGAAAAGCTCAAATGCAGAGTAATGATTTTTCACAATAGGAAACAATAAATGTTTATTTTTTCCTGGGAAGTTTTAGAGTTTAAGTGAGTATACTCAATGAATTTTACAAAGTCAAATCATTTATTTCAATTAGGCCATTATAAGGCACTTTTGAACGTCATTACATGAAAAAATTAGAATTGAATCTAGTTGCCACTTCCAAAAGGTAGTTTTGTATGGAGAAGAATGGGCAAGAAACTCCATACGTACTCTTTTAAAATCAATGTTTTACAATATTATTATTTGTAAGAGTCATACGTAATTACATGTGAATGCAATGTACCATATATAAAAACTACTATGTAATAACACACAAAAAGAATTTATATTACAAAAAAGAAAAAAATAATAATATTAACAAGCTTGATTTTGTCTGGAATTAATAGTAATTGTCCTATGGAGCAGGACCAGCATGTTTCCAAGCAGTCTTATCTTGAATATAAGCCTCTAATTACAGATAGGATCAATACATGTACCTAGTCTTTTCCCAACTATGTTTGGGTCGGCTTCCAGTCTAACTATGCAGCTAAATACCAGTATTTTACATGAAGCGACTGCCTATCTGACCTTCACAACCCAGTAACTTGGTAATACGATTCCCGGAAATGTTTTCTGATAAATTTTAAGACCAATGTATCCTGCTTATGTGTAATAGGAAGTTTCATTAAAATCGGTTCATTCATTTCGAATAAGGACTTGAAAGTTTGTACGAAATGCTGTACGGCGTAAACGTAAAACCACTGGAATCATGAATGAAAGTGCATTTTCATGACCACTTTCTCTCTTGGCACGCTGCCAGCGAATTCAGTGTCAACCTGTAGAATGCCAGACAGACAGACAAACCATCCATAGTCTAGCACGAGCTCTGGAGCGAAACCTGGACTTATCAATAAGGGCGACTGCTGACCACAGAGCTATAGCTAGAGTCAAATTGGAGGTAGGGCAACATTGGTTACAGGTAGGGGGAAAGTAAAAAAAATATCATAATTGATCTGCCCTTGAAGCATGGGCTCCTAAATCAATCACCATGTATATCACTGAACTCTAGATCAGTGATGTACATTCAATAGCTATAAGTAGACCAATAATTTCTGTGACAGCGCATGACCATGGATCTAAGAACTATTAAATCCTCAATGATGAAGTACAAGCGAACAAGATGGTTGAACTTCCAGATTTAAATATAGAGATCTAAGGTTGGGCATTGTGATTTCAAGGTAAGGCATTGCCCCACAATGCCCCCCTCCCCTAGCTACGGCCCTGGCTGACCATGAGCTCTTGTGATTCCCAGGTCGGGCCACTGCCCAACAATAATAACACTTTATTGGGTTTTTCCATCAGGAATTTCTCAGTAGCAGCCTTGGAGTCTGGATTTGTGAACGGTTGATGGCAATGGACTCGCCTCCTATTACATGGGACTTTAACATAACTGGCGAAATGTTGATGTAGTAATGGGTACACCTCTGCCTAACCCTTTGGGGATTACAGGCGTGATGTTATGTTATAAACATGTAAAAAAAATACATTGAACAAAGGCGGACTTAATGCCTTACCTTGTTATATGTGTATAAAAATGGTAGAAAATTTCACGTGTTTTTCCTGTGTCTGTAAAACAAAGCTTTTAGCTTTATGTTTAATTAATGATACTATGATTATATAAAAGGCACCAGTTACTGACTGAAGGGATTGTGCTATTTGCCACACAGATAATTATTATGACATAGGCATGTGCTAAGAAGAAAGATTTTCCAAAATTCACTCCCTTCACGATTAACAAAAGGTATTTATATGGCAGAGGTGAGTGGCAACGCGAGAGGGGTCGCCCCAGGAAGACCTACACTGAACTTATTGGTGAGGTTCTTCAGAAAGGATGTATGATGAACGTAGATGAGGCGAAAGGAGTATGTAAGGATCGTAGCAGGTGGCGTTCTGTGGTTTCTGCCTACCCCTATGGGAAAAAGGCGTGAGTTTATGTATGTATGTATGTCACTTCCTTATGAGAATTACACGGGGGTCGAAAGTAACTTAATAAAACCATGTGTTTGAAATCGCAAGCAGAGGTTGTAGGATATAAAAATAGCTCATAATCTTGTATTCAAACTCAACTGGCAAGTGTAACATGTAGCTAACTTCACTAGGGTACACCCAACAATCATAATCAACACCATTTTTGACCATTTAAATAACTTTAAATAGCCAAAAACCGACCTCGCCCCAAAAATAACGAACAGTAACATTTACCTTCTACGATTGGTAAATTTAACGATGCGTTTTGACCATATCGGAAACCAACAACATCAATCAATAAAATCAAGGCTCCTGAATATATTCAAGACGACAGAAAGAGATAGATTTATGTGACATGTTAGTGTGGAAGCGAGACGGGATACCACGCAATCGCATTGAGGTAAAATATTGCAGTGTAGATGGTTATATTTAATTTTAATGATACTTCATCTCTCTTGCACCTGCATCTGTCTGGTTTTGGTATTGATTGCCTACGTGGCCGCCCTCCGGCAGGATATTGTTTGAGGGTTGGTCATCCCCTAATGTTGGAAAGAACTGTTAAAGTAACAGTTCCGAATACTACCCTGAACAGTGATATAAAATAACAGCGATAGGAAGTATCGTTCTTTTTTTAACGACCATTTTCTTAATTTAAAAGTCTCATCTAAACTAATAATAAATTCGCGCGGTAGAAGTCGCGGGAAAAACCTAGGACGGATTTCTTATTTTCAATAGTTTAGTAAGAGATAATCTCTAAAATAAAATCTATAAAATAAAATAAAAAATCCTTTTATTTATTTTATTTATTTATACATTTTTATTTATATTTTAACATTTAATATTAAAAAAATAGTTCATCAACTTTTTTTAACTAAACTATAAATAATAACATTATTATTAAATATTGCACTATGGAAGCTTGCGTGTCCAACTCGCACTTGGCCATATTTTTTTCAGAAGTAATGAAAAATGCAGTTTTTTTGCAAAATTCGTTTTTAGATGTACATCGAGCTACAAGCTTTTAAAAGTCGGTTATTGCAAAGCAGTCGTAGTCAAATTTCATCAAAATCGGTAATTACTCACTAATTGAAATAAATGTTTTGACTTTGACTTGACTTAATGCCTTAGGCATTCTCTAAGTCAACCAAAGGTGGTGAAAAGATAACATGGTAGGTGCCAATTATTTTGCTAAATATTATTACATCAAAATTTAGAAGTGCGATATTTAAAACGTACCTAATATTTTTTAATGGAATATATTTTTATTAAATGTAACTAGTATTCTGGAACGGTATTCATAACAGGTGTTACTTATGATAGTTTCTTAACCCACCCCTGTGGCTATCTACTTGATATTCAGTCTAATCTAGGTCCTCTCCGCGAGTGCATGCAAGTTCGTGCAACCGAAATGTGGTTCAAGAAAAATGAGCGAAAATCACCTTTATTGCTGTGAGTAGCATTCTATTATTATTGTAAGCGACGATTGAGTATTTCTTTCTTTTTTTCCATTTTTTTAGATGATTTTCTGATGAAGGGGCGTGACCTATTTTTAGACAAAGAAATTATGGGGTTGGTGAAGGGCGTATAAAGGTGATACAGTTATAACTAAGTGATCAAATTAGTTTTGCTTGCGTGTTTAAGGGCGATTTTAGCGATCACCGTTTTTTTTAAGAAACTTTGGTGATTTTGGTTATTAATGTTGAATGCAGCAGCAACTGTATTTCGCCTGGGCTAATGACGTTTTTAAGCTAATGTGGAGTGCCAATAACCATTATCGATATAGTTTTTTTTATCACCACTTTTCTTTGTTCTCCATACAAACGCGTACAAGTCATCACTAGCTTCCAAATGATTTATTTTAGTACAAAAGCGGACTTAAAGCCTTAGGCATGAGTCTACGCGCAAATTTTCTTAATCACCACACTTGTCGAACAAGATGGTGATTCAAATATTAGGTCACAAAAACGATGCTTATCAGCTCGCTAGATGTTTTCTTGTATTAGGACACATTTTCTCCTTAGGCATGAAGATGGACAGTTGCAGTTTCTGGAAGCCTTCTGACCGGAGCGGGGATCCCGATTGACATCAAGAGAAAACGTCCTTTTGAAAGTCATTTGAACAAAGGATAGGACAAATCCTGTCTTTTATTTAAATGTCCTTCAAAAAGACCGACTGACGGATGACCCCTTGCGTTTTATAAGAAAATGGCGCCATAAGACTGACAATAACGGTTCCCATGTAAATTATGGCGCCGTTGTCTTATAATTCCCATGGCAATCGTCTTTGTTAAAAGTCTGATAGTGGCGCTATGGTCTTAAAAACCCAAGCTTAAACGCGTATTTTGTGTAACTAAAAATGTGTCGCGGAAATTCGGTGGCTCATTTTATGTGGCGCAAAGTTCGTCGGTTAATAAGGAGTCACGTCATGTCTTGCACAGATATCGGGTATGTATGGTGGTGGTGGATTCTGAAAGCTTGGGAATTCACAAATTGATGAAACGTCTCGTTTCTTATAGGAATCGAGAGGTTTCGTTTCTTTACGAATTCTTGAGTTATTTTTTTTATTATTTCGATTCAAAATTCTATATCAATGAGGCTATTAAAAGGCATTTTTGAAAGTCATTATACAAAATACATATAGGGTTAGAGTTTTCATTTTACGAAGGTTTCTCTCTCTGAAACCTCGACCACCACTAGCTTGGTACCAGTTCCCAAAGCCGGTGGTAAACCTACACATTCTTTTTATTAAAAACACAATCAAAAAAATTATAAATTATCGAAATCAATAATCGTGCTAGATCGATCGTC
This sequence comes from Hoplodrina blanda, assembly GCA_949316365.1. Classification (NCBI taxonomy): domain Eukaryota; kingdom Metazoa; phylum Arthropoda; class Insecta; order Lepidoptera; family Noctuidae; genus Hoplodrina; species Hoplodrina blanda. Next base: position 6,986,400 of record OX438574.1, on the reverse strand, counting down.
AAGAAACTTTCGGTTTCAATATTTAACGGGTCGTAACTAGGAGTACATTGTAAAGTTATCGTTCGTTAAATGTAACGGCTCGTCATTGTGACTAGTCGTCATTGGTAACTTTAACTGATCGTAACATGTACGGATAGTTTACAGTAAGCGTCGTCGGTATTATTAATTGTCATCTGTATTCCGTTGACGGTTACTGTCGAAATCGTAATCGTAACTGTTTATCACTATTATTTTAATTATGATTACGAATGGTCACTTTTACAAGTCGTAATATTTTTTCATATCGTCTTTCATTTTCATGTTTAGTAAAATTTTCCGAGGTCTAGCACGACTGCGCGAAGTAAATGTAACGTAATTAATATCTATTTTTTAAATTTGGAATAAGGTAAACGCACCTTTTAACGACCTACTTTCTTCTTCTTCTCCATGATTTAAGGAAATCCCTTTTTACTATAATTTTTGGGCCCAGTAAGTGGCCACGTTTATCGCGGCATCAGTAGGGTTGACAACGTCCTAAAGTGCAGGTGTAGGGACACTTCAGAGGAAAACGAATTACTTTTCTTACTCGTGTGGGCAGTAAGGTCTTACGACCCCACACACTAGTGTCAGAGTATCTAAACCGCCTCAAGGGCCTCTGACATGGTTTGAGTGGGACAGTAATAGGCTGGTATAAGTCCAGGTTTCCTCACGATGTTTTTTAACGAATTACTGCAAATTACTCCGAATTTTCAGTAATTCGTTAGTTTTAACAGACCCTTCTTTTGTAAAATTAAGACAGACACGCGTTATTGTTAATCGACTATATCATGTAGATTCTAACATTTGAGATTTCTTATGTGGATTAGATAAATAAAAAAATAATTGGTTTAGTTAGCAATAAGGAACCTTATATTTTCGTCAGTTCGTCTGTCTGTCTGTTCGTGCCTTAGAACTGGGAACACTCCGGTACCCAGTTACGACTATGACCCTCAATATAATATCTTCTTAACGTTCAGAGTTAAAATTTCTATTTTTTTTTCGAAAAAAGTTTAAATGTTAAACTAAATTTTAAGGTATTTATATGGCAGAGTTGACTGGCAACGCAGGGAGGGCTACACTGACCTTATTGGTGAGGTTCTTCAGAAAGGTCAGGTGCGCAGTACTTGTAACCAGTATGACGAGATGTCTGAACGTGGACGAGGCGAAAGGAGTATGTAAGGATAGCAGGTGGCGTTCTTTGGTGTCTGCCTACCCTCATGGGAAAAAGGCGTGAGTTTATGTATGTGTACATGTAAATTTTAAATCCTCTACGATCAATGTACTGTTGGATGGTCTGTGTATGGTCTATCATGAAGTTCTTCTTCTTTTTCGCGAGCCTCTTCAACTACTGAAGGCTGGCCGTCAGTTTGGAAATCTTAAATCTGTCCTTCGCGAGACGGAACAGTTCAGCGGCGCTGTTGATGCCAGTCCACTCGGAAATATTGCGCAGCCACGATCTTCTTCTTCTGCCTACTGCATATGGTCTTCTTCCAGCCACTTTGCCCATCATTATGAGTTGCAGCAGTTGGTATCTATCGTGTCACATAATGTGATCGAGATAACCAAGTTTTCTCTGTTGGTCGGTCTGTATAATTCGGCGTTTCTGATCGGCTTGATGGAGAACTTTTATATTGGTCACTGTATGTTACTAGCTTTTTAGCTTCTCTGGGTTGTGGAGGTCAGATAGGCAGTCGCTCCATGTAAAATACTGGTATTCAGCTGCATTCGGTTAGACTGGAAGCCGACCCCAACATAGTTGGTAAAAATCTACGCAGATGATGATGTTACTAGCTTTTTTTTAGCGGTCAATGACAGTTTATATTGAGTCAGCCCATTTGGCAAGGAGTTTGGCACTCACAGTAACGTCTTTCAGCTCCTGTGATGAGCAGACAACGAGAAAACAGGACACGATATCAAGTGTCCTATCGTTTGTGGGGCAGCACCACATTTACACTCCAGAGTCATTTATGAATCTCTATCTGCACAGGTTTTGCTTGCTTCGGCCGACCAGTGTCCGGAGTTTGTTTAAAAACCTGTAGCCAGCATACGCCTGTAGGCCCACATTTCGAAGCCTTCTTCATCGTGAAGTCCATTGGATCTAAATTTACAAAAAAAAAACACTGTTTTAAATAATATTAAATTAAAAAACCTCATCATCGTCTTCCTGCCCTTGTCCCATGTTACTTGTGGTCGGCGCAACACGTTTTCCTCTTCCACTCTGTCTTGTCAGCCGTCATGCAATCACTGACTCCCCTTTCATTCATATCATTCTTCACACAATCCATCAATCTTTTCTTTGGTCTTCCTCTTGCTCTCCATCCATTCACATTCCTATTCATAACTCTCCTGGTCACATGCGTTTCATCTCTCCTCTTCACATACCCATACCAAGACAAACGATTCCCTTTCAACTTTAAAAAACCTACGAGTGTTGGCGCCTCTTCTAAGTTTCTGAGTTTAATAACGTCATAAAATATGTACTTAGTCAAAGATTTCACAAAAATGCTACCAAATATAGGCTAATTTTTCAATAGTTAGATAACTTTTATCTCCGCTCAAAGTTATCTAACGATTGAAAAAATAGCCCTAATGGACATAAAAACTAAAAATTAAAGAAAATTACAGTATTTATACCCATTTTATTATCTTTTACTGGCTTACCTGTATTGGGAAGGTTATACTTTGACCTAATTTTCCTGTTGGTAATGGCGCTAAATGCTGAAATACAGGTTTTGAAACTAGTTCGGCAATGTATGCTGTCTACAAATAATTGCCTTATAATATCTAGCCCATTTGACGATGTAAAGATTTTGTGAAACTGTTTTTGGAAATAAACTTTTTATTAATAGGGTATTTTGCCCTATATATTATGAGAAAAATTCTAAAAATATACAGCTGAGATAGTTAGTATTAAACAGACGGAAAATATTAGTTTTAGATTTCTTATAACTTACAAGAGATGTAGTGACAAAGATAGAAAAGGGTATGCTAAGATGGTTCGGTCATGTTGAGAGGATGACTGAAAGACGATTAATAAAACGTATTTATATGGCAGAGGTGAGTGGCAACGCAGGGAGGGGTCGCCCTAGGAAGACCTACACTGACCTTATTGGTGAGATTCTTCAGAAAGGTCAGGTGCGCAGTAGTCGTAACCGGCGTGCTTGTATGACAAGATGTATGAACGTGGACGAGGCGAAAGGAGTATGTAAGGATCGTAGCAGATGGCGTTCTGTGGTTTCTGCCTACCCCCATGGGAAATAGGCGTGAGTGTGTGTAAGTATGTAGCACTCTTCCAACGTTTTAGTTCGCGTGATTTTTCTTACGGATCCCTAATTTTTTTATAATAAAATATAGCCTATGTCACCCGGGGATAGTGTAGCTTCCCAACAGTGAAAGGATTTTTCAAATCGGTTCAGTAGTTTCGGAGCCTTTCAAATGCAAACAAACAAACAATCAAGTCTTTCCTCTTTGTAATATTATTAGTATATATTTGTTTTAAGACCGTTTATGTCGTACGACATAACATACAAACTTACAAGTCCTTATTATTCGGAATGAATGAACCGATTTTAATGAAACTTTCTACGCTTAAGCAGAATACATAGGTCTAAAAAGTTATCAGAGAACATTTCCAATTAAAAAAGATAATTGAAAATATATATACTGTTTCTATGAAAAACTTAAATTCGGTCTAATTTAGCTGTAACGTAATTTTTCAAAAAAAATCTCAACTTACTTTTTAGACCTATATACTACCTATCCTGCATATGTGTAGAAAGTTTCAGTAAAATCGGTTCATTCATTCCGAAAAATAAGGACCTGAATTGTATGTACTGCCGTACAGCGTAAACGCTCGTAAAACATTTTCAATTTCCGCGCGTAAGTTTGCGAAAACAATGGACGCCACGACGTGTGGACCGGGGTCCGTAAGTCCGGGTTCGCGTAAGTCGAGTAGCGTAAGCCGAGGTCGAGTCACTAAGAGCCATTACGCACTGTCGACTAGTGGCCGGCGACTTGCAGCCATTTGTGCGTCGCCACTACGCGGCGAGTCGTCGAGTCGCTCGAGCGACGGGCGACCAAATGCGTGAACACCTATTTGATTTGATGAAAGTCACAGTCGCTGTCGACCGAGTCGCCGGCGACAAGTCGACAGTGCGTAATAATAATATAATAGGTTTTAGCCGGTTTACCGGCCACCTCTAGTTTTCGGCCAGTTCGTAATTATAATAATAAGAAAACTTTACCCCATACAAATATAATACAAAACAATGCCTATATATTTTATTGGTTTATACCTGGCTCATGAATTTGTAGATTTTTAATGAAACAATTATTTTTAATAAATCCTCCAAAAGGTTTATAGTGCACGCATGTGTCGAAATCAACAAATAAAATAGTGCGCGCGTTTTTTTACAAGGTAAGTTACAAAGTTGTTTATCGTTTTATTAGTATAAATTGTTGTTCTGTGAATGACAGATGAGTTGAACAATATAAACGTTAAGTGATTTGAGTATGATGATTTGAGTGATTTGATTCCCTACAAGTGGTATTAGACAGTCAGAAAACAACAATAAATATATTACAGAGACTTACTCCAAAAATATTGAAGAAACAAATATGGAAACGAGAAAAACATGGAAAAAGAAGCTGATTTTAAGAAGACGATCATTATCAACTGTTTCTTTCAATACCATGATAAGTATTGAAAGAGACTAATAATAATATCGTTTCAGAGACGAAATTTCAAAGAGACTCATTAATAAAGATGGTGTGGATATCAATCACGAATTTAGAAGATATTTTTTCATATGAATTCATTATTTTTGTCTTGTCATATTATATTGTTTAAAGGCTATATTCGTTTTTATTCTGAATGTTTTTTTTTTGTAATTAAGCCTGTATATATTGTAAGTACATAATAATTAAATAAAAATAACAACAAAATAAAAATTAATTTTATTAAACAAAAATGTTACTATTCAAGAGTGTGTTACATTCGATTCGCGCCTAAAACTTCATTTTTTCGGTTTTATTCAGAGCAAAATTACGGTTTTAGAAAGATTGAGTGTTGATTTAGTGCTCTGAAAAGTAAAAGGATAATTTTAAATTACGGTTTTTTATAGCGAAGACAATACGCTTATAGCTTTTTACGAAAATAAACTACAGTTATCTTTTAGGACTAATACTACTATTATAGTGTAAGAAAATATTTTATGTTATGCGTTTTTCTAACAAGATATAATTATAGGGTGACTGGTAATTAGTGTACGATATTTATATACATGATTGTACTCATGATAATGAGCAACTTTCCAAAAAAAAAAAAAAAATCTAAAAATGAAAAATATGTAGGTACAGTAGCGATCATAAGTGCAGTAGCATGCTAAGGTTTGAATTTCTGTGAACACGGGGTACAGGTTATATACATAAATCTGTGTGTTTAAGTAATGTATTCAAAGTTAAAGTCAAAGTCAAATAATTTATTTAATAAGGCCATTATAAGGCACTTTTGAACGTAATAACACAGTACCTACGTACACCTCAAAATTCGCACACGACGTCTAAAGGTCCTAAATTTAACCAAGGTGTCAATTGTTGATTTGCTTTTTAGATTGCTAATCCACTTATGACCGCTACTGTACCATACCATACCTTTGTGGAGGCCTTCCTACACTGCCTTCCGTACGTTGTCGCCACTCGAGAGCTTTACGACCCCAACGGTCGTCTGCTCTACGAGCTATGTGCCCTATCCATTGCCACTTGAGTTTTGTAATTTTGAGGGCTATGTCTTACTTTAAATAATTGCCATTAATTTGAAAACTAACTGCCTGCCGCGTTGGTCTAATAGTCGCAGAACGCGACTGCTGAGCATGATATCTTGTGTTCAATTCGCAGATCGGGCAAAGTGTTCTTGGTTCTACCATCAGGAATTTCTCAGTAGCAGCATCGGAGTCTGGATTTGTGGCCGTTTGATAGCAATACACTCGCCCCCTTTTACATGGGGCTTAAACATAACTGGCGAAATGTGAGTGTAATAATGGGTTCATCTCTGCCTAACCCTTCGGGGATTACAGGCGTGTTCTTTGAAGGTCGGTCATAGATGCGTTTCCCTGACCCGGTTCGTACTAACATCGAAGTACCTCCGCAGCTGACACCGGTCCCCAATTTGGATGCTAGTGGTATTTAAGATCGTTTACGCTGTACCTACATTATTTCATACAATCTTTCAAGTCATTATTTTTCGAATTGAATGAACCGATCGTTCCTTGCAAAGTATGTGCGGTGTAACTTTGAACGATAGAGTGAGAAATGAAGTTATACGAGACCGTTGCGGATTAAAAGAGGATGTAGTGACAAAGATAGAAAAGGGTATGCTTAGATGGTTTGGTCATGTTGAGAGGATGAGTGAAAGACGATTAACAAAAGGTACCTATTTATGGCAGAGGTGAGTGGCAACGCAGGGAGGGGTCGCCCTAGGAAGACCTACACTGACCTTATTGGTGAGGTTCTTCAGAAAGGTCAGGTGCGCAGTACTCGTAACCGGCGTGCTTGTTTGACGAGATGTATGAACGTGGACGAGGCGAAAGGAGTATGTAAGGATCGTAGCAAGTGGCGTTCTGTGGTATCTGGGAAAAAGGCGTGAGTTTATGTATGTATGTATGAATGAACCGATTTAATTCTCTCCATCTAACTTCAACTTTCTGACTGACTGACCGACTCTTGCAAAAGTGGCTGTGATTGGTGTAATTGAAATTAATGTTTTGACTTTGACTTTGACTTAATGAAACTTCTAACACATAAGCAGGATACATAGCTCTAAAAAGTTACGAGTAGTTGAAACATTTTCGAACAACTATTAGTTGCAGCTAAATTCGATCCAATTCCTAATATTTTCTTTTAAATATGACATGCCACCAAAAACAAAACTTGTAAAAATTCCAAGTCTCGCAACTCAGTTCTTCTACCGTAAAAAGTTGTGAGATCCATGTAAGTAGTACCAAGTCAGTCGATTTATTCAGTCCCTACTTAAGGGGACCTTCTGTCTTAAGTTATTACGTAATTAGCATTTATGTTTAAATGAAATAAATTGACTTGGCCAACGCATGAAAACACAATGTAACTCACAAGCAATATATTGTAGTAAATAAGATTGTTTAGTGCGATAGCAAAATCGTGCTGACTGAGTCGCGAGACTTGGTTTTTTACAAGTTTTGTTTTTGATGGCATTGTGTTTTCATGCGATGGCCAAGTCAATTTATTTCATTTAAACATAAATGCTAATTACGTAATAACTTAAGACAGAAGGTCCCCTTAAGTAGGGACTGAATAAATCGACTGACTTGGTACTACTTACATGGATCTCACAACTTTTTACGGTAGAAGAACTGAGTTGCGAGACTTGGAATTTTTACAAGTTTTGTTTTTGGTGGCATCTCATTACTTTTTGTAGAAAAAAAACTGAACTGCATAAATAACTTTGTAATCCCATATGATTATATCATGTCATATGGGATTACAAAGTTATTTATGCAGTTGGTGTATCTCGAAAACTGGACTGAAATTGCAAAATATTTTAGCTTTTCTTTGATTTATACACTAAACACTAATTGCATTAAAAATTTGAAGCTTCTATGTCTACTAGAAGTGCCTTAGACTTTTAATGATCACACCAACTGCATAAATAACTTTGTAATCCTTTAAGATGATATGATGTCATATGGGATTACAAAGTTATTTATGCAGTTGGTGTGATCATCAAAAGTCTAAGGTACTTCTAGTAGACATAGAAGCTTCAAATTTTTAATGTGATTAGTGTTTAGTGTATAAATCAAGGAAAAACTAAAATATTTTGCATTTTCAGTCCAGTTTTCTAGATACACCAACTGCTTAAATAACTTTGTAATCTCATTATGTCATGATATAATCGTATGGGATTACAAAGTTATTTCTGCAGTTCAAATTTAAGAATTGGTGTATCTAGAAAACTGGACTGAAATTGCGAAATGTTTTAGTTTTTCCTTGATTAAAACACTAAACACTAATTGCATTTAAAATTTGAAGCTTCTATGTCTACTAGAAGTGCCTTAGACTTTTGATGATCACACCAACTGCATAAATAACTTTGTAATCCTTTAAGATTATATCATGTCATATGGGATTACAAAGTTATTTATGCAGTTGGTGTATCTAGAAAACTGGACTGAAATTGCAAAATATTTTAGTTTTTCCTTGATTTATACACTAAACACTAATTGCATTCAAAATTTGAAGCTTCTATGTCTACTAGAAGTGCTTTAGATTTTTGACTATCGGTTTAAGAATTGGTGTATCTAGAAAACTGGACTGAAATTGCAAAATATTTTAGTTTTTCCTTGATTTATACACTAAACACTAATTGCATTCCAAATTTGAAGCTTCTATGTCTACTAGAAGTGCTTTAGACTTTTGATGATCGGTCAGTCAGTGAGTGACAAAATTAAGAACTTTGACTAGTTATAATTCTTAAACTACTGGTTCAAATTGAATGAAATTTGAAATATACCGTGTTTATACAATGCTTGCTTGGTAACTAGAAATACAGGCTTCTAGTTTAATCCACAACAAAGTTATAAGGGGTTGAAAATGGCCTGAACTGCTTCGAGAAAATAATGGTACGGCCGTGCCGCTTTTTTTTGCTCGACTTGGCGGGGGCACTGCCGTGCCCCTCGATTTCGAAAATGTTCTCAACCCCTTTAGACCTGTGTATTACCTATCTTGCTTATGTTAAGAAAGTTTCATTAAAATCGGTTCATTAATTTCGGAAAGTAATGATTTGAAAGCTTATATTAAATGCCGTACGGCGTTAAGCCCAACACACACAGAGAGCGGAAGCGGGACGTGAGCGGGACGGAAGCGGAACGTAAGCGGGGCGTGAGCGGGACGTGAGCGGGTCGTGAGCGGGGCGTAAGCGGGACGTAAGCGGGACGTGAGCGGGACGTAAGCGGGACGTAAGCGGGACGTGAGCGGTACGTGAGCGGGACGTGTAAAGCAAGTCGATTCTGTAAAATAGCATCAACTCGCATTCACTCTCACTTCGCTTGACGTTGATTTCGCTATCGCTATTGGTCGCTTCGGAGCGGAGTTGATTTTATTGGTCGCTTCGGAGCTTTAAGCGACCAATAAAATCAACTCCGCTCCGAGCGAGCGAGACGTGAGCAGGACGTGAGCGGGGCGTAAGCGGGACGTGAGCGAGACGTGAGCGGGACGTGAGTGAGACGTGAGCAGGACGTGAGCGAGACGTAAGCGAGACGTGAGCGAGACGTGAGCGGGACGTGAGCGAAACGTGAGCGGGGCGTGAGCGGAGCGTAAGCGGAACGGGAGCGAGACGTGAGCGGGACGGAAGCGGAACGTGAGCAGTACGTGAGCGAGACGTGAGCGGTACGTGAGCGTGACATGAACGGGACGTGAGCGGGACGTGAGCGGTACGTGAGCGTGACATGAGCGGGACGTGAGCGGGACGTGAGCGGTACGTGAGCGTGACATGGACGGGACGTGAGCGAGACGTGAGTGGGACGTGAGTGGGAGGTGAGCGAGACGTGAGCGGGACGTGAGCGGGACGTGAGCGGGACGTGAGCGGGACGTGAGCGTCCCGCTTTCTGTGTGTGTTGGGCTTTAACGCTCTTAAGAGATCAGGTACAGTTAACAAAAGAAATAGGTATGCAGGGTCGTCAGATATAGTTGAAGATTTCTTAGAAACCGATGGATGTCTTCGATTGAAACTTAACTTAATTAATCAACTGTTTTTTATCTACTTTTTAAATTAAATTACATTTCAAAACATCCATTCGTTTTTCAGAAAGCTTCAACTATACAGGGTCATTGAAAATTTACCCGAAACCTGAAAAGGGGTCATTGTATTAATCACTAGCTGTTACCCGCGGCTTCGCCCGCGTTAGTTTAGAATTTGACAACCAATTCGGGTTGTACTGGGCTTGTTGTTCGGCCAGATCCAGAATTATTAAATACGGACCAACTGTGACTCATAAAAGTCCGTCGACGTTTAGTTTGCATTTCTGCATGAGAGGTCCCTCTCGCCTGCGACTGTTCTGGAGTTTCTGTCGCTGTAATGGCTGATCTTGTTCTCTGAGACGAAGTTATGTTTGAACAGGCGTCTCAGTTGCTCTTACAGCTCTCTGGCTTTTGGCTTGTTCCTCCAAAAGCAATTGCGTTTGGAAGGGCGTCTCAGTCGCTCTCTGAGAAGCTTGGCGTGCGGGCGGCTTGGCTCTCCAGTCTTTCCTGGCTTAAGAAAATATCTCATCAGCTCTCAAAGCTGCTTGTCGCTTCGCTTGTGCTTGCCTTCTTAATGCGGCATGAACGGGAGATTCCTGGGATTGAGCAGTAATTTTTGCTCAGGCTCGCAATGAGCTTTTGCCTGAGTTGGAACTGCGAGATATTTTAAAATAGAAAAAAGTAACCTACCCTAATAAAAACACACCGAACATACCTCGAACGATAATATAAACAGTACTGAGGGACAGACTTAACTTTGCCGTTGGAAAACTGTTGTCTACATGCAGCGACATAGGTCACGGTTAGTGATAATAACTATTATTACTTTCTCAAAAAAGTAATTATTTGGTGATGAATTTACGGTTTTCGGATTTTTCCTTTACTTGTGCTACTTCTACTTGGCCTTGCTCCTTGCCAAATTCTAGGTGAACGGAAAGTCCCCTATAGGTTTTGATTCCCTTGCGAGCGTCAAAATATGCACCATAAACAGAGCACAAACGGCCTTGAATTTAGATTGCGTTAACTTAGAATTTTGATTTTTTCAAAACATGGTCTTGACAGACGATATATTTAATTTTGGAAAGTGGTAGGAGAGACCTCCTCCCCCTCTTCCTTCAGTCAGTCATCGACTACACGTATAAACAAAGCAATTTTACTTGTTACGACAGTTATGCTGTGATCCTATGAGGAGTTCCGTTCCATATCTCCGAAGTTTATCATCATATCACGACAATATTTCTATGGGACCAATTCATTTCATTTCATTTCTTTCAAACTAAAAAGAAGAATCAGCCAAATCAATTCACAATTGGCGGAGTAATCGCGTAACATACATACAAAAAACATACCGCCGAATTGAGAACCTCCTGCTTTTTGAAGTGTCGGTTGAAAACTAACCCAAAAATAATAAAAGACAATGTTTTTAATTTTTAAACAAACTAACAATTAATGGTCGTTTCATCGATAACTCTTAAAGCTTGATTCATACATATCAGTAAAATCACAGTCCCGGCACAGCACCGTCACCGTGTAAAGCTTGATTCATACACATCAGTGAAGCCACAGTTCCGGCACGGACCATCACCGTGATAATTATTATTTCATACATTCTCTATGAAGGCATTCACACCAATCAGTGACAGCGACGACACAGTGCTTTCAGTGTTAGTTCCTGCGCCGGCAATCACGGACGTGATCAGCAACAACAATATTTTTTACCGGATCACGGACGCCGCTGCATCAAAAACTTTTCTAGTTTCTGCAGAAGAATCTTGAAACGGTTTTGAAAAATTCTAAAATATTCAAAATATTTACTTTTATCGTTAATTAAATTGTATATTGTCAAGCATTGTCCTTCAGTCTCTCCTAATTGCCTTGCCCGGCCATGATACATGCATAAATGGATACCATAACAAAACTTGGCAGACATGTGGCCAGAAGTGTGACTTCACTGACATGTGTGAATTGAGTCACTGTCGCATCACTGTATCACTGTTAGGGGACGGTGTCGGAACTGTGCTGGAACTGTGACTTCACTGAAATGTGTGAATTAACCTTAAGGCTGCTGCACACTTTTTACACCCGACGCCATTCTAGATGAAATTGTTATAAGTTCGCCTTCATTCTTCCATACATCATCTATGAATGCGTTTACACCTTAAATAAAAATAAAAATAAAATACACCTGTCAGTATCACTGACGACACAGTGATGTCAGTGTCAGTCACGCAGTTTTTCTGTATCCCTGACAACGTATATAAAGTGGGTCACAGACAAACGCGGAATGTTGTGGCGGCCGCGTTATTTACAAATTTTAACAACGGGCCGCGTGTACTGCTTTGTAAAATGACGCCAAATATGGAAGATGTAAAAATAAGTTAGATAGAAATAAGTTTAATAATTTAATTACTCAAGTCCCACATAGTGAGACACAATTGATTTTCTATTGTTCTGGCTTACCGGTAAGTCAGCCGGGGCTTGACCGGTATTTAATCCCACTTCTCTATTCCTAACAGTAATATGCGATGCTAATGATAATTTAGGTACCTCACACCTCAAGTGTTTAATTAAACGGTTTTTTTCCTACCTTTCTTCTCATCTTCTGAGAGGGCTAATGAGAGTAATAAGACAACGTTACGGTTAGCCATATTGACTGACGTCCGATTGTAACACAAACACCACAGCTAATGGCACTTCAGGCCGCCACTGTGACCGCGGTGGTGTGTTTTTGCAGCGGTTGGAGCCGCGGCCTGCGGTTTGCCGCAACCGCACCGTCCGTCTGGAGGCCACTTTATGCAAAACGTCAGGATGCGCTTCAGCGGTTTAGGGCGTGAAAAATTATTAAGCAAACAACTTTCGTACTCCTAGGTTGTTTATTTGACTTGACTTACTGGTCTATCGACAGTCTAGACTCACAAAATACAATTAGATGCTTAAACTTAAAATTCGATCATGATTCGATAGACACGTGGCGCCATCTACTGTCATAAGGACGTTATTGTGATTTCCCTCGGGAACAGTACTTTTTTTCGGGATTAAAGGTACCCTATGCTTGTTCCTGTACACCTGGCAACGTATATGCAAAATTTCAGGATGATCGGTTCAGTGGCTTAGGCGTAAAGTGGTAACAAACAAACAAACAAACTTACTTTCGCATTTATAATATTAGTTAGGATTATCAACAACTTTTACTATGGGACCAACCTTGAAATAATGAAAAAAACTGCTGTTCCATACATTACGATCGTGTTGTATAACATTTTTGTATAGAACAGCTGATTTTTTTTTCATGATTTCAAGGTTGGTCCCATAGTAAAAGTTGTTGATAATGATGAGTACAATGACCCCTTTTCAGGTTCCGGATAAATTTTCAATGACCCTGTTTATGACGATCCTGCATACCTGTCTCTTTTGTTGACCTCTGGTGATGGTAGGGATTTTATAGAGAGAATCTTAGTTTCTTACAAAAATATATGTAAATGACATATTACTTAGCCTACGGGAGATTACAGGCGTGTATGTTATCTATATAAAAATCAATTGCTGTTCGTTAGTCTCGCTAAAACTCGAGAACGGCTGGGCCGATTTTGCTGATTTTGGTTTTAAAATGTTTGTCGTAGTCCAGGGAAGGTTTAAACGGTGAGAAAATATGGGGTAGGGGTAGGGTTGGGGTAGGGTAGGGTAGGGTAGAGGTAGGGTAGAGGTAGGGTAGGGGTAAGGGTAGGGGTAAGGGTAGGGGTAAGGGTAGGGGTAAGGGTAGGGGTAAGGGTAGGGGTAAGGGTAGGGGTAAGGGTAGGGGTAAGGGTAGGGGTAAGGGTAGGGGTAAGGGTAGGGGTAAGGGTAGGGGTAAGGTTAGGGTAGGGTAGGGTACGGTGGGGTAGGGGTAGGTATTAGTAGGGTAGTGTAGGGTTTGGGTACGGTATCGGTAGTGTAGAGGTGGGGGTATCGGTAGGATAGGGGTAGGGGTAGGCTACCACGCGAACGTAGTCGTGGCGGGTTAGCTAGTATTTTAATAAAAAAGCATACATATTATACTAAACCAATTTTGATGAAATGGAATTACTGTTTGTCATGATGATGTGACTAAGAGTAGACAAGATTTTTAAAAAGACTTGCATTTTAAAAACTATACAACTAAAAAGCAAGTCTATAGTAATATTATTAAGAGTTAAAGTGGAATAGGCCTGTAAACGGGGATACCACTATAAAAAAAACGCGCCTACAGCTCTACCTCATGGGTGGTGCGGAAAAGAGCTGAAGAACTTGTTCAAAAGTCTGAAAGAAGATGAACAGTTCCTTACGCCTATTAGTTTAGTTCCTCCTTTCGATGGTCGGGAAACCATCTTTCGCGCGGCTCACTGATGTTTCATCAAAACACCTTTGTCAAAGGCGAACGGCAGAATTCGTACAACATACTTTTTTTGTGTTGCGGGACGTAGGTCTCTCCTAAAGCACCCTACTGAATAGGTACAATTTATTTCAATTCTCATATCAATTTGCCAACTTAATGATAAGTAAATAACTACAAAGATAGCAACAGCTATCTAGAACATATCCTTTTTCACCAAAACAATGTTTATGTGCCTACACGTAATAATATTTATTGGGACATAACCTCAAAAATAAAACTGGTTATTAAATAACTATTAGGTCCCAACTTCTAAAAATCTAAGAATTTTAAAAGGGCTTGCCTATCTTATTGACTACCAATTAAAACAAAAAATATCCCAAAACACACTATTTTATTAGGTGTACGATACTCCCATATAACCCTGCCGTTCGCCTTTTAGTTTACGATTAGTCGTACGATTAAAATTAGTATGCCGCGCTACTGTACGGATGATGACGGCTACTGTATGTACTTGCTTTGCGAACATTTAATTTGGCGAATGCTTTTCTTTACAAATGTTACGGATGATATACTTAAAAAATGTTTTGTCCTGAATGACGACTGATCAGCGTACAGCTTAAAGCCTTAGACTATGCGAGAAATATCGTGCGATTTACCGAGTCATAAGTAAACGATCATCGACGGAAATGTAGGTACTGCAACTTGTACGATATTTCTCGCACCGTCTAAATCAACTTTAAACCGCTGATGGTAGTGACCTGAAACTTTTAGGATGTGTTGTTTGTATGACATAGGCCTGGCAATTTGTTTAGATTGCTTAGATTGTTTAGTGTGTTTAGATTGTAAATTACATACTAAACATTACTAAATCATCTTTCTAGTTCGGCGTGCTGTGCTGGTGCTGCTGCTGCGACTGCAGAAAACCTCAAACGACGTAAGTACCCTTACTGGTAACTATATTTTCGAGCCGTTTGGGGTGGAAACCCTTGGGTCGTTTCGTGTGCCCATGGCCTCTTCAAGGAGTAGTCCAAACGGTTGGTTGATACTTCCCGTGACCCAAGGGCTGGTTATTACCTTGGCCAGCGGTTAAGAATTGCCATTCAACGTGGCAATACGGCCAGTCTTTTGGGTACATTTCCAGTGGACGGCGATGCGGATGAATTTTTTGATGCCATTTAGTTTTAGTTGCCATTTTTTTTTCTGATTGTAGGTTTTTTTTTTGTAATTAAGCCTGTATTTATACATATTTATTAAGTAAAATACTTACTTAATTTTTCTTTTATGCTGTCCTGCTCATCACCCGGTCGTGAAGATGACACAGCACGCCCTCATCTAGCTTCGGACTCAAACAGCTCATTACAGCGTTGAAAGATTCATTAACCAAAAACGTAAGTGTATTATAAAAAAAAAGCTATCCATTCATTATGATCGTGCTGTATAGCATTTTATAGGGAACTGCATTTTTTTTTTCATGATTTCAGGGTTAGTCCCATAGTAAAAGTTGTTCATAATGATGAGTACAATGACCCCTTTTCAGGCTTCGGGTAAATTTTTAAGGACCCTGTATATATTTTAGACTGAAATTGTAAAGCTCACCAAAATCAATTAAACGCTCACCAGAATTATTCGAACTAAACTTTCACCAAAAAATTGAAATAGCGAGACTGAAATATTCTTTTACCGAAACCTTGTGTAACGCTTTTTTTTAAGTGGTAAAAATCATTAAATGAGTCCTTTTACTGACTAAAACCCACCCTGTTCCTTCTGCTGTAAGTCATAAGTCATTTATTCATTTGTTAACACAGGTACAATAAATAAACATTTATTTCAATAACACCATCAAAAGGCACTTTTTAGCGCCATAATTATACAAGTATAAAGAAATTAATGTAGTTGCCCATTCTAAAAAGTAGTTTCTTATGGAGATGAATGGACACGAAACTCTATACAAGACTTACTTTTTTCACATAAATGTTTTACAATATTTTCTGATTGTAATATAAAAACACCAAAATCAATTAATCGCTCACCAGAATTATTCAAACTAAACTCTCACCAAAAAATTGAAATAGCAAGACTGAAATATTCTTTTACCGATACCTTTTGTTAATGTGTAACGCATAACGTGTGAATTTGCCAAACAATATACATTGACCCTGACTGCCATTGTGATTTTATATCTAATTTTCTTACTAGATATTGTCATCAACCGTCATCACATCAAGTCATCACCAAGCCGCGGCGGCGATACAGCACGTCTCCAACTAGCTTCAAACAAACGGAGCTAACTACTAGTGAGGTTGCGTGTCCTAAGACTCGTTAACCAAACATGTAAGTGACAGACTGCTGCATTAATTGGTTACCCCTCACACATTAAAATGCTTTAGGAAAAGGGGGTATCCAATTAATGACGCTGTTCATTTTACAACATTTCGACAATAGCGAAATGCATTTAAAATGAATTCTACATGACTATGTGACACATCATATCATTCCATATCATATTTATTATTGTCAATCTACATGGGTACAAACGCATTTGCATTTATCTATTCTATTATAAGCTGGGTGATCTATCTATTTATAATATGTGTATACAGTGGAATAGGCCTGTCAACGGGGATACCACTATAAAAAAAACGCGCCTACAGCTCTACCTCATGGGTGGTGCGGAAAAGAGCTGAAGAACTTGTTCAAAAGTCTGAAAGAAGATGAACAGTTCCTTGCAACTATAGCCTTATAGTTCCTTCTTACGGTGGTCGGGAAACCATCTACGATGTTTCGCTAAGTGTGGGTAGGGCGGTAGGGATTTTAAGCAAGCTACTATAATTAAAAAATTAAAAACACGACTGCAAAAATTGCACATTTTTGTACTTTGTTTACTCGTTAGTTTTTTTTTACGACGTTTTATATTTACAGTGTTATATATTTTTTTAAATCTACTTGTCAAATTCTATACGATAAACATAGACCCGACCAGATTCATTGAAAAAATAAATTGAGGCTGAATTAATTTTCGATTTAAAGTGACCACACCGGTTTCTTTTTATTTTTTACTAGCCTATGTTACTCAGAACGATGCAAAGATTGTAACGATACCCGATACATACACATTACGTGTGAATTTGCCAAACAACAGATTAATTACCCCGACTGTCATTGAAAAATTGACTGTTTTTTTTCATATTAGAAGTTGTCACGCTCGTCATCCGGCCGTGGTGATGACACAGCAAGTCCCCGACTAGCTCCCAACTCAAACGGAGCTAAACACACAGTGAGGTTGCGTGTCCTAAGACTCGTTAACTAAACAAGTAAGTGCATTACCGACTGCTGCATTAATTGGATACTCCTCCCTCATCAAAATGCTTTAGAAAAAGGGGGTATCCAATTAATGACGCTGTTCATTTTACAACATTTTGACCATAGCGAAATGCGTGTAAAATGAATTTCACATGACTATTATTATTATTAAATCATTTATTTCAGACTGTGAATGTCCATATTATGTTAGCATCAGTGAACTACAAACGCATTTGCAATTATCTATTCTATTATAAGCTGGGTGATCTATCTATTTATAATACACAGTGGAATAGGCCTGTCAACGGGGATACCACTATAAAAAAAACGCGCCTACAGCTCTACCTCATGGGTGGTGCGGAAAAGAGCTGAAGAACTTGTTCAAAAGTCTGAAAGAAGATGAACAGTTCCTTGCAACTATACCTAGCCTTATAGTTCCTTCTTACGATGGTCGGGAAACCATCTACGATGTTTCGCTAAGCTTAGGTAGGGCGGTAGGGTATTTAGAAATTCAAAATAATATTCGACACTATCAATAGACGAGAGCGTTACATTTTATCCGACAGCATGTTTTAAGTTTAAAGTTGTAGTAAAAATCTAATATATGTGTACTCGCTAGCGTGAGTACTGGACAATCTTAACTACTTATTCATCTACTTTAATATTTCTGATTTTAGCATGGCTGTTATGTTGAGAGTCTCCAAAAGTACATTATTCTGGGACCTTAGACCTAAGTGATCGCAATGGCGTAAAGAATACGTGACTCTCATTACTAAAGGTGTTAAATGCACTAGCTGTCTGAAATCACGATGGACACTGTGTATAGGTAATACACAATACTATTATTTAATTGTAACGACATCTATCGCACAGCGTGTGAACTACAACTGGCATTTCGAAGTTTGCCGCGACATTAGCATATATACAAATTCCCGACAACAACCGTCGGGCAGTAGCCCACCAGACACAACACCCGTCTGGTCGGAGGATCTTTCCATTTCAACGGAGGATGAGAAACTTTACACCCTGTTTCTCATGCCTCTATATAATTAAATAAATAATAAAAATAAAATTTTATTGAGACAAAAAGGAAACATAGTTTTAACATTAACTTGTGGACTCCACACTAGGTCGAGCCTGTCTTATTAGGTTAGGACTTACAAAACGAATTAATACACACTAAAATTCAAAGTTGTTGTAATGATTTTGGATTTCGAACGCAAAATTGAAAACTTCTTTAAAGCGTAAGTTTAGAATGTTATTGAACTCATATATTGCTGAATAGTAATGTAACACATTTGGAAAAATAATATGGAATTAATTTGACGTAATTAAGTAGTTCAAATATTGAAAGGTTGTGGGTTGGCTCATCTTAGCAAAACTGAGGTTAATTATTATTTAAGTGTATTTCTTGGTGCTCTAATGAAAATACCCAAGTGATAACGAAAGTGTATTGTAAAATGTACTCAGAAAAGTCTCTTCTTTTCTTCTTTCAGAGGCAAGTAAAGATGTGGGCTTGGTTATATATCGAATGCACCAAGAACATTACTGATATATTGCTGGTCTATTAAGGTAGGCATAAATATATTTTAGGCTTCAATTATAAACGCTCACCAAAATCAACCAAACAAATCGCTCACCAGAATAATAATGTTTATATTTTGGTGAGCGATATGTTCGGTTGGTTTTGGCGAGTGTTTGGTTGGAACTAACTGTCATTGTTAAATTTTCTTATTTTTTTCCAGACTAGGTGTGTCACGCTGGTCGTGATGACGTCACAACACGTCCCAGACTATAGCTAAGCAATTGAGTACTCGCCTGCGTGCGGCGGGTGCTCGTAGCGTAATACACAAGAGCGAAATATGCACACGACAGTTCTTAAGATATGTGACCTCATTGTGGCATATATTATTTATTACTCGCAAGCGAAGACTACGTTTTGTAGTTTAGCTATATTTCGAACACAAACGGATCTAACTACAGAGAAGACTCGACCAAAAACATAAGTATTTTACAGAGAGCTGCATTAATTGAATACCCCT
Source organism: Hoplodrina blanda (assembly GCA_949316365.1). Classification (NCBI taxonomy): domain Eukaryota; kingdom Metazoa; phylum Arthropoda; class Insecta; order Lepidoptera; family Noctuidae; genus Hoplodrina; species Hoplodrina blanda. The sequence continues at coordinate 6,966,921 of OX438574.1, read as the reverse complement.
GCATTAATTGGAAAAAGGGGGTAAGCAATTAATGCATATTTGAATATGAGCATGCTTTTTAGTTTAGTTTTAAGTCACACATTACTGAGGCAGGCGCCTTCACTTATTGGTAAAGGCGCCTACCTCATATGCATGACGTTGTTCATTGGTTAGCGATTTCACATCAAGATAAATCGAAAAATTACATGATTGACATGATGGGTACTTAATGCGCAGTGGAATAGGCCTGTAAACGGGGATACCACTATAAAAAAAACGCACCTACAGCTCTACCTCATGGGTGGTGTGGAAAAGAGCTGAAGAACTTCAATAATTCAAACATACATAACATAACATCACGCCTGTAATCCCCGAAAGGTTAGGCAGAGGTGTACCCATTAGTACAGCCACATGTCATGTTTAGAGGATGAGTGAAAGACGAATACCAAAAGGTATTTTTATGGCAGAGGTGAGTGGCAACGCAGGGAGAGGACGCTCTAGGAAGACCTACACTGACCTTATTGGTGAGGTTCTTCAGAAAGGTCAGGTGCGCAGTACTCGTAACCGGCGTGCTTGTATGACGTTGACGTATGAACGTAGATGAGGCGAAAGGAGTATGTAAGGATCGTAGCAGGTGGCGTTCTGTGGTTTCTGCCTACCCCATGGGAAAAAGGCGTGAGTTTATGCATACATTCATAAATATGCATTTAGTAAATCGTTGTTATTTTGACATAACAAATTGACACTTCAATTTTATTTTTTGTGTAGTTGTCTGACTTAAGATGGATTGGCTTATCGTATAGCCGGAAGCCGACAAAGAGATACGTCAATTCGTGTTTGCAATTAATTATGTTATTAAAATCGATAGATAAACGCTTAATCATATTTAAATCTGGTTTTGAATCAGGGTTGCCAAGTGCACTTCAAACTAATAATATAATCCTGGCTGAATTTCTCAATGGAGACTAGCCAAGTAAGCAAGAGATATTATAGTGCACTACGTGCGCAAACACAGGTGCACTCCGTCTTCCCTCACTCTCATAGTGCGGTGGGACGGTGCGACACGACCGTGGAGGGATCAGGCGCAATACCAACGGCGATACGTGCTTTACGAGGCACGGGGGTGTCACAGCACCAACCTCAAAATTCCGGGCTGCTACTAAGTGTCGTTCACACAGACCGGCTCGGAGAGGAGATCAGATTCTTATCACGTTGAAAACAGAGTTTTTAGTATTTGTAGTAAGGTTTATTTTTGCATGTGCACTGCTTTTGTCATTAAGAATGCTTGAACGCGCTTGGTGTGAAATAATAAGAGGAGCCGACCGGCTCCGATCGCGTACATTTTCTCGTTCGCGCAGCCGATCGGCTCCGATTGCGTCCAGTCTGTGTGAAAACAAAAATGCGCGCCGATGCTCTCCGAGCCGGTCTGTGTGAACGGACCCTAAGGTTCTAATGGAAAAATCCAATAATACCTTATGCCCGACAAGAGACTCGAACCCAAGACCCCACGCTCAACCTACCGTATGCCCAGTGGTTACAGTATCCGCCTATCGTGCATAGGTTTTTGGTTTTACCACCAGCAACCAGTCTTACCATATTACCCAGTTACTGGGTTGTGGAGGTCAGATAGGCAGTCGCTCCATGTAAACTGTTTTCTCCTGCATCGGGTTAGACTGGAAGCCGAACCCAACATAATTGGGTAAAGGCTAAGCAGATGATGATGACCGGGCAAGTACCAATGTGACTTTTTCAATTCTTAAGTACTTTCTAAAGTTTTTCTTGGACATCACTGACATCGGTGAAGGAAAACATCGTAAGGAAACCTGGACTTATACCAGCCTATTGCTGTTCCACTCAAACCATGTCAGAGGCCCTTGAGGCGGTTTAGAAACTAACACTAGGGTGTGTGGGGTCGTAAGACCTTAGGTACTGCCCACACGATATGGAGAAGTGCTGACTGCCTAAATAAGTAAGCACCCCTGCTTAGCATGTATTTTTATTTGTCTAATGCCTAGGTAATAATGAATAGACTTCACAAAAAGTCTTAAATTAACTAGTAAATCATAATTATGACTGGCGTTCTCACACTCCGCACGTGACTTTGTGTTTATCACGTTTTACCTACTAAATTGCTGCACTGATTTTGATAGATTTTTTATCTTTTATACGGTGCAGTTTTGTACCCTTGTTAGTTTTTAGGAGGCTGTCATAAATAAACATCTATACTAATCTATACTTAATATTATAAAGCTGCAGTGTTTGTTTGTTTGTTTGAACGCGCTAATCCCTGGAACTACTGGTCCGATTTGAAAAATTCTTTCAGTGTTAGATAGATTAGTTATCGAGGAAGGCTATAGGCTATATACCATCACGCTACGACCTACGGGAGCGGAGCAGTAACCAAAGACGCGGGTGTAACCGCGGCGACAGCTAGTAATAAAATAAAATGACGACACCTAGAAAGAAAGAAAGAAATACTGTTTAATGACATGAAAATGACGCATCATATAAAAAGTAAAATTGTACACAAAAGCAAAATAAAAACAAGTTTGTATTAAACCTAAAAAATAAAAAACAAATAAATACAAATAAGAAATACGCGCCACTACCGCGCGTAACGGCTGACGCCGTGCATGAACGCACGAAAACCACGGTGCTGGTTTTCAGCGTAGCCGGCGGCGTGTCGCTGCGCGCTGTCTCGAACCATAGGCAAGACAATAGGACTTGGTCAAATTAATAAAAACTTGTTTTTAGGATACTCTACTTTTAGTCGGCAAAAACAGAACCCTGGATTCACATATACCTCAGTGAATTCACAGTTCCGGCACTGTACCGTATCAGTGATAAATTATTCTTTCATACATTTTCTATAATTCGACTTATAATTCTATTCAGTAATTTGACAGATAAAGGGTTACCAAGTTTTGACAAAAAAAAGATAGTGAGGTGGTGTAAGAATGAACGAAATTGAATGAACTTAAATAATGTACTTTGATTTGGTATTAAACCATTCTTTTCATTCGTTCCTTACGCAAAATCGTTCACTACCCCAACACTGATAGATGTAGCTAGTATGGTAACATTATTCAAAGGTTTGATTTTGACCTTTGACTTTAAACATTGAAGGTCAAATGTTCCAAATGTTCCAATGTATTTTTACGACTACAAGTTTGGAATGTTCTTCTGTGCCTATAAACATTAATTACCCTAAATTATTTTACATTTCTTATTAATAGAGCAGCGCGAATAATTAGCGCCTTTGTATTTAGGGTTCAGTACACGAAGGGTGCTAATGGTACCCTATTACTAAAGTCAAAGTCAAATCATTTATTTCAATTAGGCCATTACAAGGCACTTTTGAACGTCAAATACAAAAGAAAAAGGAATTGAATCTAGTTGCCCCTTCCAAAAGGTAGTTTTGTATGGAGAAGAATGGGCAAGAAACTCCATACGTACTCTTTTAAAATCAATGTTTACAATATTTGCAAACAGAATCATCATATGGCACGTGAATGCAATGTACCTTATATAGAAACTACTAATAACTACTATAACACTTAAAAAGTATTACAAATCAAGAACTAAGCCTCTGCTGACCGTCTGTCACCGGTCTGTATCTCATGAACCGTAATAGCTATATTCCTCACGCTCTACGATGGTGTCGGTGACATTTGTCAAACTGTTGCTTTTCACTCTTGAACGTTACGGCGATTTACAATCATGATTGAATATTTCAACTGCACACTAATATCACAGTCTTAAAATACGGAATCAGTAATAAGTAAGTAAATAACTAACTAGAAAATTAAATAATGTCACTGACCTAGTTATGCGATTCTGACATCCATAGATGAATTGTTGACATGTGTCACCCGCACCATCATAGAACGTATGGAATATAGAGAGTTGAAATTCTCAAAGAATGTGTATTTCTATTGCCGCTATACCAAAAATAAATAAAAATTAAAAATGACTGCCTCATTGGTTTTGTGCTCGCAGACCGCGGCTGCTGAGCATGATCCGAGGTCTTGGGTTCGATTCCCAGGTCGGGCAAAGTGTTATTAGGTTTTTCAATCAGGAATTTCTCAATAGCAGCCTCGGAGTCTGAATTGTGGCCGGTTGATGGCGATAGGCTCGCCCCCTATTACATGGGACTTAAACATACCTAACTGGAGAAATTTGGGTAGGTACACCTCTGCTTAACCCTTCGGGGATCACAGGCGTGATGTTTTATAACCACATTTCGCCAGTTATGTGTAAGTCCCATGTAATAGGGGGCGAGCCTATTGCCATCAACCGGTCACGAATCCAGACTCCGAGACTACTACTGAGAAATTCCTGATGGAAAAACCCAATTACACTTTGCCCGACCTGGGAATCGAACCCTAGACCTCATGCTCAGCAGTCCCGCTTTGCGACCACTAGACCAACGAGGCAGTCGTATATTAAAGTATTTTTAAAAAGTACATAGTGTTATATCTTCTAATTGTACAGAACTCTTCATGTGCTAGGGTATATGTACATGTTTTATTCATTACGACTTTTCTTAATTTAACTTAATGGTAATTAAAAATTCTTAATATACTCGTATATATGTAACTGGTAAATGAATGAGGTAGCTTTTAGCTTCATTAAATTAATCCATACTAATATTATAAATGCGAAAGTGTGTCTGTCTGTCTGTTATCTCTTCACGCTTAAACCACTGAACCGATTTAGATGAAATTTTGTATAGAGATAGTTCAAGACCCGGGGAAGGACATAGAATAGTTTTTATCTCGGAAATTACCCCCTAAGGCGGTGAAAAGGGGGGTGGAAGTTTGTATGCGAGTACGATATAAACAAGTTCCACGCGGACGTAGTTGCGGGCAAAAGCTAGTTTATATATAAATAACTAGATGAACTAGTTTGGCGAAATATTTTTTATTATGTAATTAGTCGTTTTAATTAAAATATCTACCTTGTGGCTACCTTAGAGCGCTTTCAATTTATGCGTTTCTTGGCGGCCTGCTGCGGTGCCGAAGCGGTGCGTTAGACGTACAGCGCACGGACGATCCTCTTTTTTCATACAAAACGCACGGTGGATATTTTGAAGGCATCAAACTCTTAAGCAATAATATTCGCTTCAAAATGTCTAAGCGTAAAACGAAACGTAATTATTTCTTTCTAATTTGTCTGTTTTTCGTAATTTCAAGTTGACAGTTACGATTTTTTTTGAAATAAAGTACTTATTTTGAAACCTACTATATTTTTTTTATTTTTTCCTTACCTACTATATTTTTATGGGTAAAAATTTTAGAACTACTATATTTGACCGACAAAGAGTTGGCAACCCTAGTCCCGGCTGTCATATATTATGTGGATCTTTGACAGTCGTTACGGGTCGTCAGAAGTCTGAAAGTCTGACAACCAGTCTTACCAAGGGGTATCGTATTACCCAGTTAGTTGAGGAGGTCAGATAGGCAGTCACTTCATGTAAAATACTGCATACGGTATACTGCTGTACTCAGCTGCATCCGGTTAGACTGGAAGCCGACCCCAACATAGTTGGGAAAAGGCTAGACAGATTTTTTTTTCTTTAGCGTTCCTCACCTCCTCGCAGAAGGAGACAACGGCGTCCCAAGCACTCTTGCTCCCGACCATGGACAGAACCGCGTCCGTTAGCGAGAGGCTACCCGCAGTTTCCGTTTCGACGAGATCACGGCGCTGCGCTGCCCAAGCTGGGCACTCCAGCAGAGGCACAAGAGAATATCTACATACAGATATAAACTCACGCCTTTTCCCATGGGGTAGGCTGAAACCACAGAACGCCACCTACTACGATCCTTACATATCCTTTCGCCTCGTCCACGTTCATATATCTCGTCATACAAGCACGCCGGTTACGAGTACTTCGCACCTGACATTTCTGAAGAACCTCACTAACAAGGTAGGTCTTCCTAGGGCGACACCTCCCTGCGTTGCCACTCACCTCTGCCATATAAATAATTTTTGTTAATCGTCTTTCACTCATCCTCTCAACATGACTGAACCATCTAAGCATACCCTTTTCTATCTTTGTCACTACATCCAAAGAATATCTACTAGATAATTATGCCTAAGGTCATTAATTATCACCTACCAGCTTAGTACATCCGTTGTAATACCTAATTAATCATTGTAAGTACTAAAACGACGATTTACAATCATCTGACTTTAGACACGCGATGATTAAAAAATACATTGTTTCAATGTTATTTCCTTGATGCTGTAATTATATTTTTTTATCGTCAGGGTAGGTGTAGTGTTAAATCTTGTTGTGGTAGGTTGGTTTTTAAGATAATAGGTATCGCCTTTATAATAATACTTATAATAATTATAATAAACCTTTATTTCAGGCAACTGAGGCCCATAAAACACAAATACATAAATAAGCACAACTTAACTATAAACTAAAGGTACTGATACACATGCTTTAAACTAGCATGCTAAAGCACGAGAGCATGCTACTTTTAAGCAAATGCTACTTAGTAGCATGTGTATCGAAACCATTTGCTAATAATGAGCATGCTAATTTTGAGCATGCTCAAAAATCAAGGTCGTTCGATTTTCGAGCATGCTACCTTTCTTTTTCTTTTCTTTTTTTGCCGAGCTGATATTATCTTCTGGACGCATTGCATCGCCAGCAAAAGGATGATAGCTCTGTACGGGTAGCTGTTTGATTGTCCATGACTTTGTTAGAACTGAGAGCGAGAGAGCATGCTTATTCAGTAGCATGCTTATTGCTAGCAAACGCTAGCAAATGTAAACTATTTATAAGCATGCTAGTTTAAAGCATTGTGTAAACGTACCTTTATACATCTATACTCAGATCAAAGAAATAGGCATCTATATATATAAAAGAAAGTCGTGTTTGTTACAACACTTATAACTCGAGAACGGCTGGACCGATTGCCATGGTTTTTGATTTGTTGGATTTGTTTCCGTCCCGAATAGCAGAATACATCTTAAAAACAATGAAAACTTGATATGTGTAATAAATACTTAATCATTTCAATAGATGCTGATTTGTTTATTACATGTCAAACATATTTTGTTGTCCAATCCTGTCAAATAGTGTAACAACGCAACCTTATCACGGAAAAAAGTATTATTAAAAAAGTATTATTATTAAAAGATGTTATTCTACTAATCCAAACTGATATATTTTTTTATTTATTTATTTATTGTGATGTGATTTTTTTTATAATATTATTAAAAGATGTTATTCTCTTAATCTAATTTAATTGATGTATGAATTGCTGCTTAATTTTTTTTTTTAATTTTTGTGATGTGATTTTTCTAGGGTAGGGGTAGGGTAGGGTAGGATTAGGTTAGGGGTAGGGTAGAGTAGGGGTAGGGTAGGGTAGGGGTAGGGTATGGGTTGGGTAGGGGTAGGTTAGGGGTAGGGTAGGGTAGAGTAGGGTAGGGTAAGGCGAGGGTAGGGTAGGATTAGGTTAGGGGTAGGGTAGGGTAGGGGTAGGGTATGGGTTGGGTAGGGGTAGGTTAGGGGTAGGTCCTAACCTACCCCTAGGTAGGGTAGGGTAGGGGTAGGGTATGGGTTGGGTAGGGGTAGGTTAGGGGTAGGGTAGGGTAGAGTAGGGTAAGGTAAGGCAGGGGTAGGGTAGGGGTATTGGTAGTGTAGGAATACCACGCGAACGAAGTCGCGGCGGGTCAGCTAGTATTTTATATAATAAACTTATAAACTACTGCACACGAAGTGACGGCGTCGTGTTGCGCTGCGTGGTGTCGCGATTTCCGCGGAATCGCCGATACATGACACCCTTCGGCCAAAACTCTTCCTTAAGGAAGGTCTCGATGCTATGTGTCGGGACTCGCACCACGAACGACTTGAAGTTCGTTTTATGGCGCGACTCCAACTTCACGACCCTGATGATACATGGTACTAGCTCTGCCAGGAGCCTAAGAGAACGCAAAGGGCATTAGGAGGAAAACGGATGGGTTTTAGTTAGTAAGAGTCAAAGTCAAAGTCAAAACATTTATTTCAATTAGACCATTTACAGGCACTTTTGAATTGTCAAGGAGTCGGTCAGTTAGTCCGAAAAATGAAGCTAGTTGCTCGTTCCAAAACGGAGGTACGCCTCTATGGAGAAGAACGAGCAAGAAACTCCACGGCACTCTTTTAAATTAGGTTTTTATAAAATCCTGGTTACATTATTCTTGTTGATTCTACATGTCATGTGATCACAATGAAGATGAATATAAAACAGTAGTTAAAAATAATCAAAAATAAAGATGTAAGCCATAGAAGTTAAGAGATGACCAATCCCAACTGACAGCACCCGTTCACGAGCATGACGCATGGATCAGCACCACCTAGCTCAACCATTATGGAGGGAGCCAAATGATCCAACACACGCGCCACCATCAGCGAGACATTTGAGTGAGCATGACAAGCTCTCAACTGCCATGCTCATTAAGTCAAAACACATAGTAACTCAAAAATAAAACGCTCCATGGTACTGGAGTCTGACACTCCCGCTCCGCCCAGAGCGGAAGAGTTGATTTGATGATTTCCTATCCTTAAAAAAAATTAGGTACAAGCTGCGTCCTGCGGATTCACTCGAGCAAGTTTCAATTTTTTTTTCATCAAAGTCAAAGTAAAAGTAATTTATTTATCAAAAACATGGTATTGAGGATGTTACATTAAATAAAAAATTGTTCAAACACCATTAATTGGTATACAAATATTAAATGATATGAAATATGGACATGAAGCATCACAGATAATACATTAATTATTTATTACACACATGCACTCTTCATTATATAAAAAAAAAAAAATCATCATCATCGTGGGAGTTATCAGTAGTTTTTTCAACGCACGCCAAATAATACATTTTGTAGGCAACATTTTGCTACTTTTGGGTTACATTATTTCAATTTTCTTAAGGATCTCGAATATTTTTGAAAATAAATGATATTCTATATGTTCCTTCCTAATAATTAAGCTTTATTTTGGTAAAAAAAAATGGTTAAAATCGGTCCAGTAGTTTCGGAGCCTATTCTGTACAAATAAACAAACAAAACACGCTTTCCTCTTTCTAAAAAAGGACAAACAACGTGACGCGTAATTTATATATAGGTATATTGAGATGGATAAGTATAGAATTATTATTGTACAATATTGTGACGTTAAGGGAATTCAAAACTGGCTTTTTCTATTAATTTGTAGATTATTTAGACAACCATGAACTATACAGGTTTTTGTATAGAAACAAGTTATTATTACTAAAAAAGATGTACTTAAATACAGATGACTATACCTACAAACGAAATCATAGGTACCTAACTAGGAAAAAAACAGTATAGTTCATTAAAACCTGTCCCGTATCATATTAATTATTAATTTGAAACGATATACAATAATTAACCTAAACATAAAACCTAAGAATAATTATAAATAAAATACATTCTCACGCCCTTTCCCATGGGGGTAGGCAGAAACAACAGAACGCCACCTGCTACGATCCTTACATACTCCTTTCGCCTCATCCACGTTCATACATCTCGTCATACAAGCACGCCGGTTACGAGTACTGCGCACCCGACCTTTCTGAAGAACCTCACCAATAAGGTCAGTGTAGGTCTTCCTAGGGCGACCCCTCCCAGCGTTGCCACTCACCTCTGCCATATAAATACCTTTTGTTAATCGTCTTTCACCCATCCTCTCAACATGACCTACACTATCATACTATTATCACTACATACTCTTTTAATCCGCAACGGTCCCGTATAACCTCATTTCTCACTCTATCGTTCAAAGTTACACCACACATACATCGCAAGAAACGCATTTCCACAGCATTAATCCTACTTTAATAATAATAAAAAAAACTTTAATATAAAATTATAAATTATGTACAATTTATAAAAAAGACAGAAAGGAAGAACCTCATAGGGCATCGAAAAATTCGTCCGCGTCGCTGTCAATGGGGCAGTGCCCAAAAGGCTGACAGCTGTTGGGTAGGCCTTTGGTGTGGGATGTGTCGACACCCTTGCACCATCCCACCTTCCTAGCACGACGTGCTATGCTGGGGCGGCCGCTGCTGGTACCGAAAACCTCAAACGGCGCAAATATAACAACCTTCTTGGAAGTTATGTGTTTGAGCCGTTTGGGGTTTAAACACTAGGGCCATGGGGTCCGAGCGCTCACCTTGTTTTTCGGGACATCGCCAAGCGACTGGTCGACTGTTCACATGACCAGAGGGCTGGCTTTTTCTTAGCCCTGTCATCATCATCTGCCTAGCCTTTTCCCAATTATGTTGGGGTCGGCTTCCAGTCTAACCGGATGCAGCTGAATACCAGTATTTTACATGGAGCGACTGCCTATCTGACCTCCACAATGCAGAAACTGAGTAATGCGATACCCCTTGGTAAGACTGGTTGTCAGATTAACGGGCTTCTGACGACCCGTAACGACTGTCAAAGAGACTTTTCTTAGGCCTGTCCCGTTGATCAAATCAAAAGTTAAAGGAGATCGGACATTTTAATATGGACCTTGGTCAAAGCCTAGTGGCGTCGGGTGATTTGACCTGCTTTATTTCTATTAATTAAGTTTTTGACCCACTTTCCGGTGTTCGATTGAGCTGGAATTTTGAATACATAATGCACATTGCATAATAACTCAATTTATAAACATGTATAAAAAATAATTTGGCAGAACTTGTTTGATAATATGGAATGACTTCAAAGCAAATTAAGACGTCATTTTATGGATACTTAAAATGGCAATGACATCTTTTTTTTTTGCAGTGAGGAAACCTACTAAATGTCAGTCAATCTGCCTAGCCTATTCCCAAATATGTTGGGGTCGGCTTCCAGTCTAACCAGATGCAGATGAATACCAGTATTTTACATGGAGCGACTGCCTATCTGACCTCCACAACCCAGTAACTGGGTAATACGATACCCCTTGGTAAGACTGGTTGTCAGACTTTCGGGCTTCTTAATCCACGTATGACAGCCGGGACCAACGGCTTAATGTGTTTTCCGAGGCACGGTATGTCAGTGATGTCTAAGATAAACTTTAGAGACTTGAAAATTGAAAAAGTCAAATTGGTACTTGTCCGGATTCGAACCCACAATATTATAGTGCATGAGAGGCGGACGCCTCAACCACTGGGTCATCACGAATACGAAGCCAAAATACCTGCAAAAAAAGGCATAAAATTATGATTGCTGACAAAGTTTCTTGATAACTGATTCTGTATTTGTGTTTTAAAATGAAATATTTATATCTAAAGACTTTTAATTTATTAAAATGTTATAAAATAATGTTTTATTTAATTTCCAAAATGTATTGTTAAATCATAGATTTTTGAGTACAAAATAAAATGTATTGTTAAATTATAGAGTACCTATATTTTAAGTTACTACAAAATAACTGTAAGACCTGATAAATTACTAAAAGAAATGTCTTTAACTTTTAAACCGACTTCAAAAAAGGAGAAGGTTCAATATTCGAATGGATGTACAATTCTTTTTCCTTTTTTTATGTATGTTCACCGATTTTTTATTACGATGACACACAGCTTGTTTGTCTGTTGGTTCTTAAACGGAAAAATAGCATGTAGTCAGTATACTATAGTAGTCTTTGGCATGAAGCATCACAAGTAAAGCGTACTGAAGTAAGTGAATGGGCCGCCAGTCGGGCAATCGCGCCCGTTAAGCATTCACGCGCCGAGGAATTGAAATAAGAAAAAAAATATTTTACGACACAGTGCGCTTTCGTAATAGTTTTTTGTGTTTTTATTTTTTGTGTTTTTTATTTTTTGGTGATTTTTTTTTACCTGAAGTGTCTGTGTGGATTTTTTTGTGGAGCTTCTGTTGTTGGAACTGGAATTTTACTTTGAGGTAGGTTTTTCTATTTTTTTATTATTCCATTTTTATTTATTTTATTTAAAAATATTCATCGAATTTAACAAACAAAAATTATAAAATAATTTAACAATGAAAAAACCTGCCTATCTCATTAGAATTCGAAATTCGAAAAAAAAAATAACAAATTGGTATTCAATATTTTTGATTATACCAAAAACGAGAAACCCGGTCATCTACCTCTTGTTTTAAAATGGAGTAATATTTAACGTTTATTAAGACCGCATTTACATATTATGTTATGCATTATTATGTCATATTATTATATTTGCAAGTATTCGCTTTCACTTTTAGTGGGGGATTTAGGGCAGTGTGCCATGAAAGTATCTAAGATGAACGATTATGCCTTTACTTGAGATTTACTTTCATTTTCTTGCAAAACGCACGCGTTTATTAAACTTTTGGCATAAAAAAATACAAATAAAACACTAACAAAAAAAATAAGCGTAAAGAAAATGAGTTTCCTAATAAAAAAACTGATTTGTATTTTTTTATTACACAGTTAAATTACTTATGTTTTTTTTAACTAAATAATAAAAAATAAATTTATATCTTTTTCCGGAAACCTTGAAAAATTAAAAACAATAGCTAAACATTTTTAATTAATTAAAACGAATATTCATAATATTATACATATTTTTATTAATTTATGATTATGACCGTTTGTATAAATAACAGGTTATGCATTTCGAATCCAGTTTATTAGAATAGGTACTAACTCATGATCCGCGTTGCCATACAACGTGACAATACTGCAAGCCTTTTGGGCACATCTCCAGTTGGGTCATGCGGAAGAATATTTTAATGCCAGTTTCAGTTTCTTATTTTTTTATTCTCTTTTTTTATAGTTAAGTTTGAAAACATTATACATATTATACTACCTAAATGCATCTTAAGTTTACCTAAATATATCTTACGTTTCAGAACGAGCAACTAGCTTCAACTTTCTGACTAACTGACCGACTCCTTGACAATTCAAAAGTGCCTGTAAATTGTTAGATTGAAATATATGCTATGACTTTGATTAATGCTCGTTCCTTATACTTACCCCCTTCCTCCTTTACTGCCTCGTGGGTCTGTCTAGTGGTCGCAAAGCGCGACTGCTGAGCATGAGGTCTTGGGTTCGATTCCCAGGTCGGGCAAAGGGTTATTGAGTTTTTCCATCAGGAGTTTCTCAGCAGAAGCCTCGGAGCCTGGACTTGGGCTCGGTTGATGGCAATAGGCTCGCCCCCTATTACATGGGACTTAAATAAAACTGGCGAAATGTGGGTGTACTAATGAGTACACCTCTGCCTTACCTATCGGGGATTACAGGCGTGATGTTGCAGCGCCAGCCGTTTTTAATTGTTTTTACTTGTTTTTAATTTTTTTGATTTAATTCCAGCTTGTTTTTATTTTTGCTTAACAAAAATTGAACACACAATTTTTCTATTAAAATCATTTTTCTAATAAAATCTTTTTTTCTCTTTATGTTATGTTGTCACTGAGTCGAGTTGTCACGGAGTTGGTTTGTCTCGGGGTCACGTTACGTTATACATTTTCGCAATTCCTGATTCGTCATTAAATATTTTATTTGCTTTATCTATAATAAAGTGATGACCATGATATTTTTGTTACGTACGTACCTACTTAAGTACGTGAGAAAATGCATTTTTCTGAAGTTCAGTTAGCTATGCAAAATTCGACTTTATTGCTGACATATCTATAAACAGCCACATATCTTAAAGCCGTGATGGCCTATCGGTTAAGGCGCCCGCCTCTCATGCATGAGGTTGTGGGTTCGAATCCGGGCAAGTACCAAAATGACTTTTTCAATTCATATAGTACTTTCTAAAGTTTATCTTGGACATCACTGACATCGGTGAAGGAAAACATCGTGAAGAAACCTGGACTTGTAATTAATATAAGTCTGGAATCGCCACTCCGCCTTGAGCAAGCGTGGTGATCAATGCTCGTGCCTTCTCTGTATGAGAAGAGGGCTTTGCCCTGCAGTGGACAGTAATAGGCTGGTATTATTATTATTATAATATTCCGCTGTTAATCAGCGGAAGGTGCGAGCACCCCGTTTGTTCTATACAGAGAAGTGCAGAAATAATGCTGGGGAGCGAGCACCTCTCCGCCGATTATTAGAAACGTACAACTCTCACTTTATAGAATTAGATATTTTCGCGCACAATCAGAGCAAATTTAGAAAAATGGCAATTGAATTACTTGCTAGTGCTAGCTATCCATAGCAATGAATGCTTCTTGCTGATGCTCTTGTTGTGTTGTGATCTAATTGGTGACAGCATACCTACTTTGGACTGTGATCGCTGTCCAGGGTTGGTTGGTGTGACCTTTGGGGTTCATTCTTCTCTTCTTTTGAGCCCTCTCTGCATGCGTCCGTTTCCTTATTTCTTTTAAATCCCGTGTTATTCCGTGGACAATAGTGTGGGTTATGCGTTTTTTTAACTGTTATGCTTATACTTATTGTTAATATTGTAACGTATAACTGTTTTTTGTCCCTAATAAATAAAATAAAATAAAATAAAATAAATAAAAATTATATCTATACATATAAAATCCTTTAACTGCCTCGTTGGTCTAGTGGTCGCAAAGCGCGATTGCTGAGCAAAAGGTTTTAGGTTCGATTCCCAGGTCGGGCTAAATGTTATTAGGTTTTTCCATCAGGAATTTCTCAGTAGCAGCCTCGGAGTCTGAATCAGTGTCCGGTTGGTGGCAATAGGCTATTAGGTCTAGGCTAATAGGTCCCTATTACATGGGACTTTTTAAACTTAACTGGCGAAATGTGGGTGTTCTAATGGATACACCTCTGCCTAACCCTTTGGTGATTACAGGCGTGATGTTATACCTATATATAAAAGGCCACCGTTACTGACTGACTAATATAGATTAGTCAGTCAGTCAGTTAGTGTTTCAGCGCAATCCGTTCAGTGGTTCAAGCTGTGTGGTAATAGTACCACACAGCTCAAACCACTGTACGGATTGCGCTGAAACACACAAATACACACATCAAAAGTGTCTAGGGATCAGCATATATTTTTGCTATAACTTTTCTCCTGATTGATATTAATTAAAATTTTCTTTAAGGATTCATCAAATAAAGTGTTTTCGTTTGTCCCAGTAACGATAAACCAAGTCACCTTTGCATTAATAAAGAAATTTGCCATTTTCCTAATAAAGGGATTTTTGACATTTGAACCACTAACACAAAAGTTCGAAAAAAAGACTGAAATAACAGTTTTCTTTAAAATTTTATTGGGTAACTTAAAACAATTAATAATCCGTGTTTCTACCGCGAACACTAACAACACAAGAACATCGGTTTGGCATACTCAAAATGAGTTCATCCAAATCACGCTGTGGAATGGCCGCCCATGTTCGTTGCAACAACAAAAAAAGGTTTTCTTGCGACTGGATACCCTCCATATTCGGCAGAGCTCTTCTCTGTAGCATATCCCATGCATGCTCAATCGGATTTAAGTCTGGCGACTGAGCAGGCCAGGGCAGGACATTGATGTTAGCTGCGGCGAGAGTCTGTCTTACAACTCTTGCGGTGTGCGGTCGTGCATTATCATGCATTAACTGAAATAAGGGACCGATTTGCACTTGTAGAGGAACGATGACGTCTGATACAATCGTCTCAGCATAAATTTGAGCGTTGAGGTTGCCTCTGATCCAAATCAACTCAGTTCTTCCGCCGATCCAAATACCCGCCCATACCATGATGGTTCCACCACTATAAGGATGGACTTCCTGGTAGGATTTTAATCGCTGTTGGCGTCCAGGGGTTCTCCAGTGTCGTATACGTCTTGTATCCGGTCTCATACCAAAACGAAACTCATCAGAAAAGCACACGAAACGCCATTGTTCTTCTGCCCAATTTCTGTGTTCAAGAGCCCATTGATATCGAATCCTACGATTGTGCATTGCTATAGGTGGTACCCGTAGCGGTCTTCGGGAATGAAGGTTCACTTCATGCAAGCGGTTTCTGACTGTTTGGTCGCTAATTAAGTTCCCTGAAGAGTGATGAAGCCTCACGGCTAACATCATGGCGGTTATTGTTGGAGCTCTTCGAGTTAAGATTTGAATGTATCGGTCTTGTCTCCGTGTGGTGCAGCGATACCGTCCTCCATGGCGCTCAGCCACGGTACCAGTGCTTCGGTAACGTGTCCAAAGTCGACTGATAACACTCTGACTTGTATTCAGAGCTAAAGCCACAGTACGTTGCCGGGAACCAGCTTCTATCATTCCCACGGCTCTGAGCATTTCTTCCCTGCTTAAATGACGTCGCCGCTCCATAATAACGTTGGTTTTAATCAGTAGTAGGGAAACAGTAGCACTAATAATGTCTTCAATGCGTTGTATGTTTTTATAGGGAAAATATTGACAGCTGATTTTCATCTTTTACTCGAATTTGATTCACAGTTCCTGATTCAAATTATGAAATGCACCAAAAAGGATCCATATAAATTTATAAAATCATAAATTTATTACAAAGCCACATCTCAATCTCAAGAAATCCGCATAATAATGCTTGATCCCTAGACACTTTTGATGTGTGTAGTTATTATGACGAAGGCATGTGGTAAGAAAGGATGTTACAAAATTCACCCCCTTAGGGGATGAGGGGATGAAACGGGGGTCTAAAGTTTGTATGGAGAGTTCTACAGAGTGACCTTTTTTTTTTAGGTGGTAAAAATCATCAAATGAGTCCTTCCGCCCTGGGTGGGGCGGAAGGGACTGTCAGACTTTTACTGACTAAAAAACCACCCTGTTCCTTCTGTGGCCCTTTGCGTTCGGGGGCCACGGTATCCTGTTAAGACGTCCCGCAACCCTCTATAGAGTGACCTACGTTACCCCGAATTAAACGCGAGCAAAGCCAAGCTCAAAAGCAAGTTTGCTAAAAACTAAAAAAAACTTTAAATATTTTTATATGGAAATGTCGTGTTGGCTTAGTGCTTATTAAGCACGGAGTTGTGGGACCTCAACCAGCTACGGGGAGGTACCTATGTGATTTTTTTCTATTTAAGTACATATATTTTTTTTTAAAGTTTATCTTGGCCATCACTGACATCAGTTAAGGAAAATGTGGACTTGGAATAAATAACGATTGTAAAGAACTTGCAAAGTACTTCATTTTTGTTCTGGACCTACTGGTAACAGATATTTTTGTACCTTTTGCCTTTTTTTTGAGGTAGAAAAAATCATCAAATGAGTCCTTCCGCCATAGGTGGGGCGGAAGGGACTGTCAGACTTTTACTGACTAAAAAACCACCCTGTTCCTTCTGTTGCCCTTTACGTTCCGGGGCCACGGTATCCTGTTAAGACGTCCCGCAACCCCAGCAGGCGTTTGGCCCCGTCAGGGCCCTATCCCTGTGCTGACAGCTCTTTGAGGCGCGCGCGAACAGAACGCGCCGTCGACCCGGGCCTATGGTCCTTGATCGGACGGCGAGCTACCCATTACTCGCCGTCCGCAAGCCCGCGCCTACGGTGGCCAGAGAGCTTTAACATAACGCTTTAACGAAACGCTTCGAGTATTTGTGAAAAAGACTTCGAGTGTTTGTGAAAGCTGACAATAGAAATTATTAGAAAACATAGCCATCGGCTATTCCGCCTGCTTAGGGCGCTTTCAATTTATGCGTTTCTTGGCGGCCTGAACAGCTGTACTTTTTGAAAAAAAAATATGGTCCCAATCGTTTCGAGTTTGATGATCGAGTTTATGGCTTTCGGTTCAAGAACGACCTAAAAGTAACCGTGTATAGTATTAGTATGGATGTCGGACATGTCCGTCTAAAATCACCAATCCGCCTTGAGTAAGCGTGGTGATCAATGCTCGTGCCTTCTCTGTATGAGAGGAGGCAGTCCTGCAGTGTGACAATAATATGCTGTTATTTATTTTATTTTATTGTTATATCACACACATACCTACTTTTTTATGCTAATTCATTCAAGTAATTAATTTTACAGCCAATTAAATAATTATACCTAGTTATTTTGTTATTATATAATTAACATCATGTGTTTGCGAAAATTACTTTTGCACGTGTGTGTTTTATTTTGTCAATAAATTCTTTCTTCTTTATCGTGTGGGCAGTAAGGTCTTACGACCCCACACACCCTAGTGTCAGAGTTTCCAAACCGCCTCAAGGGCCAAAATAAATAAATTTGTAAATAAATAAAATCTATACTTATATTATAAATGCGAAAGTGTGTCTGTCTGTTACCTCTTCACGCTTAATCCGCTGAATCGATTTTGATGAAATTTGGCATGGAGATAGTTTAAGATCCGAGGAAGGACATAGGATAGAAAAAGATTTTTTCATACAAAAAGATTTTTTCTAATACGACTAGCAGTTTCAATAGTACAAGAGACGTACAATATGCGCCACGAAAGATGAGACGTGATCACGGGACACGCCACACATACTTTATTTTTTCTTAATAAGTATAATAATATTGTTAAGAATTTTAATCTAAATGTCATCGAAAAAACCCTGAAGAGATACACAAATTATGGATAACTATTTCGTCAAATCCGGGCAAGTACCAATGTGATTTTTTCAGTTCATATGTACTTTCTAAAATTTATCTTGGACATCACTGACATCGGTGAAGGGAAACATCGTGAGGAAACCTGGACTTATACCAGCCTATTACTGTCCCACTCAAACCATGTCAGAGGCTCTTGAGGCGGTTTAGAAACTCTGACACTAGGGTGTGTGGGGTCGTAAGACCTTACTGCCCACACGATAAAGAAGAAGATCGTTACATACAAATCACAAAATAATTAGGGATTCTTTTGCGATTATTTTTTGTGTTACTGTTAATTATTATAATGGTTGTACGAAACCCTTTGGCCAGTTATTTTACATTAGGTATTATTAAACATGGTCTAGTCAACGATATATTATTATCTAACTAGTTGATATGGGATTCCCAGAGAAAAATAAAATAATTGAATATCTACTTTGTATTATATGTTATGCATATAAAGTGATTAATTAATAAAACGTTGGTCATCTTGTTGACTTTTAAAGGTTTAAGAATTTAATTGATCAAGTTATATTAAATCACTAAAAAAGATAGAAAAGAGTATGCTTATATGGTTCAGACATGTTGAGAGGATGAGTGAAAGACGATTAACAAAAGGTATTTATATGGCAGAGGTGAGTGGCAACGCAGGGAGGGGTCGCCCTAGGAAGACCTACACTGACCTTATTGGTGAGGTTCTTCAGAAAGGTCAGGTGCGCAGTACTCGTAACCGGCGTGCTTGTATGACGAGATGTATGAACGTGGATGAGGCGAAACCAGTATGTAAGGATCGTAGCAGGTGGCGTTCTGTGGTTTCTGCCCCCATGGGAAAAAGGCGTGAGTTTATGTATCTATGTATGTCATTAGCACTCTCCCCGCGACTTCGTCCGCGTGATTTTTCTTACGGATCCCTAATTTATGGATAATAAAATATAGCCTGTAGTACTTAGTGATAACGTAGCTTCCAATTTTCGAAAGAATTTTCAAAATCGTTTCAGTAGATCCAGAGATTACCCCCTACAACCGCACAAACTTTACCTCTTTTGTATAAGTACTTACGTAGATTTAAATAAAACTACCAATCGGTCTAGCCGTTCTTGAGTTTGGCGCTTAGCAACACACACACATCACATCACATCACATTTTAATTTTATTTTAGTAATTTTAGTTATTCATATAGAAGACTAGCTTCTGAGAAATTTGTCGGTTACACACACACTGTATACACACATAAACTCACGCCTTTTTCCCATGGGGGTAGGCAGAAACCACACAACGCCACCTACTACGATCCTTCCTTATATACTACTTTCGCCTCATCTACGTTCATACATCTCGTCTTTGTCGGTTATTAACAATGAATCTGGTTTCGCCCTAGGAGGTGAATTTTGAAAAATCCTTTCTTGGCGGACGTCTACGAACTACATATAAAGTACCTCCCTACCAAATTTCATCTTTATATGTCAAGCGGTTTTCAATATTTCGTGATGAATGAGTGAATGACCTTTCGCTTTTATGTTTATTATGAAATAGATAGATACTGATTGGAGAAAAAAAATTAAAACATGGCCTGACAATAATGGCGCATTTTCATTAGTCGATAGGTGTGAGAGATTTCTGGAACGCATGCCACAGGGCCCGCATTCAGGGAACCGTTTTCATTAGTCGTTAGGGCCCGCATGTGGGGTGCGACAGATTTCTGGAACGCATGCCACAGGGCCCGCATTCGGGGAACCGTGTTCATTATGGCGCAATTTCATTAGTCGATAGTGCCCGCATGTCGATATGACGGTCGGTATAAAGCATGCGGCGGATCCCCGCATGCGGTGTAACGACTTGTAACTTTCATTGGTTGTTATCTCGCATGCGGGGACTCCCCGCATGCGGGCCCTATCGAGTAATGAAAATGCGCCATAATTGGCCAAGACCCGGGCAAGAATCGGCCCTAAGAAGAGTGATTGACCTTCCGAAAATTTATTTTCGGAAAACATTTTACCGGTTGCCAAGTTAAAGATACCAAATCGTGTCACAGTCTAAGTAATTATTTATTTCAATTAGGCCATTAAAAAGCACTTTTCAAGGTCATTTTTAAGGTAAAGTAATTAAATTTAATTGCCTCTTTCAAAACTTAGATCCGTATGTAAAAGAATTGGCAAGAAATTCCGTTTATGTCCTTTTAAAATGGACATAGATTTAATTGAAAGAAAAACAAAACTATAATTAGTATTCGTTTGAATAAATAATTCGTAGATCTTTGACAGTCGTTACGGGTCGTCAGAAGCCCTAAAGTCTGTCCAGTCTTACCAAGGCGTGTCGTGATATCCAGTTATTGGGTTGTGGAGGTCAGATAGATAGTCGCAGTCTCTATAATCCCCGAAGGGTTAGGCAGAGGTGTACCCATTAGTACACCCACATTTCGCCAGTTATGTTTAAGTCCCATGTAATATGGGGCGAGCCTTACCATCAACAGGGCACAAATCTAGACTCCGAGGCTGCTACTGACCGGAGTCGCGGGACGTCTTAACAGGATACCGTGGCCCCGGAACGTAAAGGGCAACAGAAGGAACAGGGTGGTTTTTTAGTCAGTAAAAGTCTGACAGTCCCTTCCGCTCCACCCAGGGCGGAAGGACTCAATTGATGATTTTTACCACCCAAAAAAAAGGCTGCTACTGCGAATTCCAGTTGGAAAAACCCATTATCTTTTTCCTGGACCTGGAAATCGAATTCAAGACCACTTGCTCAGCAGTCCCGCTTGGCGACCACTAGACAAACGAGGCAGTAAAATAAAAAAATCTTAACAATATGTTCAAGATGAATATGTTATTTGTTTATTTATGTAACATGGATTTATTTACACTTAAACATAAAACCTTAAAGTAAATGTAAGATATGTACAAATTATTAAAAAAAAAGGCAAAAAGGAGACCTCATAGGGCATCAAAAAATTCGTCCGCGTCGCTGTCAATGGGGCAAGTGCCCAAAAGGCTGACTATAATATAAGATGAATATAATATTTTTATGCTGCTGGCAGAATCTAAAAAGATTTGGCTTAATAACATGTTTGAAGTAATCATAGTTTTAAGTACCCAGGTTTTGTCAACGTTTCTAGAGAATTGAAATTGCATTTTTTTTTGTTTCTAATGCGTCATTAAAAACGTTTACAATAGGTCATAAAACGTAGGCAACACAATATCTAAGTTATAACAGGCGCACGAGTCGGTAAAGCTACGCGTTAATCCGGTTATGGGTGATCATCCTTACACACCGAGACTCCTCCGTGCCTCAGAAAGCACGTTAAGCCGTTGGTCCCGGCTGTCATACGTGTATCTTTGACAGTCGTTACGTGTCGACAGAAGCCCGAAAGTCTGACAACAAGTCTTACCAAGGGGTATCGTATTACCCAGTTACTAGGTTGTGGAGGTCAGATAGGCAGTCGCTTCA
The DNA here is from genome assembly GCA_949316365.1 of Hoplodrina blanda. Taxonomy (NCBI): domain Eukaryota; kingdom Metazoa; phylum Arthropoda; class Insecta; order Lepidoptera; family Noctuidae; genus Hoplodrina; species Hoplodrina blanda. The sequence continues at coordinate 6,945,048 of OX438574.1, read as the reverse complement.
TGTGTAATACTGGTATCCAGCTGCATTCGGTTAGACTGGAAGCTGACCCCAACATAGTCGGGATTAAAAAGTCCTATATATACTAAATGTATGAAATCTATAGCTTTCCCACGCGTGGGGACACGCGGGGCAGGTTAAGTATAAAAAAAAATAGTGAATAAATAGTTTTTCTTTCTTTCATTCATTCTATAAACGCAGCTACTCTCAGGCCTGTTCGGGCGACGGACTGGCCTTAAATCCGCCGCCCGCAGTACGCCTCAAATTTCATAGTGATCATAATTATGCCACCCTACAAACTCATACGTCACGCGATGCGACCAAAAATAACTCACAGAATTCTTCAACCAGGAAAAACATAAAATAAAATTATACGTTTTTGTTTCACAATTTTTCTCAGAAAATAATGATAATTGAACTATGATAAAAACAATTGTGTTTTAACTAAGCTATTTGTAGATTTTTTTTTTAGATTAACGTGTATACGTGTGCTTACCATAACGACATGTACCTACATGTACAATCATGAGCATAATTAAATTATCCTCGTTGGTCTAGTGGTCACAAAGCGCGACTGCTGAGCATGAGGTCTTGGGTTCGATTCCTAGGTCGGGCAAAGTGTTATTGGGTTTTTCCATCAGGAATTTCTTAGTAGCTGCCTGAAAGTCTGGATTTGTGCCCGGTTGATGGCAATAGGCTCGCCACCTATTACATGGGATTTAAACATAACTGGCGAAATGTAGAAGAACTAAATGTATACCATGTGTATATCGGTTTTCCTAGCTTAAAAAGTCTTTGCAGGCAAAGTCGCAGTAGCTCACCATTACTTATTTATGAACATGACTGTACTTAGTCTGTACTAAGTTTGCGGGTAAAACCAAATGATTCATGAAATTACTGCGCAAAAAAAATATGCATGATGTTTCTGGTGCATTGACATTGCTGAAAAGCATAGCAGGGAGGGAAAGAGATAGAACATACATAAACTCACGCCTTTTTCCCATGGGGTAGGCAGAAACCACAGAACGCCACCTGCTACGATCCTTACATACTCCTTTCGCCTCATCTACGTTCAAACATCTCGTCATACAAGCACACCGGTTACGAGTACTGCGCACCTGACCTTTCTGAAGAACCTCACCTCAGAGATAGAAAAGATTTCTATACTTGTTACCTTTATAGATAGGGAAGGGCTAATCCAGGGAGGAGCTCATGGCTAAGTAGATAATAACAGCCGCACTGGTCGATCCATCAGGTTAAGCTACGCTTGCCGGGGTTGGTCCGTGGATGGGTGACCATCTTTACACACCGAGACTCCTCCGTGCCTCGGTAAGCACGATAAGCCGTTGGTCCCGGCTGTCATACGTGTATCTTTGATTGTCGTTACAGGTCGTCAAAACCCTGAAAGTCTGACAACCAGTCTCACCAAGAGATATGGTATTATCCATTCACTGGGTTGTGTGATATTAATTTCAGCTTGATACCTCTACGCTTTTCTAAGAAAAAGGGTCTTGAAATACGGACAGACATACAGACGGACAATAAAGTGATCCTTTAAGGGACAAGTTCCGTTTTTGCCAACTGAGGTACAGAACCCCAATTATCGCACAATCTTGCCAAAAAATATTTTCATTTTAAAACCTTAGATATAAATCGGGGATTTCATTCAAAAAACAAGAAATTAGTAGCAATTCGTAAGCTATGTGGGGTATTAAAAAGACAAATAACATTAATTGATGAAATTTCAAACTCGTTTTCGTAAATAACATGTCAGAAAGTTGGAAATTCGACCTTCAATATATTTGTAACTTCATATTTGACACGCGGATAATGTCGTTAAAAGTTAATTGCTTTCTATTTATCAAGGAACTAACTTTTGCCTACGACTTCGTCCACGTAAAGGTCGGCTATCGCAAAGCAGTCGCCTCCTTCTGCGAAGCAGTAATGCTAGCGAAGGAGGCGGGCCGCGTGAGGGAGAGAACATCCTCCACCTCACGCCCCAGCCGCCGCGGGAGTCGCCCAGGGCGTCGGACGTCGCGAGATGACATCCGGCCACCATAGGCGTGGGCTTGCGGACGGCGAGTGATGGGTAGCTCGCCGTCCGATCAAGGTCCAGGCCCGGGTCGACGGCGCGTTCTGTTCGCGCGCGCCTCAAAGAGCTGTCAGCACAGGGACGGGGCCCCAACAAATCCAAACACCTGCCGGGGTCGCAGGGCGTCTTAACAGGATACCGTGGCCCCGGAACGCAAAAGGCAACAGAAGGAACAGGGTGGTTTTTTAGTCAGTAAACGTCTGACAGTTCCTTCCGCCCCACCCAGGGCGGAAGGACTCATTTGATGATTTTTACCACTCCAAAAAAAAGGGCCTCTGACATGGTTTGAGTGGGACAGTAAGGTATAAGTCCAGGTTTCCTCACGATGTTTTCCTTTACCGATGTCAGTGATGTCCAAGATATACTTTAGAAAGTACATATGAATTAAAAAAAGTAACATTGGTACTATAAGGACTTGCCGCCGTGGAGTTACTTGCTCGTTCTTCTCCATAGAGGCTTACCTCCGTTTTGGAACGAGCAACTAGCTTCAACTCTTTGACTAACTGACCGACTCCTTGACAATTCAAAAGTGCAAAAAATGGTCTAATGAAATTAATAGTTTGACTTTGACTTTGACTTGAAACTTTGAATGAAATGCCGTACCAACTTATCTTGTGGCTGTTAAAAAATATATTCTTTATTTTGCGTCACTTTCACGTGAATAAAAAGTTTTTTTTTTCTTTTATTTCTTTCTGTACGGCGTTAACAATCTTATATTGAATGCAGTATGAAGGTGTCAAACTAAAGTTATTTACGTATTTATTTCACAACTTTTAATAAGTTATGCACAGACATGTTAGTTATTATGAAGTAAAATATTACAAAACACATTAGTCCGGACCACTCATTCCAAGGCTTTATTACTCAACTCATGGCATTCTTCAAACGTAAATCATTGTGATTCTACTCAATTTTTACAAAAAACGACAACCGCGTTTAAAACCTTATCATCTGCCTAGCCTTTTCCCAACTATGTTGGGGTCGGCTACCAGTCTAACCGGATGCAGCTGAGTACCAGTATTTTACATGGAGCGACTGCCTATCTGACCTCCACAACCCAGTAACTGGGTAATACGATACCCCTAGGTAAGACTGGTTTAAAACCGCCGCCGCCTTTAAAAACTACAAAATAAAAAATTTGCTTTAGTTTTGGAAGTCGGTTTGGAACCTACATAACAAAAAACAAAACCAAAGCCGCCGACTTCCAAAACTAAAGTTATTTTTTATGTTGTAGGTTTTTTAAGTATGAAAGTAATCATCATAATATCACGCTAGATACCCAATAGTCCTGTCAGGGTTGCGGACTTTGTTCGAAAAAGATATCGCGGCCCTGGAACGCAAAGGACACGAAGAGACACGGATGGGTTTAAGTCAGTAAAAGTCTGACACTCCCTTCCGCTCCACCCAGAGCGGAAATAGTCAGATGATTTCCCTCCCATAAAAAAAGGTACCCCTAGGGTCAGTTCACACCGAGACGCGACGCAACGTGACGATACTGGAAGAGGCCAGTGACTTCGCGCTGCGCCGCGCGCCGCCGCGAGACGCATCGCAGCGTCGCCGGCGACGCATCGCGACGTAGTGCTGCGTGGTGTAACGTATTCTAAATTCTCACAATGAAATGTGTATCTTTTCGTATAGAAAATAAAGTTATATTTTGAGTCGCTCTTCTAAAGTGTGCACGCAGCGTCGCGTCGCGTCTCGGTGTGAGCTGACGCTTATGTACATAACTGGCGAAATGTGGGTACATTTCGCCAGTTATGTTTAAGTCCCATGTAATAGGGGGCGAGCCTATTACCATCAAGCACAAATTCAAACTCCGAGGCTGCTACTGAGAAATTCCTGATGGAAAAACCTAATAACACTTTGCCCGACCTTGGAATCAAACCCAGCAGCTCAGCAGTCGTGCTTTGCAACAAATGAGGCAGTCCGTTTAGGAGAGCCGGAAAAAACAGACAGACAGACTTTAGTTTTGTTTATTCGTATGTGTAGATTGACCTCGGAATCTACATTAAATTGTTTAACTGTGAGTTACAAAATATTCCTGCTTACCCCCTCTAATGCAATAAAACAGGTTTCAATTGAACAGCCGGGTTCGAACTTGCGACCTTTTAGCAATAGTTAAGCAATTAATTTTATTACTATACTATTATACAAATGCGAAAGTTTAGATGTATGTATGTATGTTACTCAATTACGTCGAAACGGCTGAACGGATCTGAGTGAAAGAACATTGGGAAAAAGCGTCGTATAAGTAAAGTAAAAGTCGTATAAGCATCGTAAAAAATACAGAATTTTATTGTATGGAAGTCAATGTGTCAATGATAAGGGAAAAAAGTTATTCATATATAGATACTTAGAAAGACAATTGATTATTTTTATTAAGAAATATTTTTTGAGCACGCAATACATGCTTAAATAAATAATAATCATAATTATAATAATCAAGAGTAGTCTAAAATAAAAATAAAAAAAAAAACACTTTTACACATTCGTTTTTTCTGAATTTCTTTCAATAATTTCGTTATTCAGAATAACATCAATTAACACAAATTTATGAATGTTTACGCGGCACTAAAACGAAATAAACATTTTTTTTTGTCCGGCTGTTTGTCCTTGGTAATCTCCGAACCGGCTGTACGGTAAGTCCCAAGTAAAAGAGGGCGAGCCTATTGCCATCAACTGGACACAAATCCAGACTCCGAGACTGCTACTAAGAAATTCCTGATGGAAAAACCCAATAACGCTTTGCCGGACCTGGGAATCGAACGCAAGGCCTTATTTCGTCAAGTACGTGTCAGATTCATGAGTATAGGCTAACATAATTGTAACCAGGATTTTGTAAAAACTTAATTAAAAAGAGTGTCCGTGGAGTTTCTTGCTCGTTCTTCTCCATAGAGGCCTAACCAACGTTTTAGAACGAGCAACTAGCTTCAACTTTCTGACTAACTGACCGACTCCTTGACAGTTCAAAAGTGCCTGTAAATGGTGTAACTGTAATATTTTTTGACTTTGACCTTCCACCTTGACTTTGATTATGACCTTGACCTTGACTTTGACTTTGACATCACGCTGTGTAACCTAAAGCGTACAAAGTAGCGGGCGTAAACATGTACTCTATAAAACAAAATATTATTTTTCCAGTTCAAAGTTTATTAAAAAAAAAACTTCCGCTATTCTAGATGAGGTCGAAGATTTTATTTGTTGTCTTCTTATGTGCATTTGTTAAAAATAAGTTTGGATTGAGCATCGTGTCCTCAGGGTTACTGGTTCTTTCCGGGTTGAGACAAATAAGTCGGTTTAATGTTTTTTATTAGTGTTAGTCAAGCGACAAGGCGAAAAGTGTAAAAAGATATTCAATGAAGCCGAAAATTACATGCTTTTTTATTACAAGCTTTTATATATTTAGCTTGCACTGTTCGTATGTAAGTTGTCCTTTCAAAATTTGCAAACCATTTTTCGACCATTTGTTGGTATCCGATTGAGCTGAAATTTTGCATAAATCTTTAGTTCTGATGACAATACAATGTCCAATACTCAATTTTGTAGTAATTTTAATATGGCCGCCGATCCAAGATGGCGGATTACATATTTTTTCTAAATCTCCTTGATATGGGTATCAAATGAAAGGGTTTGAAGAGTAGAATACGACAAAGTTAATAACATCACACTAAAAAATCTTCTTTTAAAAAGTTTTTTCATTATTAAGATGATTTTTAGGGTACCTTAGTTGGCAACAACGGAACCGTTTGTTGTCCGTCAGTCAAGACCCGTTTTCTTAGGAACCCGTGGTAAGATGAAATTAATCTATACTATATCTATACTAATATTATAAAGCTGCTGTGTTTGTTTGTTTGTTTGTTTGAACGCGCTAATCTCTGGAACTACTGGTCCGATTTGAAAAATTCTTTCAGTGTTAGATAGATTAGTTATCGAGGAAGGCTATAGGCTATATACCATCACGCTACGACCTACGGGAGCGGAGCAGTAACCAAAAACGCGGGTGTAACCGCGGCAGTTTTTAAATAATCAGGTCTGCTACACCCTGGAGCAGTAAAAAAAAAACACAATTTAAAGTTAAGAATGTCTATGAATGTGTGTGTGTGGTCTAGTGGTCGCAAAGCGCGACTGCTGAGCATGAGGTCTTGTGTTCGATTCCCAGGTCGGACAAAGCGTTATTGGATTTTTCTATCAGGAATTTTTCAGTAGTAGCAGAGTCAAGATTTGTGTCCGGTTGATGGCAATAGGCTCGCCCCCTATTACATGGGACTTAAAGCCAAACCCTTCGGGGATTACAGGCGTGATGTTGCATATCCAACTTGGCACAGCACAGCATCAGCTTGCTACCATTAGACATTCACTTGACAACTAAGATTTGGCATATGTACAGTAAGCGGTCATAAATGCAGTAGCATGCTAAGGTTTAAATTGCTGTGAACACGTAGTACAGGCCGTACCTACATCTGTGTGTATAAGTGATTATGTATTAACACAGTACACACAGCAAAACAGATAGGTATGCAAGGTCGTCAGATATAGTTGAAGTTTTCTTAGAAACCGATGGATGTTTTCGAATGTAATTTAATTTAAAACGTAGATAATAAATAGTTCTTCATTTAGGTTAAGTTTCAGTCAAAGACATCCATCGGTTTCTTAGAAAACTTTAACTATATCTGACGCCCTTGCATACCTATCTGTTTTGCTGACTGTACCTACGAACACCTCAAAATTCGCACACGACGTCGAAAGGTCGTAAGTTTAACCAAAGTGTCAATCGATTTGCTTTATAGATTGCTACTCCACTTATGACCGCTATTGTACCTACTTAAACAAGACTATAAATGGGTAGGTACCTTGTGATAATTGCATGTAATAACTCCATACAATAGGAGAACAAAAACATAAAACCTAGCTACCGTTGAATGAGTAATATGCTCATGCGCAGATCAATAATAAAATGTAAGGAGTAATAAATTGAGATTTATTACTTACATAATTATCTAATACCTCCGACTGCCTCGTTGGTCTAGTGGTCGCAAAACGCGATTGTTGAGCATGAGGGTTCGATTCCCAGGTCGGGCAAAGTGTTATTGGGATTTTCCATCAAGAATTACTAGTGACCGCCTCGGAGTCTGGATTTATGCCCGGTTGATGGCAAGCTCGCCACCTATTACATGGGACTTAAACATAACTGGCGAAATGTGGCTGTACTAATGGGTACACCTCTGCCTAACTCTTCGGGGATTACAGGCGTGATTGGCCATCTCTTAACTGCCATGGCTTACATCTTGATTATTATTATATTTTTGTTTTATTACTAATCTTCATTGTTTTCACATGTAGAAGCAACAAGAATAATGTAACCAGTATTTTGTAAAAACCTAATTGAAAAGAGTGTCCGTGGAGTTTCTTGCTCGTTCTTCTCCATAGAGGCCTACCTTCGTTTTGGAACGAGCAACTAGCTTCAACTTTCTGACTAACTGACCGACTCCTTGACAATTCAAAAGTGCCTGTAATTCGTCTAATGAAATAAATGTTATGACTTTGATGTTATGTTATGTTAGAGTTGTGCTCACAAAAAACCCGCAGTTATTCGACAAACACGTACGCAGTCGCGGTTTAAAGCTAGTTCATGTTATTATCCTCATCAAATGGCATCTGTGAGTTGTAATTAAAAATCTCAATGTCACGACTAAGGTTTACAAGTTAACTACAATGCCATCTGTCTGGCGTTGTCTCTATCTGTGACTTCCGTGATAGTTGGGAAGTTCTCCGAACCGAAACGGTTACAAGTTTGTCAAAGGTCTTGCATGAGCGCGGGCTTGCGGACGGCGAGTGATATATACGTAGCTAGCCATCCGATCAAGGACCAGGCCCGGGTCGACGGCGCGTTTCGTTCCACGCGCGCTTAAAAAAACTGTCAGCACAGGGACGGGGCCCCAACGGGGCCAAACGCCTGCCGGGGTTGCGGGACGTCTTAACAGGATACCGTGGCCCCGGAACGCAAAGGGCTGCAGAACGAACAGGATGGTTTTTAGTCAGTAAAAGTCTGACAGTCCCTTCCGCCCCACCCAGGGTGGAAGGACTCATTCGATGATTTTTACCACCCCACAAACGCCGCGATGGGAGCCGCGGGCAGAAGGTAGTGTCCAGTATAATGTCGCTAAGAGCATTAGATGTCCTAACGTATAGAACATGTTCTGAGAAAACCAGTTTCTCGTTATATAACATACATCTGATATGATGACACCTTTCACTAACCCAGATTGTATCGCTCGAGCTAGATTTTCCTTATTTAACCTCTTAAGACCAGTCACAGTGGCGTAGCCAGCATGGGTGGCACCCGGACTGATAAATATGGTGTCACCCCAAAAATAAAAACTTAAAATTAATAAACATCCGATAATCGTAAAATACGAATTTATTTAATTATTACAAAATGTGTTTTGCATAATTAAAATATAATATTGTAAGTTACTAAATACGGGGTGGCCCAAAAAACGTCCAAAAGAAAATTTTGGAAGCCTCTCTTCTTGGACTATCTTAAGCACTCCCATGTCATCATCATCATCATCTGCCTAACCTTTTCCCAATTATGTTGGGGTCGGCTTCCAGTCTAACCGGATGCAGCTGAATACCAGTACTTTACATGGAGCGACTGCCTATCTGACCTCCACAACCCAGTAACTGGGTAATACGATACCTCACAAAAAAAGCACTCCCATGTATGTTCTTCTTTTTTTACTATCGGGTGTCACCCCCGGGCTGGTGGCACCCGTGGCGGACCGCCCCCTACGCCCCCCCATCCCCTTTCCGGTTCGAATTCGGATCCGAGCAAGTACCAATGTGACATTTCCAATTCTCTCTAAAGTTTATCTTAGACATCACTGACATCGCTGAAGGAAAACATCGTGAGGAAACCTGGACTTGTAATTAATATAAGTCTGAAATTGCCAATCCGCCTTGAGCAAGCGTGGTGATCAATGCTCGTGTCTTCTCTGTATGAGAAGAGGCGTTTGTCCTGCAGAGGGGCATTAATAGGTTGATATTATTTATTTTGTTTATTAATTATAACCCAATGTACCTTAAATAGGTGCAAGTAGTTGCGGCCAGTTCGAAAATGTTCTCAACTAACAAAACAAATTTTGAACTTTTTAAACAACGACTATATATACCTAGACTCCTAATAACAGACGACCGATGTCTGTCAACACATTAGACAAAAAAGTCTTATAACCGTTGTCACTCACCAATAGTCACCAAGTTCGTATTAGTTTCGACCACTCCTGTGAGCCGTAAACATGCACTGACCTTGAGTTAGCCAATCAGAACGCAGTACCCCGTCCCCCTCGTACCTCAGCAAGTTGGCAGAATAGTTTTCGTGCGTTAGATCGTGTATTAGGCGTCTATAGGCTGTATGGTCGTTGTTTTTAAATATGATAGCCATATTAATGAGGTACAGGCTATATAACATCACGCTACTCCCCAAGAGAGCAGAGCAGAACTACAGACGTAACTGAACAACGGTAAAACCGCGGCGTATAGCTAGATAAGTAATACTTTTACTTATTACACCGGTACCCAGAATCTCAAACTAAATTATAAAAGTAGTTTTTTTGCAATAGCCAACATACAACTGCGCTAACCACATATTTTAAGCAACGCCTTATATCCGTCTACCGTACAGCCGTGCCTCTAAAAATACTAGCGCAATATAAACTAGTACAGAAGGTAAGGTCCGTACAAAAGCCGAAACTCAAGCAAATACATGCAAGTAAAGCTAGAACGCGTTAAACTAATATTAAAAGATTATTTTTTTGGTTATGTTGCTTAAAAATAATAAAACAAGCTTTAATTTAATATTATTACAATATTGAGTACTGGACATTGTATTGTCATTAGAACTAAAGGTGTATGCAAAATTTCAGCTCAATCGGATACCAACAAATGGTCGAAAAATGGTTTGCAAATTTTGAAAGGACAATTTACTTACTTACATGAACAGTGCAAGCTAAATAAAAGCTTGCAATAAAAACATAAAATGACGCCTGTAATTCCCGAAGGGTCAAAAATTTTACGAAAAAATGTTTTTTTGTTTTAAATTAAATTGTCAATTTCCTCTCCCAATAGTAAATACTTGCATTAAAAGCAACTTTATAATCCTCGAAGAGTTAGGCAGAGGTGTACCCATTAGTACACCCACAATTCGCAAGTTATGTTACAGTCCCTATTGCCATCAACCAGGCACAAATCAACACTCCGAAGTTGCTACTGAGAAATTCTTGATGAAAAAACTCAATAACACACATAATTAGGAGTGTTTTTAGCTATGTTTGATGAAAATCCAAGACAAGCTGTCGGTCGTTGAAGGTTTTTCAAATTTTTAATTTAATTTTTTAAACCTCGTAGACGAGAGACGACATCCGGCCACCGTAGGCGCGGGCTTGCGGACGGCGAGTAATGGGTAGCTCGCCGTCAGATCAAGGCCCAGGCCCGGGTCGACGGCGCGTTCTGTTCGCGCGCGCCTCAAAGAGCTGTCAGCACAGGGACGGGGCCCCAACGGGGCCAAACGCCTGCCGGGGTTGCGGGAAGTCTTAACAGGATACCGTGGCCCCGGAACGCAAAGGGCTACAGAAGGAACAGGGTGGTTTTTTTAGTCAGTAAAAGTCTGACAGTCCCTTCTGCCCCACCCAGGGCGGAAGGAGTTATTTGATGATTTTTACCACCTAAATAAAAACCTCGTTGATAAACCTTCTGTAGTGTCCTGCGGTGCGGTCCGTGGTAGCAAGTTTTACGTCGCTCGGCTCAGTATTTCGCCACGGCTTGCGACAGCCGGCCATCAGACCATACCTTTCCTATATCTTCGTTATGTCATTTACATTCTTGCTTTACCGTTCAAAAATGTAATGGAATTTAATCTATACTTAATATTATAAAGCTGCAGAGTTTGTTTGTTTGTTTGTTTGTTTGTTTGTTTGAACGCGCTAATCTCTGGAACTACTGGTCCGATTTGAAAAATTCTTTCAGTGTTAGATAGATTAGTTATCGAGGAAGGCTATAGGCTATATACCATCACGCTACGACCTACGGGAGCGGAGCAGTAACCAAAGACGCGGGTGTAACCGCGGCGGACAGCTAGTATTCTATATTTATTTATACTGCCTCGTTGGTCTGGTGGTCGCAAAGCGCGACTGCTAAGCATTAGGTCTTGGGTTCAAAGGTCGGGGAATGTTATTGGGTTTTTCCACCAGGAATTTCTTTATAACAGTCGCGGAGTCTGGATTTGTGCACGGTTGATAGCAATAGACTCGCCCCCTATTACATGGGACTTAAAATTAACTGGCGAAATGCGGGTGTACTAATGAGTACATCTCTGCCTAACCCTATGGGGATAACAGGTGTAATGTTATGTTATTTATACTAATACAAGGTGCTCGTGGCTAATGAATAACAGCCTCACTGGTCGATAAATTAGGTTAAGCTACGCTTGCCGGGGTTGGTCTGTGGATGTGTGACCATCTTTACACACCGAGACTCCTCCGTGCTTCAAAAAGCACGGTAAGCCGTAAATCCCGGCTGTCATACGTGGATCTTTGACAGTCGTTACGGGTCGTCAGAAGCCCGAAAGTCTGACAACAAGTCTTACCAAGGGGGTATCGTATAACCCAGTTATTGGGTTGTGGAGGTTAGACAGTCGCTCCATGTAAAATACTGGTATTCAGCTGCATCCAGTTAGACTGGAAGTCGACCCCAACATAGTCGAGAAAAACTGGGGTGTCCCTTGACACCTGTCAAGGGACACCCGGATGGAACGAAGTTATATGAGAGAGAGAGAGAGACAGACAGAGAAACACGCGCACGCCGCACGGCTTACAACTATAGCAAAAAGTGTCGTTACAACTTTTGGTCTTAATTTTTTCCGTCTAGCCCCCTATCGCAACGCGCGATAAGGAACTTCGTTCCAATAAAAAGTCCTATATACTAAATGTATGAAATCGATAGCTTTCCCACGCGTGGAGACACGCAGAAGCGCGAAAGTCAGACAACCAATCTTACCAAGGGGTATCGTATTACCCAGTTACTAGGTTGTGGAGGTCAGATAGGCAGTCGCTCCATGTGAAATACTGATATTCAGCTGCATCCGGTTAGACTGGAAGCCGACCCTAACATAGTTGGGGAAAGGCTAGAAAGGCTATGCGTACATAAGGTCCTTACCTACACTGGTGGTCCACGCCCCCCTTTGTCTATCTCAGCGGCCCCCACTTTGAAATGAAAATTGACCTTATTGAAATTAGACGCGGGAAAAACACAATATAATCACGAGTAGTTTGACAAAACCACGGTAATAAAATGTACAGTATTGTGTCTTCATAGAAACGGTCGCAACGCGAGTCATACCTACGCGCGTCGAGTTCGGTACACTCTCGGTACACAAACAGTCTTGACTGCGCCGCCGCGCCGCGCCGCCGCGCCGCCCGCCGCGCCGCCCGCCGTAGTGACGAATGGATGATGTAATATTTTTGTAAGCAGTGAGCGTGCGATTTCTTAATATGGCAAGGAGAAATTATAAACTATATTGTGCAGTGTTTGGTTGCTTGAATTCTTCGATAACGAACCCAGAGATAACATTTTTTTTAAATACGAGAGGTGAGACTTTAAAAACAATTATACACTTACCTACCTACTATTACGTAATTTGTTTTTTTTTAATACTTAAATACCTACACATTTCGCTTTTTACACCGAGTAAAATACTTGATAATTTATTAATAATTTAATAAAATAGGTACCTACATAAATAAATTGTGGATAGGGTGTAAAAAGTGATACGAATGACCTAACTACGCCGTTCCCGTACAACTGGTACCTAGGTAGGTAGTTTCCTAGTTTCGGCTATCTGCTTACTTATGAACGTAGGTACTTAGTTACTTATTACCTGGTAATGATACCTGCCTACTTAGTAAGATTTTCATTGCTGTAGATACGGCACACGCGATGAGATGGTTGTTATATAACGTTTGCAGCAGTGCGACTAGAGGTTGCAAAAATTCGATAATTTTGATTTTCGAATATTCGAATATTTTTTCAGTGATGTTCGAATATTATTCGAATATTCGAATATTTTTAAAATATCAAAAAGCCACTTAAAAGTCAGCCTTTTATTTATTTATAAAAAGAACAATGTCTAAGCAACAATTATAAAATTAAAATTTAAAAAAATAATAAAATTGGACACATAAAATTAAAATTGGGAAAATCAAATAAAATTTAAAAAATAAAAAAAACAACAATGTAATAGCGTCAATTAGAAAATTAAAATCAAAACAATAAAATTGGACACATAAAATTAAAATTGGAAAAATCAAATAAAATTTAACAAAGTTTCTGAAAGGCTTGTCATTGAAATTGACAACAACGCGTTCTTTAAGTGAATAAACGCAACAAAATGGCGTCAGTCAAGTCAAACCGTCAAGCAGTGTTGCCAACAACAAATTTTAAGTTCTACCAACATAGACTTAGACTAGTAATTTTTTGGTAGTATAGTATTCGAATATTCGAATATGTATTTATTTGCTATTCGAATATAAATTTGGAAAGCGAATTCGAATAATTCGAATATTCGAATATTCGATTGCAACCTCTAAGTGCGACATTGGATGGGTGACCAAAGTGCTCCTAGCTGTAGGTACTAGGTATAGGTAGTAATGTGAACGTTAATAAGCTGAGATGCAAACAGATTTTATAATTACTCGTTCGATGTTCCTTTCATTTTGGTTGAGTAAGTACCTAGATGTTGAAGTTTGTAAGGATTGGAGTTTGGTTTCCTTCGGCGAATTTTTTTTTATTAAATCTTTTAATTATACAACGCAACATGTATTTTTATTGAACACTTCCTATTTCAATAACAACGAATTATTTTTTTAAACAAAAAAAAATTCACATAACTAGAAAGAAACTCAAGTAGGTTGATGAAATTAAAATACTATGTGCGGGCAGCCCTAACGCGTGAGTATGTCGCACGGAATTTTAGGTACTTAATTCAAGGTTACGGCCGAGAGCCACTACTGGTAGTATATTTATACTGTGACAAAACGTCATAAAATACCAACGTTTTTATTACTTTTCTATTACTTAGTAAAAACCCATTAACATTTTACGTTTAGTCACATTAATTAATTAACTTATAGATTATTCTGTGATTTTCCATAAGTAATCCATTGATCGGAACATTAAAAAAAACTTATATGTATTTCTTACGATAATTTAACGTACTTGCTCGGATAAAAATAAACTTGCCTTAGAAAAAATTAACGAACAAAATTATATTAATTTCGATTAAGCAGTTTCCGAGATTCATTGAACCATCATCATATTAGCCGTAGGACGTCCACTATTGGACATAAGCCTTCCCTACAGATTTCCAATAGGATCGGTCGGAAGCGGCTGATTTATCATGCGTAAAACAGTCAAAGTCAGAGTCAAAGTCAAAGTCAGAGTCAGAGTCAGAGTCAAAGTCAAAGTATTTATTAATGTGATTTTTGGTAATGTAACAGGTTTTACAAATATTTTATAGCAATTAGCTTCGAATTTCTCGCCGTTATGATCGTTTGCGAGCCTATTGCCATCAACCGGACACAAAGTGGGACTCCGAGGCTGCTACTGAGAAATTCCTGATAGAAAAACCCAATAACACTTTGCCTGACCTGAGAATCGAACCCAAGAACTCATGCTCAGCAATCGCGCTTTGCGACCACTAGACCACAAGGCAGTCTTGACATTTGACGATGAAAAATTGCATTTTGCATAAATTTTCTGACGATAGCGATATAAAATTTCCATTACATACTCTTCCTTAACTACCTAACAATAAACTTATGTTAAAGGTTAAAAATTTACATACAACTAGTTATTTTAAAGTTATTCACACACAAATAAAGTTATTGAACTCAAACATACAAAAAAAAAACTCGTCAATTTGCAGTTATACATATTGATAATGAATGTTATTAAAAATTAAAGTTTGTAGTATTTTTCACCCGCGTTTTACGTCTTTGTTTACTGCTTCGGTCCCGTCGTTCACAGCGTGATGTTATATAGTCTATTAGCTTTTGCCCGCGACTTCGTCCGCGTATATGTCGGTTATCGCGGACGCAGACGAAGTCGAAGTCGAATAAAAAGTAGCCTATATGTCCTTTGTTGGGGTTCACACTTACCCTGTACCAAATTTCACACAAATCGGTTCAGTAGTTTAGGCGTGAAGAAAAGACAGACAGACAGACAGAAAGACAGACAGACAGAGTTACTTTCACATTTATAATATTAGTTAGGATAGTATGTTATGTGTTTGAGCCGTTTGGGGTTGAAACACTGGGGCCATGGGGTCCGACTCACCTTGTTTTTCGAGACATCGCCAAGCGACTGGTCGACTCTTCACATGACCAGAGGGTTGGCCTTTTCTTAGGCCAATGAATCAGTATTGCCATACAACGTGGCAATGCTGTCAGCCGTTGGGCACTTGCCCCATTGACAGCGAAGGAATTATTTGATGACCTTTGAGGTTCCTCCTTTCAGTCTTTTTTATAAATTGGACAGTAGCGGTCATAAGTGCAGTAGCATGCTAAGGTTTGAATTGCTGTGAACACGCGGTACAGACCATGCCTACATCTGTGTGTATGAGTGATGTACTCAAAGTTAAAGTCAAAGTAAAATCACATAATTAATTATGCCATTATAGGGCACTTTTAAACGATAATACAGTACCTACGTACCTCAAAATTCGTACACGACGTCGAAAGGTCGTAAGTTTAACCAAAGTGTCAATCGATTTGCTTTGTAGATTGTGAAGGTGTGTTCTTTGTATGACGTAGGGCATCTGATAAGAAAGGATTTACCAAAATGCACCCCTTTAGGGGGTGATGCAGGGGTACAAAGTTTGTATAGAGAAACACAACTTTGACTATTAACTCAACTCTATCTATTAACGAAAACCGCATTAAAATCCGTTGCGTAGTTTAAAAGATATAAGCCTACAAACGGCGGAAAGCGACTTTATTCTATACAGTATTAGACACACAAAGATTACTCGTTCACACAAGCCTCGTTCGAAAGTAAAAACACAGTATATTCTAGTTACTGGCGCAAGTTCACTAGACCAGTCGGTGTTGCCATAAACCGGTGTGTTACGAAATAACAACTTGTCGATATACTTGTTTTATAGTAGACGAATGTGAACGTATTTTGTAGTAAATATATTTGTAAAGGATTAGAGGGGCGTGGGCTATGTGGCTATCCGTGGGGACTTGCTCTAAGGCAGCTTTTCCCAAAGTGGGCGATAACACCCCCTTGTGGGCGCTGCAGGCCTAAAGGGGGCGGTAAGAGACCCAGTAAATCAGGGCGTTGTGTAAAGGCTTGGGGAGCGATTTGTAATTTCATCTACTAGGTGGTTTTTCAGTAGGTGAAAAAATGGGGGCGCTAGAAAATAATTTATTATTATTATCACAGCACCGCGCACCGTCGCGGTTGGCGGTGAAGCGGATCTCATGTCGCATTGGCCTCTAAGAAATCCGTTGGTGCGTAACACATGTACACCGCCCGACCGCGCGGTCGAGCGGTGCAATCCGCTTTACCGCCGCCGCCGTCCGCGGCGGTGCGCGGTGACACGTGATCGCTTAAGCGGGCCCTGTGTCCGGGCGGCCAGGGGCGGATCCAGGACTGTCATTTGGGGGGGGCTTGGCCCCGCTGAAGATAGTTTTTTTTTTTTCAAAGTGAACACTAAAAAGGCACATATTTCATTTGATACCTAAGGTAGAGAAGCCGCCACTGTGGGCGGCGGATTTGAGGTGAATCCATCGCCCGAACAGAGACAGGCCCGAGGGTACCTACCCTCGGGCCTGTCTCTGTTCGGGTTAAGTAGGTACTTACAAGAAAAAAAACAGTGCCTGTCTGTTTATTCTGGCTGCTCTCCGAAACACTTTTATTTTAGAAAAATAATAAGGGTTCTGCTCAGAAAAAACCGCTCATAACAGACATTTAAGCGAACGAAGCCGTCGACTTAAACTAGTGTCAAAATATTTTTTCTCAAAAATGAATAAATTAATAGATTTTTTTTTTCTGTCAACCGACGTATGACATTAGAATAAAATATAACCCTGTCAAATAAAGAACACGTAAAATAATGATAAATTACAAAAAAAAGTCGAAATAATTTCCTCATTTTATTTAAAGTAACGTAAAAATAACATTTTATAATTAATTAAAAGACATTGACATTTCATTTAAAAAAACAAATGTAACCTTACACAATGTTCTAATATTAAAATATAACCTGTTAAGTGCGAGGTGACCTTGCTTTGTCACGGTTCCGTATGCCTAATTCAGTGTTTTTCCATCTCTATGAATACGCGACCCCTTTATAGGTTGAAAAATTCTGGCGACCCCCATTGAACCATAGACAAACAAAATGTTAGTTCAATGGTGGACGTTAAAACTAAAAGTAAAATGACCCCACGATTTGACAAATTATTGAAAAGGAAAGAAAACCCATCCTTCCCACTGAAATTGTTTTTTTTTATCAAAGTCAAAGTCAAAACATTTCAATTAGACCATTTACAGGCACTTTTGAGTTGTCAAGGAGTCGGTCAGTTAGTTCGAAAGTTGAAGCTCGTTCCAAAACGGAGGTAGCCTCTATGGAGAAGAACGAGCAAGAAACTCCACGGCACTCTTTTAAATTAGGTTTTTACAAAATTCTGGTTACATTATTCTTGTTGATTCTACATGTGAAAACATTGAAGATGAATATTAAAACAGTAGTAAAAATAATAAAAATAAAGATGTACTTAAGCCATAGCAGATAAAAGATGACTAATCCCAACTGATAGCACTCGTTCACGAGCATGACGCATGGATCAGCACCACTTACCATCTGCATCGTAATGTAAAACCTTACTTTTTCCTTTTGCCGGCGACCCCCCGAGTAAGGCTTCGCGACCACCCTATGGGTCGCCACCCACAGGTTGAAAATCACTGATCTAATTCTACTATCCTATCCAGGGTTGCGGAATTTGTTCGAAAGAGTCACCGCAGCCCTGGAACACAAAGGGCATTAGGAGGAACACGGATGGATTTTAGTCAGTAAGGCGCGTCGCGTCGCTCACTGGTAAGTCGAGGCGACGTCGCGTCAGCGGCGGTGCGGCGTCGCAGCACGGTCGAGGATAGGTCTCTGCGTAGAGTCGAGGCGCAGGCGGCTATGCATTTTGAATGACAAAATGACAAAATGGCGGTAGAATCGTGGCTTGGGCACACTTGAGCGCCCCTCCTGCGCCTGCACCTCGCCTCCGCTCCGCCTGCACCTCGCCTCCGCCCCGCCTTCACCTCGCCCTCGCCGCAACTCTTGTATGTGAGCGCACTACCATTCATTTGTAAAGAAAACCTTGTTGCGGCGTGCCTCTTATTCGCCCGCGCCTCAACTGCACCTCGACTGTTAATTGTGTGAGCGACGCGCCTAAGGTGCGTCGCTCACTGGTAAAGTCGAGGCGACGTCGCGTCAGCGGCGGTGCGGCGTCGCAGCACGGTCGAGGATAGGTCTCTGCGTAGAGTCGAGGCGCAGGCGGCTATGCTCCCTTCACATTTTGAATGACAAAATGACAAAATGGCGGTGGGATCGTGGCTTGGGCACACTTGAGCGCCCCTCCTGCGCCTGCACCTCGCCTCCGCCCCGCCTGCACCTCGCCTCCGCCCCGCCTTCACCTCGCCCTCGCCGCAACTCTTGTATGTGAGCGCACTACCATTCATTCGTAAAGAAAACCTTGATGCGGCGTGCCTCTTATGCGCCCGCGCCTCAACTGCACCTCGACTGTTAATCGTGTGAGCGACGCCCCTAAGAGTCTGACACTCCCTTTTGCTCCGCCCAGAGCGGAAGAAGTCATTTTGATGATTTCTCATTATTAAAAAAATAATATGATCTTACTTATGCTAATATTATTCAGACCGATTTAGGTCACGGCGGTTTATCTCAATGGAGACTAGACAAGTACGCAGCAGATATTATAGTGCACATGTGTGTGCGCAAACACAGTGCACTGCCTCTGCCCTCACTCTCATAGTGCGGTGGGACGGTGCGACATGACCGGGGAGTGATCAGACGCAGGACCAACGGCGACACGTGCTTTCCGAAGCACGGGGGTGTCACACCACCAATTTTCAAACTCTGGGCTGCTACTGAGAAATCTCTAATGGAAAAACCCAATAACACTTTTACCCGACCTGGGTATCGAACCCACCCCGATGAAATACTTCTGCTCGCGACTTCGTATGCGTGGAAAGACTATCGAATCTTTTTTCTCCATACAAATTTTTGGACCCCCATTTCATCCCCTTACGGGGTGTATTTTGGAAAATCCTTTCTTAGCGGACGTCTACTAACTATAAACTACCTCCCTGCCAATTTTCGTCTTTATACTTCTAGCGGTTCTCGATATTAGAGTGACCTTTCGCTTTTATATACCTATTTAGATTTTTTTTCCCATGTTTATATTCCCGTGGAATAATTTAGGACTTTATCTAAATTTAAGTCTTTATATAAATTCGTTACGCAAAAACTTGGTCCATTTTTAAATTGTATATTACAATAAATTATTGTAATTTATTTTACTGCCTACTAGCAATTAGCATTTAAATAATTTATTCATAATTAAATGGTACTGTTTTGTTAATTTTGATCTAGTTTACTGGTTTTGTTTTTTGTGAAAAAAAAAAACTGAACGAGTTTTGTTAATATAGGTCAGTGTAGCAAAACATTAAACTTATATTTCTAATAGGTGTAGGCAGAAATGTTAGCAACATATGCAATGGGGTCACTTTACTCCCTTGCCCGGAGTTTGGAGGTTGGTAGTACATAACATCACGCCTGTAATCCCCAAAGGGTTAGGCAGAGGTGTACGAGTTAGTACACCCACATTTCGCCAGTTATGTTTAAGTCTCATGTAATAGGGGGCGAGCCTATTGCCGTCCGGGCACAAATCCAGACTCCAAGGCCGCTACTGAGAGATTCCTGATGGAAAAACTAGGTCAGGCAGAAAGTGGCATTGGGCTTTTCCAATAGAAATATCTCAGTAACAGCCCGGATTTTGAAGGTGGGTGGTGTGCCACCCCCATGCTTCAGAAAGCACGTATCGCTGTTTGACCTGCGCCTGATTTCTCTCCGGTCGTGTCACACCATCCTATCGCACTATAAGAGTAAGGGAAGAGAAAGAGCACCTGTGTTTGCGCGCACACTTGTGCACTATACCTTCTAAGATTTGCCAACGTGACCGAAAATCGGCCGGGAGAATATTTATGCAAAAAATTTGCCTCGAATTACAAGTTGTAATATACACACATCAAAAGTGTCTAGGGATCAACATCCCTAACATTTGTTAGGGATGTTGATCCCTAGACACTTTTGATGTGTATAATTCAATGATAAAATCATTTCTTTACGCCTAGTTAAGTTGAGTAATAAAATAAAGTTCTTAGTGATAATGAGCCTAATTAAATTCATGTTTTTATATGTGTATAGTTTCGAGTGAGAACGCCAAAAGTGATGGATGGGTTGTGTGGTTTATGTGGATGGCTGATTATTAAGATCAGGGCTAGACATGTATGGTACAGTAAAAACTAATTAAAAAAGTATTTTTAAATACAAGCTTTAATTTGTAATTATTACAATATTGAGTATTGGACATTGTATTGTCATCAGAACTAAAGGTGTATGCAAAATTTCAGCTCAATCGGCTACCCACAAATGGTCGAAAAATGGTTTGCAAATTTTGACTTATTACATACATACTCACTTACATACGAACAGTGCAAGCTAAATAAAAGCTTGAAAAAACGGTGTGAACAGGGTTGCAGTAGAACTTTGAAAGCTATTTTAACTTTGAAATAATACAACTTGTTGCCAAAAAAAACAAAATCAAAATAAGTTCATCCGTTCGGAAGCTGCGATGCCACAGCTAGACAGACACACCCCGACACACGTCAAACTTATAAACACCCCGTCGTTATTGCGACGGGGGTAAAAAAGGACTCTAATATTTTTGCTGAATCATCTACAACTATACTCATAATTATAATAAAGAGGTAACATTTGTTTGTAAGTTTGTATGTAAGGGGTAATCTCTGAGCATGGCGGTTGAGAGCTTGTCATGCTCACTCAAATATCTCGCTGATGGTGGCGCGTGTGTTGGATCATTTGGCTCCCTTCAAAATAGTTGAATTAAGTGGTGCCGATCCATGCATCATGCTCGTGAACGAGTGCTGTCAGTTGGGATTGGTCATCTCTTAACTGCCTTGGCTTACATCTTTTTTTTTATAAATGTTTTATATTCATCTTCATTGTTTTCACATGTAGAATCAACAAGAATAATGTAACCAGGATTTTGTAAAAACCTAATTAAAAAGAGTGCCGTGGAGTTTCTTGCTCGTTCTTCTCCTTAGAGGCCTACCTCCGTTTTGGAACGAGCAACTAGCTTCAACTTTTCGACTAACTGACAGACTCCTTGACTATTCAAAAGTGCCTTTAAATGGTCTAATTGAATTTAATTTAATAATTTATTTAATTTACATAACATAATTAAGGTACATTTTTAAATAATAATATCAAAATACAAACATTTAAAAATATAAAAAATAGTAGCCCACCGGTGGTGGAAACAGGGTCCAAGCCACCGGAGGTCAGGGTTTCAAAGAGAGAAACCTCCTAGCCGGAAGGCTAGTGAAGAAGCAGTGGGACAGTACGGGGTAGTTATAAGGAAAGAAGGAATTCTTTCCTTATAACTACCCCGTACTGTCCCACTGCTGGGCAAAGGCGTACCTCCATTTTTTCCAATTTTTTTTTGTTTGATTTCGTATTTTTTTTTGTAGAACATGATAAGATAATCAATTAAGATAATCTAGAAGCATAGTCATTTGTCTGGTATGCGGTAGATTAATTAATGGAGACACTTCGTTTACTTAAATTGTAAATAGAGGCACGATTGAAAAATCCCCTTTTTAAAATATTCCTGCTCAATGTTTGACATTCATTTTTGATCGCAAATTGTTTAATCTTCAGTTAGTTAGGTTAGGACTAGGGTTGCTACTTACCTACATTTGACAAAGGCTACTTAAATTTTGATTAAAGTTATAGTAGGGGAGCCCAAGATGCTAAATGTGGATTTACTCCAGCGTCGTGGAAACCTTTTGGATTGTGAAGATTAGATGCTAAAAAGTAAAAATAGTTACAGATAGGACCCTTTCACTGGTGGAGGGAGCGCATAAGTACATATTTAAAAAAAATTTAAAAAAAAACACGAACTACTACTCGAGCGTGTCAGATATCTAATAGTATATGCGCCCCACGTGTTTTTGATAACCGAGGAATATTAATCTGCCGCTGCCGGTTTGCATGGTGGGGGTGGCCGTACGAAGGGGTTGAAAATGGAAGAAAAAATTATTACATTGAAATACTCGAGCGCGTCAGATTAATATACAGACAGTTCAGCTTGATGTCCTTGTCGTGCTGACCCTTAATCTGACAATTATGTGCAGGGATTTCTTCAATCTGATGGTTTGAAAAATAAAATCCGCTACCTAGACGCGCGGCCCTATATACAGGGCTCATAAATGGTGGAGGTACTTAACAGGGTGCAAGGTATCCCCCCTTATATTACTCTGCCGCGCTCGAGTTAATCCAAAAGTCCCTTCCTGGCCTCCCCAACTATTAGGGATCCGTGAGGTAAATCACGCGAACGAATATGCATATTTTAGTACGGTTGGCAGCCCTACCCTTAACCTACCTGTGTATCTTATATATTGTATTATTCACTTTAAATAGGATGTCTGAATCACGTGAATACATATAATAAATAAATTAAATAATTGCACGTTTTATTTAAATTGATCATTATTCACTGCTTTTGTAATTGCTTCAATAAATTGTCCTTACATAACATATCATCACGCCTATAATCCCTAAAGGGTTAGGCAGAGGTGTACCAATTACTACACCCACATTTCGCCAGTCATGTTTATGTTCCATGTAATAGGGGGCGAGCATATTGCCATTAACCGGGCACAAATCCAATCTAGGAGGCTGCTACTAATAAATTGTGATGGAAAATACAATAACACTTTGCCTGACCTGGGAATCGAACTCAAGACCTCATGCTCTGCAGTCGCGTTTTGCGACCGATAGGGTAGGGTAGGCAGAAACTACAGACCGCCACCTGCTACGATCCTTACATACTCCTTTCGCCACATCTACGTTCATACATCTCGTCATACAAGCACGCCGGTTACGAGTACTGCGCACCTGACCTCTCTGAAGAACCTCACCAATAAGGTCAGTGTAGGTCCTCCTAGGGCGTGGCTCCCTGCGTTGCCACTCACCTCTGCTATACAAAAACCTTTTGTTAATCGTCTTTCACTCATCCTCTCAACATGACCGAACCATCTAAGCATACCCTTTTCTAACTTTGTCACTACATCCTCTTTTAATCCGCAACGGTATCGTATAACCTCATTTCGTATACTCTATCGTTTATTGCGACTTTGTTTTATACTATGTAGAGATGGCAACGCAGGGAGGGGTCGCCCTAGGAAGACCTACACTGACCTTATTGGTGAGGTTCTTCAGAAAGGTCAAGTGCGGAGTACTCGTAACCGGCGTGCTTGTATGACGAGATGTATGAACGTAGATGAGGCGAAAGGAGTATGTAAGGATCGTAGCAGGTGGCGTTCTGTGTTTTCTTCCTACCCCCATGGGAAAAAAGGCGTGAGTTTATGTATGTATGTATGTAGAGATTAAACCTTGCATTTACCGAAATAGATTTTATAGTTCTTTATATAAGACGAGAGGTCATGAAACTTAATTAGAGGTATAGAAATAACTTGTGTATGGTAAAATATTTAAATGCTGAATAATATTCTTTTAATTACTCCGTAAAATAAAATTATGTTATTTTCGTCTTCTCATTTTTTTGTGTAATTTTTGTAATTCTAATTTGCAAGAAATAAAAGGCTTTTTATTTATTTAATTACTCCGTTGGTCTTGTAGCAATAAGCGTGACTGCTGAGCATGAGGTCTTGGGTACGATTCTCAAGACGGGCAAAGTGTTACTGGGTTTTTCCCTCAGGAATTTCTCAGTAGCAGCTTGGGAGTCTGCATTTGTGGCATTGATGGCAATAAGATCGCCCCCTATTACATGGGACTTAAACATACCTAACTGGCGTTTTTGCCGAGGAGGTACAGATCCCTAAAAATATGCACAAAAATGCGGACACAAAGCACCGTCATGTTGTTATTAAAAATATGAACTATTAATCACTACATAGTATAAAACAAAGTCGCTTCCCGCTGTCTGTCCCTATATATGCTTAGATCTTTAAAACTACGCAACGGATTTTGATGCGGTTTTTTTTAATAGATAGAGTGATTCAAGAGGAAGGTTTATGTATCTACATTGCACCCGTGCGAAGCCGGGACGGGTCGCTAGTTATTAATAACATAAACAAATGATGCATTTTTATTCTTAATAATTAAAGATTAGACAGGTTCGCTTGTTTACGTCAACTAACACAAAAACTATGAATTTAATTTTATGGAAACCCAGACTTCTTAGAAACTATAATTACTTAATCATCTATCTATACTAATCATCACATAGTATAAAACAAAGTCGCTTTTTCTGTCTGTCTGTCCCTATATATGCTTTAGATCTTTAAAACTACGCAACGGATTTTGATGCGGTTTTTTTAATAGATAGAGTGATTCAAGAGGATGGTTTATACACACATCAAAAGTGTCTAGGGATCAACATCCCTAATCAATGTTAGGGTTGTTGATCCCTAGACACTTTTGATGTGTATATGTATAATACATTGCACCCGGGCAAAGCCGGGGCGGGTCGCTAGTAATATTATAAAGGGGAAAGATGTATTTGTTTGTTTGCATTGAATAGGCTCCGAAACTACTGAACCGATTTGAAAAATTCTTTCACTGTTGGGAAGCTACACTATCCCCGGGTGACATAGGCTATATTATAGGTTATCTATACTAATATTATAAAGAGGTAACATTTGTTTGTAAGTTTGTATGTAGGGGTAATCTCCGGAAGTAATGAACCGATTTTGAAAATTGTTTCACAAATTGAAAGCTACCTTTATCACCGAGTGCTATAGGCTATATTTTACTATCAAAGAATTAGGGATCCGTAAGAAAAATCACGCGAACGAAGTCGCGGGGAGAGTGCTAGTATTTTATAATAAAAAAATAATTAAAATTAAATAAAAAATTACGTAATTACGTAGATGAGGCGCAAGGAGTATGTAAGGATCGTAGCAGGTGGCGTTCTGTGGTTTCTGCCTACCCCCATGGGAAAAAGGCGTGAGTTTATGTATGTGTATATGTAAATAAAAAATTTGTTGCTAGATATCTATAAATATCATTATCTAGCCTCTACTTGCGACTTCGTCCGCGTAAATACCGATTAAATATGTGATCTAATCTTGTTTCTCCATACAAACTTTGGACCCCCGTTTCATATACTTAGGGGGTGAATTTTGTAAAATCCGTTCTTAGCGGACGTCTACTAACTATAAACTACCTCCCTGCCAAATTTCATCTTTATACGTCTAGCGGTTTTTGATATTTCGTGATGAGTCAATGAGTGACCTTTTATTTTTCTACATATATTTAGAACTAGCTTTTGCCCGCGACTTCGTCCGCGTAAATGTCGGACCCCCGTTCATCCCCTTCGAGGGTAAATTAAAAAAAATCCTTTCTTAGCGGATGCCTACGTCATAACATCTACCTGCATGCCAAATTTTAGCCCGATCCGTCCAGTGGTTCTGGCTGTGCGTTGATAGATCACTATGTCACCTTTGAGTTATATATATTTAGATTTAGATTAGATTTATTAAAATTATCTTTTGTTGGGGGAGTAGTGTGGCGGGTTTGTTTCAATTAAAATTAAAATTTGTTGCGTAGCGTACAGACGGCGGGTAGCGACTTTGTAGAGATTTCTCGTTTCTAGAACTCTCGCTTATATTATAATTATTTTAATCATTTTGTTTATTTTTGTTACAGGTAATTACTGATTTTAATCATCAACACCTACACGGAAACTAAATTAAAGAAAAGGTAAATAAAAAAAGCTTAATAGTCGATTGTTCTACAGCAGGGCAATACCCTCTTCTCATATAGAGAAGGCACGAGCATTGATCACCACGCTTGCTCATGGCGGATTGGCGATTTCAAACTTTTATATTAATTACTAGATTAGCTCATTGGTTTAGTGGACGCAAAGCGCGCCTGCTGAACATGATCCCAGGTCGATGGTCTGGGCTTGCGGACGGCGAGGTAGCTCGCCGTCCGATCAAGGACCATGCCCGGGTCGACGGCGCGTTCTGTTCGCGCGCCTCAAAGAGTTGTCAGCACAGGGACGGGGCCCCAATAGGGGCCAAACGCCTGCCGGGGTTGCGGGACGTCTTAACAGGATACCGTGGCCCCGGAACGTAAAGGGCAACAGAAGGAACAGGGTAGTATTTTAGTCAGTAAAAGTCTGACAGTCCCTTCCGCCCCGCCCAGGGCGAAGGAGTCATTTGATGATTTTTACCACCTAAAAAAAAAAGGTCGATGGTCTATGGTTCGATTACCAGGTCGGACAAAGTGTTATTGGGGTTTTCCATCAGGAATTTCTCAGTAGCAGCCTCGGAGTCTGGATTTATGTCCTGTTGATGGATAAAGGCTCGCCCCCAATTACATGAGACTTAAACATAACTGGCGAAATGTGCATGTACTATTGTGTACACCTCTGCCTAACCCTTCGGAGATTACAGGCGTCATGTTTTGCTGTTGGTTTGAATAAATCATGAGATTCTATGCGTCATTAGTGCGATCAAATCCAAGATAAGGGGAAAACCATTGCTTTTTATAGTATCTATGATAAAAACACTACTAGAGACAAGTAATAACAGACAAAACAATGTATATATGTATATACTATCTTTTGCCCGCTACTCCGTTCGCGTAATTTTCCTTACGGATCCCTAACTTTTTTGAAGTCAAAGTCAAAGTCAAAACATTTATTTCAATAAATGTTTTGACTTTGACTTTGACTTCCAAAAAGTTTGACTTTAACTTTGACTTAGGTCAGGCAAAGTCTTATTGGGTGTTTTCCATCAGGAATTTCTCAGTAGCAGTCTCTGATTCTGGATTTGTGCCCGGTTGATGGCTATAGGCTCGCCTCCTATTACATGGAACTTGTGTACGAAAAATTCTTTTGCTTTATTATATCACTAGCGACTTCGCACGGGTGCAATGTAGATACATAAACCTTCCTCTTGAATCACTCTATCTATTGATGAAAACCGCATTAAAATCCGTTGCGTAGTTTAAAAGATCTAAGCGTTCAGACGGCGGGAAGCGACTTTGTTTTATACTATGTACGCATATAATTATATTTGAATAATTGTGTATTTATAGTACTTACGTTATATTTTTTCATTTTGTAGACGATAATAATCTGGCGTTTGATATTAAGTATCTTTTGTTTTGTAACCATTAATTACATAGTAATTATAAAACTTGACACACCTAGTAATCGAAATCTTCTATCAAAAGCATTACATAACATGCCTTTTTTTACATATTATTATAGAGCAGGGGTCACCATTTAGTTTCGCTCTAGGTCCGTTTTAAGAAATGAAATGACCATCGCGGTCCGCACAACATTTTATAGAAAAAAACATAAAAATATTTGTGAGATGAAATTTTATTTTGAGTAATTAAATTTAAACAATGTTTTTTTTTCAAATAAAGAAAAACAATACAAAAATTTACTTTTCGTTTTAAATAAAATAATGTTATGACACACATTATGTAAAATTACCACAAAAAGATAAAAATTAACATTAATTTTAATTTTATCCTTTATTTTAAATATTACTTTTAATGTCAGTGTCAGACCAAGGTATCTGTCTGAATGTTACAACTCAATTACATTGCAATAAGGTCAGAATACAAAGTATAACTAAATAATTACAAGATCAGGTCAGAAATGTCTGGTGCGCAGTACTCGTAACCGGCGTGCTTGTATGACGAGATGTATGAACGTGGAAGAGGCGAAACGAGTATGTTAGGATCGTAGCAAGTGGCGTTCTTTGGTTTCTACCTACCCCCATGGGAATGATATGTATGTATGTGTATTCAAAAAAGAAAAAAGCGTTACTTATTTCAATTTTTTTTTATATTCTGAAAAAAAAAGTGTTTAAGTGAAGAATGCTGAGAATCAAGTTTTTAAGGTTGCTCTACTTAATTTTATACAATAACACAATTAATTAATTAATTAATAACAGGTTTAATGATTAAAAATAGAAGTTCTAAAATAAAACGAATAA
Organism: Hoplodrina blanda; assembly: GCA_949316365.1. Lineage (NCBI taxonomy): Eukaryota > Metazoa > Arthropoda > Insecta > Lepidoptera > Noctuidae > Hoplodrina > Hoplodrina blanda. Next base: position 6,916,544 of record OX438574.1, on the reverse strand, counting down.
CAAAATTAGTTATGCGTTAATCACTTGACTAGTTTCCGAATGGTTTCCGTTCGATTCTAAAATTAGTTGCAAGATATAATTAGCTACTAAGAAATTCCTGATGGAAAAATCTAGTAACACTTTGACCGACCTGGGAATCGCATCCAAGACTTCATTCTCAGCAGTCACGCTTTGCGACCACTACACCAACGAGGCAGTCAAATAAAATTTAACGACTTTTGATCAACTTATTCAGTGACAATACTTTTACCTATTACACACATCAAAAGTGTCTAGGGATCAACATCCCTAACATTTGTTAGGGATGTTGATCCCTAGACACTTTTGATGTGTATATTTTGCAGTTAAACATACTTTTGACTGGTCAAGCAGTATTGACTGCAACATACACACCGCCTTCAGTCTTCTCGGTTCTTAGACACTAAAACCGGTTTAAATCTAGGCCAATAACTTTGCTATTCGATCTTTTATACAGACCAGACTTAGAAAAAATATCATGACCCTTGAGATTTGTAATTGCATGTCATTCATTAGGAGAACGTTTGATTCTTCAATCATTTCTGCTTAGCCTTTTCCTGACTATGTTGGGGTCGGCTACCAGTCCAACCGTATGCAGCTGAATACCAGTATTTTACATGGAGCGACTGCCTATCTGACCTTCACAACCCAGTAACTGGGTAATACGATCCCTTTAGTAAGACTGGTGGTCAGACTTTCGGACTTCTAGCCTAACCCTTCGGGGACTACAGGTGTGATTTTGTGTATAAGATGGTCCCTCTACCAAATTTTGATACAGGGCCCCGCCTAGGACATGCTACGGCCCTGCCTCTTACGAATAAACAACAATAAAATGGTACTTACCCACTCACAATTCAAAACATTTGAAAGTGTTTTTGATAGTATTTAAAAGACTCACAACGCATGTGTGCGTACTGAGACGGCTCTCGAAACAAAAGCAAATCAGCGATTTGTTGCTCGACTAGCGGCGTCATTAATCAGTCATTATTACCAGTATGGCGCTGCACTCACATACTCTATGAAATATGACAGGTGCGTTGTCTTGCGCGGTCGGCTATTTATGATTAGTTGACATACAAATCTGCCGGCTTGCTACTGAAGACGATTACTTACAACTACATACAAACTCTTTCGTAAGGATGTGACTACACACATTGAAATAGTACTTAATATGGAGGAGCGCGCCATGTTATAGTAGTTTATCTCTAGAAATAAACAACTTTACTTCACTATTATATTACAATAATAACAGGTATTTTGACTAGTGTTGACGTCAAACCGTTTTAAAAGCACTTAATTTTCCAAATTATATAAGTCTCATAATACGTCAATTCATAGACACGTATTAAGGTTACTGCTTACTGCTCAATTTAAACGTGAGGACAGCCTTAAGGGTATGCTTAGATGGGGTTGCGCGACGTCTTAACAGGATACCGTGGCCCCGGAGCGTAAAGGGCAACAGAAGGAACAGGGTGGTTTTTTAGTCAGTAAAAGTCTGACAGTCCCTTCCGCCCCAATCAGGGCGGAAGGAGTCATTTGATGATTTTTACCACCTTAAAAAAAAAAGGGTGTGCTTAGATGGTTCGGTCATGTTGAGAGGATGAGTGAAAGACGATTAACAAAAGGTATTTATCTAGTAGAGGTGAGTGGCAACGCAGGGAGGGGACGCCCTAGGAAGACCTACACTGACCTTATTGGTGAGGTTCTTCAGAAAGGTCAGCTGCGCAGTACTCGTAACCGGCGTGCTTGTATGACGAGATGTATGAACGTAGATGAGGCGAAAGATGTATGTAAGGATCGTAGCTGGTGGCGTTCTGTGGTTTCTGCCTACCCCCTTGAGAAAAAGACGTGAGTTTATGTGACAGTCTTAAGGTTGATCCCACACTACCACGCGTCACGCTACGTTGCCGTTTTTACGAAAAGTGCAATAACTAGGTAAACCTCGAGAAACAAACATAACATCACGCCTGTAATCGAACGATCGAACGATCGATCTGAATTGTATGTTTTGTAGTAGATAATTTATTTAAGTCATATTTAATCTGGTGTACAATAAAGAATATATAAATAAATAAATAATAATCCTCGAAGGGTTAGGCAGAGGTGTACGCATCGCCTCGCGTCGCGTTGCGATGTGATCTTAGTACTCTTTCAGAGAGGAGGCGCAATTCTGCCTGGCAGAAATTCTGTTGGGATGCACATTTTATTTAGTTTATTTATATATTTTATTTATTTATTTATCTTCTTGGATAGTTACCTACTATCCAACGATCCAACGTTCATAGCGGATGTTTGTGTCGTGCGTCGGCCCCCTCGCCCCCCGCAAACTCAATTCGGTCCGAATAATGCATGTGAGTCGGCAGACAACTGATTTTGCGTCGCCGTGTGAATCAAATAGGACTTTTATATGAAACCAAATGTAGCAGAACTGACGACTCACAAAATTACGCTCGTTTGGCCTCACCCTTTGTAAGGTATAATTTTATCTTAGATGATCGACATGAAACTGTAATAAAACACTGATTCTACTGAGTAATGGCAAGGTCTAGATATTAGGTCTCGGTCGTAGCCTAGAAAAAAGAAAACCTTGATGACTAAGATTACTATAATTGAAGAAGTTATCTAACTTATATAATATTATAAAGAGGAAAGATTTAATTGTTTGTTTGTTTGTTAGGCTCCGAAACTACTGAACCGATTTGAAAAATTCTTTCACTGTTGGAAAGCTATACTATCCCCGGGTGACATAGGCTATATTATATTTAATGTAACCAGGATTTTGTAAAAACCTAATTTAAAAGAGTGCCGTTGAGTTTCTTGCTCGTTCTTCTCCATAGAGACCTACCTACGTTTTGTTTAAAAAAACCGTGTGATGGAATTTCCCTATTGGCAAAAAATTACGAACTTCCGAACACCATCCACCACAGAAATCCTTCACTTATAAGTACTTACCTTGTTACAATTCAGGGCTAAAGATATTCATTAACCTTAGGAAAAATTACTCATTTATAAAGTACTAGCTTTGCGCGAATACGTCCGCGTGGAATTTGTTTATATCGTACTTGCATACAAATTTCCACCCCCCTTTTCACCGCCTTAGGGGGTGATTTCCGGGATGGAAACTATCTTATGTCCTTCCCCTACGGTTTTTTTAAACAAAACGGAGGTAGGCCTATAAGGAAAAGAAAGAGCAAGAAATTAATAGGTTTTTACAAAATCCTAGTTACATTATTCTTGTTGATTCTACATGTGATCACAATGAAGCTGAATATAAAACAGAAGTAAAAAATAATAAAAATAAAGATATAAGCCATAGCAGTTAAGAGATGACCAATCCCAACTGACAGCACTCGTTCACGAGCATGACGCATGGATCAGCACCATCTAGCTCAACCATCACGGAGGGAGCTAAATGATCCAACACATGCGCCACCAGCAGCGAGACATTTGAGTGAGCATAGCATAATAAGAAGACTGTTTGTATGAATGCCATACGGTGTAAACTCTCATAAGGGTCTTAAAACCGGTAATATATACGTATAAAAGACAGTCATAAGCATAACTATTGCACTATAAGACCCACACCAGTCTTATGCAACAGCTATTCAGTTACATAAGCTTGTGACATACAGACATACATTCTGGTAAAGCGTTAAGTAAACGTATGTATATAGGCTTTATAACCAGTTGTGTCGTAACATATATATATATGTATATCTTTATGTTTTATTAGTTTTTGGTGGGTCACGAACGTAGGTTTACGCGTGTTATAAGGAAGGATAGGCAGAAATGGTGCTTGCTTTTTAGCTGTCATTTTTTAACCAAATTCAAAAAGGAGGAGGTTCTCAATTCGGCAGTGTGTTTTTTTTCTATGTTTGTTACGCGATTGCTCCGCCAATTATGAATTGATTTGGTTGATTCTTTTTTTGTTTGATAGGTCATACTTTAGAAGTTGTCCCATATAAATCTCACCCATATAAATATAATTCAAACTTTAACAATAATAATAATTATAATGTGACTTTTTCAATTCATATGTACTTTCTTAAGTTTATCTTGGACATCACTGACATCGGTGAAGGAAAATATCGTGAGGAAACCTGGACTTGTAATTAATATAAGTCTGAAATCGCCAATCCGCCTTGAGCAAGCGTGGTGATCATGCTCATGCCTTCTCTGTATGAGAAGAGGCCTTTGCCCTACAGTGGGACATTAGTAGGCTGGTATTATTATTTTATTATTAAATATAAGGTCGTTTATGCTCTGTTTATAGCGCGTATTTTGACTTAGAATCATGAAATTTGGCAAGAAGCTCAATAGGGTAAAAGCCGGATAGTCGCCCCGGGGGTATAGTTGCTTCGATTGCAATTACTCTAGTTTCGCGAATGAAACACATGTTATTTTATTTATCTTTCGAGAGACTCTGCAACTACAACTAAGTTGACCGTGTTGCATGTCTCTGTGCGATTGCATGGGACGGCTAGGTGCGATCAAAGTTTTTGCGGGATAAATGTCCTCTGTCGCGACGAGAAATCTATCCTAAGTGTAATTTATATAGAGATGGCAACTATCCCCTATATGGGATAGTTGTCCCAAAATTTAGAGGTCCGCAAAAATCGCCAATACTCTGGAAATATCAAAGATAATATTTATTCCTTTCATAAAGAAGATAATAAACCAAAGTAGTTACCCGTTTAACAAATAAAGAATCTCGCTTTTTATACTAAGAGATATGAAGTAATTTCAAAAAGTGGGGCAACTATCCTGGTTTTACCCTACCATGTTTTCATAACATAACATCACGCCTATAATCCCCGAAGGGTTAGGCAGACGTGTACCCAGTAGTACACCCACCCACCCTTCGGGGATTATGGATATGTATGTATGTATGTAATGATCTATGATGAGTGTAATGACCTCTTTTCAGGTTTGCGGTAAGTAAAAACAAAATTTCTATAGCCATGGTAGGTACATCAAAGTTGAATGCACCGACCTCCAATTTAAACCTCAGTTAAGCACAAAATAACTGCCGTTAGACGAAAGCAGTTAAGTCTGTGCGCACACCTGAGACAAAATTATAGCTTTTGAAACTACAGAATGGGTCTGTTGCAAGTGTGAACGTTTATTATTAAAACCTTTTTTTGTTTTTTTTTTTTGCTTGCACTGTTCGTATGTATGTAAGTTGTCCTTTTAAAATTTGCAAACCATTTTTCGACCATTTACAGGTATCCGATTGAGCTGAAATTTTGCATACACCTTTAGTTCTGATGACAATACAATTTCCAATACTCAATATTGGAATAATTCCAATATGGCCGCCGCCGTTCCAAGATGGCGGATAACATATTTTTTCTTAATCTCCTTGATATGGGTATCAAATTAAAGGGCTTGAAGAGTAGAAAACGATAAAGTTAGTACTTAACATCACAAAAAAAGCTTGTTTATAATAAGTTTTTTTTACCATTAATTATTGAGGACAATGGTTAGTTTTAAAACCCAATCAAATGGAGTTTCTTGCCTATTTTTCTCTTTACGCAACTATTTTTTGGAAGGGGCAACTATACACATCAAAAGTGTCTAGGGATCAACATCCCTAACATTGATTAGGGATGTTGATCCCTAGACACTTTTGATGTGTGTAGATAGAATATAATTTAAAAAAAAACATACATAACATCACGCCTCTAATCGCTGAAGGGTTAGACAGAGGTGTACCCATCAGTACACCCCCACTTCACCAGTCATGTTTAAGTCCCATATAATAGGGGGCGAGCTTATTGCCATCAACCAGGCACAAATCCAGACTCTGAAGCTGCTATTGAGGAATTCCTGATGGAAAAACCCAATAACAATTCACCCAACAACAGTTAGGAATTTCTCAGTAGCAGCCTCGGCGTCTGGATTTGTGCCCAGTTGATTGATGGCAATAGGCTCGCCCCCTATTACATGGGACTTAAACATAACTGGCGAAATGTGAGTGTACTAATGGGGACACCTCTGCCTAACCCTTCGAGGATTACAGGCGTGATTTTATGTCATTTATTTTATTATTTATTCGTGTTGAAAATCACTAGCATGATTGCTGTACCTTTTATTACTGTCTGTCTGTTTTACCATAGTTAGAAAGTACTTTTCTCTGTAATTTGGCAAACTTTCAACTTTCTTGGACGTTGTAATTATGTAGGTAGCTGTACAATAATTTTGAATGCATGCATTTTGAATTAGAAAACCAAAAATTGGGGTTCCGTTTCTTTCGGGTGCGTCTCATAACGTATAAATTGGACTTGGACTTGGTCTAATTTCATTTTATTATCGTTCATAAGATATAATCAACGTGAGATATACTAACTGTTGATATTTTATAACTATATTTTCGAGCCGTTTGGGGTGGAAACCCTCGGGTCGTGGGGTCCGCGTGCCCATGGCCTTTTTAAGGAGTTGGCCAAACGGTTGGTTGTCACTTCCCGTGACCCAAGGGCTGGTTATTACCTTGGCCAGAGGTTAAGCATTGCCATCCAACGTGGCAATGCGGCCAGTCTTTTGGGTACATTTCCAGCGGACGGCGATGCGGATGAATTTTTTGATGCTATTTAGTTTTAGTTTCTCTTTTTATTTTCTTATTCTGGTTGTTTTTTTTTATTATTTTTGTTAAGCTTGTAAATATTGTTGATATAATTTCTTTACATATAACATTTATTTATTCTAAAATTAATTTAGTATAATGTTGTTTGATATAACGTTTATGTAATCGAAAATCATTTGGTCTAACGTGAAACGTCATTATGGTTAACACCCCGACTCAGAGTACCCCGACTCCGATTGGCGATTTCAAACTTATATTAATTACTATAGCTTGTGCCCGCGACTTCGTCCGCGTCAAAGTTGGTTTCTCCATACAAACTTTGAACCCCTGTTTCATCTCTTTCATCCCCTTAGGCGGGTGAATTTTGGACAATCATTTCTTATCAAATGCCTACGTCAAACAAGCTACTATAATTAAAAAATTAAAAAACACGACTGCAAAAATTGCGCATATTTGTACTTTGTTTACTCATCAGTATTTTTTAAGACGTTTTTTTTTTACAGTGTTATATATTTTTTAAATCTACTTGTCAAATTCTAGACGATAAATATAGACACGGCCAGATTTATTAAAAAAAAATTGAGGCTGGTATTAATTTACTTTTTAAAGTGACCACACCGGTTTCTTTTTATTTTTAACTAGCCTATGTTACTCGGAACGATGCAAGGATTGTAACGATACTCCATACATCTAAATCGGTTCAGGCGTTTAAAAGTTATGGTGGAATAAAGAAACTCACATACATACATACATACATACATTAACCCTGAACACATAACACTCCTTTTTTTGGGGCAGTCGTGTAACAAAGAAAACACCCTCCAAGTTTCAGGTCTCTACGATCAGCGGTTTAGGCTGTGCGTTGATCCGTCAATCTGTCAGTCAGTCATTCTGGACAAAGCATTTTATTTTCCAGGTTTCCTCACGATGTTTTTCTATACCGATGTCAGTGATGTAAAAGATAAACTTGAATTATTCTAAAACAAGTTTTACACTTTAAATATTCTCACGACCTCTGTACTTTTGTATATACTCGTAAAGACGAATAAACAACAATAAAAGACGAGTGTTAGCAATAATTCTGCCCAATGTTACTCAGTTTGATGGACAGCATATGTAGTTATGACTTTGAGATGTCACTTTTTACAACTTTAAGCTATTTTATTCTGGTTTCAAATTTTAATTTTTGAGTTAGGTAACTAGCCTTTATTTTGCGCGCGATGGAAATTCTTAAGCTGGGTATCCATTTGAGGCAGCCTCGGGCCGTGCGGCTGCCTCGACCCGAGGCAGATCTAGTGGAGACCGTGCCGCGAGTCGAGGTTTGCCGCGACTTGAACCAAACGAGGCGGCCGCGCAGCGAGCCAAATCGTGTTGGTAAATGGTCATGCTCAAAGACGCCTCAGTGTGAGGCGTGCGTTCAGTGGAGACGGACGTTACGATATTATGTGTGCTCAAGCCCGTGGCACGCTCAGGATGAGTCAGCTCACCACGAGGCTGCGCAAATGGATACCCAGCTTTACGGACTTCCTCCGTCGTGGGGGTAACGGAGGGGCATGTCGGACTCTCACCGGCTAAACCACCGCGGTGTTCCACCTCTGTCTATGGCCAGGAGTGCGGGATTCGCATAAGCATTCATCGTTCCCCCGGCAGGCCTCGACCCGCTGTTCCTTGACGGACGCCCCTAGTCCTACCAGCAGGCCACAAGTTAGGTAGCCTACCTAACCCATTTGTGTCACTTTTTTTTACCCTTTCTAGTAACTATATTTTCGAGCCGTTTGGGGTGGAAACCCTCGGGTCGTGGGGTCCGTGTGCCCATGGCCTTTTTAAGGAGTTGGCCAAACGGTTGGTTTACACTTCCCATGACCTGGCTGGTTATTACCTTGGCCAGAGGTTAAGCATTGCCATCCAACGTGGCAATGCGGTCAGTCTTTTGGGTACATTTCCAGTGGACGGCGACGCGGATGAATTTTTTGATGACATTTAGTTTTAGTTTCTCTTTTTATTTTCTTATTCTGGTTGTTTCTTTTTTTATTGTTTTAGTTATTAAGCTTGTAAATACTGTATTATACGTTATTAATTAAATAAAATCTATGTATTTGTGCCACTTGCATAAAATCTTCCACCTGGACACGAGTTGCCATAGCCGACGTGGAGGTTTGTTCAGGTGGAGATTCATAGATGACTCTGCCTTTTTTTTTTAGGTGGTGAAAATCATCAAATGACTGCTTCCGCCCTGGGTGGGGCGGAAGGGACTGTCAGACTTTTACTGACTAAAAAACCACCCTGTTCCTTCTGTTGCCCTTTACGTTCCGGGGCCAAGGTATCCTGTTAAGACGTCATGCAACCCCGGCAGGCGTTTGGCCCCGTTGAGGGCCCCGTCCCTGTGCTGATAGCTCTTTAAGGCGCCTGCGAACAGAACGCGCCGTCGACCCGGGCATGGTCCTTGATCGGACGGCGAGCTACCCATTACTCGCCGTCCGCAAGCCCATGACTCTGCCCTGGAGTGTGAATGTGGTGCTGCCCCACAAACGATGACACACTTGATATCCGTGTCCTGTCTGTCCCGTTGCTCATCACAGGAGCTGATGGGCGCTACTGAGAGTGCCTAACTCATTGCCAAGTCTTGTGCTGACTCAATTTAAACTGTCATTAACACGATAAGAATACCTCTATACATCCTTACTTTCCTTACTAATATTATAAATGCGAAAGTAACACTGTCTGTCTGTCTGTCTGTCTTTTCTTCACGCCTAAACTACTGAACCGATTTATGTGAAATTTGGTACAGGGTAAGTGTGAACCCCAACAAAGGACATAGGCTACTTTTTATTCGACTTCGACTTCGTCTGCGTCCGCGATAACCGACATATACGCGAAGTCGCGGGCAAAAGCTAGTATAGTATAAAACAAAGTCCCTTCCCGCCGAATGTACGCTTAGATCTTTTAAACTGCGCAACGAATTTTAATGCGGTTTTCATCAATATACACATCAAAAGTGTCTAGGGATCAACAACAATGTTATTGATTAGGGATGTTGATCCCTAGACACTTTTGATGTGTGTAGATAGAGTGGTTCAAGAGAAAGGTTTATGTGTCTACATTGCTCCCGTGCGAAACCGGGGCGGGTCGCTAATATTAAACTAAAAGATACAAAATTAAATAGGTTTCTATTTTATGCGGTCGGGTCGTTGCATTTAGTTTTAAAAAAAACAAGTAGTAATTTTATATAAGAGTGCAAAAAACTAATGGGTTTATTTATACTTAAGTATAATTTTTATTTTAAGTTTTAAACAATTGAATTACCTGGCGATTATGCGCTTTTATCCAATTTTTATATTCGCACATTTATTTAAACATACATAAATATCAAAAGGCGTAATTTTAATTAATATTAAACATAAAAAAATACATTTAAAACAAAAGACAAACAGAATATTTTAGTTAACGCAGTGAAAAATCCTTACTCATAATATAAAATAATGCGAAAGTAACTCTGTCTGTCTGTCTGTCTGTCTGTTAAGCTGTCACAACTAAACTACTGAACCAATTTTAGAAGTGCCCAGTTGATAGCAATAGGCTCGCCCACTATTACATGGGACTTTAACATAACTTGTTCTGTCGAGATGTGGGTGTACTAATGGGTACACCTCTGCCTAATCCTTCGGGGTTTACAGGCGAGATATTATGTTTATATTTATGTTTTATAATAAAATGTAGCGTATAGCACTCAGGCATAACGTAGCTTCCTATTAGTGAAAGAATTTTCAGAATCGGATCAGTAGTTTCGGATATAAAAGCATTCAAACAAACATACTCTTCAGTTTTATCTATAAAATATAAGTACATATATTACATATATTGATTAGAAAGTACATTAATGTCAAACATTGTTTTTTTAAGATAAACATTAAACGACTTTATCAATTAATAAATAATTGTTATTTATTATTCAATATAATAAGTACTAATAATTTTATTATTTAATAATTGACTTTATAAAATAAATGTTTTTGAAATGGCTTAGAAAGTCCAATGACTATTAAGATAAGAATACACTATTGTAAGTGTGTAATAATAAAATAACAATAATTGGTTGACCTTATGACCTTAATTCTGCTAAAATGAACCAAACTACAATCTCTCCAAGAGTAAGCTTGTGCGTTTACGCCGTACGGCGTTTCAAACAAACTTTCAAGACCTTATTCTTCGAAACGAATGAAACTTCTTACACTTAAGCAGGATACATAGGTCTAGAAAGTTTTCGAAAAACTGTGTTACAGCTAAATTCGACAGATTTTAAGTTTTCCATAGAAACATAGATTTCCAATTTTCACATTTATTTATTTTATATACATATATAATTACATTTTTAAATATTAATATAAAACAATAAAAACATTTAAAAATATAAAAAATAGTATCCCACCGGCATCGGGAACAGGGTCCAAGCTACTGGTGGTCAGGGCTCCTGAGAAAGGAATCTCCTAACAATACGCGCCGTGTCCAGGAGTACCGATTTCTGAATCAAGCCCTTGATCCAACCGCCCAACGAGAGCCTCCTAAGGTGTTGGTCGAGGCTCTTGGCTATTATGCCATTGGCCGTTACGACTATCGGCACAGTGATTGCTGTACTCACATCCCACATGTCGACAACCTATTATTATCGAAAGCATAATTTAATACAAGTTGCGTTGACAACTTGACATATTGTGAAAACTAAAATTAGTAATTTTTGCTAGCTGGATTGCAAAATTGGTATAATAAGACCATTCGTGGGCCAAGTCTATCAAATCTCGCGACACTGCCTACCGCTTACTAAGTCAAAGTCAAAGTCAAAAACATTTATTTCAATTAGACCATTTACAGGCACTTTTGAATTGTTAAGGAGTCGGTCAGTTAGTCCGAAAGTTGAAGCTAGTTGCTCGTTTCAAAACGGAGGTAGGCCTCTATGGTGAAGAACGAGCAAGAAACTCCACGGCACGACAGTAAAAATGTATCCCCCGCATTATCTTTGTTGACGTCAATTCAAAAACACACGGACCGCACCACTACAACCGCACGCAGTCTCTATATTCAACTGCATGCAGTTGTACGTTCGACTTCGTGCAGTCATGATACCAACTGCACGCGGTCGGCTGCAGTCGAGAGAAGTCAATATCGACTGTATGCAGTCGAGCCTTCAACTTCACGCGGTCGGCTTGCAGTCGAGAGAAGTCAATATCAACTGCATGCAGTCGTGCCTTCAACTTCACGCGGTCGGCTGCAGTTGTAGCCGACCGCATGAAGTTGTAGCTGACCGCGTGAAGTTGAAGGCACGACTGCAGCCGACCACGTGCAGTTGGTATCATGACTGCACGAAGTTGAACGTACAACTGCATGCAGTTGAATATAGAGACTGCGTGCGGTTGTTGTGGTGCGGTCCGTGTGATAGCGGCCTAACGAGTTGACAAGCGAGAAAGAGTTCGCGGGTTGCGAAAGCGTTGATCGTCGCGGTGTGTCATTTTTCTCATTGATTTGAATAAAATACCTTTGTTATTTCCATAATTACATTTGTTTGATAAATATTTTTTTCTATAAAATGTTGTGCGGACCTCAATGGTCATTTCATTTCTTAAAACGGACTCCGAGCGAAACTAAATGGTGACCTCTATAACTTTATCTTATTTTATTTAAAAAGGAGATTTAGGGATACGCACAACACCACAGATGAACGTTTTTAACGCGGACGTAGTCACGAGAATAAATTAGTCATCATCTGCCTAGCCTTTTCCCAACTATGTTGGGGTCGGCTTCCAGTCTAACCGGATGCAGCTGAATACCAGTATTTTACATGGAGCGACTGCCTATCTGACCTCCACAACCCAGTAACTGGGTAATACGATACCCCTAGGTAAGACTGGTTGTCAGACTTTCAAGCTTCTGACGACTCGTAACGACTGTCAAAATCTACGTATGACAGCCGGGACAAACAGCTTAACGTGCTTTTCAAGGCACGGAGTGATGTCAGTGATGTCTAACATAAACTAGTAATATTATAATATATTTTTTTAATCGTTTAAAAAACTAAAAAACACGCTTTTAGCACGCACTAATTTTTTTTCGTATCCCATTCAGCAAACCTTTTTATTTAATACCCATATCATGAGGGTGCATTTCAAATAGCCTGTCCGCCATCTTGGACGTCCGCCATATTGGATTTAAGTCACGTGACTATTTTTTTCGTATTCCTGACAGCAAACCCTTTCATTTGATACCCATATCATGGGGGTCGATTTCAAACAGCCAGTCCGCCATCTTGGGGAGGCCGCCATATTGGATTTGTAATGATGTTTCTTAGCTAGTCATGTATTGTCATCAGAACTCAGAGCGTGTGCAAAATTTCATCCTAATCGAAGACCGGGAAGTGGGTCAAATTAAGATTCCAAGATTTTCTTACATACATACTTACAAGTGAAGCTAATATAAGCGTGTTAAAAACCAATGAGTATTTAGGTATAACATTAAAAAAACAACAACAGGTAACATTACTTAGATATTTTTTCTGCCATTGTACGAGTATATAAAAATAGACCAAACCGTTATAACAAATAAACTAATAAAGTTATCTTAAGCACCCATTATTTATACGAAGATAATTAACTTAATAAATATTTTTAAAAATAACTATAACTTGTGTTTTTAAATTGTAGGTGTAATATTATCTCTACATAGTATAAAACAAAGTCGCTTCCCGCCGTTTGTACAATTAGATCTTTTAAACTACGCAACGGATTTTAATGCGGTTTTCATCAATAGATAGAGTGATTCAAGAGGAAGGTTTATGTATCTACATTGCACCCGTGCGAAGCCGGGATGGGTCGCTAGTAATATGTATATTAAACTAAGATTTTCGCGCAACTTCTTCCGCGTAAATGTCGAAACTGACAAAGTAGCGGATTGAAAAATAGTCTATGTCCATTCTTGGGATTCAAGATTAGTTTGTACCAAATTTCATCAACATCGGTTCAGTAGTTTAGCCACAAAAGCTTACAAAAACAAACAATAGAAACATTTATTCTGTGAACAACTCTCTGCCTATTACGGTTCATGAGATACAGCCCGGTGACAAGCAGACTGACGAAAGCAGAGGCTTTGTGATAAGGTCCCGTTAGCACCATGCGGGTACGGAACTCAGGCCCCTAGCACACGGCGTATTTTAAACGCGCAGACGACGCGCGTTTCAAGAACACACGTTTTCTGCGCCGTAGATACCGATTTTTGCGTTTTTTATAAAATCAAACGCGCGTAAAACGCGATGCAAACGTGTGTGTGAAGCGCGTTCGAAACTCGTTTGAAGCGTGAACAAGGGGTCGGAGTAGGGGTAGAGGAGGGGCAACTGACGAGGAGTCTCTGACCAAAACGCGGAAGCTACGAGCGACTACAGCGCGTCTGTATCGCTGTATCTGCGCGTAGTTGACGCGCGTTTCACGATCGCCCCGTGTGCTTACCTTACAAGGTTGCGTTCAAATCTCGTTTGAAGCGCGTAAACGCGCGTCATCTGCGCGTCGTTTACGTCGTTACTTAGTATAGTTTTTTTTTCCTACCGTCATCTAAAATATTCTGTTCGTCTTTCCTGCAAATCACAATTCAGGCACAATTCTAGACTCCGAGGCTGCTACTGAGAAATTCCTGACGCAAAACCCAATAACACTTTGCCCGACCTGGAAATCGAACCCAAGACCTCATGCTCAGCAGTCGCGCTTTGCGACCACTAGACCATCGATGATGAAAGATGAGTGGACATTTTTGGTTACTGCTGCGCACCCAATTGTGCCGTAGCGTGATATATTTGTGCAAATAGTATGACGGGCTTGTCCCAAATAAAAGAAGACAAACCACGGTCAATCTAAACGACAAAATGATTGTTTCCGTTGTTTTCAGGGTTCCGTAGCTCAGTTGACCAAAACGAAACTCTTATAGGATCATTTTGTTGTATGTCTGTCTGTCCAAAGTCAATGTCAGATCATTTATTTCTATTAGGCCATTACTTTTGAAGGTCATATACAAAAAAAAGAATTTAATATATACCTATATACATTATTTACAAGCTTAATAACAAAAACAATAAAAAAAAAGAAAAAATCATAATAAGAAAATAAAAAGAGAAATTAAAACTAAGTGGCGCATCAAAAAATTCATCCGCATCGCCGTCCACTGGAAATGTACCAAAAAAAAAAGGAGTTGGCCAAACGGTTGGTTGACACTTCCCGTGACCCAAGGGCTGATTATTACCTTGGGCAGAGGTTAAGCATTGCCATTCAACGTGGTAATGCGGCCAGTCTTTTGGGTACAAAAAAAGAATTGAATCTAGTTGCCCCTTCCAGAAGGTAGTTTTGTATGGAGAAGAATGGGCAAGAAACTCCAGACGTACTCTTTTAAAATCAATGTTTTACAATAATTTTGTATACAGAAACACACATAAGGTAAATTGCATTCACGTGTAATTACATGTGAATGTAATTTACCTTATGTAAAAACTACCAAATCATAATACGTAACAAACATTACAAATTGTCCGTCTGCCAAGACCCTTTTTCTCAGGAACGCGTGGAGGTATCAAGCTGAAATTAATATCAAATACTCAAGTCTACTACCCCTTGGAGCAGTGAAAATATCAAACTTCTAAGTCAACGCAATCTAAAGATAAGGTCGTTTATGGCGCATATTTTGCGCATAGGGGACTTCCCGTTGACCTATAATCATGAAATTTGGCAAGAAGCAATGCCATGTAGCACAAGTAAACTAAAGGAATAAATCCGAAAACCGTTAATTTGTAGCTTATACTAGCTGATGACCGCGGCTTCTCGCGCCTTAAATTCGAGTAACATAGTTTACTCCTAGGTTTCCCCTAAGTTTTTCCATACAAACTTTGGACCCCCGTTTCATCGCTTAGGAGGTGAATTTAAAAAAATCCTTTCTTATCGGATGCCTATGTCATACAAAGAACACACCCTCCGAATTTCAGGTCTTTACGATCAGCGGTTTAGGCTGTGCGTTGATCCGTCAGTCAGTCATTCAGGACAAAGCATTTTATATTTATAGATCACAAAATAATTACTTTTTTGCGATTATAACATTATTTATTTTGTACACATACATACATACATACATACATAAACTCACGCCTTTTTCCCATGGGGGTAGACAGAAACCACAGAACGCCACCTGCTACGATCCTTACATACTACTTTCGCCTCATCTACGTTCATACATCTCGTCATACAAGCACGCCGGTTACGAGTACTGCGCACCTGACCTTTCTGAAGAACCTCACCAATAAGGTCAGTGTAGGTTTTCCTAGGGCGACCCCTTTATAAATACCTTTTGTTAATCGTCTTTCACTCATCCTCTCAACATGACCGAACCATCTAGCATACCCTTTTCTATCTTTGTCACTACATCCTCTTTTAATCCTTTTTTATTTATTTTGTATAATGTGTTAAATATTTTATAGTGGTACTGAACCCTTCGGAGTCCGACTCGCGCTTGGCTGTTCTTTTTTTTAATTCATTTGGTTCTTTGAAAGAACAGTACAAGTACTTGTCTCTTTTTACGGCTATACTAACAAACCAATTTTGATGGAATTCGGTAAAGCGGTACTTGTTACCTATTAGTCTAAGAACCCGAAGTCACTAGACAAACGTCATTTTAAACTTGGCTTATTCTTTTCCTAATCACTATCACTACATAGTATAAAACAAAGTCGCTTTTTCGTCTGTCTGTCCCTATATATGCTTAGATCGCAACGGATTTTGATGCGGTTTTTTTTAATAGATAGAGTGATTCAAGAGGAAGGTTTATATGTATAATACATGCACCCGTGCGAAGCCGGGGCGGGTCGCTAGTCAATTATATATCTATCTTCTAAATACACATATATTAAAATGAAAGGTCGCTCACTCACTAATCATATACATACATTATATTCCCATGGGGGTAGGCAGAAACCACAGAACGCCACCTGCTACGATCCTCACATACTCCTTTCGCCTCATCTACGTTCATACATCTCGCCATACAAGCACGCCGGTTACGAGTACTGCGCACCTGACCTTCACGAAATATCGAAAACCGCTTCACGTATAAAGATGAAAGGCAGGGAGGTAGTTTATAGTTAGTAGACGTCCGTTAAGAAAGGATTTCCAAAGTTCACCCCTCTGACGGGATGAAACGGGGGTCCAAATCTAAATATGTATATATAACTCAAAGGTGACATAGTGATCTATCAACGCACAGCCCAAACCACTGGACGGATCGGGCTGAAATTTGGCATGCAGGTAGATGTTATGACGTAGGCATCCGATCCAAAAATTTACCCTCTAAGGGGATGAACGGGGGTCCGACATTTACGCGGACGAAGTCGCGGGCAAAAGCCAGTTATGCATATAGAGCCACGAGCATTGATCACCACGCTTGCTCAAGGCGGATTGGCGATTCCAGACTTATATTCATAACAAGTCCAGGTTTCCTCACGATGTTTTCCTTCACCGATGTCAGTGATGTCCAAGAGAAACTTTAGAAAGTACCTATTTATGAATTGCAAAAGTCACAAAGTCCAAAGTCAAAACATTTATTTCAATTAGACCATTTACAGGCACTTTTGAATTGTCAAGGAGTTGGTCAGTTAGTCCGAAAGTTGATGCTAGTTGCTCGTTCCAAAATGGTATTGGTACATTGGTACTTGCCCAGATTCGAACCCGAAACCTCATGCATGAGAGGCGAGCGCCTTAACCACTAGGCCATCACGACAACGAGACTAGATTACGAGAAATACAAAACAATTTAATTGAATAATATATTTTTTCTTAAAACAATTATGATTGCTCGCAGTTCGCCACATTACATAGTAATTGCTTTAATTACCTTATAAATCATAAATAGAGCAATTTTATGTATCTTTATTAATGTAATAAAATATATTATTATTACCTTGATAAGTGCTATTATTAACTAACTTTTGCTCACGATTTTGCCTACTTAAACTTGATAATTAAGGCATTTACCTCTAAGGGGAGGAGCTCGTGGCTAAGTACAGCCGCATGGGTCGATTCGTCAGGTTAAGCTACGCTTGCCAGGGTTGGTCCGTGGATGGGTGACCATCTTTACACACCGAGACTCCTCCGTGCCTCGGAAAGCACGTTAAGCCGTTGGTCCCGGCTGTCATACGTGGATCTTTGACAGTCGTAACGGGTCGTCAGAAGCCCGAAAATCTGACAACCAGTCTTACCAAGGGGTATCGTATTACCCAGTTACTGGGTTGTGGAGGTCAGATAGGCAGTCGCTCCATGTAAAATACTGGTACTCAGCTGCATCTGGTTAGACTGGAAGCCGACCCCAACATAGTTGGGAAAAGGCTAGGCAGATGATGACCTCCTAAGGGGTTGAAACGGGGGACCAAAGTTTGGATGGAGAAATTCACTTTGACGCGGAGAAAGTCGCGGTTCGAAACTAGTCTAAATATATAAACGCGAAAGGTCACTCGCTCACTCATCACGAAAAATATCGAAAACCATTTGACGTACAAAGGTGAAATGGCGCGCCTCAAAGAGCTGTCAGCACAGGGACGGGGCCCCAACAGGGCCAAACGCCTGCCGGGGTTGCGAGACGTCTTAACAGGATACCTTGGCCCCGGAACGTAAAGGGCTACAGAAGGAACAGGGTGGTTTTTTAGTCAATAAAAGTCTGACAGTCCCTTCCGCCCCACCCAGGGCGGAAGGACTCATTTGATGACTTTTACCACCTTAAAAAAAAAAACAGTAAAAAAGGGAGGTAGTTTATAGTTAGTAGACGTCCGCTAAGAACGGATTTTCCATAAATCACCCCCTAAGGGGATGAAACGGGGAGGAAGTCACGGGCAAAGCTAGTACATAATAAAAAATACCAATAAACACTTTGCCCGACCCTGGAATCGAACTAAAAACCCCAATCAAG
This sequence comes from Hoplodrina blanda, assembly GCA_949316365.1. Classification (NCBI taxonomy): domain Eukaryota; kingdom Metazoa; phylum Arthropoda; class Insecta; order Lepidoptera; family Noctuidae; genus Hoplodrina; species Hoplodrina blanda. Next base: position 6,897,973 of record OX438574.1, on the reverse strand, counting down.
CAGAAAATCTTGAGAGAAATGTAAATTCACAATCAACTAAAAAAATGCTCACAAAAACTGCGGTTAAAATTTAACTGCAACCGTCAAGTTCACAGTTAACCGGCACTTTCTAAGATGATGGTTAAAGAGACAACAGTACGAATGTGGGTCAGATGCGCCGGCGCAACGGCACTTCAAAATGTCTTTTGACTTGAACGAAAGTGAATGAAAGCGTTTTGCTTTTTATTACCCGACTGCGCTGGGAGGGTTATGTTTTTCGATTTGTTTGATACGCTCTGTATCCTAAACTGCTTGATAGATTTTGATTACTGGATAGATGACATAACATCACGCCTGTAATCTAAGAAAGGTGAGGCAGAGATGTACCCATTAGTATACCTACCCACATTTCGCCAGTTATGTTTAAGACCTATGTAATAGGGGGCGAGCCTATTGCCATCAAGCGGGCACAAATCCAGACTCCGAGGCTGCTACTGAGAAATTTCTGATTAAAAAAGACATTAACACTTTGCCTGTCTTGAAAATCGAACCCAAGACCTCATGCTCAGCAGTCGCGCTTTGTGACCACTAGACCTACGAGGCAGATAAATGGTATACGATGTTATTTTTTTTTGTAGTGTGTAATTGTAAAAATATGTTACCACAGAAAATATAAAAAAAAAACTATTACTTAGTGTAATTATTCAATAGTATTATCACCTTATTAAATTTTATTCCACATAGGAAAGATTATAAAAAAGTAATTATAAGTAATTGTTTTAAAAACATAAAATATTAAGTTGATCGCTGATCTAGTGATCTCAAAGCGATTCCCAGGTCGCGCAAAGTGCAATTGGGTTTTTCCATCAGAAAGTTCTCAGTAGCAGCTTCGAAGTCTGGATTTGTGCCCAGTTGATGGCAATAGGCTCACCCCGTACTACATGGGACTTAAAAAAAACTGGCGAAATGTAGGTACTAATGGGTACACCTCTGCCTCACCCTCCGGGGATTTCAGGCGTGATGTTTCAGGGTCGCGGGACGTCTTAACAGGATACCGTGGCCCCGGAACGCAAAGGGCAACAGAAGGAACAGGGTGGTTTTTTAGTCAGTAAAAGTCTGACAGTCCCTTCCGCCCCACCCAGGGCGGAAGGACTCATTTGATGATTTTTGCCACCCCAAAGAAAAAGGCGTGATGTTTTGTTTAAATATTAAACAAAATTGGGTTTTGTTTGTTTTATTTTGTTACAAACATTCTTGTTCATTGCCGTATCTAATTGCTTATTATGTTAAGCAACCTACATTAATCAACTTGAGATTAAAGCTATACAATAGTGGGAACCGCATCGTATTATGCTCATCAGTTACGTAAAAATAATAGCAGTCATACTAGAATGCAATGTTAGAACGACACTTAAGATAGTTACACACTGGCGAGGCGAGAAAAGGCGAGGTTTGAAATCACGCATAAATGTCTGTTACTGCGAACGCAGACGAAATTGCAGAATAAATGAATCTGAATCTGAATATGTGATTAAATGAATCTGAATCTGAATCTGAATCTGAATCTGAATCTAAAAAGTAGCCTATGTCCTTCCTTTGGATTCAAACTTACTCTGTATCAAATTTCATCAAAATCGGTTCAGTGGTTTAGTCATGAAAGATAGACAGACAGAGTTACTTTCATATCTTTTTGTATAATATAATATCTATCTATCTATCTAAATACCTTTATATGAAAGCGAAAGGTCACTCACTCATTCACTAACTCACTCATCACGAAATATCGAAAACCGCTTGGCGTATAAAGATGAAATTTGGCAGGGAGGTACAGTCAGCAACAAAAGTCGATTAACAGTGTTACTTTTTTATATCATTTAAACAGACACTAAACACATAATGTACTGGCTTTTAGAATTTCAGGTAATAGCTAAGGGTTTATTATATCTTAATTTTATGTTCATTGCGTTTTACTTTGGATATTGTACTTAATAATTAGGATTTAAAAATCAAAAATGTTAATCGACTTCTGTTGCTGACTGTACTTTATAGTTAGTAAACGTCCGCTAAGGATTTTCAAAGATTTACCCCGTAAGGGGATAAAACGGAGGTCTAAAGTTTGTATACAGAAATCAACTTTGACGCAAACGAAGTTACGGGCAGAAGCTATGTTATAATATTACATAACATCACGCCCGTGATCCCCGAAAGGTCAGGCAGAGGTGTACCCATTAGTACACCCACATTTCACCAGTTATGTTTAAGTCCCATATAATAGGGGGCGAGCCTATTGCCATCACCCCTCAATCAATTTTATAAAATTAGTATGGATACAAATTTAAATTTTTGCTTATCCAAAGCATTTATATTTATTTATTTATTTATTTCTCGCCTCGCCTCGCCGCGCACGTGTGAAACCACCTTTAGCGTGTTTTGTCGCTAGAGGTCATTAATGTCATGGACAATGCTATTTTGCGAGGAAAATACTTAGAAAAATGTCGTAAAAAAGTAATGCAATATTTTTGTGACGTGCGTACGAAATTCGTAAAAGTAATTAAAAAAAAATCCAGATTTTATTTTACCACTTTGACGACTTCACTACATAGTATAAAACAAAGTCGCTTTCCCTGTCTGTCTGTCTGTCTGTCCCTATATATGCTTAGATCTTTAAAACTACGCAACGGATTTTGATGCGGTTTTTTTTAATAGATAGAGTGATTCAAAAGGAAGGTTTATAAGTATAATACATGCACCCGTGCGAAGCCGGGGCGGGTCGCTAGTGATTAATATAATATTGATGCCAAATTACAGTTTTTCAGTAGATACTAAGAGTCTCTGAGCTAAGCCGCAAAAGGACAGACAGACAGACAAATATTTTTTCAGTATATATATAAAATAGGTTTGCTTTGGGCTCTAGTCTAGGATTGCCTCGTTGGTCTAGTGGTCGCAAAGCACGACTACTGAGCATGGTCTTGAGTTCGATTCCCAGGTCGGGCAAAGTGTTATTGGGTTTTTCCATCAGGAATTTGTCAGTAGCAGCCTCGGAGTCTGGATTTGTGCCCGGTTGATGGCAAAAGGCTCGCCCTCTATTACATGGGACTTAAACATAACTGGCTAATTGTCGGTGTACTAATGGGTACACCTCTGCCTAACCGTTAGGGGATACAGGCGTGATGTTATGATTATGTCTATGGAATGTAGGAATTTGAATTTTAGCACGCTGCGCTGTTAGATCTTTTGATCTACCATCGCTGTCAAAGACAAAAAATATATTTCTGTATTCGTTACAGTACAGTCTAGATTCTAGATAAAAATAATTAGTAGAGTACCAAATGAAAGTCTATACATTCTATATTTTTTTACAAATTAAGCATCTTAACATCGTACGATAAAAATATTATGCAATGTAAGTTGAAAGTGTTACCAATTAAAAAAAACTGTCGGTTTTGACGTAATTTAACTTTTGAAATCTAGAATATTTCATTACCTCACCTTTATTAGATATTTGGTATATATTAAAACTGCATTTAAATATGATAATGGTGCCGATTCCCTTGTTCACAAACTAAACTAAAATTAGACTATTTCTATCTTTTTCTATCCAATAGAACAAGAAAGAGACTAATGTAAATAAGAGCTGTCAAATTTAGTCAATCTGACACATCCATACAATTATTATAGTTGACATCTTAAAACTTAAAGATCAAAAATACGGAAAAGTTTAAGGCAGAACTAATTTGACATCTCTAACTTAAGTTCCTAAATGTACTTCCATGGGAAAAAGGCGTGAGTTTATGTATGTATGTGTAGTTTAGCGATAAGTTTCTTGACGAGGCTGTGGGTTTTTCAACCAGGCTCGGGCAAGTGCCTATATGACTTTTCCTATTTCATATGTACTGTCTAAGTTTATCTTGGACATCACTGACATCGATGAAGGAAAACATCGTGAGGAAACCTGGACTTGAAATTATCTATAACATCACTCCTGTAATTCCCTAAGGGTTAGGCAGAGATGTACCCACTGGTGTGTACCAGTAAAAATATGTATTCCCATAATATATTCGCTAGTCATGTTTTTAACTCCCATGTAATAGGGGGCGAGCCTATTGCCATTGCCAAATCCAGACTCCGATCCTGTTACTGAGAAATTTCTGATAGAAAAACCCAATAATATTTTGCCCGACCTGGGAATCGAACTCAAGACCTCATCCTCAGCAGTCACGCTATAATTAGTATATAAGTCTGAAATCGCCAATCCGCCTTGAGCAAGCGGTGATCAATGCTCGTGCCTTCTCTGTATGAGAAGGGGCCTTTGCCCTGCAATGGGACAGGAATGGAATGAATTATTAACATGGAATTATTTTATTACCTTATGTATTCCTGGCCAGTCTCCATTGGCCACCGTAAACAAAATCCGACCCGGGAAAATACCTATTACTTTTTTTAATTATACTAGTTTTTATTAATTATGTATTTGTATTTTTATTAAAAATATTTTATGGTAATAAAAAACGTTAAGTTAAGTCGCTTCTTAGACAGTCACAATCCGGAATTACCATTAATTTTAAAGGATAATGCCCACTATACCGTACCGTATGAAGGTTGAAGAAGCTGTGGAGTAGGTATGTAAATGTTTGAGTGCCCGTTGATCTCGTGTTCGCAAGCCCGACTTTTGAAAGTACAGAAAGATTTCCAAGTTTATCTTTCTAAGTTTAACTTAGACATCACTCGGACACGTGACTCGGAAAGCACATTAAGCCGTTGGTCCTGTCATACGTGGATCTTTGACAGTCGTTACGGGTCCGTAGAAATCCGAAAGTCTGACAACCAGTCTTACCAACGGATATCTTATTACTCAGTTAGGCAGTAGCTCCATGTAAAATACTGGTATTCTACACTGGTATGCTACATCCGGTTAGACTGGAAGCCAATCTCAAAATAGGAAAAGGCAAGGCAGATAATTGTTCCAAGTCTGACTTTGTGTATGTAAGTTTATGTTTGTAAACGCACTCACGATACAAAAAAAAAATCCTTTTATTTTTGCGTTGCACTTTCCCAGCACTGGTCCGGTAATGTGGGCAGACTCCTTTGGTATAATAAATCCTTAATTTTATTGCATAGATTAAACACCTTATTATTGCATAGAGACAACTTACGTTTTATCATGTCATAAGTCAATGGATTATTTTTATTGTATCGCTAGCACTCTCCCCGTGACTTCGTTCGCGTGATTTTCCTTACAAATCCCTAACTTTTTTGAAAATATAATATAGAGCCTTATGTCACTCGGGATAGTGTAGCTTCCCAACAGTGAAATAATTGTTCAAATCGGTTCAGTAGTTTTGAAGCCTATTCAATGCAAACAAACAAACAAACAATCAAATCTTTCCTCTTTATAATATTATAAGTATAGACTAGCTTTTGTCCGCGACTTCGTCTGCGTTAATGTCGATTATCGTGGATGCAAACGAAGTTACAATTTAAAAAGTAGCCTATGTCTTTCCTTGAGATACAAGCTTAATCTATAAGAAATTTCATCGATATTGGTTTAGTAATTTAGCCGTGAAAGCGTAACAAACATACCACCACTTTCGCATTTGTGTACTTAACTAGCGACCCGCCCCGGCTTCGCACGGGTACAATGTAGATACATAAACCTTCCTCTTGAATCACTCTATCTATTGATGAAAACCGCATTAAAATTCGTTGCGGAGTTTAAAAGATTTAAGCGTACGGACGGCGGGAAGCGACTTTTCTTTTATACTATGTGTATGATATTTTTTATTCACTTTTTTTAAATCGTTATTAATATTTAAATGTCTTTTGTTCTAGGTATGTATCCTGTTGGCAGAATTCTTCTTCAAAAAAGTGTGAGAAAGTAAATAACCTTGGCAGACAGAGTTACGGGTCACGACTAGTAACGTGTTTTTATTTAATTATAATTTAGGATATCTAATCTGTTGCTTTTTACCCCATTTTTTTTTTTTGACTGCCTCGTTGGTCTAGTGGTTAGTGACCCTGACTGCAAAGCCGGAGGTAGTGGGTTGGATTCCCACCCAGGATAAACTTTGTGTGTTGAGCATTTGTTGGTTCTGTGTCTGGGTGTAATTTATCTATAATATGTATGTTTTTATAAATTATATAAGCATGTTTATCAGTTGTCTGGTTACCATAACACAAGCTCTGCTTAGCTTGGGATCAGATGGCCGTGTGTGAGTTGTCCCAAGATATTTATTTATTTACAGAGGTTTTTCATTTGTGTTCGCATATCTCTTAAACTTTTCGTCGGATATTAACGAATGAGGTTTCGTTGGAAACGGTATGACGTTCTGCTGATTATAAGGCGTCACAGATTCAAAATGGCGGCTTATAGTGGACATTTAAAACACGTAATCAAAATAATAAACATGACATGACATAACATCACGCCTGTTATCCCCGAAGGGTTTGGCAGTACCCATTAGTACACCCACATTTCGCCAGTTATGTTTAAAAGTCTCATGTAATAGGGGGCGAGCCTATTGCCATCAATCGAGCACAAATCCAGACTCCGAGGCTGCTACTCGGAAATGTCTGATGGAAAACTCTAATAACACTTTGCCCGACCTGGGAATCTAACCCAAGACCTCATGCCCAACAGTCGCGCTTTGCGACCACTAGACCAACGAGGCAGTCACCCGATTAATATTTAAAAAATAAAATCTGATTTTTAACTGCTTTCAAATTAATAAATAGTTAGTCAATTGAGTCGCCATAAAAGTGACATCACAGTTCGATATTGCCATACAAAATTTATGGGAGAATCGCGTTTTGACAGGTCATAAAAAGTACGTCAATTGGTGGTGTCTGCCATCCACCATTTTCTCGGTGGAACTTCCACGTTCGCTCGCGAAATTCAAATTTTCTTACGTTTTTTGCAATTTGCAAGTCAGTAAGTATTAAGTTTAAGGCGCTTTGCACACGGAGCAACTTAAGTTGAGGCAACTATCAACTCTTAAAAAGTTTCCTGTAAAAGTTGATAGTTGCTTTAACGTTTACGGTTGCCGCAACTTTATGGCAATCTGTGAGCAACTTTCACAGCCGAGTTGCCGTATGCCGTTGCCGAAACGACACTGGCATTGCCGGGCACAGGGAGAGGGAGGGAGGGTGTGAAATCGCGCGTCGCGTTGCGATTGTGGGTTGAGGAAACCGGCAACATTAAAAACCGGTATAATATTTAACAGTTGCTAGTTGCGGCAATTAGGAACTGACTTAGTCATCGATCACAGCAACTGAAAACTGTTGACGATTGCCGCAACTCGAAACTCGAGTTGCTATGTGTGCGCAGTCCAATTGAAATAAATGTGTTTACATTTATTATTTAACTGGCAACTAGCTGTTTAGCTAGTTGCCAGTTGCCAGTTGCTGCAATAGTTGCTCTGTGTGCAAAGCGCCTAAAGTATGATTCGCGGGCGTAAGAAGTATGTATTTTCAGAATTATAACCATTAAAATCAGTATAATAACTCTATAAGTCGGTATAATAATAAAATGTCAAGATTTTATGAAATAGTCATGCTTTCGGGTTACCTGGCCCTATGGAGTTTTATTGCTGTATGGTTATAATTACTGCTAAATGGTTATAATTCTGAAAATACATAATTCTCACGCCTACGAATCATACTTTAATCAACATATAACCTAATTCTGACTTGCAAATTGCAAAAAACGTAAGAAAATTTGAATTTCGCGGGCTACCGTTGAGGTTCCACCTTAACAGAATTATATCCCGGAAGATCTTATAACTGACATATTATTTTGAAAGATTAACTTAAAAATGTATTTTTATTAAAACTTTGACCTTTATGTCCTTACAATAATCTCATAAAATAGTAAGAAATGTAATTATTGTAATAATAAAATTGTGTTTATTGTGTGACAATTATGAGCGGTTTATGTGTCATATTTCCTTTATGACTGCCTACCTTATTAATATTACTTAGTATTTTTTATTTTGACTCGTTCGTCTAGTGGTCGCAAACCGCGACTGCTGAGCATAAGGTCTTGAGTTCGATTCCCAGGTAGGGCAAAGTGTTATTCAGTTTTTCCATCAGGAATTTCTCAGTAGCAGCCTTGGAGTCAGGATTTTTGGCCGGTTGATGGCAATAGACTTGCTACCTATGGGACTTAAACACAACTGGTGAAATATGGGTGTACTAATGGGTACACTTCTGCCTAACCCTTCGGGGATTATACCTTTTCATTTGTGGTGGTAAAAATCATCAAATGTGTCCTTCCGCCCTGGGTATGGGAAGTATGATATGGGAAGGGACTGTCAGATTGACAGAATTTACATTTCTCTCAAGATTTTCTGCTTGATTGGGGTTTTTAGTTCGATTCCAGGGTCGGGCAAAGTGTTTATTGGTATTTTTTATTATGTACTAGCTTTGCCCGTGACTTCCTCCCCGTTTCATCCCTTTAGGGGGTGATTTATGGAAAATCCGTTCTTAGCGGACGTCTACTAACTATAAACTACCTCCCTTTTTTACTGTTTTTTTTTTAGGGTGGTAAAAGTCATCAAATGAGTCCTTCCGCCCTGGGTGGGGCGGAAGGGACTGTCAGACTTTTATTGACTAAAAAACCACCCTGTTCCTTCTGTTGCCCTTTACGTTCCGGGGCCACGGTATCCTGTTAAGACGTCCCGCAACCCCACCGTTACTTTTAATGCAAGTATTTATTTGCAGAGGAAATCAACAATTTAATTTTTTTTTTAAATCTAACTCTTTTTTCGTAAAATTGTTAAAATACTTAGTTGTAAATTACTTTCGTACACAATTCTAAGTACGCTCTAATTACAGTCGAGTTGTTAATTTACAATAACACGTAATTAGTTTCTTGAGTAGTTATTACAATTTTGTTTAGTTGCAAACGAGCGGTTTTGATGCGTTTTTTATGAGTTTATTACAATTTGTTCAAGACTTTAGAACAGTCTGTTTTTCTGTCAAAACTAATCTATACCAATAGTATTTTACTGATAAAAGCTACGCTATTGCTGAGTTCCATAAGTCATGTTTTCGGACAAAATCGCGAACAGAAGCTAGTGTTAAATATAAATCAAAAGTACCTATTAGAATTGTATTAACAAAGAAAATTAGGCGTGAAAATAAAATAAAATCACTATGCCGTATATTTATATTAGTATAAAAACAAAGTCTTGTTTCATTTACAACTTGAAGCTGCGTCTCATCATACATTTTGTAATCATCAAAATATCAAAACAAACCGCTCAACTAAGCGTTCGGAACGCTCCTTCAAGCGTTCCGACCGCTCGTCTGCACACAAAAAAATTACATTATTCGTAATAAAAATGTACTTATTCAAATAAAACACGCGTTTTTAAAACTAGGGCAAGATTTTCCTTAATAGCAATTTTAGTGATATTACAACATGTAATATGAGTAGATACAGTTCAACACACGATTTGATATATAACACTGAAATCGTGATAAAAAATCAGCTGATGTACTTCGTCGAGTTATCTTACTAACATAACATCACGCCTGTAATCCCCGAAGGGTTAGGCAGAGGTGTACCCATTAATACACCCACATTTCGCCAGTTATGTTTAAGTCCCATGTAATAGGGGGCGAGCCTATTGCCATCAACCGGGCACAAATCCAGACTCCAAGGCTGCTACTGAAAAATTCCTGATTTAAAAACCCAATAACACGGTCCCTTACTTATAAATGCGAAAGTGGTTTCAAAGCGCGACTGCTGAGCATGAGATCTTGGCTTCGATTCGCAGGTCGGGTAAAGTGTTATTGGGTTTTTCCATCAAGAATTTCTCAGTAGCAGCCTCGGAGTCTGGATTTGTGCCCGGTTGATGGCAATAGGCTCGCCCCCTATTACATGAGACTTAAACATAACTGGTGCAATGTGGTTGTACTAATAGGTTATTAGCGGACGGTTATTACGGGGTGTCTAAAAAGGGAGTAACTTTAGTCTTCTTCTTTCTTCTTTATCGTGTGGGCAGTAAGGTCTTACGACCCCACACACCCTTGTGTCAGAGTTTCTAAACCGCCTCAAGGGCCTCTGACATGATTTGAGTGGAACAGTAAGTCCAGGTTTCCTCACGATGTTTTCCTTCACCGATGCCAGTGATGTCCAAGATAAACTTTATAAAGTACATATGAATTGAAAAAGTCACATTGGTACTTGCCCGGATTTGAACCCACAACCTCATGCATGAGAGTAACTTAGTAACTTTTTTACGTGGTTTTTGTTTTTTTTTTTATTTATTTTTTTTTTTGTGTGCACATGGTCTGTGTTAAATAAACATTTTTTCGTTTTTTCTTTTTTCGATTTTAGAAACGGAGATATGATTATTTTTTCCTGTATATCAAATACTTTGTTTGACTGTACCTAACTTCCTACATTATGTAAAACAATTAAACAACGTTGTTATACGAAACCGAGACTTCGAAAGAATGATTTCGTCAACAAAAATGTTTGTGCAATTGCAAAACTAAATTATCATGTACTAGGTTGTAATTATTATAATATTTTGTTGTAATTATTTTAGTTAAATATGTTGTTTATTCTTTTTTTATAATAATTACTAATTATGTGAAAGAGACGAACGACGAACGATAGAGTGAGGAATGAGGTTATACGGGACCGTTGCGGATTAAAAGAGGATGTAGTGACAAAGATAGAAAAGGGTATGCTTAGATGGTTCGGTCATGTTGAGAGGATGAGTGAAAGACGATTAACAAAACGTATTTATATGGCAGAGGTGAGTGGCAACGCAGGGAGGGGTCGCCCTAGGAAGACCTACACTGACCTTATTGGTGAGGTTCTTTAGAAAGATTAGGTGCGGAGCACTCATAACCGGCGTGCTTGTATGACGAGATGTAATGAACGTGGACGAGGCGAAAGGAGTAGGTATGTAAGGATCGTAGCAGGTGGCGTTCTGTGGTTTCTGCCTACCCCCATGGGAAAAAGGCGTGAGTTTATGTATTTATATGAAAGAGTGCACAACTTTAAGGTAGATTTTTGAGGAACTAATGATTTAATATTAAGTATACAGGGATACTTTTCATTCATCATCCAAATTTTAAAATCGAGGTCTCATAATTAAATTATTTTCATATGTGAAACATTATAATCACATAATAACAAAAACAAAAAAAAAACATTTAAAAGAACATATCCGTAAAAAATCAGAATGTAGAGACACGCAGCAAGGGGGGCGTAGTGCGTGCTGTTTGTGTGCGTTCCCGAATGTTGAGGTAAGCTCGTGTGCAGTCAAGTTCAACAACCTATTGTTGAACTGTATTTATTCCACATGTTGTGATTTTAGTAGCGGACAATGGCGAAAATCATGTAATTTTTTTATAATTTTTATTTAATTTATTGATAAGGTTATCGATTCTAAATCATTTCTGAAAATTTGGATGGTGGTTGCAAAATAACCCTGTATTAATCTAATGTAAAATATACCAAAAATCACACCAATAAATGAATTTGGATTTAAATTTGCATTAGGTGATTTCTGTGACTTTGTCCGCGCGACTGTCAGTTTTCTGCGGGGTTTTGAATTGTTTTACGCGGATCCTTACTTTTTTTTCTAAAATACCTACACCTAGCGTTATCTACTTCGTATAACATCAGCTCTGCCAGTGCTGTTAAGTCCCGTCAAAACTGGTCCAGTCGTTTGAGAGATTAGCCGGAATGAACAGACTAACTATACCTACGTAAAAACCTTGCTCTTGAATCACTCTATCCATTGATGAAAAGGTCTTGCATTCCATTCCTAGGTCAGGCAAAGTGTAATTAGGTTTGACCATCAGGAATTTCTCAGTAGCAGCCTCGGAGTCTTGATTTGTGCCCGGTTGATGGCAATAGGCTCGCCCCCTATTACATGGAACTTAAACATAACTGGTGAAATGTGGGTGTGCTAATGAGTACACCTCTGCCTAACCCTTCGGGGATTACAGGCGTGATGTTATGCACCTGAAATATCACGAGAATGCTAAACTGCAACTTTTATTCAAATCTTTTATTTCACAGTACCTACCCACTTACCTACTTTTCAAATTTTTATACAGTTAAATTTTATTTCAAGTCTAATTAGCCGACAGAGGTCTCTGGCCCTATTTCTACGAAACTTCACGCTCTATAAACAAAGAGGTGAGTAGGTATGTAGGTTGTATTTACTTTAAACACAACCATACACACCAGGTAAATCTCATCTGCTCGACGTCCGCATGTCACTGCAGGGATTCAGCAGAATATCAGCGTCAGGTATATTTGCCTGGCACATGCTGAGCTGGACTCCCATTTGGTGCAACTTGAGACACACACCCTACTTTGTCCTAGTCCATAGCTGATTGATTGTACTTTAGTGTTGTGATGTGTCTTTTGTGTGCACCGAATAAATGTTATATCTATCTATCTGTTTTTTATCTTAAAATATTTAAAAGGGTTGTCTAAAAAGATGAAAAAATGGCCAGGGACTGCCGATAGAAGAGAAAACTTAACGTCACAAAGCATGTTGGTGACGCGGTCATATTAGCGTGTCGGTGACGCCGATATAGACTATAATCTACCTCTGCCAAATTTCATCTTTATACGTCAAGCAGTTTTCGATATTTCGTGATAAACAAGTATATGACCTTTCGCTTTTGTATATATATATTTAGAAGATAGATAGTTTAAAAATATATAAGACATAGCAGTTAAGAGATGACCAAAGTTGACTGCCTCGTTGGTCTAGTGGTTAGTGACCCTGACTGCAAAGCCGGAGGTAGTGGGTTCGATTCCCACACAGGACAAACTTTGTGTGATGAGCATAATTGTCTGTTCTGTGTCTGGGTGTAATTTATCTATAATATGTATGTATTTATAAATTATATAATATAAGTTCATATTTATATCAGTTGTCTGATTACCATAACACAAGCTCTGCTTAGCTTGGGATCAGATGGCCGTGTGTGAGTTGTCCCAAGATATTTATTATTTATTTATTTATTATTTACCACAACGTGACGTTCACGAACATGACGCGTGGATCAGCACCATTTTGAACCAACGCACGCGAGGTTAAATTACATACTTAAGTCTTAATTACCGTAATAATACGAAGGGCTTGCTAAGAAACTTCCTGCAAAATTAATTAATAATTACATGCCTTAATTACGCAAACTTTCGATGTATCATAACGATTATTGCAATCGATTTGAATCGATTCCGCTAATGACATTTTTTTTCTAATAACTTGGTTTTTTCCTGCTTTTATGTTGTGCAGAAATTGTGTCACGGTTTAAAAAAGAATTGTTACAAATCAAGTGTTACTCGTCCATGAAAGGTTCTTCTTTCTTCTTTATCGTGTGGGCAGTAAGGTCTTACGACCCCACACACCCTAGTGTCAGAGTTTCTAAACCACCTCAAGGGCCTCTGACATGGTTTGAGTGGGACAGTAATAGGCTGGTATAAGTCCAAGTTTTCTCACGATGTTTTTAGGTACTTTACCGATGTCAGTGATGTCCAAGATATACTTTAGAAAGAGATAAAAGGTTCTGTACGTACCACAGTGCAATATTTAACACTACAGACAAAAAGACACATGCACGTAAATAAAAAAAAAATAAAAAAAAACTTGAGAGGTGTCAAGGGACACCTGGATGGAACGAAGTTATATGAGAGAGAGAGAGACAGACAGAGAAACACGCGCACGCCGCACGGCTTACAACTATAGCAAAAAGTGTCGTTACAACTTTTGGTCTTAATTTTTTCCGTCTAGCCCCCGTTTGCAACGCGCGATAAGGAACTTCGTTTCAAAAATATAAGTAGGCCATGTGTTAATCCAGACTATAATCTATCTCTGTGCCAAATTTCATCCAAATCCGTTCAGCCGTTTTGGCGTGAATGAGGAACAAACATCCATCCAACCAAACTTTCGCATTTATAATAGTATGAATAGGACAGTAGGATTTTTACTAACGAATTCTTTCACAAGAACATACGTTTCAAGTTTATGTTTGGCTTAAAATAATGGCACTAAATCCAGGGCCGGACTAACCATGTCGGGGCCCCTACGCAATGCACGTATCGGGGCCTCTTTTCTAACTTCCAAAAAAAATTGAATGTACTTTTCTAGTCGCTTTTTTTTTAAATAAAAAACAATTTTCACTCGGAAAATCATATTCCACTCATACATGACTAGCGAAATGTGGGTGTACCTGTACTAATGGGCACACCTCTGCCTAACCCTTCGGGGATTACAGGCGTGATATTATGTTAATCATATTCAATTTCTTTTCTCGGGCAAAGCCAATGTCATATCATTTACTTAATATACGGTCGCCATTCGAGTGCGTTTTACCCCAACGGCCGTCTCCTCCACGAGCTATGTGCCCTGCCCATCGGCGCTTGAGTTTCGCAATTATGAGAGCTATGTCGGTTACTTTAGTTCTTCTGCGGATATCTCCTCATTTCTAATATCATTTAATCTCACAGACAGACCCCAAGGATAACTCCTTTCCATTGCTTTCTAAACAACTGTTAAAAGTATTACAAAAGAATTAAGTTGGATTGAATTCTTTCTTTATCGTGTGGGCAGTAAAATCTTACGACCTCACACACCCTAGTGTCAGAGTTTCTAAAGCGCCTCAAGGGCCTCTGACATGGTTTGAGTGGGACAGTAATAGGCTGGTGTAAGTCCAGTTTACTCACTATGTTTTTCCTTCACCGATGTCAGTGATGTCCAAGATAAACTTTAGAAAGTACATATGAATTGAAAATGTCACATTAGTACCTGCCTAGATTTGAACCCACAACCTCATGCATGAGAGGTGGGCGCCTTAATCACTGAGTCATCACGACATTGAATTTTAATTGTGATGGATTGAATTGATAAAATTTGAATGGCCTTGGGACCCATACACTGCCTAACAGATAATGCGGCCCTGGCTAAATCCATAAAACACTACATATCATAGCCTACGCAACGTATTTGAGCATTATTGCGTGCGTTTGCGCATTGTGGTCAAGGATCGACGCGTGTCTCTGATTGGCCCGCGCCGCGTTCCATATTTGAACACACTCATAATAACTGTTTTTACAATTATTTGATTGCTTATGTAATATTTATAGTTTATGAGTTAGCAAATTAGTCCATTTTGTTTTAAAAAGTTTATGTAACCATCTTTTACAGTCGTTACGAGTCGTCAGTAACCCGAAAGACTGACAACCAGTCTTACCAATGGGAATCGTACCCAGTTACTGGGTTGTGGAGGTCAGATAGGCAGTCGCTCCATGTAAAATACTGGTACCTATTCAGCTGCATACGGTTAGACTGGAAGCCGACCCCAATATAGTCGGGAAACGGCTAGGCAGATTTGTATTAAACCCAATTACAAACACTCACTTGTATTGCCGTCTCGCTCTAGTGGCCTCAGACATAACAGTATTTTAGTAGTAGTTAGGTAACTGAAAGTCTTATGTAACTATTACATAGACTACTCATTCATTATAGTTAAAATAACTTTACAAAATAAACAAATACAGCAACAAAAAACAATTTAAAAAATTGCAAAAACACTTTCGGCATTACTGTAAGTTTGTGAAGTGAAAATCCTTACTAAGTCATATTATAAATGCGAAAATAACTGTCTGTCTGTATATTACGCTTTCACTACTAAACCACTGAATCGATTTTGATGAAATTTGGTAAAGGGTAAGTTTGAACTGCCTCGTTGGTCTAGTGGTCGCAAAGCGCGGCTGCTGGTTCGATTCTCAGGTCGGGCAAAGTGTTATTGGGTTTTTCCATGAGGAATTTCATAGTAGCAGCCTTGGAGTCTGGATTTGAGCCCGGTTGATGGCAATAGGCTCGCCCCTATTACATGGGACTTAAACATAACTGGCGAAATGTGAGTGTGCTAATGAGTACACCTCTGCCTAACTCTTCGGGGATTACAGGCGTGATGTTATGATGTGTATGTATTTTTTTTTGTTCTCGAAAACTAAATACCTACCAATACCTTGTTTTTAATTTTTAAAGTCTACTTTTTAACAAAATATGTGACCTTAAAAATAATATTAATTAGTTCCGGGTCCAAAAATCATAGAAATAATATTATATCCCTAAATCAAAATTTTAATTAACTACGTACCTTCTTAAGAGGAAACGCGGGTGTCTTTCCTCTATAAAAACACTTTCGCCAGTTTTCTTACTAGTTTAGGACTTTAAAGCAATGGTATATTAGAATAAGGTAAATTATCAACTATACACATCAAAAGTGTCTAGGGATCAACATCCCTAACATTGATTAGGGATGTTGATCCCTAGACACTTTTGATGTGTGTATTACCATGCTCCTATGGTTTTCCTTTTCAACGATACATTATTTTTATAAGCACTTTTCCTTTCCTTCATTGCGTGGGCAGTAAGGTCTTACGACCCCACACATCCTAGTGTCAGAGTTACTAAACCGCCTCAAGGGCCTCTGACATGGTTTGAGTGGGACAGTAATAGGCTGGTATAAGTCCAGGTTTCCTCACGATGTTTATCCTTCACCGATGTCAGTGATGTCCAAGATAAACTTTAGAAAGTACATGTGAATTGAAAAAGTCACATTGGTACTTGCCCGGATTTGAACCTCATGCCTCACCTAGTTCTCAAATATCTCTTAATCAATCAATCTGCCGAGCCTTTTCCCAACTATGTTGGGGTCGGCTTCCAGTCTAACTGGATGCAGCTGAATACCAGTATTTTACATGAAGCGACTGCCTATCTGACCGCGGGAAGCGACTTTGTTTTATATTATGTAGAGACTAGCGAGCCGTCCTGGCTTCACACAGGTGCAATGTAGATACATTAACCTTCCTCTTGAATCACTCTATCTATTGATGAAAACCACATTAAAATACGTTGCGTAGTTTAAAAGATCTAAGCGTACAGACGGCGGGATGCGACTTTGTTTTATACTAGCTTTTGCCCGCGACTTCGTTCGCGTAAATGTCGGACCCCCGTTCATCCCCTTAGAGGGTAAATTTTAAAAAATCCTTTCTTAGCGGATGCCTACGTCATAACATCTACCTGCATGCCAAATTCAGCCCGATCCGTCCAGTGGTTTGGGCTGTGCGTTGATAGATCACTATGTCAGTCAGTCACCTTTGAGTTTTATATATAGACTAAGACTATGATGGACCTACCAATATTACCGTAATTTTATAGGTAACTGCCAATTTTGAATTATTGATCGTCATAATGACGCACGTAAGAATTCTTACGATAAACACATTATCTATTTCTTATTTAAAGTCAATTATATATTTTTTGTAACGAATCTTTCCTACCTGTATTATCCATACTAATATTATCCTATCCTAACTAATATTATGAATGCGAAAGTATGTTTGTTTGTCACCTTTTTACGCCTAAACCACTGAACCGATCATCCTGAAAATGTCAAAATAAGAGCTTTTTAATAAATGCATTTATGATTGTTTACACGGGACTTGAAGCAAACAACCATTTTTTTTTTGTCTGTATGTCTTTCTGTTTTTTCATCTCATCTCCAAAACGGCTAGACTGATTTTGATGGAACTTTCACTGGCAAATAGCTGATGTTATAAGGAATAACTTTTTTTTTATTTTAGAAAAAGAATTAGAGTTCCGCATAAAAGAAATAAAACCGCGTGTCAACCGATATTCATGCAAGCGCAGTCGGGTGATTAAGGTAGTGTTTTATAACTTAACATACGAAAATGATTTATGACTATTTTTATTTTAAATTGAGTTGTAGGTACGGATAGAAAAACGTTAGTTTATTATGTGTTCTTTATGATTTTACAAAAAACTTAATGTCGTAAAAACACAACATTATTAAATTGGTGTGAACTTGGCTATAATATGGAAAACGTTATCAGTATACAAGTTATATCTAATTGTTTTATTTTAGGGACCCGTACCTCGTCGGAAAAAACTCTTATAGGATCTTTTCTTCTTCTTGTGGGTGTACTAACGGGTTCACCCCTGCCTAACCCTTTGAGGATAACAGGCGTGATGTTCATGTTATTATAAAAAAATAAAAATTTAAAAAATTGTTTATTCTCAGACAACTACATAGTCCATAGAAAAAATAGTAACACCAAACTTTAATCTATGTTAGTAAAAATAGCAGAAATAAACTATAGGATCACTTTGTTGTCCGTATGTTAGGACCCTTTTTCTCAGGAACGCGTTTAGATATCAAGCTGAAATTAATATCAAATACTGAGATCTGCTATCTCTTGGAGGAGTGAAAAAATCAAACTTCTAAGTCAAAGAAATCTAAAGATACGGACGTTTATATCGCATATTTTGATGCTCGCTAGGGAATCAATACCTATAGGGGACTTCCCGTTGACCTAGAATCATGAAATCGTAATCGAGAATCATGAAATTATATCTATTAGAAGCAAGAAGCAATGCCATGTGGGACAACTAAAGAAAAAATAAAAAAACTATGATTTTGTGGTGACATCACAAAATAATTACTTTTTGCAATTACTTTTTGTATTACCGATAAACATCGTATGATGGTACGGAACCTATCGTATTTGATTCCAACTCGCTCTTGGCCATTATTTTTATTTATGATAAGCATTATTAACACAATACAATTTACAACTTCTTCTTTTGTAAAAATATTTTTTTGTCTGTGTAAATGTAATGATATCATAAATTCGTAGCTTTTATTATCAATGTAATTTTGAATTTTGTTTTCATCTACGTAAAAAAAGTGTTCAAATAAAGACTTTTAAGTAAATAATATTATGTAAGTAATACACCTTGTATTTTAACATGTTATTTTTTATTAAAAATTGTCTTTTTGACAGTAGGTAATAGGCTCGCCCCCTATTACATGGGACTTAAACATAACTGGCGAAATGTGGGTGAATTAATGGGTACAGCTCTGCGTAACCCTTTGAGGATTACAGGTGTGATGATATTTCAAGTGTAAATATTTATCTTCTAAAATATGTTTGTTTTATGTAAGTCAAAGTCAAAATCAAAAAATGTTTCCACTAGACTCTTAAACATGTTTTACAGGAAATAAAAATCTAGTTGCCTTCCAAAATCTAATTTTGTTTGTAACTTTTAATACGAAGCTTCCAGGTTCAAAATTAAGTTAACTTATATACTTTTCCATCTTTCCAGATTCAACCACACATGTAGTACGACTGTCATCCACCCGCACCGACCACGCACAACCACGCACGACCATGACACGACTCACAGTGGGCCAGACGGCCCGGAACCGATTGTTCGGATTGGCACCGACAACTGATCGACGGGTGCCGCTTAGCATGCTGATATCGCAGCAGAAGAAACTAAGTTGTGGTATGTACCTTTTTATTTAATTTTTTTTAAAGAAAACGCTTCCTCACTCAAGGAATTTCCAAGCATATAAACACCGCGACTTCCTTCGCGTGATTTTTCTTACGGATCTCTAATTTTTTGATAGAAAAGTATAGCCTACAGCACTCAGTGATAACGTAGCTGCCAATTTGCTAAAGAATTTTCAAAATTGGTTCAATAGATCCAGAGATCTACAACCTCCCGAACTCACACCTTTACCTCTTTATAATATTAGTTTAGTTAAACACAAATAGCCAGACCCCAAACAACAACCTGTATATCATAAAAATATTTTTTCCATGCGGAAATCGAACCCGCGAGACGCAGCGACCGTGTTTTTTTACTTAATGCAAAATATAAAAAGAATGTCAAAAAACATAGCTAAGTATACATTGAATGGTTTCTTTAAAATAAAAACCAAGGGAGGGGACGCCTTAGAAAGAACTACACTGACCTTATCGTTGAGGTTCTTTGCAGAAAAAATTCATATGTCCAGTTGATTCTTTGACGTTGTTTAATTAATACCCTAGAGTTATAAGACATCAAAAATAACACGTTGATTATGGCGTCGAGCAAACTAATATTGTAAACACGTGTATCAATGGATTAAGAATCTAAATCTACATTCCAATAGTATGAAAAAAAAACGCCATGGATTTTTTTAAATATACACTGTATAAATATTACTTAATTATATTTTTCTAGGAATACAAAGTGTATTGTATACTAACTTTTTCCCGTAACTACGACTGCGTTTTAGTCTCTCCATACAAACTTTGAACCCCCGTTTCACCCCCTTAGGGGTTGAATTTTGGAAAATCCTTTCTTAGCGCATGCCTACGTCATAATAGCTATCTGCGTGCCTTTCTACGCAATCTGTTCAGTGGTTTTAGCTGTGTGTTGATAGATCAGTCAGTAACGACAGAATATTCTAAGATCAATATTACTAACATCATGACTAACTTAAGTTAAGCAATGATCTGCGGTCAAAAACAAGATGGTCGACCTCGCATGTATTTCCGAAAACTATCCCCAAGGTTACGTTAATAAATTACTATCTAAATAATGTGTTTTGGAAAGTTAAGCAGGGATGACCAAGGTTAAGAAAGAGATGAGTGCTATATCGCGGACATAGACAACCTCGCGTGTTGAAATTCTTGCTTATTATAAATAGAATGTGGTGTATAATTAAAATTTAGAATGGCAACACCACGGCGTTTGACGTGTAGGCCTCCCACCTTTGACTGCTCGACTTGTAGTCGCAAGCAGGACTGCTGAGCGTCCGTCTTGGGTTTTTTTACAAAAACGAACTCACCCCTTTTCACCCCCTTAAAGGGTTGAATTTTTAAAAATCCTTTCTTAGTGCTAACCTACTTTAAAAAAGGAAACCGTGTGGAAAATTTCTTGTTACTAAAAATTTTTACCTTGGATATCAAAAACCACTTAACGTATAAAGATGAAATTTGGCAGAGACGTAGTTTATAGGTAGTAGACGTTCGCTAAGAACGGATTTTCCGAAATTCACCCCCTAAGGGGATGAAACGGGGGTCGAAGATTTACATGTCGGCAAAAGCTAGGCCACGATAAAAAAAATCTTACGATGTTTCTTGCACCTCCCCCCATATGTATAGAAGAAGATAGAAGACTGTCTATCTCTCTTTTGAAGAAGAATCGCTTTAATATCATCCTGTTAGCCTCGCGCAAAGTGAAATATAACTCGTACGATTTGTGCAATTTTTTCTTACAACACCTAACCATCCGATTTTCGTAATAAATGACCGACGGTGCAAGTTACAAGAGGTTTAGTCTATTTCATTTTTAACCCCCCACCGCGAATACGACGAGGTGTTATAAGTTTGACGTGTCGGGGTGTGTCTGTCTGTGGCATCGTAGCTCACGAACGGATGAAACGATTTTGATTTTTGTTTGGAAGGTGAATTAGTCGAGAGTGTTTTTACCTATGTTTGATGAAAATCGGTCCAAATGGCCGCCGCCATCGAAAATGATGAATGTCGGGTGTTTTTTAAATGTCATTCATCATTTTTAAATGTCAATCACTAGCTTTTACCGTGCGTCCGCGTCGTCTGCGTCCGCGACAAACGATATTTATGCAAATGTCGTTTGTCGCGGACGCAAACGAAGTCGGAAAATAAGAAGTAGCCTCTATTTATGACCTTTCTTGGGGTTCCAACTTTCCCTGTACCAAATTTCATCAAAATCGGTTCAGTGGTTTAATCGTGAAAGCGAAAGTCAGACAGACAGAGTTACTGTCGCATCCATACTAATATTATAAATGCGAAAGTGTGTCTGTCTATTTGTTACCTCTTCACGCTTAAATCGCTAAATCGATTTTGATGAAAAGTGATGGTCCAAAAATGTATGGACCAAAAACCCAGAGTCGATTTAGACAAATCTGGTATCAATAGCTTTATTAAAATGCACAATTTACCCCACCGAAAAAATTATGCCCATATCCATGGGATATAAAAGTTATAGGCTAACAAAGTATATTGGAAAAATCATGAATAACTGATTATTTTTACCAGTTTTTGCAACAGCAATATATTAATAATGAATAACTTGTTATTTTTATCAGTTTTTTCAACAGCAATATATTAATAATAATAATCATAGGACATAATAAATATATAAGTAGCGATTATATGAACCTATCAAGTATTAAATCTTATATTTCACAGCTTGTAAATCATATGTCAAGATACTTTTGTCGTGAAATCTTTTTACAGTTGAATGTGCCTATTTTGTCTCAGATTATTTATTTTTTCAGTCGCTTATTTAAAAAAAAACAAATACTGTGGGAAAAATATTTATTTCAATTATTTTCAATGTCTATTAATATATCATCTAAGAACCCAGCGGTTGCATAAGGTCGTCTTGGTAGCTGGCCCAGGCCAGATAATGAATAACAAAGATAGGTAGGTAATTATGCTAGAGAACTTAAAAAATAGACGTAATCTCATTAATAAAGGACTTTGAACTTGATAGTTGCATATGACCGCTAGTTATAATTATTTATTATTGTCCTATGATTATTATTATTAATATAATGCTGTTGAAAAAACTGGTAAAAGTAACAAGTTATTCACGATTTTTCCATATATATTTTTCTAGGAATACAAAGTGTATTGTATACTAACTTTTTCCCGTAACTACGACTGCGTTTTAGTCTCTCCATACAAACTTTGAACCCCCGTTTCACCCCCTTAGGGGTTGAATTTTGGAAAATCCTTTCTTAGCGCATGCCTACGTCATAATAGCTATCTGCGTGCCTTTCTACGCAATCTGTTCAGTGGTTTTAGCTGTGTGTTGATAGATCAGTCAGTAACGACAGAATATTCTAAGATCAATATTACTAACATCATGACTAACTTAAGTTAAGCAATGATCTGCGGTCAAAAACAAGATGGTCGACCTCGCATGTATTTCCGAAAACTATCCCCAAGGTTACGTTAATAAATTACTATCTAAATAATGTGTTTTGGAAAGTTAAGCAGGGATGACCAAGGTTAAGAAAGAGATGAGTGCTATATCGCGGACATAGACAACCTCGCGTGTTGAAATTCTTGCTTATTATAAATAGAATGTGGTGTATAATTAAAATTTAGAATGGCAACACCACGGCGTTTGACGTGTAGGCCTCCCACCTTTGACTGCTCGACTTGTAGTCGCAAGCAGGACTGCTGAGCGTCCGTCTTGGGTTTTTTTACAAAAACGAACTCACCCCTTTTCACCCCCTTAAAGGGTTGAATTTTTAAAAATCCTTTCTTAGTGCTAACCTACTTTAAAAAAGGAAACCGTGTGGAAAATTTCTTGTTACTAAAAATTTTTACCTTGGATATCAAAAACCACTTAACGTATAAAGATGAAATTTGGCAGAGACGTAGTTTATAGGTAGTAGACGTTCGCTAAGAACGGATTTTCCGAAATTCACCCCCTAAGGGGATGAAACGGGGGTCGAAGATTTACATGTCGGCAAAAGCTAGGCCACGATAAAAAAAATCTTACGATGTTTCTTGCACCTCCCCCCATATGTATAGAAGAAGATAGAAGACTGTCTATCTCTCTTTTGAAGAAGAATCGCTTTAATATCATCCTGTTAGCCTCGCGCAAAGTGAAATATAACTCGTACGATTTGTGCAATTTTTTCTTACAACACCTAACCATCCGATTTTCGTAATAAATGACCGACGGTGCAAGTTACAAGAGGTTTAGTCTATTTCATTTTTAACCCCCCACCGCGAATACGACGAGGTGTTATAAGTTTGACGTGTCGGGGTGTGTCTGTCTGTGGCATCGTAGCTCACGAACGGATGAAACGATTTTGATTTTTGTTTGGAAGGTGAATTAGTCGAGAGTGTTTTTACCTATGTTTGATGAAAATCGGTCCAAATGGCCGCCGCCATCGAAAATGATGAATGTCGGGTGTTTTTTAAATGTCATTCATCATTTTTAAATGTCAATCACTAGCTTTTACCGTGCGTCCGCGTCGTCTGCGTCCGCGACAAACGATATTTATGCAAATGTCGTTTGTCGCGGACGCAAACGAAGTCGGAAAATAAGAAGTAGCCTCTATTTATGACCTTTCTTGGGGTTCCAACTTTCCCTGTACCAAATTTCATCAAAATCGGTTCAGTGGTTTAATCGTGAAAGCGAAAGTCAGACAGACAGAGTTACTGTCGCATCCATACTAATATTATAAATGCGAAAGTGTGTCTGTCTATTTGTTACCTCTTCACGCTTAAATCGCTAAATCGATTTTGATGAAAAGTGATGGTCCAAAAATGTATGGACCAAAAACCCAGAGTCGATTTAGACAAATCTGGTATCAATAGCTTTATTAAAATGCACAATTTACCCCACCGAAAAAATTATGCCCATATCCATGGGATATAAAAGTTATAGGCTAACAAAGTATATTGGAAAAATCATGAATAACTGATTATTTTTACCAGTTTTTGCAACAGCAATATATTAATAATGAATAACTTGTTATTTTTATCAGTTTTTTCAACAGCAATATATTAATAATAATAATCATAGGACATAATAAATATATAAGTAGCGATTATATGAACCTATCAAGTATTAAATCTTATATTTCACAGCTTGTAAATCATATGTCAAGATACTTTTGTCGTGAAATCTTTTTACAGTTGAATGTGCCTATTTTGTCTCAGATTATTTATTTTTTCAGTCGCTTATTTAAAAAAAAACAAATACTGTGGGAAAAATATTTATTTCAATTATTTTCAATGTCTATTAATATATCATCTAAGAACCCAGCGGTTGCATAAGGTCGTCTTGGTAGCTGGCCCAGGCCAGATAATGAATAACAAAGATAGGTAGGTAATTATGCTAGAGAACTTAAAAAATAGACGTAATCTCATTAATAAAGGACTTTGAACTTGATAGTTGCATATGACCGCTAGTTATAATTATTTATTATTGTCCTATGATTATTATTATTAATATAATGCTGTTGAAAAAACTGGTAAAAGTAACAAGTTATTCACGATTTTTCCATATATACTTTGTTCGTCTATAACTCATATACCCCATGGATATGGGCAATTTTTTTTCGGTGGGGTAAATTGTGCATTTTAATAAAGCTATTGATACCTAATTTGTCTGAATCGACTCTGGGTTTTTTTTGGACCATCGCTTTTGGCATGGAGATAGTTTAAGATCCGAGGAAGGACATAGAATAGTTTTTATCTCGGAAATCACCCCCTTAGGCGGTGAAAAGGGGGGTGGAAGTTTGTATGCAAGTACGATTTAAACAAGTTCCACGCGGACCTAGTCGCGTGCAAAAGCTAGTTTTTAATAAAAGCATGCATGAAAATATCAGTAGAAAAAAAAACGCTTTTTAAAGTCCGACGAGCGTTTTAAAAACCGCTACAATCTTTTAACATAAAACTACTAATCACTGAGCACGCAAATAGCAATACATGCTACTTGTAAAGTCGGTTTCGTTCTGTAATAGCTCGAATTAACATCAGGTCCGCTTCACTCGCTGTTTTAACCGCAAAATACGATAATTACTATGAGTTTCCACGCTGTAGGTAAGTAAGAAAAGCGTTAGTCGAGTGAGAATACATATATATGATGTATCATTGATCCTTTCGCTCCCGGACGTGGTTCTGTTCATAGTCGGAAGCAAGAGTGCTTGGGACGCTGTCCTCTCCTTCTTCGAGGAGTAGATGAGGTGAGGTGGGGAGACGGCGGAACTAGAGAACTGAAGAAGCCTCTGTTCATTCTCTCTTCCAACCCGCAGCAGATGCACCAGGCGAAAAAGGCTCTCCAGCTACCGACGGGCCTGCGGGCGGCAGACTCGAAGTCAGTCCACAGTCAAAATTAAAGTCCGAGCATTAATTACAATCAGAACATTTACAGGCACTTTTGAAAGTTGAAGCTAGTTGCTCGTTCCAAAACGAAGATGGATCTCTATGGAGAAGAACGAGCAAGAAACACTTAGGTTTTAACATAATCCTGGTTACAATATCCTTGTTGCTTCTATATGTGAACACAATGAAGATGAATATAAAACAAAAATAAACATAATAATAATGATGTAAAGTGTGAAATCGATACTGGAAATATGAAATAACGTAAGGGACATGGTCGGGGTCGCGGGACGTCTTAACAGGATACCGTGGCCCCGGAACGTAAAGGGCAACAGAAGGAACAGGGTGGTTTTTTAGTCAGTAAAAGTCAGTCCCTTCCGCCCCACCCAGGGCGGAAGGACTCATTTCTTGACTTTTACCACCAAAAAAAAGGGACATTTGGTCGAAAATGATCGAGATGTTAGTGAAATGTTCCTTTTATTATATGTTATTTCATATTTCCAGTATCGAAATTACCAGTACAGTCTTCCAGTAGTTCTTATTATTGTGCTAATTTCTAGTACTGTCTTCTAATGCTAGCTTCTCGTACTGGTTTCTAGTACTGTGTGCTGTTTCATATTTGCTTTAATCGCTTACTGTACTTATCTTAAGTCAAGTCTAAGTACACTTTAAATACCTCAGCCTCAGCAGTATATTTACATGCAACTAGTAACCTACATTTGAATGACATTGAAAAAGTGTTATTTTTTTTTTCACTTGTAACATAGTTTCGAATTAAGTTTAACAATGCGCGCCTACACCGTAATCAACGGAAAAGAAACGTAAAGATTGTTATCTTTTTTTTTATCTTTTAAATAATCTTTACACTCACGCAATCGCTTAAGTAGACAAGCACTATATAGGCACAAACAAAGTGCCGAGTGATTAAGTTAAGTACTTACAAAAATAATACTGGAAGCTAGTACTGAAAGACAGTGCTGGAAGACGGTAATGAAAGCTAGTACTGGAAGCTAGCACCGGAAAACAGTGCTGGAAGATAGTACTGGAAGGTAGTGATGGATTACAGTACTGGAAGACAGTACTAGAAGACAGTACTGGAAGACAGTACTGGAAGACGGTAATGAAAGCTAGTACTGGAAGCTAGCACCGGAAGACAGTGCTGGAAGACAGTACTGAAAACAGTACTGAAAACAGTACTGGAAGATAGTACTGGAAGACAGCACTAGAAGACATACTGGAAGATTACTAGAAGATAATACTTCACTTAAGATTGAAATAAAGATATGACACGGTATTGCATCTTCGATGAAGACCTTATCTTATGATTGATTAGCTGAGTAATACTTATGAATTAAAATAATTCGATCTATTTATAAATCGTTGAAACGAATCCATTTTTTATTAGATCATTTGATGTAATAACTATTAAATGTTGCTTGATTGACCTTGACTTGGGGTCAAAGTTAAATTAAAATATTAGTTTGATAGTATACTCGTAATAACTTATTTAAGGACAAACATACTTGCTTGTAACTGGAACACCTCGTTCAAACGCTCCATTACAGTAAAGTTCTTGGTTTAATAGTTAGGATAAATCATTAATTAAATCGTTTACTGAACAGTTAGAATAACATAACATATAACATCACGCCTGTAATCCCCGAAAGGTTAGGCAGAGGTGCAGCACACCCACATTTCGCCAGTTATGTTTTAAGTCCCATGTAATAGAGGGCGAGCCTATTGCCATCAACCGGGCACAAATCTAGACTCCGAGGCTGCTGATAAATTCTAGATGGAAAAACCCAATAACATTTTGCCCGACCTGGGAATCGAACCCAAGATCTCATGCTGAGCAGTCGCGCTTTGCGACCACTAGACCAACGAGGCAGTTACAGTTAAAATCTAATCATTAATTATGACTACAGTGTTGCTAAATACTTTAACGCGCCCCCTATTACATGGGACTTCAATATAACTGGCGAAATGTGGGTGTGCTACACCTCTGCCTAACCCTTCGGGGATTACAGGCGTGATGTTATGATTACGTTTTTTATTAAAAAACTAGCTGACCCGCCACGACTTCGTTCGCGTGGTATCCTACCCCTATCCTACCGATACCCTAACCATACCCTAGCCTACCCTACCGTACCTCTTTTTTTGTTTTCTCACCTTTTAAACCTTCCCTAGACCTCCACGAACATTTCAAAATCAAAATCAGCTAAATCGGCTCAGCCGTTCTCGAGTTTTAGCGAGACCAACGAACAGCAATTGATTTTTATATTATAGACTAGTTTTTGCCCGCGACTATGTCGAAGTCGAAAATGGTTCTAATAGTCTTCCATCAATATTAAAAAATGTTTACTTATATGCGAACTAAATTGCACCAAGGAATCACGTTGTCCTATACAAACTTTGCCCTAATATTATAACTGTACTTGAATGCAACGGAACTGTTTAATTAATAATAATAAACCTTTATTTCAGGCAACTAAGGCCCATAAAACACAAATACATAAATAAGTACCATAACTATAAACTAATACATATTTTATACAATAAACTTATAAAAATTACTGCACACGAAGAGTCGGCGTCGTGTTACGCTGCGAGGTGTCGCGTAGCTGGCCGCGGAAACGCCGATACAGCACACCTTTCGGCCAAAACTCTTCCTTGAGGAAGGTCATTAAATGATCGGTCGGAACGCGCACCATAAACGACTTGAAATAGGTGCTATGGCGCGCCTCCAACTTCTCCACCCTCAAGGTCCAGTTGGCTTTCACCTGTATGTACTCTATGATGTCCTCAGCCTTCGTGGCATGGTGCAAACGGGACACGTAGAGGAGCGTCGTCGGCACTACAGGACGTAGTAGCATTAAAACTTGCTTTCTAACTTGACCAGTTATCTTAACCTTGCGACTACTCACACAGTTTTCTATAAATTTACATAACATAACTTTGAGTTTCGTGTTTTGTTATGTAACAAAAATTTTATTACTTATCTCTTATGACCGTACGCCGTACAGTATTTCATACAGACTTTCAAGTCGTTATTTTTCGAAATGAATGAACCGATTTTAATGAAACTTCTTACACATAAGCAGGATACATAGGTCTAATAAAAAGCTTTTTCACAAAAAAAAGATAACCGCCTTCATAAACTACAAAATAAAAATAACTTTAGTTTTGGAAGTCGGCGGCTT
The DNA here is from genome assembly GCA_949316365.1 of Hoplodrina blanda. Taxonomy (NCBI): domain Eukaryota; kingdom Metazoa; phylum Arthropoda; class Insecta; order Lepidoptera; family Noctuidae; genus Hoplodrina; species Hoplodrina blanda. The sequence goes on along the minus strand of OX438574.1, from coordinate 6,869,047 downwards.
TGGTTTTGTTTTTTGTTATGTAGGTAAGTATTGCCACCGACTTCCAAAACTAAAGTTATTTTTATTTTGTAGTTTATGAAGGCGGTTATCTTTTTTTGTGAAAAAGCTTTTTATTTTTCACTTTTTAGTGCTTGTGTATTAATGTTTGAAATCCTTACAAAAAGTCCTTTCAAACAATACCTCACACGATATATTTAATTTTGAAAACTGGTTGACGTACCCCCTCCCCCCTTTTCCTTTAGTCAGTCATCGACTACACGTATAAACAAAGCAATTTCACTTGTTACGATATTGCTGCTGTGATTCTGTGAGGAGTTCCATTCCATATCTCCGAAGTTCATCATCAGATATTGAAATGGTGACAATGGGACCACACGGGAAGCACCAGCTTTCAAATAAAAAAAGAATCATGAAAATCGGTTCACCCAGTCGCAAGTAAGGAGCTAACAAACATAAAAAAAAAAATACAGACGAATTGATAACCTCCTCCTTTTTTTGAAGTCGGTTAAAAACTTATTAGAAAACATTTTCGAAAAATTGTGTCACAGCTAAATTCGTCGATTTTAAGTTTTCCATAGAAACAATTATCAGAGAAACAGAGAAACAATTATCTTTTTTTAAATAAAACATTTCGATAATGTTCTCAACTAACTTTTTTTAACCTATGTATCCTGCTTAAGTGTAGGAAGCTTCATTCAAATCGGTTCTTTTGTTTTCCGAGGCACGGGGGTATTCAAACTCCGGGCATTACTAAAAAAATCCTAATGAAAATACCCAATAACACTTTTTGCTCGACCTGGGAATCGAATCCAACCCCTCAAAAGTCATGCTTGCGTCCACAAAACCAACGGGGCAGTAACTGCAACATAAATACTCTCCTGCCCATCCCTTTAGATAAAGCAAGCGTGATGCACGATATCATTATCGAAATCGCAGACTCTTAAAATCAATTGAGCTCACTAACAAACGATAAAAGGTGATATCGTAGCCACAATAATCAATATCTTGCTTAACGCAAACCGCATCGAAATCGGGTCAGTCGTTGTCGAGAACAGTTGTCACATCCGGCGTTTATACGTACTTCTTAGTAACTAGAGGTCGAATTGAAGGTAATCTATACTTTATGTTGTAAAATTGAAGAGTCTGTTTGTTTCAATCTCCGGAACCACTAATCAGATTGGAAAAAATGTATATAATAGCCAAATTCATGAGGAATATTAATATTCCATACTAATGCGGCATAACCGCGTGGAACTTGTTTATATCGTACTTGCATACAAACTTCCACCCCCCTTTTCACCGCCTTAGGGGGTGATTTCTGGGATAAAAACTATCCTATGACCTTCCTCGGATCTTAAACTATCTCCATGCCAAATTTCATCAAAATCGATTCAGCGGTTTAAGCGTGAAGAGGTAACAGACAGACAGACACATTTTCGCATTTATAATATTAGTATGGATGCGAAAGTAACTCTGTCTGTCTTTCGCTTGCATGACTAAACCACTGAACCGATTTTGATGAAATTTACTACGGGGTTAGTTTAAACCCCAAAAAAGGACATAGGCTACTTTTTATTTAGCGACTTCGTCTGCGTCCGCGATAAAAATATAATAACCCCTAGGCCCGCCCGCCCTAGGAAGACCTACACTGACCTTATTAGTGAGGTTCTTCAGAAAGGTCAGGTGCGCAGTACTCGTAACCGGCGTGCTTGTATGACGAGATGCATGAACGTGGACGAGGCGAAAGGAGTATGTAAGGATCGTAGCAGGTGGCGTTCTGTGGTTTCTGCCTACCCCCATGGGAAAAAGGCGTGAGTTTATACACTATGTAACAAAAACCCTGTCAGATCAGTGTTGCCGTTGATCAGTTTTTATGTTTTATTTTAATTTAATTACTTCTTCTTTCTTCTTTTTTTTTTTCACTGGGGAAAAATAATAATCTCAAATCCATCAAATGGTTACGTATATGTGTACGCAGTACGATGCCAAATAATACCCTTAAGGATCGGACAGGGTTTTTGTTACAGGCTGTATACGTGTATGTATGTAAAGAGCTTTTTGTTTGTTGTTTTAAACTACCAGGAACTGCCAGTCGGATTGGAAGAATTCTCTTTGTATATGATAGTCAGATTCAAAAGAAATATGTAGTATCTCTACATAGTACTTACAAAACAAAGTCGCTTCCCGTCGTCTGTACGCTTAGATCTTTTAAACTACGCAACGGATTTTAATGCGGTTTTCATCAATAGATAGAGTGATTCAAGAGGAAGGTTTGTGTATCTAGAAAGCTATATACGGGAGCGCAGCAGTATCCAAAGACGTAACTTAAGGGCGCACCAAAAGCCAGCAAACTTTTATGATTCACCCGCGCGCCCCGTGTTAAGTGTTTTATCGTAATAACTCCAAAAATAAAAGGAATTACCTAAAATGCCTAGACAAAACCCTCACTCATGTATACTTAACTTATAATCAAAGAACAATGTCAGGTTTCGGCTTACACAACTTTTAAAACTAAGTTCACACGGACACAAAGTTTTTACCTACAACAATTTAAATATAAAATTCTAACTTCTTAAAAAACATTTGTTTATTTTCTAGAACTTTTCCAAAAATAAATCATAAAAATAATCGTAAATCATTTGGTCCATCCTGTTCCAGGTTTTTTTTTTATAAATAAAAAGGTTGAGGTAGTAACTTGTTCTGCCACTAATCGATTATTCTAAATAATTAAACCGATTTACTCTTTATTTTTTATTTACCACCTCACAATTGTCTCTTAATATTATTTTTTACCTAAATCATACGTTCATCGTGTTTATTTTAAATACATTTAGTATTTTTATAGAATATAAAAACTCAAGAAATCGATTTTCATGACCTGTGCTCGATAACTTAATCGTAATGTAATGGCAACCCTGTTAGGTTCTGTCTGTCTGACGTGTCTGTCTGACTGCTAGTCAATGTCAAACATCTTGTTTGTGTTGTTGCTAGTGTTTTTATATGAGTACGGTTGTTTTTTTCTCAAATATCACACATTTTGTGACAATGTCCCATCAACTACGTTGTATTAATTGTGGTATAAATGTGTTTTGGATGAAACGGCATTTAGTTGAATCTGATGATATCCGTTCATTGTTACAGCAATGGACTTCACTTTCTGTGGTAAAGTACGATTCTTATAAGAGCAATAGCGCACTAGCGGCTAGGCCGCAGCGGCCAGGTCGCGGCGGCCAACGAGATACATACCTTAACTTATGAAATCGCCACAGAGCGCGCGCACCTGGCCGCAGCGGCCAGCGAGATCGAAGCGACGCATTTGCGGCCCGTGTTCAGTCGCTGGTCGCTGCGGCCACTGAGATCAATTGCATTGTAGTTAAGTCACCAGTGTGCGCGCACTAGCCGCGGCGGCCGCACGTATTGTGGAACTACAGCGTGATTTGTGATCATCGCGATGTCTTCCGACACGGAAAGATTGATAACCGAGATTGAGACAAGGAGGGCGTTGTGGGACATGTCCTGTGAAGACTATGCAAAAAAAAAATCATTTATAGGTGTGTTGATAATGATTTAATGAATGAAAACGAATAAAAGTTTAATTACTGTATATTTTTTGTTTAATTTACTCCGTAGAAATAAATAACCTCCAATTTACAATGTCTGAATAATTTCTTTTTGAGAAGTTCAATGTAAAAGTGGAAAACACAGATAAGTTTCTGACATGAAACTACACAAAATAACGTGAGAATTTTTACTGTCCATGAAAATTTTTTATTGAGCCTAAGTTACTATGGACACCTGACATTGTTCTTTCGTCTTATTTTATTAGTCATTATAATATCGTGTATAAATCGAAAAAACCAAAAAAATAGTGGGTACTTCGTGATGTTTTTCTATCGAGAAAATGTTATTATTTTATGTTTTTGATCAATGAGAACCCTCGAAAATATCATGTAGTTTTCATACATTTGTATTTTAAGCCTAGAAATCTAGAATTGTTCATGTAAAATCAATAAAAAAGTTTGGTAATTTTGCTTAGATACTACACACTCTTAATACGGGTGAAAAATACCACGCGGGCAGAGCCACGGGCACAAGCTAGTATTATTATAATACTACAGTAAAAACTAGTTAGGATATGAGCCAGTTAAACACAGGTACATAAACGTTGTCTAAACGACACTAGCGAGGTCTCAAATTACGGAGATTTATAATGATTAGAACAACTTAGATCACGCGTAGGTATTTATTACAAGCTAGTACTGGAAGCTAGTGCTGGAAGCTAGTGCTGGAAGCTAGTACTGGAAGCTAGTACTGGAAGCTAGTACCGGAAGCTAGTACTGGAAGCTAGTACTGGAAGCTAGTACTGGAAGCTAGTGCTGGAAGCTAGTACTGGAAGCTAGTACTGGAAGCTAGTGCTGGAAGCTAGTACTGGAAGCTAGTACTGGAAGCTAGTACTGGAAGCTAGTACTGGAAGCTAGTACTGGAAGCTAGTACTGGAAGCTAGTACTGGAAGCTAGTACTGGAAGCTAGTACTGGAAGCTAGTGCTGGAAGCTAGTACTGGAAGCTAGTACTGGAAGCTAGTGCTGGAAGCTAGTACTGGTTTACAGTATTAGCACGAATATGTGAAGTCTAATCTAAAAAATAAGAAACAATGAAAGATGGAAGCTAGCACTGGAAGCTAGTACTGGAAGCTAGTACTGGAAACTAGTACTGGGTTATAGTATTAGCACGAATGAAAGAAAAAACGTTTAATTGACACAGAACATGTGTAATCAAATGTAATAAAAAGGTTATTTGATTAACAAGAAATAAATTATTATATAATGACAGCCTATTACTGTCCGACTGCAGTGCAAAAGCGTCTTCTCATACAGAGAAGGCACGAGCATTGATCACCACGCCTGCTCAAAGCGGATTGGCGATATCAGACCTACTTAATTATGAGGGTTTCCTCGATCCTTGCGTTTTATTTATTTATTTAAACTTTATACAACAAAAGAACAAAGGCGACTTAATGCCTTAAGCTACGTTTATGCTAACCCCGCCCCGCGTGTCGCCACGCGTGGGAAAGCTATCGATTTCATACATTTAGTATAGGAATGATCACATTAGTCCCGCCCCGCGTGGCGTGGAGCATCCTGCTAAATGTATGAAACTGGTAGCTTTCCCACGCGTGGCGACACGCGGGGCAGGCTATGTATAAACGCAGCTTTACGCATTCTATAACAGCCGACCAAAGGTGGTGAAGAGATAACATGGTAGGTGCAAGTAAAACAACAAAATTAGTGATAAAATAATAAAACATAAAAGTACTCAAAAATTTTACATAATAATAAAATGAAGTGTACACAAGTACAAAATAATTTACCGATGTCCAAGATAAGCTTAGAAAATACATAAATTAATTAGATAAATACACATTGATACCTAGGTACTATATTTCGACTTTTTCTATTCAGTAACTTGACAGTTCAAAGAAAAATAATTTTACCATACTACAACGTGCTACAACTAATAGTGTTGGGGTAGTTAACGACTTTGCGTAAGGAACCAATGATAAGAATGGTTTAATACCAAGTTAAGTACATTATTTAAGTTCATTCAATTTCATTCGTTCTTACACCACCTCACTATCTTTTTTTTTTGTCAAAACTTTGTAACCCTTTATCTGTCAAGTTACTGACAGATAAAGTCTAAAAGTCGAAATATAGCCCAATATCAAACCCGCAACCTCGTGCATCCACAGCGCCCATCACGACGATCTACGACTCGTATTTAAGGCGAGGTTACCCCGAGCGCGTAGGCATTTAACGCTTACCCCAGCCCCCGCAAGGAGTAGCGATACGTAAAAAGTTACGATACGCGGGAGACTCGCGCGCCGTACGGATCGCTCGTGAGGTCACGAACTCGAGTAGGTTCTAAGTTGCGTCACAGAATAGAGCAATGCAGTAGAACAACTTGAATTGAATAATATAATTTTATATTTTACTAATAATAAAATATAAGTCTACTTATTTTTTATTTTCTGAATAAGATGGATTTACACAAAGATCATAAATACGGTTATAATAAAAAAAAACTGGCCAAGTGCGAGTCGGACTCGCACACGGAGGGTTCCTCACGACAACCACCATGCAATAATATCAAGCAAAAAAGTGATTTGACTCAAAATTCCTGCAATATTAAATTTCATACTTTTTACAAAGATTTTATGGCTCATTTTCTACCAATTACATTTTTTGACTTGGTCACTTTCGTTTTAAAGATGCGAAAGGTTTTCAAGTGGTTCGTCACGTGGGCAGAGTATCACTGACGTAAGTCGCAAAAAAAATTCGGGGTACTGAAGTGCCCAACATCGTTGAAGTGGATAACCAATAAATAAACACAATAACAGCAATATCGAGTGAATAGTCCCATTGTCAATTTGTAAAGATTTTTATCAAAAGGCAAACACGAAATGAAACTCCTCCTTTAAAAGTCGATTATAAACAAATATATTTTTTTATAAGCCCGTCATAACTTAATTCACTGTTTTTAGTAACGGAATCGACTGTAGTGTACTCTGCATAAACGAGCTTGTGTCTAAACGTTACCGAAAATAATAAATAATATTCGTAGGAAATGGCCCTACTGTCACATTTCTACACTATGGCACGGACCAACGCAGCGCGGGGAACTACTTACTACTCGACATTTGAAAACAGTAAACCATTATAACATTTGCACGCGTGGCGGCTCTATGCGCTTTGACATAGGGTTCAAATTCAACTGTTTTACAAATTTGATGCCGTTGTTAAATCTATTTTTCTATTTTTATTTTTTATTGTTTTTCCCATTTTGTATTAATTAAAAAACAAAATTATAACTAGGTACTAACTAAAAAAAAACTGTTACAACTATTAAAAAACTAAACTATACCTATATATTATTTATATGCAAATTTTGGCTCAGACGGCAACAATATTTAATGAGAAATTAGCGGGGTTGGCGGGAACGAAAAAATTGGCACACGTCCGACCTCCAACACGTTCCGCTCGGGACTAAAAGATACTAAACTGACCGGGGCGAGCGCATGAAAAGATGAAAACACTTGATTTTGGGATTTGTGGTTTATGTATTTTCATTTTTCAAATTATAATGACCGATAAATATCACATTTTTTACGACCTTTATTATGGTATAAGTTTCATTGTTCAAAGCCTAATATAACTCAAATGAAATAAGAATTAGAGCGTAATTTAGACTTGTCTTTGCGATTTAATTGGATGCAGTAAAGTCCAAGTCATCGTGTATCGGACCACCGAAATATCTAGTTCAAAGTGTGAAATATATAATGTATTTTTTTCAAAATTTTAATCTGTGTTATCTTCGAATAAAACACAATATAAAACGACGTTTATCGGGGTAACCTCGCCTTAATGCAATTACAAAGACGGATGTAGTTACTTTTTGTTTTTAGTAAAAAGTTTTGTCCTGAGTCGTATAAGTTATTAGTTTTTTGAACCTTCAAAAAAGTGGTTTTAAAAGTACGTTTTTGTTTCGTTTTTAATAACATAAATATGTTAGACAATTACAGAGATCAGAGATGTTCATTTGGAGATGTTTTAGAATATAATGGGGCACAAAATAATTGTTAGGATTCCGTAATTCAAAACAAAAAACGGGGCCCTTATAGCAGGGGTTCCCTAGGTTAGGTTTTTTTTCTGGGTGTCTTACGAAACGCCCCCTTGTGGGCGCTGCAGGCCTAAAGGGGGGCACCCTTTAGGCCTGCAGCGCCCACAAGGGGGCGTTAAAGCCCACTTTGGGAAAGGCTGATATAACTTTCTTGTCCTTCCGTCTACCAAGACCCTTTATCTCGGGAACGCGTGGAGGTATCGAAGTGAAATTAAAACGATATACTGAAGTCTACAGTCTCTTGAAGCTGTGAAAAAATCAAATCACGTCTGTAATCCCCGAAGGGTTAGGCAGAGGCGTACACATTAGTACACCCACATTTCGCTATGTTTAGGTTCCATGTAATAGGGGGCGAGCCTATTGCCATCAACCGGACACAAATCCAGACTCCGAGACTTCATACTGAGTTTCTGATGGAAAAAACCCAATAACACATTGCCCGACCTGGGAATCGAACCCAAGACCTCATGCTCAGCAGTCGCGCTTTGCGACCACTAGACCAACGAGGAAGTCCGTATAGCCATATTTCCGATTTGAAATTTTAAATCGCCTACAGTTGATGACTAATTATGTCGTTCAAGTTCAATATTTAGTTTTGAACTAATAAATACCAAAAATTTCAAATTTTAATATCGGAAATAATTTGTCAATTATGTCATTGAAATTATATCGGAACTACCTACTTAATTAGATTTTAAACTATTTGAATCACGCGACAGTACTCGCAACCGGCGTTCTTGTATTTAATTGTTTGACGAGATGTATAAACGTGGATGAAGTGAAAGGAGTAGGTATGTAAGAATCGTAGCAGGTGGCGTTCTCTGGTTTTTGCCTACCCCCATGGGAAAAAGGGGCGAGTTTATGTATGTATGAACCACGTGAATTGATGTGAATTCTACTGTGTTTTTACCTATATCTAAATCTAAATACCTATATAAAAGCGAAAGGTGAAAAAGGGGGAGGAAAAAGATGAAATTTTTGAGGGAGGTAGTTTATCATCCTGAATTTAAATCCGTTGCAAATCTTTCAGGGGGTGAATGTACTCATGAATATGAACAACTTTTATTGAGGGACATAGTACGAAATGTGAAAAAAAACAGCTGATCCATACAATAATGTACTACATTACGATCAAATTGTATGGATCAGCTGTTTTTTTTAAGCTGTTGGATTAAAATTCACGGTGTATTTAGTAGACGTCCGCTAAGAACGGATTTTCCAAAATTCACCCCCTTTTTTTTTTTTTTAGTTGGTAAAAATCATCAAATGACTCCTTCCGCCCTGGGTGGGGCGGAAGGGACTGTCAGACTTTTACTGACTAAAAAACCACCCTGTTAAGGGGATGAAACGGGGATCCGACATTTTCGCGGGCGTAGTCGCGGTAGCTAGTTTTAATATAGATTCAATTCAATGTATCATATTATACTTAGAATTATTCTAATGAAGTAGTTGACACAACCAATTAATCAACATACTTCTTATGAGTTGTCATAACGTAAATCCCATATAGATTTTGTACAGTAATACCAAACAGTAACGCCATAGCTTCCTAAAACAATAATAATTAAAAAGCAACAAAAAATCTAATATAACACGTAATTGGTTTATCGGATTTTCAAGGCTAAAATAAAGTGTTTATTTTTTTATAAAGTGCGTTATACAGGAAGACTTTTCTATCACGTTCCAAATTTTTACTAGGTCATCTTTCAAAGACATAATTTTTGAAAATAAAATTGGTATGTAAAATTTCCAAAATAAAATACATAAGTATTGTTAAACGGAATACGACATACCTTTCCCATTTGACGGTCCTAAGCCCGTGAAAGTATGAAGGGAAAATTTGCAACTTATGTTTTAATTGTCATCAATTTTTGGGGGTGGGGCCAGGCGCGCGAGTCTTGTCAGTGTTCGACGCGGCGCATTTAGCGCTCCCCACACGTACAGTTCGAACCGCGGGAAACAGCACGCGCCGTTCCATCCCTCGCTCCGAACTGTATCGAAATGTTAGACCCGCACATCTACACGTACAGTTCGGAGCGAGGGATGGAACGGCGCGTGCTGTTTCCCGCGGTCCAAACTGTACGTGTGCGGAGCGCTAATACCTATGTCCACAACTATGTGATGCTATATATCTTAATATTTTAGTACTGAGTGACACTAAAACAAAAAAAACACGTATTTTATTATTTTCAATAAACATCATAGTAATAAAAAAAAGTAAAAAAAATAACTAAATAATAGTAAAAAAGATAAAATAATAGTAAAAAAATAAAATAATAGTATTTAATTTATAGTTAGTAATTTATGTTAGGTATACGTCTGTTTTTATTATTGTAAATTTTATATCTTTAACTAATGTAATTGGCAAAGGGCCGTTTTTATGTTAAAGTAAAATAAATAAATAAATAAATAAATAATAATTATATTAAAATTCGAAACCTGAAAAAAAATCTTCCTGTAGAATTGTTCGTTAATGGCTTCTATTAGCCTATTAAGATAATACGGCGTCTCCAAAAACCCCCAATGCCATACATCCTATATCAGGTAATTTGACTTATTAGAAACACGACACAAAAGACATTTCAAGGTACTTAATCTTGAGGTTAACATGTAACTAACACAAGTTTTTCGACTTTGCCTGCGTCAAAGTTCATGGGAAAAAGTAACCTATGGTGCCGATTCTCTTGTTCACAAACTAGACTAAATTTAGAGAATTGACATCTCTTACTGACATACAGTGAAAGAAAAGGACGGTGACATTTAAGAACTAAGTTAGAGATGTCAAATTAGTTTTGCCTTGAACTTTTCCGTATTTTTAATCTACACGTTATAGGATGTCAACTATAATAGGGTAGATGACCACACCAATCAATTGACGTACTTTTTATGACCTGTCAAAATGCGATTCTCCCATACATTTTGTATGGCAAAACACAACTGTGACGTCACTTTTGTGCCGACTCAATTGAATTACTTTTTATTAATTTTAAAGCAGTTAAAAATCTAATTTTACAGATAATTGAAAAATATTCAGGTTTTCAGGACTAAAATAAAGTGTTTCTTTAAAAAAAATTGTTATGAAATTACTTATAGGTTGATGTTGTCAACTACCCAATTGTATGGATGTGTCAGATTAACTAAATTTGACAGCTCTTATTTACATTAGTCTCTTTCTTGTTTTATTTGATAGAAAAAGATGGAAATAGTCTAATTTTAGTTTAGTTTGTGAACAAGGGAATCGGCACCAATGTTCTATTCTAGACTATAATATATATCTGTGCTAAATTTCATTGAGATCCGTTCAGCCGTTTTGGATGATTGATTAACAAATATTCGTCCACACAATCGTTCGCATTTATAATAGTTAGTAGCAAGATTTATATCTTCTATACATATAAAAGTCATGTTGAGAGGATGAGTGAAAGACGATTAACCAAAGGTATATGGCAGAGGTGAGTGGCAACGAAGAGAGGGGTCGCCCTAGGAAGATCTACACTGACCTTATTGGTGAGGTTCTTCAGAAAGGTCAGATGCGCAGTACTCGTAACCGGCGTGCTTGTATGACGAGATGTATGAACGTGGACGAGCCGAAGGGAGTATGTAAGGATCGTAGCAGGTGGCATTCTGTGGTTTCTGCATACCCACATCATATAAAATGCTTTGTCCTGAATTACTGACTGACGGATCAACGCACAGCCTAAACCTCTGATAGTAGAGACCTGAAACTTGGAGGGTGTGTTCTTTGTATGTCGTAGGCATCCGATAAGAAAGGATTTTCCGAATTTCTCCCCCTTATGGGGTGAAAGAGATAGGGAGAGCAAATTTTTTAATTTTTTTCTGTAATAACGTAAAAAAACGAATTAAAAATCTTATTTAAATGATTTTCGGCTTTTACGCGGACGGAGCGGCGGGCAAAAGCAAGTGTAGGTAACTAGGTATATCACTACATATTATAAAATAAAGTCGCTTTCCCTGTCTGTCTGTCTGTCTGTCTGTCCCTATATATGCTTAGATCTTTGAAACTACGCAACGGATTTTGATGCGATTTTTAATAGATAGAGTGATTCAAGAGGAAGGTTTATATGTATAATACATGCACCCGTGCGAAGCCGGGGCGGGTCGCTAGTGTATAATATATGACCAATGACTAACATGTAACTTAACCAGTAATTCCTATAAACTTTACCTTCAAAGCTGTTTAACCCAAATTAGTCAGCCATCACAATATTTGAACAAAATGATTCACAAACTTTAACTAAGAAATCACGACTGCAAGATTTATTCATGGGTTTCTCACAGATTTTTTTAAACCGATATTTATTTAATGTCGTTGAGTGTCGTGATGGCCCAGTGGTTGAAGCTCACGTCTCTCATGCTTGAGGTTTGAATCCGGGCAAGTACCAATGTGACTTTTTCAATTCATATGACTACTTTCTAAAGAGACATCACTGACATCGTTCCGTGCCTCTGAAAGCACGTTAAGCTGTTGGTCCCAGCTATCATACGTGGATCTTTGACAGTCGTTACGGGTCGTCAGAAGCCTGAAAGTCTGACAACCAGTCTTACCAAGGGGTATCGTGTTACACAGTTGCTGTGTTGTGGACGTCAGATAGGCAGTCGGAAGAACCAAAAACGGGGGAGAAAAAAACCATGCGGTCTAGTAAATCATATTTGTGATAACAATTAATAATGACTGCCTCGTTGGTCTAGTGGTCGCAAAGCGCGACTGCTGAGGATTAGGTCTTGGGTTCGATTCCCAGGTCAGGCAAAATGTTTTTGGATTTTTCCATCAGGAATATCTCAGTAGCAGCCTCAGAGCCTGGATTAGTGCCCTGTTGATGGCAATAGGCTCGCCCCCTATTACATGGGTCTTAAACATAACTGGCGAAATGTGGGTGTACTAATTAATGGGTACCTACACCTCTGCCTAACCTTTCGTGGATTACAGGCGTAATGTTATATAAGTAATTAATAATGTTTGACACCAAATTAATTAGTTTTCTTGTTCAGAAAGGAAGTTAATAAGGAATTAGTTTATGTATGAGGAAAAGCTTATTTTTTTTAATATGTTAACTTAAACCTTGACACATATTTAATGAGGTATTTAAATATAACATAATATTTATTCGCAGGTACAGATAACAAAAGAGATAGATATATGCAGGGTCGTCAGATTTAGTTGAAGTATTTTTAGAAACCGATGAATGTCTTCGATGGAAACTTAACTTAATTAATGAACTGTTTATTATCTACTTTTTAAACTAAATTCCATTTAAAAACATCCATCGGTTTCTAAGAAAACTTCAACTGTATCTAACGACCCTGCTTATCTATCTTTTTTGTTGACTGTACCTACTTGACCTCGGATGGTCGTAAGCCTTTTTTACACAGATCTCTGTGCCTTGAGCAGAACAAGCCGTTGACCTGACTGTCATACGTGGATCTTTGACAGTCGTTACGGGTCGTCAGAAGCCCGAAAGTCTGACAACCAGTCTTACCAAGGGGTATCAAAAAAAGATGTTTTCCAAACAAATAAACTCTTCAGATTTATTGTATTAGTATGACATAACATCACGCCTGTAATCCCTGAAGGGTTAAGCAGAGGTGTACCCATTAGCACACCCATATTTCGCCAGTTATGCTTAAGTTACATGTAATAGGGGGCGAACCTATTGCCATCAACTGGGCACAAATCCAGGCTTCGACGCTGCTACTGAGAAATTCCTGACAGGAAAACTCCAATAACACTTTGCCCGACTTGGCAATCGAACCAAAGACCTCCATGCTCAGCAGTCGCGCTTTGCAACCTAGACCAACGATTCAGTCTCAAAGAATATAAGATCCTATTGCATTATATGTCTATAAATAACATTGAAAGATAATAAAATAATAATATTTTAAATTAGCTAACATTATTGATCTCGCCGTAATAAATTAAGTTTTGTGTATATGCTGAAATAATTTATGTATTTTAATTCTTAAGATTTTGAAATTTGTATCAAGATATCAAGAGCCCCATTTTCATCACACAGTTTGCAATCTCGTTCTGTTGGATTGAAGGTGATTTATAGTCCGTAGTTTTGACTGCCTCGTTGGTCTAGTGGTCGTAAAGTGTGACTGCTGAGCATGAGGCCTTGGGTTCGATTCCCATGTCGGGCAAAGTGTTATTGCGTTTTTCCATCAGAAATTTCTCAGTAGTAGCCTTGGAGTCTGGATTTGTGCCCGGTTGAAGGCAATAGGCTCGCCCCCTATTACATGGGACTTAAACATAACTGGCGAAATGTGGGTGTACTAATGGGTACACCTCTGCCTAACCCTTCGGGGATTACAGGCGTGATGTTATGTCATAGTCCATATATATTCTTCCATACATATAAAATGCTTTGTCCTGAATGACTGACTGACAGATCAACGCACAGCCTAAACCGCTGATCGTAGATACTTGAAACTTGGAGGGTGTGTTCTTTGTATGACGTAGACATCCGATAAGAAAGGATTTTCCGAAATTGTGCCTCTTTAGGGGATGAAAAAGGGGGCAAAGTTTGTATGGAGAAACAAGATTAGGTGAAGATTAGTTGCGTTATAATATGTTAGAATCTTAACTAGCTATATCTAAATCGCTTCATTAAGTCCTTGTCTGTGTGAAATCTACATCTATTTATCTATCTAAAATAAAGAAAGAAAGAAAATGCCACATAACACAAAAAAAAATGTTTAAGCCAAAAAACAAGTAGTTTGTTAAATCTAGAAATGAAATTTTGACTGCCTCGTTGGTCTAGTGGTCGCAAAGCGCGACTGCCAAGCTTAAGATCTTAGGTTCGATTACCTAGGTTGGGCAAAAAGTGTCACTGGGATTTTCCATTGCGAATTTCTTAGTAGCAGCCAGGAGTTTAGAAGTTGGTGGTATGACACCCTCGTGCCTCGAAAAGCACATGTTGCCGTTAGTCCTGCGTCTGATCTCTCCTCAGTCGTGTCAGATGCCGTCCATCGCACTATGAGCATTGAGAGTGAGGGAAGAGGGAGGGCACCTTGTGTTTGCGAACACTTGTGCACAAAACATTGATACCTTGTTGTTGGTAATTGATACCATTGGTAATTGATAACCCTCTCATAAAACCGCTTTTTTCGGCAAGAGCGTGCTAGGTAAGTATGGCTCCAAAAATATACAATTACTAGCTTTTGCCCGCGACTTCGTCCGCGTATATGTCGGTTATCGCGGACGCAGACGAAGTCGAAGTCGAATAAAAAGTAGCCTATGTCCTTTGTTGGGGTTTATACTTACCCTGTACCAAATTTCACACAAATCGGTTCAGTAGTTTAGGCGTGAAGAAAAGACAGACAGACAGACAGACAGACAGAGTTACTTTCGCATTTATAATATTAGTTAGGATAGTTAGGATAATAGTATTCCAGCAGCTATTAGAAATAAAGAGTGTCTGGGATCCTTCAAGAGATCTTTGTTTAAATTCCTGATAGATGTTACTACTCCATCACTGAGTTTACTACTGATAAACAGAGGTATGACGATTCCGACTTGCGAATTAAACCCTTATGATTTTATTTTATTGATAAAGTAGGCATGTGTTTATTTTTACTTAAAATTGTAATGACTTGTTAACCTAACTGACATTTTTAAATCGTAATCTACTGACATGCCACTTATAATTTCTTATTGATATTGATTTTGTACACCATTTGGCAAAGCATAGCGAACATATTTTGCCAAAATACCTACTTCTATAACAGTTTTACAAAATAAATAATTAATTGATTGATTGATGCACGACTCTTACTTTCAGTCGTTTAAAAAAAAAATAACAACACAAACCCGTTTCCTTACTTTCGCAACCAATAAAGCCCTTATCAGACGGGAATATGATTAGAAATTTCAATGAAATAAAAAAATCAACATCCTCTCTTGATACAGTTGTCATTGAACTTAAACTGTGCACTGTCCTTATCGAGTTGGTGGGCGTGCGTTGTAGCGCGGATGGACCCAAAAGGATGTGGAATGACCTTAAGATCTGTAGATGCAATATTTTCGATTAATTGACATTGAATTCACATAATATGACTTGTGTATTTCCCTGATTGGGTTTAGTTCCGGTAAAACAACCTACGTTTGGTAAATTTCCTATTTTTTGATGTTATTTTATATTAATTTACTAGGTTCTACCCACTACTTCCTCCCCGTCAAGGTTGATTGTTCAATAGAAACTTTGGACAACCGTTTCATCCCCTTAGGGGGTGATTTTTTGCCCGGGTTGCGGATTTTGTTCTCGTTGGTCTAGTGGTCGCAAAGCACGATGCTGATGAGCATGAGGTCTTGGGTTCGATTCCCAGGTCGGGCAAAGTGTTATTGGGTTTTTCCATCAGGAATTTCTCAGTAGCAGCCTCGGAGTCTTGATTTGTGGCCGGTTGATGGCAATAGGCTCGCCCCCTATTACATGGGACTTAAACATAACTGGCGAAATGTGGGTGTACTAATGGGTACACCTCTGCCTAACCCTTCGGGGATTACAGGCGTAATGTTGTATTATGCTATGATTTATACAAAGTCCAGGTTTCCTCACGATGTTTTCCTTCACCGATGTCAGTGATATCCAAGATAAACTTAGAAAGTACAATATGAAAAAGACACATTGGTACTTGCCCGAGAATAGACCCGCAATCTCATGCATGAGAGGCGATCGCTATAACCACTGACCTACCACGACTTTCTCATCATCACCTGCCTAGCCTTTTCTCAACTAGTAACACTAGTAATTCATATGGAGCGTCTGCCTATCTGACCTCCACAACACAGTAACTGAGTAATACGATACCCCTTGGTAAGACTGGTTATCAGACTTTCGGGCTTCTGACGACCAGTAACGACTGTCAAAGATCCACGTATGACAGCCGAGAACAACGGCTTAACGTGCTTACCGAGGCACGGACTAACCCCGGCAAGCGTAGCTTAACCTGATGTGTATCTACCCACGATTTTCTGATACCTATAAATAAAATCAATTTGAAATAGTCTTTAACGCTAAGTTAGTTGTTGCACACTATGTCGATGGCAGCAAAGTAGAAACGGACATCTACAAAATCGCAACTTTACAGGAGAGCAGATTTAGTTTAAAATAGTGGTTATTTTGAGAGTTATGGACCGATTAACCTGAAATTTTCTATAATGCTTTAAAATAACCTTCTTTATGAATTGTGTAATAGGTTTTATCGCTTTATCGTTGTTTTACTGAAATAACGTAGATGTCTTTTTTTACTCTGAAAAAACTTTGACGTAGAAGAAGACATCTGCCTGATAACCGTTTATCAGGCAGATGTCTTCTTCTACGTCAAAGTTTTATTACATTGTAATAAAAAAGTGCCCATTTCATTTAAAATATCGAATAAAGTAAGATAATAATCTCCTGTAATACATTTAAGGATATTTAAAGAACATCTTTATAAACGAACAAGTGGCAGATGTCCGTGTTTACGTCGAACCGTAACCTCAAAATATTTTTTATTACTTACTCTAAGATTTCATTACTAGCACTAATAATGAACTGTAAACACTATCATTATTATTACATTTATACCGGTACGCGCTAGAATGTGACAACTGACTGATGTCTTTGTTGACGTTTCCATTCATCTGTCAAAGCTCCGAAGTAAAGGCGGACAAATTCACATGTCCGTTTCTACTGCGATGTTTTTTAAAAATCCAGTGTAGATGTCTTCATTTACGTGTCAAATTTTCTTTGTTATATTGAATTTTGAAAAAATTTTAATACAGACTTGTAGATAGGATTAATATAAGCTCATTTTTGTAAAAAAAGCATTTTCGAAAAAATGTAGATGTCCGTTTCTACTTTGCTGCCATCGATGTATTGAGTTGTTTATATGTATTTATGTGCATAAATATACATAAATATGGCATAAAGGCTTGGCCCCACTGTAAGCGGTTCGAATGGGTTTATTTTTTTATGTGAAACAACTATTGACGCACTTGACGGCGATAGGGATGACGCTCTTTTATGCCGCTATGCCCCCTCTACGCCACTACTCTCGACTTCCGCGTGTGTGCGCGCGCGCATAACACTCCGTTGCTTCTCTGTCATCATCATCATCTGCCTAGCCTTTTCCCAACTATGTTGGGGTCGGCTTCCAATCTAACCGACTGCAGCTGAGTACCAGTATTTTACATGGAGCGACTGCCTATCTGACCTCCACAACCCAGTAACTGGGTAATACGATACCCCTAGGTAAGACTGGTTGTCAGATTTCCGTTCCGTTGCTTCTCTGTATGAGCTGCTTAATTTTAGTTTTTTGACATTATTGACTGCCTCGTTGGTCTAATGATCGCAAAGCGCGACTGCTGAGTATGAGGTCTTGGGTTCGATTCCCAGGTCTGGTAAAATACTATTGGATTTTTCAATCAGGAATTTCTCAGTAGCAACCTCGGAGTCTGGATTTGTGCCCGGTTGATGGCAATAGGCACGCCCCTATTACATGGGACTTAAACATAAATGTTACTATTAAATATTATGTCCAAAATGAATATTTTAAATTTAAAAAAATCAATTGCATTTATGATACAGTTATTCTGCGCGCTCATAACGTTATCTTAAATCGCTAACAGTGGAACCATACCCCGAAAACAAGTTTTCTGCTGTAAGACATGATTACTACACGTAGATATGTTTATTTACACTACATTGACATATATTTAAATGCATATTGGAGTTAACTAAGATAAAAAAACTACGTTGTCATTAGGAACATAACATCACGCCTGTAATCCCCGAAAGGTTAGGCAGAGGTGTACCTATTACTACACCCACATTTCGCCAGTTATGTTTAAGTCCCATGTAATAGGGGGCGAGCCTATTGCCATCAACCTTGCACAAATCCAGACTCCGAGACTGCTACTGAAAAATTTCATATGGAGAAACCCAATTAACACTTTGGCCAACCAGGGAATCGAACAGAACACCTCAGCAGTCGCGCTTTCACCAAGAAACCAACGAAGCAGTTAAGTAATAAATTATAGTTTAGACGAAATACCGTTTCTAAATATATCGATATAATTAGCCATGTTGGTAATTCATATACGTCGATAGCCAACAAGATTGCTCAATAAGAGACTGTTCTCGAGCTATGTACTTTCACATCCTAATAGATTCTCATGTCGAATACGCAAGCGCAATGAAACAAAAAAAGCTGAAGAAACGATTTACTAACAACTTACGAGTGGTAGCTTAAACCGGTAACCATCGGTAAGTTATAGGAACCGCAATAAAAAACTTAGACTTTGAAAAATTTGAAAAAAATGGTTCAATTTTATAAGACAATATAATGAATAAAGCCCTCAAATTTAATAAATAAAGTACGCAACGGGCATTTCAATTTTGAAATATAACATCACGCCCGTAATCCCTAAAGTGTAAGGCAGAGGTGTACCCATTAGTACACCCACATTTCGCCAGTTATGTTTAAGTCCCATGTAATAGGGGGCGAGCCTATTGCCTTCAACCGGTCACAAAATTTAGACTCCGAGGCTGCTACTGAGAAATTCCTGATGGAAAAACCCGAACTGGGAATCGAACTCATGCTCAACAGTCGCGGTTTGCGATCACTAGATCAACGAGTCAGTCATATTTAAAAATCGATCTAAATTACGTTACGTTAAATCCGCGCACTCGTCCTTCTGATCTAAAAGAAAATGGCGGCCGCATTATAAATCAGCTGTTCTATATTAAGGTGGAAGCTCCAAAGCAGCCCGCGAAATTCAAATTTTCTTACATTTTTTGCAATTTGCAAGTCAGTATTAGGTTTAATGTTAATTAAAGAATGATTCGCGGGCGTAAAAAGTATGTATTTTCAGAATTATAACCATTAAAATCAGTATAATAACTCCATTAGTCGGTATAATCCTAAAATGTCAAGATTTCATGAAATAGGCTTAGCACGCACTACGATTAAACACCCGCGTTTAACCGCAGGTCTGAAACCGCAAAAAAATGTAACACATAGCTTCCTATACAAGTGCACGCATTAGTGACTTTTTCAGTGACTGATTTTAAAAACGCATCTTGTTACGTTTTTACCGCGGTTTGAAAAAATCTCGCCAGAAATCCATGGTGAAATTAAATAAATTTAAGCAAAACGCTAGCCGCAGTGCGTGTTGATGCGCGTTTTTGCGTTTTCAGCTATTCGTAAACCGCGCGCGTTTAATCGCAGTGCGTGCTAAGCCTAAGTCATTCTTTCGGGTTACCTGGCCCTATGGAGTTTTATTGCTGACTTAAATGGTTATAATTCTGAAAATACATACTTCTTTTTAGGTGGTAAAAATCATCAAATGACTCCTTCCGCCCTGGATGGGGCGGAAGGGACTGTCAGACTTTTACTGACTAAAAAACCACCCTGTTCCTTCTGTTGCCATTTACGTTCCGGGGCCACGGTATCCTGTTAAGACGTCCCGCAACCCCGGCAGGCGTTTGCCCCGTCCCTGTGCTGACAGCTCATTGAGGCAAATCTCACACACACACATACATACTTACTCATACATACTTCTTACGCCCGCGAAATAAACCTAACCTAGCTTCCACCTTAGGACTAGATGAGTTTTTCTATTTAACAGTCGTCATCATGGAAAATACCGATATTAATAAACATGAAACTAATATTTTGCGGTTTAGGCAAGTATGGAAGAAATAATTTATGCATAAATTAATTATGATATGAATGCATTTAAGTCTAGTGATGCAAGGTCATATTATGGGAAAACTTGTTTATTGGTGCAGGTGTCTCTAGCTACCTACAAATCGGGAAGCTAAATCTAATAGCTTTTATTAATCTCAATCTAATCTACAAGCAAGCCCGGCGATAAATATTACACATCGACCTTTGGAAAGAGACAATCGGCTAATTTCGGCTTCGTAGAGCGTTATCTCTGTCGCACGAAATACAAACAGCCCGGTATCTATTAGGAGCTGTTAAAACAATTATGATTTGCTTCTTTTGATAATTCTTTTTATTCTTTGTATAAAATACGAAATACGATAAAGGTCGATGTGCAATATTTATCGCCGGGTACTGTACCA
Source organism: Hoplodrina blanda (assembly GCA_949316365.1). Classification (NCBI taxonomy): domain Eukaryota; kingdom Metazoa; phylum Arthropoda; class Insecta; order Lepidoptera; family Noctuidae; genus Hoplodrina; species Hoplodrina blanda. Next base: position 6,848,281 of record OX438574.1, on the reverse strand, counting down.
ATGTGACTTTTTCAATTCTTGTGTACTTTCTAAAGTTTATCTTGGACATCACTGGCATCGGTGAAGGAAAACATCGTGAGGAAACCTGGACTTATACCAACCTATTACTGTTCCACTCAAACCATGTCAGAGGCCCTTGAGGCGGTTTAGTAACTCTGACACTAGGGTGTGTGGGGTCGTAAGACCTTACTGCCTACACGAAAAAACAAAACAAAATCTGTTAAAAAAATACCTCTAATCTGTAATATACTACTTGTATAATCCTACTAAATATATAAAAGCGAAAAGTCACTCACTCTCCACGAAATATCGAAAAATATAGTAAAAGTAAAAAATAAAATCTTTTGAAAAAGACAACCGCCTTCAAAAATTACAAAAAAAAAATTACCTTAGTTATGGAAGTCGGTGACGAAACAAAACCAAAGCTGCCGACTTCCAAAACTGAGGTTATTTTTTTTTAAGTATTTTGTAGTTTTTTAAGGTGGTTTTCTTTTTTTAACTACTTAGTAGAACTGGCTTTCAGAGATTACATACGTTGTGACCAGCCTAAAAAAAATCTCAATTATACACCATAATAATAATTCCGAAAAACGTGTTTATTTTTTTTTCTGTTTAAAATCTGACTGAGTGCGAGTCAAACTCGTAAACAAATGGTTTCGTACTACCATACTATACTTTTTTTGAGGAGGTAAATATCATCAAATGAGTACTTCCGCCCTGGGTGGGGCGGAAGGGACTGTCAGAGTTTTACTGACTAAAAAACCAACCTGTTCCTTCTGTTGCCCTTTACGTTCCGGGGCCACGGTATCTTGTTAAGACGTCCCGCAACCCCGGCAGGCGTTTGGCCCTGTTGGGGCCCTGTCCCTGTGCTGACAGCTCTTTGAGGCGCGCCTGAAACAGAACGCGCCGTCGACCCGGGCATGGTCCTTGATCGGACGGCGAGCTACCAATTACTCGCCGTCCGCAAGCCCGCGCGCATTAGCCCCCGTTTTATCCCCTTAGGGGGTGAATTTTGTAAAATCCTTTCTTAGCGCATGCCTACGTCATAATAACTATCTGCGTGCCTTTCAGCGCAATCCGTTCAGTGATTTGAGCTGTGTGTTGATAGATCAGTCAGTCAGAAAAATATTACATAGCACCTATACACAAAAAAGCATTTTCCGTTCCTTTATTTTTTATATTTATTTTCATGGCTAAGTAATACCAGCCGCACGGGTTGATCCACCTGCAGGTTAAGCTATACTTGCCAGGGTTAGGCTGCGTTTCCACCAGAAAAGTGCGATGGAAATGTGTCGTGCGAGGATGTCTAGCTGTGCTGTGAAAATGTGTGGGGGTTTCCACCAAAGCTGTGCGATAAAAATGTGCCTACGAAGATGTGTAGCGGAGCTGTGAAAATGCGCATTAATGTGTGGTGCAGATTTATTAGATTAGATTTTTGCAACACATCCCTCGCACACATCCCTCGCTTGTTTTGTATGCGCAAAAATCTAGCTCCGCTGAGTCGTTTCCACCAGAGCTGTGCTGATCGAGGCGAAGTAAATGAAGCGATTCTATTGGTTCTTTACAAACACATCCCTCGCTACGTATCCTCGCACATCTCTGGTGGAAACGCAGCCTTAGTCCGTGGATGGATGACCATATTTACAAACCGAGACTCCTCCGTGCTTTAGAAAGAACGTTAAGCCGTTGGTCCCGGCTGTCATTCGTAGATCTTTGACAGTCGTTCTGGGTCGTCAGATGCCCGAAAATCTGTCAACCACTCTTACCAAGGGGTGCCGTGTTACCTAGTTACTGGGTTGTGGAGGTCAGATAGGCAGTCGCTTCATGTAAAATACTGGTGTTTAGCTGCATCCGGTTAGACTGGAAGCCGACCCCAACATAGTTGGGAAAAGGCTAGGCAGATTGATTTTGCTGTTATAGCGGGCATAGAAACATACAAACTGTGAAAATTTCAAGTGTCAAAGTGTAATTGTCGCTATGGCCCAGTGGTTTTTCATGCATGAGGTCGTGGATTCCATTTCGGACAAGTACCAATATGACTTTTTCAATTCAAATGTACTTTCTAAAGTTTATCTTGGACATTACTGGCATCGGTGAAGGAAACACATCGTGAGGAAACCTGGACTTATACCAGCCTATTACTGTCCCACTGAAACCATGTCAGAGGCCCTTGAGGCGGTTTAGAAACTGTGACACTAGGGTGTGTGGGGTCGTAAGACCTTACTGCCTACATAATAAAGAAGAGAAGAAGGGGCATACACACGGAGATGGGTCTCGTTTATCACCTTTCGTGTACGGTACTCTAAAAGCAAAAAGCTAGGCTTAAAAGTGATATTAATATACACTCGATAAAGTCATAAATAAAATTGAATCAAAGCTAGACTTAAATTTCGTTTAAACCATAAATATTCAAATATTTCCGTCATTGATAGATGATGTAGTGTCGACACGACCTACACAAGTTTACTTTTAAAAACGTTTACGAAATACGGCATTTCATATAAATCAAGTCCTTATTTGTAGAAATGAATGAAACAATTTTTATAAAACTTCCTACTTCCTTTCTTCCTTCAACAGGATACATGGTTCTAAAAAGTTATCGAATAATTGTGTCACAGCTAAATTCGATAGATTTTAAGTTTTCCACAGAAATAGAGATTTTTGTTTGTATGTTTGTTTTAACACACTAACTAATAAAGTACCAGTCGGATTGTAAAAAATATTTTTACCCCTTGTTCGTTAACCAAGCTGAATCAGTCTGCTTCTAGGGATCGAATTGTCAGTGTGACAGATGTCACTAAACGTCATATTTTCTAACGTCAGTTGACCTCATATGATCCATAGGTCCAAGTAAGCCGTTGCAAATACAAACACAACATACATAATTTTTTTTTAATAGTTTAAAAAACTAAAAAACACGCTTTTAGCATGCACTAATTTATTTTGTATCCCATTCAGCAAACCCTTTCATTTAATACCCATATCATCGGGGTGCATTTCAAATAGCCAATCCGCCATCTTGGATGTCCGCCATGTTGGATTTAAGTCACGTGACTATTTTTTTCGTATTCCTGACAGCAAACCCTTTCATTTGATACCCATATCATGGGGGTGGATTTCAAACAGCTAGTCCGCCATCTTGGGGAGGCCGCCATATTGGATTTGTAATGACGTTTCTTAGCTAGTCATGTATTGTCATCAGAACTCAGAGCGTGTGCAAAATTTTATCCTAATTGAAGACCGGGAAGTGGGTCAAATTAAGATTCCAAGATTTTCTTACATACATATTTACAAGTGAAGCTAATATAAGCGTGTTAATAATGAGCAAAATAGGGGATTATAGGTCCCACCGACCCCGACACCCAGTGCGCATGCGGTGCTCCTGATCAGACAATGGCCGACTTACTAGTGCCCAAAGTGTCCCTACACCTGCAGCTTAGAGGACGTTAACAACGCTGCTGATGTTGAAATAAACGGGGCCTCCTACTGCGCACAAAAATTTGAATGAAAAACGAAAAGGAATTGTCTTGAATCATCGACTCGAAAAGAAGAAGAAGACAGATTCAAGAGGAATACTTTGGCTATAATTTACTCTTAATTACTACAATCTTAAATACTCTTAAATACACTCTTAAATACTCTTAATATTAGCCAGAGTAAATTATAATTTACTTATAATTTACTCTGGCTTTATGACACCACGCTACACAGCAGCGGAGCAATAACCAAAGACTTTTTTTTTTTTTTTATAGGTGGTAAAAATCATCAAATGACTCCTTCCGTCCTGGGTGGGGCGGAAGGGACTGTCAGACTTTTACTGACTAAAAAACCACCCTGTTCCTTCTGTTGCCCTTTACGTTCCGGGGCCACGGTATCCTGTTAAGACGTCCCGCAACCCCGGCAGGCGTTTGGCCCCTATTGGGGCCCCTGTCCCTGTGCTGACAGCTCTTTGAGGCGCGCGCGAACAGAACGCGCCGTCGACCCGGGCATGGTCCTTGATCGGACGGCGAGCTACCCATTACTCGCCGTCCGCAAGCCCGCGCCTACGGTGGCCGGATGTCGCCTCGCGACGTCCGACGCCCTGGGCGTCTCCCGCGGCGGCTGGAATAACCAAAGACTTAACATGAGACATCCACGCGTCGTCGGGAGCAGATACTTTTGTCAAATAATTTCGCATTAATCAAATATGGTATAGGAAGTGCGAAAACAAAAGGTTTTATTCATTTGTTTAGTCATAAAATTGGCTAATAGCCAGATAGTTAGTCAAACAGACATACACAATGCTTGTTCCTTGCTAAGTAAGACTTCCATAGCTTTGGAGTTGGTACTTTATTATTAAAATTCTTTCTAAATAACTCATCATCATCTACCTAGCCTGTTCCCAACTATGTTGGGGTCGGCTTCCAGTATAACCGGATGCAGCCGAATACCAGTATTTTACATGGAGCGACTGCCTATCTGACCTCCACAACCCAGTAACTGGGTAATACGATACCCCTTGGTAAGACTAGTTGTCAGATTTTCTGGCTTCTGACGACCCGTAAGGATTGTCAAAGATTCATGTATGACAGCCGGGAAAAACTTTTAATAAGTAATATTATTTTTTGACATAGAATGTTAAATTTTAATTATATGCTAAAAGCGTTAAAAAAATATTTATGTTTGTATTGTATTATAATTCTTTGTCATTCAGAAACTCGTGTAATGTATAATGACTTTTTTTTAAAGACGACTCGTTAGGTGCCATCTAATTAGTCCGCATGAATCATCTCAAGGATCCCTAATTTTATAAACATTATTATCATACCATCACGCCTGTAATCCCCGAAGGGTAAGGCAGAAGTGTACTCATTACTACACTCACATTTCGCCAGTTATGTTTAAGTCTCATGTAACAGGAGGCGAGCCTATTGCCATCAACCGGTCACAAATCCAGACTCCGAGGCTGCTACTGAGAAATTCCTAATGGAAAAACTCAATAACACTTTGCCCTACCTGGGAATCTGTTAATGACAATAGGCTCGCCCCCTATTACATGGAACTTAAGACATAACTGGCAAAATGTGGGCGTACTAATGGGTCCACCTCTGCCCAACCCTTCGGGGATTACAGGCGTGATGTTATGTTATGTAACTTAACGCGGGGAAACCGCGGAGTATAACTAGTTTCTTAATATAAGAGTCTTAAGTCTGAAGTCTTTGTGAATATTCCAACATTCCCTTGAACTTTGAATGATAGTGTTAGGGTTGCCAGACAATCGGGATTCGTTTGTATTCTCCCGATATTTCACACGATTCCCGACAATATAATAGATAGATAGATAGATAAAACATTTATTCGGTGCACACAAAAGACACATCACAACACTAAAGTACACTAAAGTACAAGACAAAAAGGGTGTGTGTCTCAAGTTGCACCAAATGGGAGTCCAGCTCAGCATGTGCCAGGCAAACATACCTGACGCTGATATTCTGCTGAATCCCTGCAGTGACATGCGGACGTCGAGCAGATGAGATATATTGGTGTTGTGGCAAAGTTTTATGCGCGGTCTAAGTTTTGTTAGTATACCCGCAATTACAATTATATTGTATTCTACAATAAGTTTTGCATTGAAACGTTCTTGTTCGTTCAAACACTTCACAAACAGTCTGCTATTGGTGCTGATTCACTTATTCACAAATTAGAGAATTGCCATTAACTGACATACAGCGAGAGACAAAGACAGTGACACATTAGAACCAAGTTAGAGATGTCAAATTAGTTTTGCCTTGAACTTTTCCGTGTTTTTAATCAATGCGTTCTGACATGTCAATCCAGGGTCGTCAGATATAGTTGAAGTTATCTTAGAAACCGATGGATGTCTTCGATTGAAACTAAACTCAATAAATGAACTGTTTATTATCTACTTTTTAAATATGACCAGAGGGCTGGCATTTTCTTAGGCCAAAGAATCAGCATTGCCATACAACGTGGCAATGCTATCAGCCTTTTGGGCACTTGCCCAATTGACAGCGACGCGGAGGAATTTTTTGATGCCCTTTCTGTCTTTTTTATAAATTGTACATATTTTATAATTAATTAGTTTAGTTTAAAATCTTTTTAAATTACAATTACAATTTAAAACAACCATCGGTTTCTAAAAAATCTTCAACTATATCTGACAACCCTGCATACCTATCTCTTTTGTTGACTATACATAAACGACATTCACAATTGAAGTAGTTTTCGAGATATAGTGTTATTTTAGTCTTTCACTTTTATAACACAAGATTACTTTGTAAAAATAATTTATAACTTGTAACATATCTCAAATTATGTTGTAAAATATGAAAGTTCTATGTGAAAGTACTCATCACGCGAATACTGACAGTGTTGCAACATACAGACATCTTGTTGTTACTTTTTGTGTAGTGATGGACCAGTGGTTGACGTGTCCGCCTCTCATGCTTGTGATTCAAATAAAATACACATGGGACTTTTTCAATTCATATGTACCTACTTTCTAAAGTTTCTCTTGGACATCACTGCCACCGGTGAAGGAAAACATCGTGAGGAAACCTGGACTTATACCAGCCTATTACTGTCCCACTCAAACCATGTCAAAGGCCCTTGAGGCGGTTTAGAAACTCTGGCACTAGGGTGTGTGGGGTCGTAAGACCTTACTGCCCACACGATAAAGAGAGAAGTTGTTTTTTTTTTTCATCAGTCAAGTGCGAGTTACTCAGGAAGTGTTCTGTAGCAATCAATCTGCCTAGCCTTTTCCCGACCATGTACTTAGGTTAGCGACTACCTATCTGACCTCCACAACCCAGTAACTGAGTAATACGATACACCTTGGTAAGACTGGTTGTTAGCCTTTCGGGCTTCTGACGACCCGTAACAAAGATCGACGTATGACAGCCGGGACCAACGGCTTAACGTGCTTTCGGACGCATAGATGCATCTCTGTGTTACCCATCCACGGACTAACCCCGGCAAGCGTAGCTTGATCTAGGCTAGGATCTTAGGCTCGCCCCCTATTACATGGGACTTAAACATAACTGGCGAAATGTGTATGTACTAATTAATAGGTACACCTCTGCCTAACCCTTCGGGGATTACAGGCGTCGTGTAACGTGTGAATTGAAAAAGTTACATTAGTACTTGCCCATGCCCGGTTGTGAACCCACAACCTCGTATATGAGAGGCGGGCCCTTTAACCACTGAACCATCAGGCCATTCACAAAATTCTTATCATCTACATGATAAAAAAAAAACGAAATAAATCTCCTAATCACTTCAATTAATATAATCAATTTATTAAATACGTCAGTTTGACAGTTATCATTTATTTTATAGATAACAAAAACATACAAATTACATTAAAATTGGAAAAACTAAGATGGCGTCATATAAGGCCAACTTTTAAAAAACTTATCAATTCGATAATCGTTAAGTTACGTCTTTGGGTACTGCTCGGCTTCTGAAGGTCGTAGCGTGATGTTATATAGCTTATATTATTCCTCATGAATCTGGCTATCATATACAAAGAATTTTCCGAATCTGATTGGTAGTTTCAGAGATAAGCATGTTTAAACAAACAAACAAAAACACACTTTAAGTTTATTGTATTTAAGTATAAATCTTTATTTATCTTTATTTTTGTACTTCTTAAGTAACATGGCCAAATAAATACATGAATATGAGACAGCAGAAGAACGCCAGAGTAGAGAAGGCACACGTAGACAAGACATCAAACTTTACAAGGTACAGCCTAATTTAAATATTTTTAAGCACAGTCCCAGATATCAATCGGTTATATTATTTAATAAGTTGCCTATAAATATTAAAAGCGCTATCTACTCAAACTCTTTTAAAAATCAACTTAAAAGTTTCCTATTGAACAAGTGTCTATATGCTGTTGACGATCTTTAATAAAATTCCTAATGTTGTTAATATGCGCTGTTGTTATAATTGACTTGATGTAATTTAATATTTCTCTTTTTTTTATATCGTGTAATTTCAAATACAATTTGTTGTCCATGAATAAATGACTATGACTATGAATAAAAATAAATAAGTTACAACTCAACAGTAATTAAACCAAATCGCTAAAATGCTAGAACAGGGTATCATAGACAATTTTATTAGTAATTATACACATCAAAAAAGTCTAGGGATCAACATCCCTAACAAATGTTAGGGATGTTGATCCCTAGACTTTTTTGATGTGTGTAGTTGGTACACAAATGCACATCAGAAGAATTACATAATTTATTAAAAATGTACATTAAGTACGCATCACGAAAGATGAGACTTGACAGACCACACAAACTTTACATTATACTTAATATGGTTAAGAATTTTAATCTAAATGTCATTGAAATATCCCTGAATAGATACACAAATTATGGATAACTATTTTGTACATCCATACCTAAGCAAGCTCCCCATTACTGACGCTTGTCAAGTCTCATCTTTCGTGGCGCGTGTTGTACAACACTGTCAGAATCATAAAAAAATTAACTATAAATATTTTGATTTTGTAGTATATCTGTAGGTAAACCGTTTCATCGAGTCCTCGACAGAAATAAATGATATATACCACAGTGATGTCACATATTTTAAGAATTGTCCAGTGCAAAATTCGCCTCTTGTATATCACGCTACGACGCCCTTCTCAAAACTCGTTCCATCTTCTTATTTAAACGATTGGAGACACTAATTCTGCTATTGTACTAAACTGACCTACCTACCTGACTGACTGATTGTACAAACTCGCCATTAAATCGTACAACTAGTTATGCCTGTACTCGGATCAGCTGCTAACGCAAAACAGATCATACTTCTGAACCTGCCCTGACTCTGAGCTTCCCGATGAAGATTTATATCTACAACATCATTAAAAACGATGTAAGGAATTCCATTGATCACTGACATTGGTTCTGCGGCCGCTGCTTGAGCTGCCCTGTCCATATCATCGCCTGGATGAGTTACACAGTAATCAAGGTCAATCAGATTGAGACCGGCATTATGAGCGCATTGATAGGAACTCTGCAACCACGAAGGAAAAGGTGTAACAAATTCACATGCCATATACTTCACTCGTGCATCTTGGTCGTCCTTCAACATGTTCAAAGCACATCTCTGAAGACGATTAGCGAAGCAGTCGTTGACTCCGAACCAGCAGACGAATCCTCTTTCGGTATCCCAAGTTGTTCTTCCCCAGGGTACGAATTCAATGTCCAAAAATTCTCCATATAGGCTGTACGCTTCCGTCAGTTGGGTAGTGATGAAATTTGCTGCGAAGGGACATCCTGACATGGTTCCAATAGTGACTTTGATTTTTCCATTGATTGTCTGTAATCCTTGTGCACTAACTCCAGTTAAGGAAATAATGAAACAAGTGAAGATCAACTTACACGAGTACTTAGCAGCCATGTCGACTGTCTTTTATTCCGCGTCTGATGGAACTGAAACGTTTTGCTAACGCCGCGTTCTAATCTAATCGTTTTAATATGATTATTTTATTAAGACAAGAATAATTCATTTAATTTAATCTAAGACCTCGATAAGACAGGGATAATTTAGTATCTGATAATTTGGTATTTGGTACTGCCTAGTCGCAAAGCGCGACTTGAGCATGAGGTCTTGGTGGATTCCCAGGTCGGGCAAAGTGTTATTGGGTGTTTCTATCAGGAATCTCTCAGTCTTGGAGTCTGTATTTGTGCCCGGTTGATGGCAATAAGCTCGCCCCCTATTACATGGGACTTAAACATAACTGGCGAAATGTGGGTGTACTCTCTGCCTAACTCTTCAGAGATTACAGGCGTGATATTATGTTATTTGTTACTACCGCAGTAGAATTCCGCACTGACAGACCTTCCTTTAGAGATCAAAGTCAAAGTCAAATGATTTATTCAAATTAGAACATTGAAAGGCACTTTTGAACGTCGTAAACAAGAAAAAGCAATTGAATCTAGTTTCCCCTTCCAAAAGGTAGTTTCGTATTGAGAAGAATGAGTAAGAAACTCTTCACTATCACTACATAGTATAAAACAAAGTCGCTTTCCCTGTCTGTCTGTCTGTCTGTCCCTATATATGCTTAGATCTTTAAAACTACGCAACGGATTTTGATGCGGTTTTCTTTAATAGATAGAGTGATTCAAGAGGAAGGTTTATATGTATAATACATGCACCCGTGCGAAGCCGGGGCGGGTCGCTAGTTTAAAATAAATGTTTTACAATATTTTATGTACAGGATTACACGTAAATACGATGATGTACTCATCAAAAGAAATAGGTATGCAACTATGCAGGGTCATCAGATATAGTTGAAGTTTTCTTAGAAACCGATGGATGTCTTCGATTGAAACTTAACTTAATTAATGAACGGTTTATTATCTACTTTTTATATTAAATTACATTTGAAAACCTCCATCGATTATTAAGAAAACTTTGCCCTTTGGCCTTTGCCCTACACAGTGGAACAATAATAGGTTGCTATTTTTTAAGCATATTTAACAGCTATTGAATGTGTCCAAACACCTAAGGCCTGGTTCACATTAAGTCGGACCGCTCACAACACAACCAAAGATAATATAATTTACAACTTCCAAGCGCGAAATAGGTAGTAAGGTCGATTTTCCTGGGTTTTTTTTTGACAGTTGAAATATTCCCAAAGTTTCGGAATATTTCGGAATACTTCCGAAGTATTAGACGGGAATGATTCGGAATTTTTCCCGCCAGCATCTATATTTGTGACGACCCGGGGACGTCACAAAGCAGTTGTGAGTTGGCTGTGGTAAAACGACGGCAACGACGGTGGTGTTCACATTAGTTTGGATCGGCAGCATCTAGCTATGTATCGTGATGCCCCAGTGGTTAAGGCGCCCGCCTCTCATGCATGAGGTTGTGGGTTCAAATCCGGGCAAGTACCAATGTGATTTTTTCAATTCATATGTACTTTCTAAAGTTTATCTTGGACATCACTGGCATCGATCGGTGAAGGAAAACATCGTGAGGAAACCTGGGACTTACTGTTCCACTCAAAACCATGTCAGAGGCCCTTGAGGCGGTTTAGAAACTCTGACACTAGGGTGTGTGGGGTCGTAAGATCTTATTGCCCACAAGATAAAGAAAGAAAGAAGAAGAAAGAAGAAAGGCAGCTTCTAGTGTGAACAGCAACACCCGACAGTCGGTCAACGGTAAAACTGTCGGACCGACCTATTGTGAACCAGCTCTTAGGCGATTAACACACGGCACCGTACGCCGCTCCGGCATGCGGTAGCGGTGAAGCGGATTTCGATTTTCGAACACCGCTCGACCGCGCGGTCGTGCGGTGTTCGTGTGCAAGGTTCAAGCGGATTTCATAGAGGCTAGTGCGACGTGAGAACCGCATCACCGCATGCCGGAGCGGCGTGCGGTGCCGTGTGTTAATCGCCTTATACCTGTATATACAGGAAGACTTTTTTATCACGATCCAAAAATTTTCTAGGCATTAGATATCTTTCAAAGACAACATTTATGAAAAAAATTGGTATGTATGTAAAATTTTTGAAATAAAATATTGTTATATCCGGAATACGATATACCTTTCCCATTTGACTGCCCTAAGCCCGTGAAAATATGAAGGGAAAATTTGCAACTTATGTTTTGATTGTTATCAATGTTTGGGGGTGGGGCCAGGCGCGCCTACGCGGCGCATAATGTCCACAACTAATGTGATGCTATATATTATTCTAATATTATAAAGAGGTAACATTTGTTTGTAAGTTTGTATGTAGGGGGTAATCTCCGGAAGTAATCAAATCAAATCAATTCAAAATCATTTATTTCGGATAACTAGGATCCATAACGGTACCCAACAAACATTTTACAAGTCGCCACAACGTGCTGAGGTGACAAACACATAAACCGTAATGAACCGATTTTGATAATTGTTTCACAAATTGGAAGCTACGTTATCACTGAGTGCTATAGGCTATATTTTATTATCAAAAAATTAGGGATCCGTAAGAAAATCACGCGAACGAAGTCGCGGGGAGAGTGCTAATATCTTAATATTTTAGTACTGACTGAGTGGTACTAAAAGAAAAAAAACACGTATTTTATTATTTTCATTAAACATCATAATATTAAAATTTGGAACCTGATAAAAAATCTTCCTGTATAAGCATGCCAATGACCTTGCGAGTGTCTTCAAACCGGTCGAGATTAATCAAAGTGGTGTGAGCAGGGACAGACGTACCTACTTTCACTTTTCTCCTCGACTTGAGTATGATTAATAATGGGTATATGATCTGTCGGATGCTGCGCTATGACTTCGCAATTAAGAGGTAAAAGGTACGTCGTAACAGAAACTTTTACCGTCGATTCATAACATAACATCACGCCTGTAATCCCCGAAGGGTTAGGCAGAGGTGTACCCATTAGTACACCCACATTTCGCCAGTTATGTTTAAGTTCCATGTAATAGGGGGCTATCCTTACTATCCTTACTAATATTATAAATACGAAAGTAACTCTGTCTGTCTGTCTGTCTGTCTGTCTCGCTTTCACGCCTAAACCACTGAACCGATTTTGATGAAATTTGGCATGTAGATAGTTTAAGACCCGGGGAAAGACATAGGCTACTTTTTATTAGACTTCGACTTCGTCTGCGTCCGCGATAACCGACATTTGCGCGGACGAAGTCGCGGGCAAAAGCTAGTTAATTATATAAATAAGGTTTAAGACATTTATTTCTCAAAAACAGAATAATACATTCACTTACAATGAGAAACACTAGTTAGCATAAGTAGGTACATTACTTAGTCGTTCGTAAGGAACGAGCATCAAAACGGTTGTCTAATTTTAAAGTTACATATAATATGTTAGTATTCTCTTAAATCTATGTTAGATGAAATGGTGTATTATATTGTTATTTTCTTTTTTTGGGTTTTCTTAAATAATTAATGAATTACGCAATAAATGAGTACATACTAAAAGAAAAGGATAACAATTACCAAAGAAAATCAAAATACTTAGCGTTTTAAAAAGTGTTTGAATCTTAAGGATAATAATATAGGTAGTAATGGAGGTAGTCCAGAAATTTTTATTTATTTTTTGTTCGCAGTGCGAGTTCACTGTCTATATTACGTGTTGGATTACAGTTTCTATCATAGTGGCTATTGAAAGCAATTACTTACTAGTTACAATTAAATTAATGACATATGAATTTAAACTTTACATATATTTTATTTGTTCTAATTATGTATGTAGATCGTTAATCGTTATAGTTTACGTAAGTATTTGTAGTGTCTAAAACTAGTGATGAGTATTCATTATGTGAAATTTTAATTTCCTTTTAAATAGAAGAAAAGATTGTATTTCTTTAACGTCTTTAGGCAGGTTATTATACATTTTAATAAATAAATCTAATTATAACCAAAGATTACCATACAATAGAGAACGAATTACACTCCAGCGGGCTATTAAAGTTTTAATGGAAAAACCCAATAACACTTCACACACAAATAACATTTTCGTCTATTCAAATAAAAGGTGTAAAAAAGTCAAAGTAACAAGTAACACAGCTAGTAGGTCACTGGGCTATTGACATTGCCCCAAGCAATTGTACACATAGCCCGGGGCATCAACTTTCTAAATATTACATTGTAAATGCAACTTGTACTGAGACACAAATGAATGTCATTCTTAAAAGAAACTTTTGATTTAAAGATTTGAAGATTGCCTCTATTTTATTTACTCTTCTTTTTCGCGTATCGTTGGTAAATCAATCTGCCTATCCTTTTTCCAACTATATTGGGTTCGGCTTCCACTCTAACCGGATGCAACTGAATATTAGTATTTTACATGGAGCGACTGCCTATCTGACCTCCACAGCCCAGTAACTGGGTAATATGATACCCCTTGGTAAGACTGGTAGTCAGACTTTCGGGATTCTGCCGACCCTAACGACTGCCAACGGCTTTACGTACTTTCAGAGGCAAGGAGGAGTCTCAGTGTGTAAAGATGGTCTCCCTTCCACGGATTAAACCCGGCAAGCGTAGCTTATAGTGAAGGATCGACCAGTGCTGCTGTTATATATTACATGCCACGAGCTCCCCATCAAATACACACAAACACCACTATAGATACTAAATTATAACTTAGAAATCTTTGTATGGCCACTGGGCCATACAAAGATTTCAGGTGCCGTGTGTTGATCGCCTAACTGAATACTGATTCAGTTAGGCGATTAACACACGGCACCGCACACCGCCGCGATAGGCGGTGAAGCGGATCTCATGTCGCATTGGCCTCTATGAAATCCGACGTTGCCTTTCGTTGCGGTGTGCGTCTGAAAGGCTTCAGCAACTACATCATCCACTGACGCAGTCATTAGGTCCTCACGTGTGCAGGTAACAAGCAAGCGGTGCAAGATAAACGGTGGGCCATGGTCTGCGGGGAGACGCCGCATAGGCACTGATGATTGGAGCCATCTGCGAAACCCAACCTTTGGAGGTTTCTTCCCACCCAACCTTTGGAGGTTTCTTCCCTATAGAGCAGTCTTTCCCAAAGTGGGCGTTATCGGGGGCGGGGGCGGTAAGAGACCCAGAAAAAGGGGGATAAAAAGGGAGGGCGTTGTGTAGAGGCTGGGGGGGCCATTTGTAATTTTATCTACTAGGTGGTTTTTAAGTAGGTAAAAAAATGGGGGTGCTAAAAAAAAAATATTCTCGAAGTGGGCAGTAGACAAAATAAATCCTTTCTTTTCGGATGCCTACGTCATAATTACTATCTGCGTGCATAGACCAGTCAGTCAGTAACGGTTGCCTTTTAAATACCTATATTTCACAATCTTAGGGGCAATGGCATCGTAAGTTTTTGTATAAAATCTAAAACGCTTGTCAAGTTTGTCTTGACAGATTTTTTACCGAAAATTAGGTAAGTAGGTACTATCCATTCTGACAGTTATGAAAATGCGCCGCGGTTTGTATGATGGCATTCAATTCATTCAATCAGGTACCGTTATGACAAAAAATTGAAAGCCGTGTCAAATGTCATGCTCATTTTGTTATGTACAATTTTTTACAAGCTTTTCTTTAGCTAGCACTGTTCGTATGTATGTAAATTGTCCTTTCATTTGCAAACCATTTTTCTACCATTTTTTTGTAATCCGATTGAGCTAAAATTTTGCATACACCTTTAATTCTGGTGACAATACAATATCCAATACTCAATATTGTAATAATTTCAATATGGCCGCCGTTGCAAGATGGTGGATTACATATTTTATCTCAATCGCCTTGATATGGGTATCAAATGAAAGGGCTAAGGGTTTCTAAGAAAACTTCAACTATATCTGACGACACTGCATACCAATCTCTTTTGTTGACTGTACATACGTGTTGCGTTTAATAGTTTCTTGTTAGCGGCTAAGTAATTGTAATCGAGATGTATTTATTTCCTAGATATTTATCTGTAGGTAGACACGTGTTACTTAAGCCTCGTCCCCACTAGGAATATTTTGTCGAGCGACATGTGTCCCCGGTGACATCGGGCGACATTGTTGAAACTGTTCCTTGTCGCACAGTCGATGAAGAGTAGTGATAAGGAACAGTTTCAACAATGTCGCGGCGATGTCGTCCGACGTCGCCCGACATCGCCCGATGTCATCGGGGACACAATCATGTCGCTCGACAAATGTTCAGTGGGGACGAGGCTTTATAGGTTAAAGGTATGTTGTTAAGGTGGAAGCTCCACGGCAGCCCGCTAAATTCAAATTTTCTTACGTTTCTTGCAATTTGCAAGTCAGTATTAGGTTTAATGTTGATTAAAGTATGATTCGCGGGCGTAAGAAGTATGTATTTTCAGAATTATAACCATTAAAATCAATATAATAATTCCATAAGTCGGTATAATCCTAAAATGTCAAGATTTCATGAAATAGTAATTCTTTCGAGTTACCTGGCCCTATGGAGTTCTATTGCTGACTTACTTAAATGGTTATAATTCGTTATTGGGTTTTTGCATCAGGAATTTCTCAGTAGCAGCCTCGGAGTCTGGGTTTGTGTCCGGTTGATGGCAATAGGCTCGCCCTCTATTACATGGGACTTAAACATAACTGGCGAAATGTGGGTGTACCAATATGTACACCTCTGCCTAACCCTTTGGGGATTACAGGCGTGATGTTATGTTATGTCATTTTATTACGAATGCCAACATTTACTTAAATAAGTTCGATGTTATTAGTGTTTTAAACTAAAAAGCCTTAGGAGATTGTAGGGGAAATACAAAATTATCGCGGACGCAGGTAAAGTGGTAGTGTCCATATAAACAGTCGTCATTAGAAAAACGACTTAAATATTTACACGCAAAGTGTCTTTTAACTAAGCAAGTGTTTGCAGAAACTACAATATTTGTCAACCTTTTGCTTGCGTGGTCTTTCTTAGTTTACTTTGAACTTCACTGTCTTATGTTGACGATTGAACTAAGACACCTGAGTCATGAGACGTTAGTCATTGTAGTCAAACGCTGGTCCACCTGCTCTGTTCTAAAAATTCATGAGTTTCGAAAACTTTCGACTTGAAAGTTTGTATATAAAATGCCTTACGGCGTAAAAGTTTATAAATGCAGTGGCGTAGCTAGGAGGCGGTGTAGGGGGCGGCCCGCCCCGGGTGCCACCAGGCCAGGGGTGACACCCGATTGTAAAAATAATTACACAAACTATCATGTTTTACAACAATAAACCACTTAGCCTTAGTCACTTTAAACAAGTCATCAAAACTAAACAACTTAATTTATAGATTTATACCGGGTTATTTTTAAATCACCAGAAACCTGAAAAGGCGTCATTGTACTCATCATTATGAACAAAACAAAAAAAAAACAGCTGTTCCCTACAAAAATGCTATACAATACAATTAAAACACAATCATAATGTATAAAGAAAGAAAAGAATGTATGAAACAGCTGTTTTTTTTTATTCATGATTTCAGGGTTGGTTCCATAGAAAAAGTTATTCATAATGATCCTTTTTCAGGTTTCTGGTGTTTTAAAAATAACCCTGTACCTATATGTATGGATTTTATGAAATAAATAATGTTAACAAGAAAATAGAACACGAGGCAACACAAAATATAAAGATGATGTCATTTTTTTATTCTTGGGGTGACACCATTGTTATCTACCCCGGGTGCCACCCATGCTAGTTACGCCACTGCATAAATGTTTACACTGCATACACCAACCTTTGTAACCAGTTGTAGCGACATCTACCGAACAGTATACGAACTACAACTGACAATTCCTACATCGCGCAATCAAAGTTCGCGGGACATTAGCATCTGTACAAAATCCCGACAACTACCGTCGGGCAGTAGCCCACCAGACACAACACCCGTCTGGTCGGAGGATCCTTCCATTTCAACGGAGGATGAGAAACTTTACACCCTGTTTCTCATGCCTCTAAATAGCGATTTTTCACACAAAAAAAAACTTTTTAAAACAAGCTTGTTTAGTGTGATATTACTAACTTTAACGTTTTCTACTTTTCAAGCCCTTTCATTTGATACCCATATCAAGGAGATTGAAATAAAATTGGGATTGAAGTAATCCGACATCTTGGAACGGCAGCCATATTGAAATTATTAGAATACTGAGTATTGCTCATTGTATTGTCACCAGAACTAAAGGTGTATACAAAATTTCAACTCAATCGGATAACAACAAATGGTCGAAAAATGGTTTGCAAATTTTGAAAGGACAACTTACATACGGACAGTGCAAGCTAAATAAAAGCTTGTAAAAATCAGCCTCGGAGTCTGGATTTATGCCCGCTAGATGGCAATAGGCTCGCCCCCTATTACATGGGACTTAAACATAACTGGCGAAATGTGGGTGTACAGGTACACCTCTGCCTAACCTTCAAGAATTACAGGCGTAATGTTATGTTTATAGTAATAATTTTCGCACAATCTTACTAATGTGTCTCCTTACACGCTGTATATAAATGACTATATACAAAGTATAATGACAGATGATTAGAGACCCATCAGTGTGGCAATCAATGTATCATCACACCGCATTCAGTTTATAATTTAAATCATGGCTAAAACAGTAATTCGCCATTTCCTTTGTCATTACTTGTCTGTTTTCAAGAATTAATCTCTTACATGTAAACATACTAATATGATACCTTCTATATTGTTATCATCATGATATCAGGCGAACGACGTCCACTGCTGGAAATAGGCCTCCCCTAATGATAGCCACAATGATCGGCCCTGCTCTGCAAGTCAAAGTCAAAACATTTATTTCAATTAGACCATTTACAGGCACTTTTGAATTGTCAAGGAGTCGGTCAGTCAGAAAGTTAAAGCTAGTTGCTCGTTCCAAAACGTAGGTAGGCCTCTATGGAGAAGAACGAGCAAGAAACTCCACGGTTTTACTCGCGACCTTTAGCAGGTCGTCAGTCTACCTCGTGGGGCCTTCCCGTACGTGGTCGCCACTCGAGAGCCTTACGACACTAAAGGCCGTCTGCTCCACGAGCTATGTGCCCTACCCATTGCCACTTAAGTTTATTTATTTATTTATTTAAGGAAAAACAAACAGTAGCACAATAAGAAATAGTCATAATATATCTTAAAAAGTACAATATTAAACAATTATGCTACCCACTACGTTCTCCACAGATTACAATTAAACATAATAAAACTAGCTAGTGACACAGATAGAATATAGTAATAACAATAGTATAACGCAGTGCCTATGCAACAGTCACTGTCCCACAGAACCAATAATGGAATTTAGATTTTGGATTTTAAACTTTTAAAAGAAATAGAAAAGAAAAATAAAACAAAAAGATAAATAATGAGAAAAAGTAGTGTGCGTACAATAATATCCTTTAAATTCTTATATCCCGTTATTATTCCCGTAAGAGGTGAACGCGAGCCAGCGTTGGATTTACAGATGCGAGTAGTAAATAGACGTCGAGTATCTCACGTACATGAACTGTTCGAGGAACCAGGTAGACATACATACATACATACATAAACTCACGCCTTTTTCCCATGGGGGTAGGCAGAAACCACAGAACGCCACCTGCTACGATCCTTACATACTCCTTTCGCCTCATCTACGTTCATACATCTCGTCATACAAGCACGCCGGTTACGAGTACTCCGCACCTGACCTTTCTGAAGAACCTCACCAATAAGGTCAGTGTAGGTCTTCCTAGGGCGACCCCTCCCTGCGTTGCCACTCACCTCTGCCATATAAATACCTTTTGTTAATCGACCAGGTAGAGTTTCGCAATTTTGAGAGCTATGTCTGTCACCTTAGTACTTCTGCTGATTTCCTAATTTCGATCTCGTAGAGAGACCCCGAGCATCTCTATTGCTTTCTGAGTGACTTAAGTTAATTAAATTAATTACGCCATATTTACTTATTTCAATATGCCAAATATGTTACACTAATATCTGGCAATAACTATTCTGAAATCGCCAATCCTTGTGCAAGCGTGATGATCAATGCTCGTGCCTTCTCTGTATGAGAAGAGGGCTTTGCCTTGCTATGGGACAATAATAGGCTGGTGTTTTTACACATAACATAACATCACGCCTGTAATCCGTGAAGCGTTAGGCAGAGGTGTACCCATTAGTACACCCACATTTCGCCTGTTATGTTTAAGTCCCATGTTATAGGGGGCGAGCCTATTGCCATCAACCGGGCACAAATCCAGACTCCAAAGTCAAAGTCAAAGTCAAATCATTTATTTCAATTAGGCCATTACAAGGCACTTTTGAACGTCAAATACAAAAGAAAAAGGAATTGAATCTAGTTGCCCCTTCCAAAAGGTAGCTCCGAGGCGGCTACTGAGAAATTTGTGATGGAAAAACCCAATGACACTGCCCGACCTGGGAATCGAATCCAAGACCTCATGCTCAGCAGCCGCGCTTTTTGTTTTTATTTATTAAAAAAATATCAGTCCAATGTACAGTCAACAAAAGAGATAGGTACGCAGGGTCGTCAGATATAGTTTTTTTTTTTTAGGTGGTAAAAATCATCAAATGACTCCTTCCGCCCTGGGTGGGGCGGAAGGGACTGTCAGACTTTTACTGACTAAAAAACCACCCTGTTCCTTCTGTTGCCCTTTACGTTCCGGGGCCACGGTATCCCGTTAAGACGTCCCGCAACCCCGGACGTCCCGCAACCCCGGACGTCCCGCAACCCCGGGTCAGATATAGTTGAAGTGTTCTTAGAAACCGCGATGGATGTTATCAAATGTAATTTAATTTAAAAAGTAGATAATAAACAGTTCATTAATTAAGTTTCAATCGAAGAAAAGCCCGAAAATACATTGCCTGACATGGTAATCGAACCCAAGACTTAACTCTCAGCAGTCGCGCTTTGCGACCACTAGACCAACGAGGAACTAAACAGAGTCATTTCGCGTTCATGTAGATTACTAAGAAATATGTTAAACCAATGATAATGCTTTTAAACGGAAGATCTACGCCTCCGGGAAGCCCCATCTAGTGGTTTTATTATACAATCTGCTACAAATCATCACGACAATGATCCTTCACCTTACTTGGAAGATATATAAGACTGCGGTCATGGTAATTAGCGGAGCGGTTAGCGAGAACCGTGGCCTAACTACACTAATATTAATAAACTAATTAAAAAAAAATTTTAAAACAAGCTTTATTTTTTTTTACAATATTGAGTATTGGACATTGTATTGTCATCAGATTTAAAGGTGTTTGCAAAATTTCAGCTCAATCAGATAACAAGAAATGGTCGAAAAATGGTTTGCATATTTTGAAAGGATAACTTACATACATACATACGAACAGTGCAAGCTAAATGAATGCTTGTAAAAAGATGAAAGATTTTGTATTTGTGTATGTTTGTAACGAATTAGCTGAAAAACTACTGCACCAATTTCAATAATTCTTTCACCATTATAATGCTACATTGTCCTTGAGTAATATAGGCTATATTTATATAATACATTTCAAAGGATACATAGATCTAAAAAGTTAGTTAAGAACATTTTCGCAAAAGGTAATTGGAAATCTCTTTTTGTATGGAAAACTTAAATTGACTCGAATTTAGCTGTAACACAATTTTTTGAAAATTTTCTCAACTAACTTTTTAGACCTATGTATCCTGCTTGTGTGTAGAAAGTTTCATTAAAATCGGTCCATTCATTTCGAAAAATCAGGACTTAAAAGATTTTATAAAATACCGTACGGCGTTAACGCACTTATCGAGCGAGCATAAAACGCCCCGCTACACGCTCCGCTCTTCCAAGCCTACATCCGAACAATAATGACGTATTTAAAAGGCACCATTACCCAGAATTTCCTTGACTGCTTAACCTGCAGTAATTAGAAGCATTATAGTTGTTTACAGCTAAGTAATTATGTCATATCTGGCGTCAGAACTGCAGAGGTCACCTAGGTGTGGTAAGCGTACAGTATGCTGATTGCCAAGCTAATGCGGTCCCATACATTGTTGATGATGCTATCTGGCCGATTCAGATCTTCTTGTTATGATGATTGGCATGTACACACAGCAAAACAGATAGGTATGCAGGGTCGTCAGATATAGTTGAAGTTTTCTTAGAAACCGATGGATGTTTTCGAATGTAATTTAATTTAACACGTAGATAATAAATACACACATCAAAAAAGTCTAGGGATTAACATCCCTAACATTTGTTAGGGATGTTGATCCCTAGACTTTTTTGATGTGTATAGTTCTTTATTTAGGTTAAGTTTCAGTCAAAGACATCCATCGGTTTCTTAGAAAACTTCAACTATATCTGACGACCCTGCATACCTATCTGTTTTGCTGACTGTACATGCTGCTTAAAGTCAAAGTCAAAGCATTTATATCAATTAAATCATGGGTGTACTAATTGGTACACCTCTGCCTAACCCTTCGGGGTTTACAGGCGTGATAATATTAGTGCACCCATATTTCGCCAGTTACATAAATAAGTAATAGGGGGCGAGTCTATTTTCATCAACCGGGCACAAATCCAGACTCCGAGGCTGCTACTATGACTAGCTAAAAAACGTCATTACAAATCTAATATGACGGGCTCCCCAAGATGGCGGACTGGCTGTTTGAAATTCACCCCCATGATATGGGTATCAAATGAAAGGGGTATCAATGACTATTTTTTTCGTATTCCTGACAGCAATGTCAGGAATACGAAAAAAATAGTCATGTGACTTAAATCCAACATGGCGGACATCCAAGATGGCGGATTGGCTATTTGAAATGTAACCCCATGATATGGGTATTAAATGAAAGGGTTTGCTGAATGGGATACGAAAAAAATTTGTGCGTGCTAAAAGCGTGTTTTTTAGTTTTTTAAACTATTAATTATTTATCTTCCTATTTTATACTAATTTATATTTCTTTTGTTTCAGGTCGTTTAGCAGTGATTACGTTCAGTATATGCACTGTGGTGCTAGGAATCATACTATCATTTGTACCTTGGCTGGACTATATTATATTTAGAGTAAGTAACCATTAATTTTTACTTTTACCATTACTCAATGTGACTTTTTCAATTCATATGTACTTTCTAAAGTTTATCTTGGACATCACTGACATCGGTGAAGGAAAACATCGTGACGAAACCTGGACTTGTAATTAATATAAGTCTGAAATCGCCAATCCGCCTTGAGCAAGCGCGGTGATCAATGCTCGTGCCTTCTCTGTATGAGAAGAAGTCTTTGCCCTGCAGTGGGACAGTAATATTCTATCCTCAATTAAACGGTTTAGCTATGTGCAATATGTCAGTAGTCGCTTAATTGAAAAGAAACCACAATTATATAACGTTAGAGTTGTTTATTATCTACCCTTTTTATTTTTAATGGCTCAATCAATCAATCTGCCTAGCCTTTTCCCAACTATGTTGGGGTCGGTTTCCAGTCTAACCATATGCAGCTGAATACCAGTATTTTACATGGAGCGACTGCCTATCTGACCTTTACAACCCAGTAACTGGGTAATACGATATACCCCGTTGGTAAGACTGGTTGTCAAACTTTCGGACTTCTGACGATCCGTAACGACTGTCAAAAATCCACGTATGATAGCCGGGACCAACGGCTTAACGTGCTTTCCGAGGCACGGAGGAGTCTCGGTGTGTAAAGATGGTCACCCATCCACGGACCAACCCCGGCAAGCGTAGCTTAACCTGTTAGATTGACCCATGCGGCTGTTATTACTTAGCCACAAACTTCTCTGGCTTCTATATATATAAATTGTTTTGTTGTTACAGGAATTGAAACTCTGGAACGGTTCTCTGAGTTACAGTTATTGGCAGAAACCTGGCGTGATCAGACTGACGAAGGTGTACATCTTCAACGTGACCAACCCTCAAGGTTTCCTGGAGAACGGAGAGAAACCCAAGCTTGTGGAAGTCGGACCTTTTGTTTACAGGTACGTACAGTTGGACTTTTTATTATATTCAGTAACACATACATTCTCTAAGCATGTAGAAGCTTCACATGTAGAAGCAACAAGAATTAGCGCAGTATTTTGTAAAAACCTAAAAGAGTGCCGTGGAGTTTCTTGCTCGTTTTTCTCCATAGAGGCCTACCTCCGTTTTGGAACGAGCAATTAGCTTCAGCTTTCGGACTAACTGACAGACTCTTTGACAATTCAACAGTGCCTGCAAGTGGTCTAATTGAAATAAATGTAGATAGATAGATAAAACATTTACTATGAGAGCACTGTGTCGTCACTGACACTCACAAGTGTGAACGCGTTCATAGAGAATGTATGAAAGAATGTATGAAAATGTATGAAAGAATAATTTATCACTGATACGGTACGGTGCCGGAACTGTGACTTCACTGATATGACTATGAATCAATCTTTACAGTACCAACAGTTCTACTAATGCTAATAAATATGGAAACAACGTGACAACTTCATCGTAGGAATTAACCCAAACCCAAGATTACCATAATAATTGTAAATATAAACCATAGACTCATACAACCACAAAGTAACTTTAACCGGAAAAACATGAAAATATGTTTATTTTACTCTATGATTCAATTCTATTATTCGGAAAAAAACATTGTGCGGTCATCTATGAATATTGATATATTATATCAATGAGTTAGTCAGTTTTGTTAGGAAAATCTACAAAACTGCTCGACTAAAGGTGATAATTTTTCAGTGGTATTGGGATCGCTGATGATGAATATGGTGATGATTTAATCATGTAAAACCCCGGTTTGACCCTGACGAGTCATTAATTCATACAAACTTTCAAGTCATTAATTTTTTAATGAATATACCGATTTTATTGAAAAACATAACTTTACGCCTGTAATACCCGAAGGGTTAGGCAGAAGTGTACCCATTAGTACACCCACATTTCGCCAGTTATGTTTTAGTCCCATGTAATAGGGGGCGAGACTATTGCCATCAACCGGGCATAAATCCAGACTCCGAGACTGCTACTGAGAAATTCCTAATGGGAAAACCATAACACTTTGCTCGACCTA
The DNA here is from genome assembly GCA_949316365.1 of Hoplodrina blanda. Taxonomy (NCBI): domain Eukaryota; kingdom Metazoa; phylum Arthropoda; class Insecta; order Lepidoptera; family Noctuidae; genus Hoplodrina; species Hoplodrina blanda. The sequence goes on along the minus strand of OX438574.1, from coordinate 6,823,769 downwards.
GGAATCGAACACAAGACCTCATGCTCAGCAGTCGTGCTCTGCGATCGGTAGACCAAACGAGGCATTCTTTTGTATTCTAAACTCAAGATGTAGCAAAAATATCTAACATTGTGGTTTAAATAAAAACCATTAATTCTTTGTATTCAATATTTTACAAAAAAATATATAATATCTGCTTAATGAGCCATTTGAATTCTCTATTAAATGAAATGAAAAACCATGTTTTTATTTTACGCAAAAACTTTGTATGGAGTGGCAATTCTTGTTGGTCATAGTTTTTTTGGGGTTGCGTACACAAAAGGTGCCAAATTACTAAGAATTAGTCTGTCTGTCTGTCACAAGGCTGTATCTATTAAACTGTTTTAGGTAGACACTTGAATTTTAAATTCGTAAAAAAAAACGTAAAACCCCTTTTAGGATCACTTTGTTGTCCATCTGTACGTCTGTCCGTCTGACAGTTTCTCAAGACCCTTTTTCTCAGGAACGCGTGGAGGTATCAAGCTGAAATTAATATTAAATACACAGGGGTCCTACCATGAACTCTTATCGCGATCCAAAAACTGAATTGTTCTTTAAATACGTCAATATAACGCATCAATTTATGTCATTATATTGACGTATTTTCTCTTATCGCGATCCAAAAACTGAACTGTTCTTCAAATACGTCAATATAACGCATAAATTGATGCGTTATATTGACGTATTTGAAGAACAATTCAGTTTTTGGATCGCGATAAGAGTTCATGGTAGGGCAGCAGGTCTGCTACCCCTTGGAGCAGTGAAAAAAACAAACTTCTAAATCAACGCAATCTAAAAGATAAAGTCGTTTATGGCGCATATTTTGACACTCCCTAGGGAATCAAAACCTATAGGGGACTTCCTGTTGACCTAGAACCATGAAATTTGGTAAGAAGCAATGCCAAGTAGCACAAGTAAAGAATGAAATCCGAAAACCGTAATTTTGTAGTTATACTAGCTTTTGCCCGCGACACGTCCGCGTGGAACTTGTTTATATCGTACTTGCATACAAACTTCCACCCCCTTTTTCACTGCCTTAGGGGATGAATTCCGGGATAAAAATGATGATTTCATGATTTCAAGGTTGGTCCCATAGAAAAAGTTGTTCATAATGATGAATACAATGACCCCTTTTCAGGTTTCTGGTGTTTCAAAAATAACCCTGTATAAATATAGTAATTTTGTTCAAGGTATACAAATAAATAAAAAATCAAAAGGGGTACAGACAACAACAAAAGTCGATTAACAATGTTACTTTTTTATATTATTTAAACAGACGGTAAACACATAATACACCGGCTTTTATAATTTCAGGCAATAGCTAAGAGTTTATTATGTCTTAATTTTATATTCATTGCGTTTTACTTTTAATATTGTACTTAATAAATAGGATTTAAAAACCATAAATGTTAATCGACTTTTGTTGCTGACTGTACATATACACCGTGAATTTTAATTCGTTGTAAATCTTTCAGGGGGTGAATGTACTCATGAATATGAACAGGTTGTAGAAGAAAATATACGAATAAAGCGTTTTTACTCGTGTGGTACGGAACCCATCATGTACGAGTCCAACCTGCACTCGCCATTTCTTTTTTTTAATGCCATCCAAAAGTGCCTTGTAATGGTCTAATTGAAACAAATAGTTTGACTTTGAAATTGACTTCGCAGACTTTAACTTGTGACTGACGCAAATTAACAAAAAAAAAATGTTTTTCTATAACTTTCCTAAAAAAACATACAATAGTAGGATTACCGAAAACATCAATTAGGCACATTATGAGAAAAACAGTTTTTGTGGTCATATCTCGAAAACAAATGACCCGGAATTGATGGGACTTTGACTACTTGGAGCTGGTTATCAACATAAACAAGGGCTTAAGAGTAGATTTTCAGGTAAAATTATGTAATCAAAATCTAAATATGTATACAACGTGTAACGTTAAATGCGCAAAACCTCGGACACCCCAACTGATTTTTAATTAAATTGACCTTTCAGAGAAAAACAAATCATTAAAACAAAAGTAAAGGTTTTATGTGCTGATTTAGTTTTATTGGCAATCGTTTCTTGCGTCTGCGACGACGCTCTATCGAGGGAGAAGTCGTCACCGGGCCGCTGCGCGCCTGATGGCTTGACCTACTAATAAATAGACGCGGCAACGTTTTTAATAAAGATTTTTTGAAAAATGTGACCTAAGTATATTAAAAAGTGGTTCAATTGATTGTGCTCGTTATTCTGATCAAACTATTTTCAGGTTTTGCGCATTTAATGTTACACGTTGTATAAAAGTGAAAGGTCATAACACTCACTCATCACGAAATAGGTATCGAAAAGCGTTTGAGGTATAAAGATGAAAGGAAGAGAGGTAGATTATAGTTAGTAGACGTCCGCTAAGAAAGGATTTTCCAAAATTCACCCCCTAAGGGGACAAAGTCGTAGGCAAAAGCTTGTATTTAATAGTAACAGGGGAAGTATCAAGTAGCAAAAAAAAAACATAACATTTTCTGCTTCCAACACAATATAATCATAGTTTTTCAAGTAAACAAATAAATAAAATAAAATAAATAAATAAATATCTTGGGACAACTCACACACGGCCATCTGATCCTAAGCTAAGCAGAGCTTGTGTTATGGTAACCAGACAACTAATATACATACTTATATGTATACAGCCTGTAACAAAAACCCTGTCCGATCCTTAAGGGTATTATTCGGCATCGTACTGCGTACACATATACGTAACCATTTAATGGATTTGAGATTATTATTTTTCCCCAGTGAAAAAAAAAAAGAAGAAAGAAGAAGTAATTACATTAAAATAAAACATAAAAACTGATCAACGGCAACACTGATCTGACAGGGTTTTTGTTACATAGTGTATACAATGATATCATTGTATATATATGTTTATTTTTTTTTTTCAATACGTATAGTACGCGTCAAACTTTATGGCGGCTCTGAAGTGCGCCTTTCGCTGCGCAGTACCCCACCCCTCACGCCCGGTGGCACTTTATTCGTTACTGCGAGTGCGCAGCAACCAACGACTCGCCTATGTTCCGAGCCGCCATAAAGTTTGAATCGGGCTGTACCACGAAAGATGAGACTTGACATACCTACCACACAAACTTTATTATTTCGTAATAAATATTATAATATTGTTAAGAATTTTAATCTAAATGTCATTGAAATATCCCTGAATGGATACACAATTAATTATGGATAACTATTTCGTACGTCCATACCTGCGCAAGCTCCCAATTTGACGCTTGTTAAGTCTCATCTTCACTGCTCTAAGGGGTAGCAGACCTGAGTATTTGATATTAATTTCAGCTTGGTACCTCCATTCGTTCTTGAGACAAAGGATCTTGACAGACAGACAGACAGACGGACACTAAAATATTCCAATAAGGCTTCCTTTATTGCCAAATGAGTTACGGAACTCTAAAAAACCAATTATACAAGTCAATAATAAAAAACTAGGTATTTAACATAAAGAAATATGTAGGTCACACAAATACATATATTTACGTCATGCTCTGTTTACTATACAACTAGTCCAAGAGCTAAGAGTCACTACACCTACGTCATTAAAACATGGCTGAAATATTGACAATAGATAAATAAATAACATTCATAACACATAACATCATGCCTATAATCCCTGAAGGGTAAGACAGAGGTATACACATTAGTACACTCACATTTCGCCAGTTATGTTTAAGTAAGATCTAATAGGGGGCGAGCCTATAGCCATCAACCGGGCACAAATCCAGACTCCGAGGCTACCAGGATTTTGTAAAAACCTTATCTAAAAGAGTGCCGTGGAGTTTCTTGCTCGTTCTTCTCCATAGAGGCCTACCTCCGTTTTGGAACGAGCAACTAGCTTCAACTTTCGGACTAACTGACCGACTCCTTGACAATTCAAAAGTACCTGTAAATGGTATTATTGAAATAAATGTTTTGAGTTTGAGCTACTGAGAAATTCCTAATGGAAAACCCCAATAACACTGCCCGACCTGGGAATCGAACCTAAGACCTCATGCTCAGCAGTCGCGCTTTGCGTCCACTAGACCGACGAGGCAGTCACCACAATATAATTCAAATGAAATAAAATATCACTTAGATCTAGCGACTCCTAGCTCTCGGTCTAAACGTTCAATATTTCCTTGACACTAACAAAATGAAGCATTTAATATTGAACTAACATAGATTCAAGTTGAGACAGAAATATATGTCTATCTCTTTTAAACGGCGTGTGCATTTCGTTATATAAGAATCTTGGTTTTGGAGAAAATTGCTCGTCAAATATTTACACACGATCTGTCAATGATGACATATTCCGGTAGTATGCTGTGTTAATGTTGGGTTTTATTTCAAAGTCAAAGTCAAACTCAAAGTCAAAACATTTATTTTAATTAGACCATTTACAGGCACTTTTGAATTGTCAAGGAGTCGGTCAGTTAGTCTGAAAGTTGAAGCTAGTTGCTCGTTCCAAAACGGAGGTAGGCCTCTATGGAGAAGAACGAGCAAGAAAGTCCTTTCTTATCGGATGCCTACGTCATACAAAGAACACACCCTCCAAGTTTCAGGTCTCTACGATCAGCGGTTTAGGCTGTGCGTTGTTCCGTCAGTCATTCAGGTCAAAGCATTTTATATGTATAGATAGATCTTCTTCTTTCTTCTTTGTCGTGTGGGCAGTAAGGTCTTACGACCCCACACACCCTAGTGTCAGAGTTTTTAAACCGCCTCAAGGGCCTCTGACATGGTTTGAGTGGAACAGTAAGTCCAGGTTTCCGATGCCAGTGATGTCCAAGATAAACTTTAGAAAGTACATATGAATTGAAAAAGTCACATCGGTACGGTCGGGGTCATAAGTGCAGTAGCATGCTAAGGTTTCAATTGCTGTGAACACGCGGTACAGGCCGTACCTACATCTGTGTGTAAGTGATGTATTCAAAGTTAAAGTCAAAGTGAAATCATATATTTAATTAGGCCATTATAAAGCACTTTTTAACGTGATAACACACTACCTACGTACTTCTCAAAATTCGCACACGACGTCGAAAGGTCGTAAGTTTAACCAAAGTGTCAATCGATTTACTTTGTAGATTGCTACTCCACTTATGACCCCGACCGTACTTGCCCGGATTTGACAACCTCATGCATCCTCTGGGCGCCTTATCCTCTGGGATATCACGACACATAGATACTTAGATAGAATTACACAAAAACTAAATTATTTCCTTTTTTTTCAGAGAGGACATGGAGAAGGTGAATATAAAGTTTCATGACAATGACACAGTGACATACCAACATAATAAAATCCTTCGCTTCGTTCCCGAGTTGTCGGTTGACAAAAACCAGAAACTTGTAGTGCCTAACATACCTTTACTGGTAAGTGGATTAATTTATTTATTTTTCCTTTTTTTTTATTTATTTTTTTAGTATGTAAGGATCGTAGCAGGTGGCGTTCTGTGGTTTCTGCCTACCCCCATGGGAGAAAGGCGTGAGTTTATGTATGTTTATTCAACAAACAATTTACTTTATGTCTAAATGTTTCATAATACATCAAGAAAAACATAACATCACGCCTGTAATCCCCGAAGGGTTAGGCAGAGGTGTACCCATTAGTAGGTAAACACACATTTCGCCAGTTATGTTTAAGTCCCATGTAATAGGGCTACTGCCATCGCAACATTAACATTTCTCTTGCAACATAAGGGTCCGTTTACACAGACCGGTTCGGAGAGGAGATCAGATTCTTATCACGTTGAAAACAGAGTTTTTAGTATTTGTAGTAAGGTTTATTTTTGCATGTGCACTGCTTTTGTCTTTTGTTTTAATGACAAAAGCAGTGCACATGCAAAAATAAACCTTACTGTGATTGGTTTTATACAAAGCAAAAAAAGAATTATCAAAAGAAGCAAGTCATATTTGTTTTAACAGCTTCTAATAGATACCGGACTGTTTGTATTTCGTGTGACAGAGATAACGCTCTACGAAGCCGAAATTAGCCGATTGTCTCTTTCCAAAGGTCGATGTGCAATATTTATCGCCGGACCGGTTATTAATATTTGTACACAAATCCAATGTCATAAACAACATCAAGTAAGCAAGTAGTAAAATCAGCCTTAGGATATTAAAGAAATAAATCATATTTAAATGGTTAAAATTCATAAACTATGCGCTAAGTGCACATTATTTGAGTTTTTTTCTATTGTTTTAGACTGTGACATCATTTTCTCCGAACCTTGCGAGCTGGCTCTTCAACTTACTGGTCACCGGCTTGGCGATCACGTACCGAGATCGGGCGAAACCATTCGTCCATGTAACTGCTGAGGAACTCGTGTTTGGGTAAGATATTAATAGGTCTAAAATCACAGCGTTTACAGCCCTACATGATTTCATTTTAATATTACTTCACTGTAATTTCTGTTGTTAGATTTTTAACTCTCGGCACTGAGCCGAGCGTTAAAAATCCAATAGTGCGCCAGGTGAAGTTATAATAAAATAATACTGTTTCAAGTGGGGAGGCACCCAATATGGGACGAAATCAAAGTTAATCGTTACCTTACCTATATTTTTTTTTATTAAATTACAAGTAAATTTTTTGCTTGATTTCGTTTTCCGAATTTTGTCGAAATTATTAAAATACGGGACAATTACGATGACAGTCCCGGTGACGTATGACAACTATAGAATCACATAGAATTACTCGAGTTCGCAAAAAGGTATTTTTATATTAAGAATTAACAGTTAAAATATGTTCAAAGATTGTGTTCACGTGTTTACAAATATTGGAACTGTAGACGACCGCTCTTAACATGTTATCCAATAATTTAATGGTTTAAAAGAAACAGCCCTGTGACAAACGGAGGTACAGAGAGTGAAGTCAGTGAAGTAATAGCACGGAACGCTTCGTGTGTGAGTCCGACTCGTTCTAGCTGGTTTTTCTTTCTTATTTTCTTACTAGCTTCTGCCCGCTCCGCCCGCGTCAAAGTTTGTTTCTGCATAGTCATAATGAAACATTGCTCACCCCCCAAAGCAAATAGCGTGATAATTTATAGCCTATAGACTAATTTGGCTAATGTGGAATATTCATACAAAATTTGAACAGAATCTATCCGGCAGTATTCGCGTGACAAACAAACAAACATACCGACAAAAAGACAAACAGACAAAAATTCTAAAAAAAAATTTTCCCCATTATAATCACTCCCCGAACTCTTAGCAATAATGACTCTTTTTCGAAAATATTTCATGTACAGTTTTGACTTCGCTACGATTTTATTATATCTATGTATAGACGATTTTATTATATGTATAGAAATAGAAGATGGCGACTTAATATGAACTGAATCATATTGTTTACAGATACAACGACCCATTAGTGACGTTGGCTCACTATTTCTACCCAAAAGGAAAAAGACCGAACAGCCAGATGGGTCTACTTCTTGCTGTAAGTATTACCTGACTTATTTAAACAACTAGCGACCCGCCCCGGCTTCGCACGGGTGCAATGTACAGAACCTTACTCTTTAGCCTAGTTCTGTTCTGTCTCTTGCCTGTTTGGAGGGAAGTGGAAATTATATTTTTCCTTTTCTTTTTTCTTCTTGACTGCTGAGCATGAGGTCTTGGGTTCGATTTCCAGGTCGGGCAAAGTGTTGTTGAGTTTTTCCATTAGGAATTTCTCAGTAGCAGCATCAGAGTCTGGATTTGTGCCCGATAGATGGCAAGAGACTCGCCCCCTATTACATGGGACTTAAACATAACTGGCGAAATGTGGGTGCACTAATAGGTACACCTCTGCTTAACCCTTCGGGGATTACAGGCGTGTTGTTTATGTACATTAGTCACATCTCATTAAAAATCAAATTAGTATCGCGCATTTACATAATTTATGCACAGTCAAGTAAATAAATAACTTGACAGATTGACGTGTTACGTCAATATTCCGTGTTACAACAATTTCATTCAACTGTCAAAGATTGACAGTTTAATTTTAAAACAGACATTTTAAGTAATTAATAATCAATTTGCTAAGTAATAATTTTCTTGAAGAGTCCATCGTTCATAGTAACTGTATGCCTCTGACGCAGGTAATGATTTTCCATTAAAGTAAGAGCTTTAAATCTTGTGTAAAAATAATCTATAATCTACATACTTAATATAAAATGCTTTGTCCTGAATGACTGACTGACGGATCAACGCACAGCCTAAACCGCTGATCGTAGAGACCTGAAACTTGGAAGGTGTGTTCTTTGTATGACGTAGGCGTTTGATAAGAAATGATTTTCCGAAATTCTACCCCTTAGGGGCAGGGGGTGAAAAAGGGGGGCAAAGTTTGTATAGGACAACGTGATCTACTTAAAATAATGTATAAACATTCTTTAACAGAATCGATGGAAGACGTGCTTCGTATTAAATTGACATTCATCCCCTAACGGGGTTAAAAAGTTATTATTTTTTTTTGTTAATTTTATCTTCTACGCAAACGGAGTCTAAAATACAGCCACGTGGAATCGGAGGTACAGGGAAAACCGTACTTTAAAAACCGTAAACCGTTTTTTAAAATAGGGTATAAGAAATGGACATGTCACTCGGGCAGTGTTGCCATTTTTTTCATCTACTAATTTAGTAACTTTTTTACAGAGAAACGGAACACTGGATGAAATATCTACGATGTACACTGGACAGACGCAAATGGACAGATTTGGATACATGGACAAGATTAATGGATTGGATCACCTACCTCATTGGAAGGACAGGCCATGCAACGACATACGGTTAGTCAAGTTATATTATTTTTAGGACCTAATTTCAGACATGGCAGCAGGGCCGGATTAATCGTATCGGGGCCCCTAAGCAACGCAAATCTCGGGGCCCCATTAATTTCCAAATTTTTTTTTCTATATTTACCCAATTTATTCAAAACTAGCGAACAACCCCGGCTTTGAACAGGTGAAAATTTTCAACGTTTCCGGTAGTTTTTCCAAAACAATTCTGACTGCCTTGTTGACCTAGTGGTCGCAAAGCGCGACTGCTGAGCACGAAGTCTTGGGTTCGATTCCCAGGTCGGGCAAATAGTTATTGGATTTTTCTATAAGGAATTTCTCAGTAGTAGCCACGGAGTCTGGATTTGTGCCCGGTTGATGGCGATAGACTCGGTCCCTTACATGGGACCGTGAACTTAACATATCTGGTGAAATGTGGGTATATACTAATGGGTACGCCTCTGCCTAACTCTTTGGGGATTACAGGCGTGATGATGATATGTATTTCTTTAATATGAACCTTAAAGATTACTCTGTATTTTTTAGAAAAAGCTTGTTTTTTTTTCATGATTTCAGGGTTAGTTTAGTAGTAAAAGTTGTTCATAATGATGAGTACAATGACCTCTTTACAGGTTTTTGGTAAATTAACAAATCACCCTGTGCATATTATATTCTTGAGAATTCTGTTGTTTTCCAAGCAAAATTTTTGACACATAATAAATTATTAACCTTCTATAATTATATTTCCGTAAAAATAACTAAGTATATTATACTGATCAATAATGTGATGTCAAAGTTCAACAAACAAACACGTAAGTATCTAAATAACAAACTTTATTGTGTTATTATTTTCCGATAACTCGAATCAGGTTATTTTTTAAGTTAAATTATCGACAATTGGGTAGATGACACGATTAACCAATAATTTCAAAGTCAAAGTCAAAACATTTATTTCAATTAGACCATTTACAGGCACTTTTGAATTGTCAAAGAATCGGTCAGTTAGTCAGTGAAGCTAGTTGCTCACATTTACAACAAGCTACTATAATTAAAAAATTAAAAACACGACTGCAACAAAAATTGCACATATTTGTACTTTGTTTACTCGTCAGTTTTTTTTTACGACATTTTTTATTTACAGTGTTATATATTTTTTAAATCTACTTGTCAAATTCTAGACGATAAACATAGACACGACCAGATTCATTAAAAAAATAAATAGAGGCTGGTATTAATTTACGTTTTAAAGTGACTACACCGGTTTCTTTTTATTTTTAACTAGCCTATGTTACTCGGAACGATGCAAGGATTGTAACGATACCCCATACATCTAAATCGGTTCAGGCGTTTAAAAGTTATGGTGGAATAAAGAAACTCACATACATACATACATACATACATACATACATACATTAACCCTGAACACATAACACTCCTTTTTTTTGGGGCAGTCGTGTAAAAACGAATGAAATAAATGATATTTAATTATAAATGATATTGACTGCCTCGTTGGTCTCGTGGTTGCAAAGTGTGACTGCTGAGCATGAGGTCTTGGGTTCGATTCCCAAGTCGGGCAAAGTGTTATTGGGTTTTTCCATCAGGAATATCTCAGCAGCCTCGGAATCTGGATTTGTGCCCGTTTGATGACAATAGGCTCGCCCCCTATTTCATGGGACTTAAATATAACTAGCGAAATGTGGGTGTGCTAATGGGTACACCTCTGCCTAACCCTTCGGGGATTACAGGCGTGATGTTATGCTATGTTATGATATTAAATTATATAATTCTAGCACTCTCCCCTCGACTTCATTCGCTTGATTTTCCTTACGGATCCCAATTTTTTTGATAATAAAATATCGCGTATAGCACTCAGTGATAACGTAGCTTCCAATTCGCGAAAGAATTTTCAAAATCGGTTCAGTAGATTCAGAGATTACCCCCCTACAACCTCACAAAGTTTATCTCTTTATTATATTAAGTATAGACTAAGATTTTCAGTGTAATTACTACAAATAAATCTCGGTTAATCAACCCAAACGACGGTTACCAGAGTCAACAATATTCATTAAAAAATCAATAATAATTAGCATACGTATGGGAAGTACTATTGTTTTAATTTATTGCTAAACAAAACACATAAAAATTGAGGAAAATCTTTAAATAAAACAACTCTAGTAGCATTTTTATAGCAAACAAATTACTATTTGTGTTATTTAGCGAATGACTTATGTGATTGCTTGCGCAGTTAATTATTAGTAAAATATTTGTAATGTTTTGTTATTAGTACATTTATTGTTTTATGTTATCATTGTTTTTCAAGTTAGAGGTGCTCATGGCTAATTTATAACAGCTGCACAGGCCGATCCATTAGGTTAAGGCCACGCGCCACGAAAGATGAGACTTGACAAGCGTCAGTAATGGGGAGCTTGCGCACGTATGCATGTACGAAATACACACATCAAAAGTGTCTAGGGATCAACATCCCTAACATTTGTTAGGGATGTTGATCCCTAGACACTTTTGATGTGTATAGTTATCCATAATTTGTGTATCAATTCAGAGATATTTCGATGACATTTAGATTAAAATTCTTTACAATATTATAATATTTATTACAAAATTGTGGTGTGTCAATTAAGTCTCATCTTTCGTGGCACGTCTTGTACGCTTGCCGGGGTTGGTCCGTGGATGGGTGACCATATTTACAAACCGAGACTCCTCCGTGCTTCAGAAAACACGTTAAGCCGTTGGTCCCGGCTGTCATACGTGGATCTTTGACAGTCGTTACCTTAATCAGAAGCCTGAAAGTCTGATAACCAGTCTTACCAAGGGGTATCGTATTAGACAGTTACTGAGTTGTGGAGGTCAGATAGGCAGTCGCTCCATGTAAAGTACTGGTATTCAGCTGCATCCTGTTAGACAGGACGCTGACCCCAACATAGCTGGTAAAGGCTAGGCAAAGAAGAAGATTATCACATCACTACAATGTAGTGAAACAAAGTCTTTCGCCGCGTCTGTCTTTCTGTTCCCAAAAAAACTACTGAACAGATTCTTATGCGGTTTTCACCAATAGATAGAGTGATTAACAAGGAAGGTTTACGTATATAATTTATCAAGGTTTTGTGTTAATTAGTTGAAATATAACGGTAATTGTTGTTGCCAATGTCGGAAAAAAATCAAGAAGTTTGGAGCTTTCAACAACGATTGCACCCGTGCGAAACCGGGGCGGGTCGCTAATTGGATATAAATTAATTTTATTACGTATCAAATCAAGTTTAACGATTTTATTATTTAAATAAATCATCTTGTCTGCGATTATGACTAATATGGTCGTTTTTGTCACGTGCGGAAAATCGTGACATAAACATTCAGAAAACGTTGTCTAAATTACCATTTTTACAAAAAATAAAAACGTGTTCTATTCTAAAACAGTGCTACCTCGATGTAACAAATCTGTAGGGGATTAGAAAATATTCTTTACTAGACTAACTTTTTGCCAGCGACTTCTGATATACAGGAAGACAAGCACATTCCAATTTTTTCTAGGGCATTAGATATCTTTTGAAGACACCGTTTTTGAAAAAAAAATGGTATTTGTAAAATTTTCTAAATAAAAAAGCTTTTTTACAAAAAAAGACAACCGCCTTCAAAAACTACAAAATAAAAATAACTTTAGTTTGGAAGTCGGCGGCTTTGGTTTTGTTTTTTGTTATGTAGGTATTGCCACCGACTTCCAAACTAAAGTTATTTTTATTTTGTAGTTTTTGAAGGCGGTTGTCTTTTTTTGTAAAAAAGCTTTTTATTTTTACATTTTTAGTGCTTGTGTGTTAATGTTTCAAATCCTTAATAAAAGCCCTTTCAAACAATACCTCACACGAAATATTTAATTTAGGAAAATGGTAGGAGGGGAATTGACGTACCCCCTCCCCCTCTTTCTTCAGTCAGTCATCGATACACGTATAAACAAAGCAATTTTACTTGTTACGATAGTTCTGCTGTGATCCTATGAGGAGTTCCGTTCCATATCTCCGAAGTTCATCATCAGATCATGACAATATTTCTATGGAACCTATTCGAAAGTATACTCTTTCACACAAAAAAAGAATCATCCAAATCAATTCATAATTGGCGGAGTAATCGGGTAACATACATACAAAAATGCTCACAAAATAAAAAGCACTAAACCAAATTGGATGAAATTTTTATGGGACCAAATGGCAAGTATACTGCGTCGAACAAAAAAAGAATCACACTAATCGGACTAGAAACCTCGGAGTAATCGGTGTACATACATAAAAAAAAAAAAAATAAATACCGGCGAATTGAGAACCTCCTTCGTTTTTTGAAGTCGGTTAAAAATATCAAATTGTTCTATCCGGAATTTCAATTTTGCTTGGTGAAAGTATGAAGGATTTGCAACTTCTGTTTTGAATGTTATCAATGTTTGGGGGCGAAGCTAGGCGCGCGAGTCGGGTTAAAGTTCGACGCGGCGCTTGTCCACACACATTTAATTTACTTTTTTAGGACAACTGTCTGATATCTTAACACTAGCTGTCCGCCGCGGTTACACCCGCGTCTTTGGTTACTGCTCCGCTCCCGTAGGTCGTAGCGTGATGGTATATAGCCTATAGCCTTTCTCGATAACTAATCTATCTAACACTGAAAGAATTTTTCAAATCGGACCAGTAGTTCCAGAGATTAGCGCGTTCAAACAAACAAACAAACAAACAAACAAACACTCCAGCTTTATAATATTATAAGTAAAATAAGTAAATAAGTAAATAAGTATAGATTTTAGTACTGAGTGATTCTAAAAGAAAAAATACGTATTTTATTATTTTCATTAAAAATCATAATTTGGAACCTGAAAAAAAATCTTTCTGTATTTTATTCTACGGGTACCATACATTTTTCCAAGTTACCAGCCTATGTGCTATTACTGACTGAAAGATTGATAATCGTGCCTACAACTTCACGCGTGAAGTTGAAGGCACGACTGCATACAGTTGATATTGACTTCTCTCGACTGCAAGCTGACCGCGTGAAGTTGAAGGCACGACTGCATACAGTTGATATTGACTTCTCTCGACTGCAAGCTGACCGCGTGAAGTTGAAGGCACGACTGCATACAGTTGATATTGACTTCTCTCGACTGCAAGCTGACCGCGTGAAGTTGAAGGCACGACTGCATACAGTTGATATTGACTTCTCTCGACTGCAAGCCGACCGCGTGAAGTTGAAGGCACGACTGCATACAGTTGATATTGACTTCTCTCGACTGCAAGCCGACCGCGTGAAGTTGAAGGCACGACTGCATACAGTTGATATTGACTTCTCTCGACTGCAAGCCGACCGCGTGAAGTTGAAGGCACGACTGCATACAGTTGATATTGACTTCTCTCGACTGCAAGCCGACCGCGTGAAGTTGAAGGCACGACTGCATACAGTTGATATTGACTTCTCTCGACTGCAGCCGACCGCGTGCAGTTGGTATCATGACTGCACGAAGTCGAACGTACAACTGCATGCAGTTGAATATAGAGACTGCGTGCGGTTGTTTTGGTGTAGTCCGTGTGATAGCGGCCTAAAGTACGACCCGTACGAGTCGCCGACTACGAAAGTAGCTTTACCGATTAGTCGGTGCATCCCTAGAAAATAGGTAACAATAAGATAACGTTCATTTCTTAGAAAAGACTTATTGACGTCAAACACAATGATAATAAATAAAAATATAAAATATTTAAACACCGCACGACAATGGCGTTCAAATATTAATTTTACGTCGTTCCGAGGTCAGGTAATTTTCCTTTTAACAATAGTTATAACCTTAACAAGAAAATCAATAATAATGTGCAAATATTTTAAAGTAAGTCTTTTACAGAAATTATCACTTACCGGTGACCTTTCGAAAGATTTTTTTCTTGAGAAAAAGGCATGAAATATGTTCGTCATCTTACAACAGGGATGCTGCGGATATGAAGTTTCGAACGTAAACCTTCCTCTTGAACCACTCTATCTATTGATGAAAACCGCATTAAAATCCGTTGCGTAGTTTAAAACATCTAAGCATACAGACGATGGGAAGCGAAAAAAAAAAAGGGATAAATTCGTTTTTTCTTTTCTAAAAAAAAAACGTCTCGCCTCGTTGGTCTAGTGGTCGTAAACTGCTGAGCATGAGGTCTTCGGTTCGATTCCCAGGTCGGGCAAAGTGTTATTGGGTTTTTCCACCAGGAATTTCTCAGTAGCAGCCTCGGAGTCTGGATTTGTGCCCGGTTGATGGCAATAGGTTCGCCGGGACTTAAACATAACTGGCGAAATGTGGGTGTACTTATAGGTACACCTCTGCCTAGCCCTTCGGGGAAAGCAGGCGTAATGTTATGTTTTATTATGTTTATTCTAAATAAGACATTTAGATAATGTTTAAATTCGTTCGAATTCAGCTGTAACACAATTTTTTGAAAATGTCCTTAACTAACTTTTTACCCGACTACGGCAAAGCCAAAAGGAGGGTTATGATTTTGACCGGTATGTATGTATGTTTGTATGTATGTTTGTTTGTTCCCTCGTAACTTCTAAACTACTTATCATTACATGACAAATGAGGTGTCGTTAGAAGCGTCTCAGTTGTCCGCTGGTTATAGGGTAGGTGACGGTGAGGTGACGGTCACCAAATCCAATATGGCGCCCTCCAGGGGATGTGAAGTAGTAATCGAAATAAAAAATATTTTCGCACAGTATCGACATGGATATCAAATTAAAGGGCTTGATGAGCACATTTGAAATATATATACATTATATAGCTTTTACTAGCTACTTTGCCTGTTTTTATCAGTGTCAACATGGGTATCAAATGAAAAGGCTTAATGAGTACATTTGAAATTCACTCGCTACTTTGCTTTTATTAGACCTATGTATCCTGCAGATGTGTAGGAAGTTTCATTAAAATCGGTTCATTCATTTCGTAAAATAAAGACTTGAAATTTTATATGAAATGGCGTACGGCGTAAACGCATCTAAAGAACCAAAAGATGGTTGAGCTAGATGGTGCTGATCCATGCGTCATGCTCGTGAACGAGTGCTGTCAGTTGGGATTGGTCATCTCTTATCTGCTATGGCTTACATCTTTATTTTTGTTATTTTTAACTACTGTTTTATATTCATCTTCATTGTCATCACTTGTAAAATCAACAAGAATAATGTAACCAGGATTTTGTAAAAACCTAATTTAAAAGAGTGCCGTGGAGTTTCTTGCTCGTTCTTCTCCATAGAGGCCTACCTCCGTTTTGGAACAAGCAACTAGCTTCAGCTTTTGGACTAACTGACCGACTCCTTGACAATTCAAAATTGCCTGTAAATGGTCTAATTGAACTAAAAGTTTTGACTTTGACTTTGACTTTGATCAACACTGCAAGTTTCGTTATCATATTTTCCTCTACCATAACTCAACTACGTGCGTTTTCTTTAAATAAATAAACTCGAACGTACTAAGAATACATTATTAGCAACTAATATTTGTTCTGCAAACATAACGTCGCACAAGGTAGGGGTCAATCTGCTATTGTAAACACAGCCTTACGATGCGTGTCAATTGTGGATCATTTACACAGGGAGATATTCTCGCCCTCAACAATATTCTCAATACAGACTAGCCCCCTATTACATAGGATTTAATACTACTGGGTGTAGGTACTAATGGGTACACCTCTGCCTAACCCTTCGGGGATTACAGGCGTGATGTTATGTAGAGACTAGCCAAGTCAATCAATCTGCCTAGCCTTTTCCCAACTACGTTGGGGTCGGCTTCCAGTCTAAACGAATGCAGCAGAATACCAATATTTTACATGGAGCGACTGCCTATCAGACCTCCACCACCCACCCGTGGTTGTCGAACTTTCAGGCTTCTGACGACCTGTAACGACTGTCAAAATTCCACGTATGACAGCCGGGACCAACCACGGAAGAGTCTCGGTGTGTAAAGATGGTCTCCCAAGGACCAACCCCTTTTTTTTCGTGGGGAAATCCTCATGGACTGCCTCCACCTCGGGGAAGGCGGAGGGGTGTGTCGGACTCTTACCTACTAAAACCCCACGGTGTTCCTCCAATTACCTTTTGCCGGGGCACGGGGGCGCTCAGAGCATTCTTCCGCACCCCGGCAGGTATTACCCCGCCACAAGGCGGGTCCCGCCACCCGGTGCAGCCATCGCTCACTGGCCGCACTGACTTCAACAAGGCGCGCCGGGAACACCACGCGCGCCTTACTCTCAGGCCTGTCTCTGTTCGGGCCACGGACTGCCCCCAAGCCCGCCGCCCGCAGGCCCTATCTCGGAGATCACGGACCAACCCCGGCAAGCGTAGCTTAACCTGACGGATCGACCCGTGCGGCTGTTATTACTTAGCCATGATACGATATTATAGCACGCAGGAGATATTATAGTGCACAAGTGTGTGCGCAAACACAGCTGCACTCCCTCTGCCCTCACTCTCATAGTGCGGTGGCACGGTGCGACACGACCGGGGAGAGATCAGGCGCAGGACTAATGCTGGCCATCCACGATCATTCCTATCGTCCAATCGGCATGACGCTGCAGGCATGATCCAATCTGCAGTTCGTCTATATACACCACCCACGATCAATTTAAATTGTCCAATCGGCAGCGACGTTCAGTTGAAAAGTTCCAGCAGAGTGGTGCAAACAGTGGCTAATGAAAAAAAAACAGTTTTCTCATACAAATTTATTAAAAGAATTGAGGGCTGCGCCTCAAGATTATCTACGATCGCGCAGACCGCCATCCACGGTCCAATCGGAATGATCATGCCAAAAGAATTGAAATTCGATTATGCCGTCAATTATAACTGTCATGCCAATCCACTCCCACACACGGTCAATTCTAACTGATCCAATCGGTAGCGTCATGCCGATTGGACGATAGGAAGGATCGTGGATGGCCGGCATTAAGGCTTTACGTGCTTGCCGAAGCATGGAGGTGTCACATCACCAACTCGTTACTGAGAAATATAGATAACTAGTCTTACCAAGGGGAATAGTATTACCCAGTTAACAACCCAAGTTGTGGAGGTCACATATTTTGGAACTTAAAACGTTGTACTTTAGGCACCTCGGTCTCAAGTCGTTTGTTGGTCCCGTTCCGACCGAACATTTGATGACCTTCCTCAAGGAAGAGTTTTGGCCGAAAGGTGTGCTGTATCGACGTTTTCGCGGCCAGCTACGCGACACTTCGCAGCGTAACACGAAGCCGACCCTTCGTGTGCAGTAGTTTTTAAAAGTTTATTATATAAAATTAGTAGTTTATAGTTATTGTACCTATTTATGTATTTGTGTTTTATGGGCCATATAGTTGCCTGAAATAAAGGTTTATTATTATTATAGAGTCGGTTTATTTTTATATGAAGTTCATAGATTTCACTTGGTACTTAGTCTTAAAGGTCTAAAAATTATTGTGGTAAGCATTTAAATTGTACCCGATAATAAATCACCTGTCATGTTACTCGCTTCACGCCGAGCGAGAAACTGTCTTCCTGTAAACGAGCTTTTTCGGCAAAACCTGTCACATATCACAGATAAACGGATATGATATAATATCGCTAATAATACTAGTTTCCTAAATCGTTTCCTGTTTCCGACAAAATGGCGGAATTAGGTCAATGTCGTGTTTTTTATGTTATTTATTTATTTTGTGTCACAATGGCCCAAGGTTAAGACGCCAACCTCTCAAGTATGAGGCTGCAGGTTCAATATTAAATACCCATGTGACTTGTTCAATTCATATTTACTTTTAAGTTTATCTTGGACATCACTGACATCTGTGAAGGAAACCTGAGCGTGAGGTCTTGTTGTTCGATTCCCAGGTCAGGCAAAGTGTCATTGGGTTTTTCCATCAGGAATTTCTCAGTAGCAGCTTCGGAGTCTGGATTTCTGCCCGGTTGGCAATAGGCTCGCCCCCTATTATATGGGACTTAAACGTGGGTGCACTAATGCGTACACGTCTGCCTAACCCTCCGGGGATTACCGACGTGATGATATGTGTGTTCTCCTATAACTTACCATCTCTTTCTTTATTTCCAGTGCATCCGAAGGTTCCTTCTTCCCACCACGATCGGTGACCAAATCTGATATAGTCCACGTGTATGACAAGGATCTCTGCAGAATCCTGCCTCTACAATACAGAGAAGATGTTTACAAAGATGGTAAGAGTATATCCATATAAAATGCTTTGTCCTGAATAACTGACTGACGGATCAACGCACAGCCTAAACCGCTGATCGTAGAGACCTGAAACTTGGAGGGTGTGTTCTTTATATGACGTAGGTATCCGATAAGGAAGGATTTTCTGAAATTCTATACCTTAGGGGGTGAAAAAGAGGGGCAAAGTTTATATGGGACAACGTGATTCTCGTAATTATAATATCGTCTCCTTATAATATCTTATAAGGAGTAACTTAGGCTTAAACTAGTTCAACATAAAGAGAGACTAGCACAAGCCACAATGCTATAGGATAGTCGTCATAAATCATCCCCCCTTAAAATGTAGGGGAGGTATTCTAGAAATAAACTTTTTTTTATTTTAACACTTTCTCGGCGTGTTATACAGGGTTATTTTTAAAACACCAGAAACCTGAAAAAGGGTCGTTGTACTCATCATTATAAACAACTTTTTCTATGGGACCAAACCTGAAATCATAAAAAAAACAGCTGTTCCCTACAAAAATGCTATACAACACAAACATAATGTATGAAACAGCTGTTTTTTTTTTTCATGATTTCGGGTTGGTTCCGTAGAAAAAGATGTTCATAATGATGAGTACAATAACTCCTTTTCAGGTTTCTGATGTTTTAAACATGACACTGTATACATAATATCCATGTCATATAGTACTAGGAGTCTTTGAGATAATCCACAAACAGACAGACAAACGGACACGGCGAAACTGTAAGGGTTTCTTGTTAACCACGGATCCCTAAAAAGGTGTTCAACCTAAAAGGCTGCAAGTTGTAGTACATTTCCGTCAATGATCAGTCACTTTTGACATGACAGCCGCGCGGTCCCGCAATGTACTTACCTTAAATCGCACGATATTTCTTGCATCGTCTAAATGAGGCTTAGCGATCATAACCTCTTTTTCTATTTCAGGCATCAAAACAGGTCTTTATACCCCACCTGCTTCGACCTTTGAGAGTGCAGACGTGAACCCTGACAACCAGTGCTACTACCCTGGCGAAAAGTGCCCTCCGAGAGGACTGCAGAACATCAGCCCTTGTCAATACAGTAAGTGTACAACGCCATCTATGTTGCTTTTTGAAAACTAAACTTGATGATCCTGTATTTATTAATGACTAGCTTTTGCCCGCGACTTCGTCCGCGCATATGTCGGTTATCGCGGACGCAGACGAAGTCGAAGTCGAATAAAAAGTAGCCTATGTCCTTTGTTGGGGTTCACACTTACCCTGTACCAAATTTCACACAAATCGGTTCAGTGGTTTAGGCGTGAAGAAAAGACAGACAGACAGACAGAGTTACTTTCGCATTTATAATATTAGTTAGGATTATTACACGACTGCCCCAAAAAAAGGAGTGTTATGTGTTCAGGGTTAATGTATGTATGTATGTCAGCTTCTTTATTCCACCATAACTTTTAAATGCCTGGACCGATTTAGATGTATGGGGTATCGATACAATCCCTGCATCTTTCCGAGTAACATAGGCTAGTAAAAAATAAAAAGAAACCGGTGTTGTCACTTTAAAACGTAAATTAATACCAGCCTCAATTATTTTTTTTTATGACTCTGGTCGTGTCTATGTTTATCGTCTAGAATTTGACGAGTAGATTTAAAAAATATATAACACTGTAAATAGAAAAGTCGTAAAAATATGTGCAATTTTTGCAGTCGTGTTTTTTATTTTTTTAATTATAGTAGCTTGTTGTATACTTACCCGGCTTCGCACGGGTGCAATGTAGATACATAAACCTTCCTCTTGAATCACTTTATCTATTGATGAAAACCGCATTAAAATCCATTGCGGAGTTTTAAAGATCTGCGTACAGACGGCAGGAAACGACTAAAATGTTAGTGAGAACATTAAAAAAATGATTTTACTATAGAAATAGATATTTTTAATTCTCTTTTTTTTACAAGCTTTTATTTAGCTTGCACTGTTCGTATGTAAGTTGTCCTTTTAAAAGCAAACCATTTTTCGACCATTTGTTGTTATCCGATTGAGCTTTTTTGCATACACCTTTAGTTCTGATGACAATACAATGTCCAATACTCAACATTAAATAGTTTTAAAATAAAGCTTGTTTTTTAAAATATTTTGTAATTTTGTTATTACATCCAAGCTATAATTTCTCCTCTTTCTGTTTCAGACGCACCGGTATATCTCTCTTTCCCTCATTTCTACGACGCAGATCCGACTTTATTGCTGCCCTTCGATGGTCTGAAGCCAGACAAGAAGAAGCATGAAACCTACTTCATGATACAACCGGTAAGACACTAATATCACGCCTGCTTTCATATAGGTGATGGGCAGAGGCAGTGGAGGATCCAGTTTTATCGTTTGGGAGGGTTTTTAGCCAAGTAAAAAAGCACAGAACATTTGGAAAATACTTCTTATTAAGTTACGAGCGTTTACGCCGCATTTCGCACAAACTTTCAAAGTCCTTATTTTTGGAAATGAATGAACCGATTTTAATGAAATTTCCTACACTTAAGCAGGATACATGGGTCTAAAAAGTTAGTTTTTGAGACATTTTCGAAATGTCTTAAGTATTAAAAAAAAGTTAATTGAAATCTCTGTTTTTATGGAAAACTTGAATTCGGTTGCATTTAGCTGTAACGCAATTTATCTGAAATGTTCTCAGCTAACTTTTTAGACTTTATTTATCCAGCTTATCAAGTCATAATCTACATCCATACAAAGTTTCATTCAAATAAGTTCAGCCGTTACGATGTGATCGTGCAACAAACATACAAACTTTTATTCTAACTGTTTCTTTTTCTTTCAGAAAATTGGAGTACCCTTGGAAGGCTTCGTGAGAGTACAACTGAACCTGAAGGTAGACCGTGCCCCGAACATACCAATTAACAACATAAACAACTTTCCTGACACAATCTTCCCTGTTATGTGGATTGAAGAAGTGAGTACATCATCATTTGCCAAACTTTTTTCCAACTATGTTGGGGTCGGCTTCCAGTTTAACAGGATGCAGCTGAATACCAGTATTTTACATGGTGCTGTGGCTATCTTTAGGGAAGGCCTATATCCAGCAGTGGACATCGTTCTGCTGAAATGATAATAAGGGTCCGTTCACACAGACCGGCTCGGAGAGCATCGGTGCGCATTTTTCTTTTCACACAGACCGGACGCAATCGGAGCCGATCGGCTGCGCGAACGAGAAAATGTACGCGATCGGAGCCGGTCGGCTCCTCTTATTATTTCACACCAAGCCCGTTCAAGCATTCTTAATGACAAAAGCAGTGCACATGCAAAAATAAACCTTACTACAAATACTAAAAACTCTGTGTAAGAATCTGCTCTCCTCTCCGAGCCGGTCTGTGTGAACGGACCCTACTGCTACCAAAATATATCAGTATTTAACTTATTGTAACCCCATTAAAAAGCAGTTATTGGCGACTCGCCAAAACATAGTGTTACCAAGTAGAAAATGGCATTTTAAAGGGAAAACCTCCTCGACATATTGACAGACATACTTGGCCATCCATTTTACGCAGTTCATCACTTTCATTTACTTTCGCTTGACAAACGTTAAATATAACTACAAAGTAGACTTTCTTGGTAAACGGTTATTTTAGTACCTACTAGTTACTAGTGGTCGCAAAACACGACTGTTGAGCATGAGGTCTTGGGTTCAATTCCTAGGTCGGGAAAAGTGTTATTGGGTTTTTCCATCAGGAATTTCTCGGTAGCAGCTTCGGTGTCTGGATTTGTGAACGGTAGATGGCAGGCTCGCCCCTTATTACATGGGACTTAAATATAACTGGCGAAATATGGGTGTACTAATGGGTACACCACTGCCTAACCCTTCGGGGATTACAGGAGTGATAAAAGGACAACTGTAGATCCGACTGAATAGCCACAATAAAACTAACCCACACTAAAAGTTATATGGGACTGCCCATAGATCTATACAAGTCAGTGATATTAACACTCAATATCTTTTCCTTCCAGGGCATCCACGAGCTGACAACGCCAATCTTGCGATGGATCTACATCGCCACCACCTTGGGACCAATCATCGCTCCCGTCATTACTTGCTCCATGATCCTAATCGGTTTCCTGACCCTCGCCTACGTCTTCATAAAAGCGTACAAAAGCTTAGTTATCGGTCAGAATTCACTTGAAATCGTCGAGTTAGGACGACAAACTATTAGAAGAAGTTCGACTTTAATTATCAACGGGTCTCACAAAATGTTGCCAGCTCGAGAATCTGCATATATATCGTTAAATCAATACGGAGATAAAGTACAAGAGCTCAGTTATGTTAAAGCTGATAGCAGTTTAGAGTTTAAGAATGTTTTGCGAAGTGATTTCGTGAAATCAACGTTTAGTGACACTGAAAGGGAATCGTTGATTCGGTCAGATAATAGTTTTATTCTATCGGAACATAGGCATAATCATGATTAGAAGGTGTAGGCATGTTTAGATTTATTCGCTGTCTCCCTCAGTTATTCCCAGTGGGTCTGTGATTTCACTTTGCTTTTGTCAGAGTTGTTGGAATTCTGACAGTTCTAAATTACACCGGAGTAAAAGGAAATGTCTTGTATTTGTCAATGTACTGTTTTGTTATACTGACAGACGAACAAATAGTAATTTAAAGTTATTTAAAGGTAAGCAGTGAACCGTTAAAAAAGTTAAACAAGTGAAAAACGTATTATAACAGAACAAATTAGTTTTAAACAATCCCTTGTCAACTCTGACAAGAACAAAGTGACTGACAAAAGCAAAGTGTTGCCAATAAAAATATTGTATGTCAGGGTATTAAATACTATATTTTTCTAAACGCTTCTGGGGGACGGCTGTACCACAAACTGACAATGGTATCTACAGTTACAAAAAAGAAAATTATGACGTCGTCATTTTTCAATCACGTGACTTTATGATTGTCACTTATTTAAAGAACTAATAACAACTATGTTGCACGAAGTGGACTTCTTTACACTTAGCATTATACACAAACAGTTTTAGAAGTTGCAGGGCTATTAACATCTCTGTATAATAACATATTTTATACACAACTTTAAAAAAGAAATTACAAATAGTGTATTCTATCTCATCTGTCGACTGTACAATGAAAGGAAATAGGAAAAATGTTTTGTAAATATCTTTCTTCACGACATCAGAAAACTATAAAAAAAGGAAAAAAATCGGCCCCAAAACTCAGCCTGCTAGTAAATCATTAAACATTTAATAAGAGCTTTTTCTTCAGTATAGCGTCGCATATATACGCGA
Source organism: Hoplodrina blanda (assembly GCA_949316365.1). Classification (NCBI taxonomy): domain Eukaryota; kingdom Metazoa; phylum Arthropoda; class Insecta; order Lepidoptera; family Noctuidae; genus Hoplodrina; species Hoplodrina blanda. The sequence goes on along the minus strand of OX438574.1, from coordinate 6,799,488 downwards.
CGCTGTCCATAGGCGGCGGTAACCACCTACCATCCAACCCCCCAGAAAATTGTACCTTGTCCGTTCTGTGGTTCATAGGCTATTTTAACTTTATATAGGGTTGTGTCGACGACTGATTGTAAAGAATTCCGATTTTAATGGAGTTCGCTTAGCTTTTAAAGGAATATTTGCTCATGAATTGTTTTCTGTCTTAAATGTAGCTGAGAAATTCAGTTGGTGAAGTGTCCGTGGAGCTTCTTGCTCGTTCATCTCCATATAGATCTACTTACGTTTTGGAACGAGCAACTAGCTTCAACTTTCTGACTAACTGACCGACTCCTTGACAATTCTAAAGTGTCTGTTTAGTTGAAATTGAATAAATTATAAATAGCTAAATTGATGTTTTTAATTATGACAATAATAATTGTCATAATTCAAAACATTTTTTGCAAGCATTTTTCTGAAAGAAATTATATCGCATAATGACAGAGTTATATGCCCTTACCTTTGTATATTTTGATTTTTGGGGCAAAATAGGCCTTTATCAATTATAGAACGCGCATAATATATCATAATAAGCATAATAATTATATTTCTAGTTTGAGAGTCTATCACAAATAATCACTATTGATTGCAGACAAAATTCTGACAAATAAAAAGTCAACTTTACCATTGTCAAAGAACTTAGTTCTACATTAAAGACAGAAAATAAAACTAAAAAAAATATTGGCCAAAATATCTTTAAAAATTGCCTTAAAATTCTTTAAAAGATACGTAAATAAAAATTGTAATGTAATACTTATTTAGTACCTACTTGCCAACAAAAACTAAATTGGTCTGAAAGGCCAGGGCTCCAATTTTAAAAGATTTTTTGTTCGAAAATATTATGGGAAGTGTATTATAAAAATTCTAAAAACACAAATCGTCGTTGATAGTCCAATACCGCCTTAAAACCATAATTATGAACTGATAGGTATTAGGTCGTCAGATATAGTTGAAGTTTTCTTAGAAACCGAGAGATGTTTTCGATTAAAACTTAACTCAATTAATGAACTGTTTAGTAAATACTTTTTAAATTAAATTACATTTGAATACATCCATCGGTTTCTAAGAAAACTTCAACTATATCTGACGACCCTGCATACCTATCTCTTTTGTTGACTGTACAAAAAAGTAATAAATAATTTCAGACTCGGAGTCTGGATTCGTGCCCGGTTGATAGCAATAGTCTCGCCCCCTATTACATGGGACTTAAACATAACTGGCGAAATGTGGGTGTACTAATGAGTACACTTGTGCCTAACCCTTAGAAGATAACAGGCGTGAAGTTATGTTATGTAAAATCTGTGAAAGTGTACATTGTATCTACGTGGTATTTAATTATGTTAGTTGACGGTTTGGACTATCAACGACGAAATTACATTCCTTCCTAAAAAATGTGCTCAAATAATATTCTACTTATTTAATTAATCTTATACTACTTCTTACCTACAAATTCTGAAACGACACTTCAATAAATTTAATTCAATGTATTACTTTCAAACATTTTTCGTTTGTTCAATGTCTTTTTTATTCCAAAATTATTTTATTGTATTTATAAGAACGAACAAAATGTTTGAAATTCAAAAAATGTATTGTTTTGAAAATTATAATGAGATTAAAAAATATATAAGATTATGATCACTTGATACTATATTAGGCTAGTTGACACCACAATCAATTGACGTACTTTTTATGACCTGTCAAAACGCGATTCTCCCATAGTTAAGGATATGGCAATACCGGCCTGTGACGTCACTTATTTGACAACTCAATTGTTTAACTATTTATTGATTTAAAAGCCACAAAAAATCTAATTTTACAGTAAATTTAAAATTAATCGGGTTTTCAAGGCTATAATAAGGGTCAGTTCACACCGAGACGCGACGCGACGCGACGCTGCGTGCACACTTTAAAAGAGCGACTCAAAATATAACTTTATTTTCTACACGAAAAGATACACATTTCATTGTGAGAATTTAGAATACGTTACACCACGCAGCACTACGTCGCGATGCGTCGCTCTACGCCGTGCTGCGCCGCGCTGCGCCGCGCGGCGCCGCGAGACGCATCGCGACGCAGCGGTGAATCGCCGGTACGCGCGACGTGCAAGAGTGGCGACGTTGCGATGCGTCTCGCGGCGGCGCGCGGCGCAGCGCGGCGCAGCGTGAAGTCACTGGCCTCTTCAAGCATCGTCACGTTGCGTCGCGTCGCGTCGCGTCTCGGTGTGAACTGACCCTAAAGCGTTTTTTTAAAGAAGTTATATGTCTTGGAATTATTGTGGTGTAAACAATCCAATTAAAACTATGCAATTTATGCACCCAACGACTATGTGTTGCGACACAATCGCTCAACAGTTGCGCTGCACACAGTCAACAAAACAACATGGCTGGATTCTACCAAACATCAACTATTTAGTCGAAAGACAAAATAGTCGACAAATTAGTCGATTAAAAAAATCGACTAATTTGTCTTTTCCAACCAAACTGAATTAGAGTTTAGCAAAGCTTTAAATGTATAAAGACTTCTTTTTTATCGATAAAATAATTATATTTTTATTATAAAAGGATAAAAGGTGGTTCTATAAATGTTTTTATACGAATTTTAGATAATAATTGTAAATAATAGTTAAGGAATTTTGTATCTAAATAATTATATTGTTCAATAAAAATATTGTAAATTTTAATTGTATTTTTGTTTTAAACTTACCTTTCCGGTTCTGTATCCAGTGCAAATAGGACCCTAATACTAAGCTGCTATTTACCGTCTGTTAGTCAACGGGCTGTATCTCATGAACCTTAATAGGTACAAAGTTGACATTTCCACAGTATGTACAGTCAGCAACAAAAGTCGATTAACAATGTCACTTTATTATATCCTTTAAATAGCCACTAAAAACTCATTGCACTACTTCTCAGTATTTCAGGCAATAGCTAAGGGCTTATTATATCTTAATTGTATATTCATTTCGTATTTCCTTTATTATTGTGCTCAACAATTAGGATTCTTTTTTTAAATGTTAATCGACTTTTGTTGCTGACTGTACCTATTTTTTATTGCAGCTATTTCTTCTTTATCGTGTGGGCAGTAAGGTCTTATCTACGACCCCGCACACCCTAGTGTCAGAGTTTCTAAACCGCCTCAAGGGCCTCTGACATGGTTTGAGTGGGACAGTAATAGGCTGGTATAAGTCCAGGTTTCCAATGCAGCAATAACAACAAATAATTTATGAACAAAACACACACAATAGCTCCTGGCTAAGTAATAACAGCCGCACGGGTTTATCCATCAGGTTAAGCTACGCTTGCCGGGGTTGGTGCGCGGATTGGTGACCATCTTTACACATCGAGACTCCTCCGTGCCTCGGAAAGCACGATAAGCCGTCGGTCCCGGCTGTCATACGTGGATCTTTGACAGTCATTACGGGTCGTCAGAAAGTCTGTCGAGTCTTACCAAGGGGTATCGTATTACCCAGCTACTGGGTTGTGGAGGTCAGATAGGCAGTCGCTCCATGTAAAATACTGGTATTCAGCTGCATCCGGTTAGACTGGAAGCCGACCCCAACATAGTTGGAAAAAGGCTAGGCAGATTGATTGATTTGTGACAAAATAAAAAACAAAAAATTCAGCCTAAAAATTATTTTATTGACTAGCAAAAATTATGCTGTACCATAAAGTATAACATTGAAGTTATTCTTAATACTAAACAAGCGCATATAACTATTGTATACTAGTTCTGGACTTGACTTCAAATTACGGCTCTTGGAATAAGTGGGAAGGTAGCCCACAGTTGGGCAAAATATTATTGTTGGGGAAAAATGGACGCCTCGATCGAAAAAAAATTTTTTTCTGATTTTATCCGGATAATATACTTATTGACTGATCAATCTGTGTAATGGTTATGTAATTTGAATTAAGTATGTACATAAATGTACGTAGGTACCCTTTTTAATTTACTCTAACTTTCTGAGTTGTATACTTAATCAATACTTTTGTATAATCAATTATTCTCAATATGTAAAACAAAAACATTAATATAATTAGCCCATACTGTCCCACTGCTGGGCAAAGACTTAAACTCCATTCCTTCATCGATCGCAACTTTGCGCTACATTCTAATACTAATATTTAAATGGCAATATTTTACGTATTTTTTTACAATAAAACTTAACGCAACGAAAATAATCAAGGCGTCAATTTTTCCATAAACAAATCACGGCCTACTTTGGCCTGTAATTGGCCTCACACGGCCTCTTATGGCCTACTACGACCACTTTAGGCCCACAGGCCTCATTTAACGCTAATTACTGGCGATTATTCCAAGTCACAGTTTCGTTACATTTAAAAATATCACTACGCGATGTATAAGTATACTGTATAATATGTACTAATACATAATTATCATAATATTATTCATAAAAAAATCTTATTTTTTTTTTATAACGTCACCTTCCTTTTACGTATATCCGTTTCTTCGTATAACAGAGTAATCACTGTTTCTTTCTTTCTTTTTTATTTGGTAAACTGGAGTTAGGGAAAATTTTCGAATCGATAAAAAAAAAATGTAGTACAGTAAGAATACAAATGAATTTTAAAAAAATGCGTGAAATAAATTCGAATCTCTTGTTGGCTCGGGTAAAACGAGGCAGCGTAGTGTCCCACGCGCAACCCCTTTTGACGTTGTGGGGGGAGTCTCCCGTCTCCCACCCCGTTTTAGATGCAAATTGACAATCTCAACTTTTTATGACTTGCTAAAACGCGATTCCCCCATAGATTTTGTATAGCAAAAGTATACTGTAACGTCACTTATTTGATAACTATTTATTGACTAAAAATCTCAAAATCCAATATCCCTGTTAATTGAAAATTTATATGGTTTTCAGAGTAAAAATTGTGGTTTTTTTTTTACCAACTAACCAATAATTATTGGTGTGAAGTACCCAATTCTGATTTTATACTTTAGGATTTGATATTATTTTTTGTTAGCCTTTTCTGTCCCACTCCTAGGCAACATTCACGTTTGCGTGCTTCATTCCTTTAGTCTTGGAGGACCCCAACCAGTTCGTCCCGCCATCATACTTTAATCATTTTATAATTGATGAAAGAAGCTGACAAAAGAAATTTGTGTGCTGTAAAAAAATTTTGAACGTTTTTTTTCCATCATGGCGGAATATTAAAGAAAAAAATCCAAAAAATAAAGTGAAATAATTTCCATAACTCCAGTTTATTAATCCATTCTTAAGATCAAAAAATATCGTATTTATACTACGATTATTTAACTTAATATTTTAACATTACTTCCAAATTGTACCACCGTGGCGCCACTTTAGCAAAAATTTTAGGAAGACTTCATGTATGCAAGACTTGCATATTGTAAATATCAACTAGCAAAGAGATTAAAAAAAAATTTAGTTTTTTTTGCTACTTTTACCTAGTTTGTGGACTAAAGTTGAGAAAAATATAAAAAAAATTAAACTAATTTAGTTTTTTTTTTTTTCAATTACTAATTTTTAGCGCCTCATTGGTAAAATCTAGAATTCTAAATTGGAAGTCCGTTTTAAAAAACATTGCTTAAAACAAATATCATATTATTGTATTTCTTACGATATTTTTTAATCTACAACCATTAACTTTTCCCGCCATCGCTTTATAACTAAATAGAGATGTGAAATGAATAATCGACTAAAAATTAACCGACTAATAATACGTACAACAGACTAAGTAATGCATACTTGGCAAAGACTTTACCCTTTTCAACTTTCAACTTTTTAAATGTAATCGTATCATGCATGTGAATCTGACATCGGTGAAGGAAAATATCGTGAGAAAACCTAGACTAGACCTACAATTAATATAATGTAAGTATGAAATCACCTATCCGCCTTGAGCAAGCGTGGTGATCAATGTTCGTGCCTTCTCTGTATGAGAAGAGGTCTTTGCCGTATAGTGGGATGGTAATATTCTGGTATTATTATTGAATAATAAGACCTAATGGTATTATCATAAATCTTACTATTAAATAACTTTAACTTAATAACATATTCTTCTGAATAATAAAACGAAATGTTCCATTTCTAGACTTTCTTTGCCAAGCTGTCAGTTGTTAGTGATGGAATAACAAACTATATTTTTAGTCGATTATTCGATAAACATTCTTTGACTAAATTTTAAATGTCAATTACGATTTTAATACTTTTTTTCGCGTATACAATTTTGGATTGAACGTTTAAGTTTTTTGAAGTATACTATAATTAAGGGAATCGTATATTTTACAATCGTATATTCGTTTTTTTATTACTTAAGAGCTAGGTCGGTTGCTGTGGAGTTACCGATATTGTTGTACTAAAAGTTGTGAGAAAAATTGAAATCACATTTAAGAAAAATACATAAAAAATAATGGTCATTTTTCACTTAAAATCTAACTTAGAAATAAATTACAGGAAACAGTTATATTTCTTAATAATTAGCTGCTTTTTATACAAAATAAACGACACAATATTTTCAACTAACTTAATTCTATACTGTTTGTATTTTAGGCGATTTTTGCTGAAAAACTAAAAAAAAACTAATTTAGTTTTAAATCAGTTCTTAATATCAGTTCTCCACATCAACCACAGAAAAACTAATACTAATATGGCTGTGTAAGTAAATTAAAGGAAATCAACAATGAGTATATTTCAAAACTAATTAGTTTTTTTTTTATAAATAAATAGATACAATATTTCAGTGGACGGTTTTATTCTAGTGTTTGAATGTAGAAAATATTCTTAGTATCTATTTCTGTCAGTCGGTCAAATGGGAGAAGAAATTAATGTGTTTAAATTGTTTGATTCACAACCGGCTTTAAAATTGACAAAACGCTAAAAATAAAATGGCCTCTTTGAGGGCGCCTAGAGCTTTCTTTTTGCTAGCCCGCTTTTGGTAAAATCGCTTTGTAAAGTTAAAATATGATACAAAAACAATATGCGATTTTTGCGATCAGTAAATGCGAAAGTTTATTATTTTACATTATTTTAGTTTAGACTAAAGCGGGTTTGCCAAAAACGAGTTGTGTTCTTTAGTATAAATCTTTTTACTTGTTTTTTGAACAAATAATGTCAATTTTTAGTTCGCTTTTACGTAGCGTCAATTAGTTTTTGCATTGACTAAACTTAGTTGGAAAGACAAAGACAGTTTAGTTTTAAATTAAACTTTAGCTCATCAGCCAAAAATGTGTAGTATTCCAATCAATCGACATATTTTTTAAGAGCTGTCAAAATGCGATTCATCCAAAGATTTTATATTAGTCATTAGCAAACTGTGGCGACACTTATTTGCCAACTCAATTGACTAATTAGATTTACTTCAAAGCACTTTTTAGAGTAGTTTTGTCTTGGGCATGTTATTCAGACTAATAGTATTAGTTGGTTAGTAACATAATCGGAATATTTCGGTAATTTTAAACTAATTATTAGTATTAATTTTATTGTTGTTCTTTTTTTAATTTTTTTGAGTTGCTTTGTTCACAAAAACAGGTAAAGAGACCACCGTTAGTGTTGTATTCCGTTAGTTTTGTCGATAATATGTATAGTTTTTTTTTTAATAATATTTGAGGTATGGATTACGTATACAAAGTTCTAGGTTTAGATTTTAGGTAGTAACAGTGTGGTTTTTTTGTGACTAATTTTAGCATGAGATCTGATTTTATACTTGGTCAGTTTAGTTCTGATTTGTTAAACTAAACCAATAAAATACTTTCTTGAAAATATAAAATTAGTCTCCTATTAAAATTGACGTTTACTAAAAGTAATGTAAATAAACTAGAATTCAATTCGTATACAATAATGATATTGTATAAGTTAGTCGTATACAGGTTGTTGATATTTTTAAATTTGCAATGCAATTCTGCCAAATTGAATCATGGCCAAATTTTTTCCAATTTTTGAAGTTATTGTATTTCGAGGTAAATGATTTTGGATATTTGCTACTGTGACACGCGTTCTGAATAAGGCGCGTATTTAGGCGTGTTATTAGTAACAGTTGTGGGTTGGCTCGTTCTGTCAAAACCTTAATTTTGCCAGAAGCATGTAATTTAAAAAAACTAATTGAGCATACTCAATTAATTTTTCTCTCGTCCCGATTATAAGTCAATATCTTTTTAGCTAATTAACCCATAATTATTGCATCGTATACACAAATCATTTTACAAAAAACACTTTTAGTCGACTATTATAAATTGACTAAAAATAATGCAGCACATATTGCAATTTTTAAAAAGAAGAACCAGGATTTTGTAAAAACCTAATTGAAGTGTCCGTGGAGTTTCTCATTTGTTCTTCTCCATAGAGGCCTACCTCCGTTTTGGAACGAGCAACTAGCTTCAACTTTCTGACTAACTGACCGACTCCTTGACAATTCAAAAGTGCCTGTAAATGGTCTAATTGAAATAAATGCTTTGACTTTGAGTCTTGGTATTGAAATTAACGATTTATTTTATTGGCAACACACTGTTACTACCAAAAAATCCTTCTATTCTACACTTAAACTTAAGGTATACTGTCAATATATTTTATATTATGTCTTTTTTTTATATAAATAAATGAATTTCATTGTGACATGGCGATTGTCATGAAAAGATTTTTTAAAAATTAATACGTATACATTGAATCGTAACTGGGAATCGACTAACTCGATTTAATTTTTTTTTATTCGATCATGTGATTTTTAGGAACGGGTACCGCACTAGCTTTTTGAGAATCTGTTAACTGTCAACTGTCACTGTCACTGTCAATGTGTCTATTTTCCCGCGTTTTGATTTGGATATACAACCCAGTCGAGTTAAGTTTGCAGCTCGCGTATGCAAAAAAGAGAGTTTGTTAAAAAGAGTCGGCCATTTTAACTTTTAGTAATTGACATAATATTATATCAATTACTACTCTTTAGTATTAGCTATTCAAATACATAATGTAGTTATTGTAACTCGGCACATTCTAGTCAGGTGCTAACTTAACTCGACCGGGTTGTATGGTTTGAGATATTTGCTTGTATAAGTAATAGGAAAATGTTTTAATAGTAAGTATTGTCTTATTGATTGATGTTAATCAATTTCCAACTTATTTCTTTTTAAAATTCCTAAAACAATTTGACAAATCTCAGTTCCGACCAAAACTTGATTACAAAGGAAATTTAAACTCGTTAGACATAATTCTACAACTTTGCCAATTTTTTCCAACTTTGCCAGTACAAAATGTCAACTTTGCCCGACAGGCTGACAACTTTGCCAACTTTTTTTTCAGTCAGCAAATTCCCTAAATACTCTAGTACCAGTTCCTAAATCATCACATTACCTTCTAATGCATGGGCTGCTGTACAGGGTAGGTGGCGTGTTCCGGCTGTTCGCTCGTGGAGTCTTGTTCATCTCCTGATGGGTCGCCTTCTTGGTCCTCGTCTTCTGATGATGAGAGGAGACCTGGAAGCGGGATGGGGGGAATTGAAGATGGATCTTTTGGTAATGTAATACGAGATAACTAAGATAGTTTAACTGCGTTAATGAAAATAATTTGTGAAAAATAATACTTTAAAATTGTATCACTAGTGACAGTGGGACGGTGGGACGATGGGACGGTGGGACAGTGGGACGGTAAGACGGTGGGACTGGGAAATTATGAAAATTCTTATCAGCTACAGTTTTACTAAGATGATGTAACGTACCAGCTGTGAACTGTGGGTTGGAGAGCGCATCAGGCCAGTACCGCTTGCTAATGGACGAGCCATTCTTGCCTTTCTTACCACCTGGAAACGATAAGAAAGAAATCGTCAGTATATTAGGAAAAGAAAAGAAAATTCGAAGGGAAACATCGTGAGGAAACCTGGGACTAAGGCCTCTTGTCCACACACGTTTATTCGGCGTAAAAATACACGGTTAATACGCCGTGTGCAGGCACGGCTACGGCTGTCAGTGTCATCATTTAAACGAATAAAACGAAAGATATCTCAACAGACAAAAAATCACATTTTCAAGTTCCTGTCGTAATTAAATTAAACGACATTGTTTGAACGCGTAACATTTCTTTAAATAAAAACTATCTTTATCAAACTTAAACGTTATACAACATCATAAAAGGAACGTTAAATTTTTAAAATGAGACATTATAAGTACCTAAAAAGGAAGCAAATCAAGACTATTTTTTTCTGCTTACGGTACGCGCGAGATTGAGTATAGACGGCACTAGTGTGCGAGCGAGAGAACATGATAAGCGCCGCCATTTATGATTCCAACCGGGTTATATTACTTAGCCACGAGTTCTGAGTTAATCTTACCAGGTTTATCAGCACAGTCTAACATCGGCTGTAAGATTCGACGGCGCGCGTTAATGAACCAATTGTTGACTTGTAGCAGCGTCAGTCTCGTTTGCGCTGCTAGTGTGCGCTTCTCTTCTTCCGTAGGATACGGATGCTGGGGAAAAAATAAGATAATGTTATAAATTCTTCTCTGTTACATGGAAATGGTGAAACGTGTGTGTATTGTACCCTTTTTGGTAAATCTTTGGGAATGTAAACATGATGTTTGTTAATATGGATGTTTTTTTTTAAGTTTGGATGTTTAGATGTTCGGAGGTTTGGATGTTTGTGGATTTGAATGTTCATGGATTTGTTTGTTTGTTTCTGGGTTTGCGATTTTGGATTTTGTGAGTTTGTAGTTTTGGATATTTTTGTGAATTTGGATGTTTGTGTTTTACGTTGTTTGTGGATTTAAATGTTTCTGAATATGGATATATTTGAAAGTTCAGAAGATAATGAGTTTGGGTGTTTATTACTCTTAGGTACTCACCACAAGATGCTGGAACAGCCAGGCCCTCATGACCTGCGTGGCGTGCCTGGGAAGCACCCCTCGCTTGCCGCTGGAGTCCTCCGTGCAGTCGTCGTCCGGGGGCGGAGACCCTGATACTGACGAACAGGAGTTGTTTGAGTTTGTGCCTGCGGGGAAACATAGGATTTTTACTACGTTAACTGGCCTTCTCTGTAGGAGAAGAGGCCTTTGCCCTGCAGTGGGTATTGTCCCAGCCTATTATTGAATAAACTGATATCAGTCCATTTATTTACTTAATTACATTCTTAAATATCAATATCATCATCTACCTAGCCTTTCCCAACTATGTTGGGGTCGGCTTCCAGTCTTACTGGATGCAGCTGAATACCAGTATTTTACATGGAGCGACTGCCTATCTGACCTCCACAACCCAGTAACCCCCCCCCCCCTTGGTAAGACTGTTTGTCAGATTTTCGGGCTTCTGACGACCCGTAACGACTGTCAAAGATCCACGTATGACAGCCGGGACTAACGGCTTAACGTGCGACGTACGTTTTAAATATTAATATAAAAACATTTAAAAATTATGTATAAAAATAGTAGCCCATCGGCATCGGGAACAGGGTCCAAGCTACCGGTGGTCAGGGCTCCTGAGAAAGGAATCTCCTAACAATACGCGCCGTGTCCAGGAGTACCGCTTTCTGAATCAAGCCCTTGATCCAACCGCCTAACGAGAGCCTCCTGGTGTTGGTCGAGGCTCTTGGCTATTATGCCATTGGCCGTTACGACTATCGGCGCAGTGATTGCTGTACTCACATCCCACATGTCGATAACATCGCGAGCCAAGTCAAGATATTTTTATTTGTTTACCTTTCTCAAAAATATTGTAAGCTGATACACATACATAAACTCACGCCTTTTTCCGATTGGGGTAGGCAGAAACCACAGAACGCCACCTGCTACGATCCTTACATACTCCTTTCGCCTCATCTACGTTCATACATCTCGTCATACAAGCACGCCGGTTACGAGTACTCCGCACCTGACCTTTCTGATATTATTATTAAATAACATTTTCGACTGCGTTATTGATTACTCATTTAGTATGGCGCTGCACTGACATACTCTATGAAAATGACAGGTGCGTTGTCTTGCGCGGTCGGCTAGTTATGATATGTTGACCAACAAATCTGCCGGCTTGCTACTGAAGACGAATACTTAAAACTACATACAAACTCTTTCATACAGATGTGACTACACACATTGAAATAGTAATATGGAGGGGCGCGCCATGTTATAGTACTTTATTTCTACTTGAACTTACCAGTAAAGGAGTCGGTAGAGAGCAGCCCCGCGCCTATCTGGCTGATCGGCGTTGAACCCTGCACCACTAGTGACGCTGCGAACAAAACAACTATTGATTAGGTGGTGCATTCTGTAAATTCTTCTACGAAACTACCTTTTGGAAGGAGCAAATAGATTCAGTTCTTTCTTGTATACATACATACGTAAACTCACGCCTTTTTCCCATGGGGGTAGGCAGAAACCACAGAACGCCACCTGCTACGATCCTTACATACTCCTTTCGCCTCATCCACGTTCATACAATAACGCCGGTTACGAGTACTGCGCACCTGACCTTTCTGAAGAACCTCACCTATAAGGTCAGTGTAGGTCTTCCTAGGGCGACCCCTCCCTGCGTTGCCACTCACCTCTGCCATATAAATACCTTTTGTTAATCGTCTTTCACTATCTTTTATAATTATTACGTTCAAAACGACTGCCTCGTTGGTCTAGTGGTCGCAAAGCGCGACTGCTGAGCATGAGGTCTTGGGTTCGATTCCCAGGTCGGGCAAAGTGTTATTGGGTTTTTCCATCAGGAATTTCTCAGTAGCAGCCTTGGAGTCTGGATTTGTGCCCGGTTGATGGCAATAGGCTCGCCCCCTATTACATGGGACTTAAACATAACTGGCGAAATGTGGGTGCACTAATGGCAAGGGCAGATCCAGGGGGGCGGTCATGGGGGGTCTTGACCCCCCCCCCCTGGGCTATTTCCTTTTAATTAGAATTATTATTGTAATCGAAACGGAGCCCTGTCCTGACTAGACATTATTATATGACCCCCCCTGACTTGAAGGCTGGATCCGTCCTTGACAAATGGGTACACCTCTGCCTAACCCTTCGGGAATTACAGGCGTGATGTTTACTCACGTGTGTCCCGTGCGGCCGGTGCGTAAGGCAGCTCTGTGTGCGGCGGGTACACCGCTGGGAACGACGCCGTCGACAGCGGGGCGGGGGGCGACTGGGGACAAACGGCACACGGTTAAACGACCATCATTTGGGGTTTAATTCTGGTAAAATGAACCAACACACATTAAAATTTCTCTCAATTTTTGAAGCCTTTGTTTTTTTAGTTTTTTAACGATTTTTACACGACTGCCCCAAAAAAAGGAGTGTTATGTGTTCAGGGTTAATGTATGTATGTCATGTATGTATGTATGTGAGTTTCTTTATTCCACCATAACTTTTAAACGCCTAAACCGATTTTGATGTATGGGGTATCGTTACAATCCTTGCATCGTTCCGAGTAACATAGGCTAAAAAATAAAAATAAACCAGTGTGGTCACTTTAAAACGTAAATTAATACCAGCCTTAATTTATTTTTTAAATGAATCTGGTCGTATCTTGGTTTATCGTCTAGAATTTGACAAGTAGATTTAAAAAACATATAACACTGTAAATAAAAAATGTCGTAAAAAAAACTGACGAGTAAACAAAGTACAAATATGTGCAATTTTTGCAGTCGTGTTTTTTTAATTTTTTAATTATAGTAGCTTGTTTAATTACGTGTTAAATAAAATCATTAATTAAAAGGTTAACATACATTTCATACCTGATATTGTGGCGAGTTGCTCGTGCTCGAGTGCTCGTCTATGGAGCCCGACAGATTGTTGTTACTTTCTACACCACCTGAAACAGTAGAAAAAAAAAATATCTAACTCGTTGGATTAGTTGTCATCGCGCATTAGGTAATAAATTAAACATTTTCTTTTTGCTGTTTCCTAAAGTCAAAGTCAGAAAGTCAAAGGGCCAAAGTCAGAAAGTCAGAAGGTCAAAGTCAAACGGTAAAAGTGGATTGGGTTCAATTTCCAGGTTGGAAAAGTGTTATTAAGGAATTTTATCAGGAATTTCTGTGTAACAGCCTGAAGTCAAAATCAGAATTGGATGGCCCCCAATTATCTAAATCCTGTATCTACAAACATACGAAATACAAATACCATACATGACCATTATAATGGTCATACAAATATTTGTTTCATACGGAAATCGCACCCGAGACATGCAGTACAGCAGCCAATCGCTCAGCCACTGCGCCAACAATACCGTCTTGATCATACAACATCCATTTGTGCTGTTCTTTCAAAGCTACATTCAGGTCTGACAATAAACTAAACACGTACAGTAGGGGTCATAAGCGCAGTAGCATGCTAAAGTTTAAATTGCTGTGTACACGGGGTACAAGCCATACCTACATCTGTGTGTATAAGTGATGTATTCAAAGTTAAAGTCAAAGTCAAATCATTTTTGAACGTAATAACACAGTACCTACGTACACCTCAAAATTGGCACAGGACGTCGAAAGGTCGTAAGTTTAACCAAAGTGTCAATCGATTTGCTTTGTAGATTGCTACTCCACTTATGACCGCTACTGTACAGGAAGGAGGTGGACCGATGACGAGAAATTGCTGGATGCGGGCCAGGCGGGACGACGTCATTCGTCTGATGTGATGATGAGGAACTAACCTGAAGAATAATCAGTCCGCAGCAGGTTTTCACTCTGCATCTTAGTCTTCAAGCACGCGATGTACCGTCCGCAGAAGTCTCGACATAACTCCTGCACCTTTTCTAGTTCTAGGAGGTGGATTCGGAGCACCTGGAAAAGTAATAGAAGAGGATTTATTAATGAATATCTGAATAAGCTCAAAGTCAAAACAATTTTAATTCAATTAGACAATTTACAGGCACTTTTGAATTGTCAAGGAGTCAGTCAGATAGTCAGAAAGTTGAAGCTAGTTGCTCGTTCCAAAACGGAAGTAGGCCTCTATGGAGAAGAACGAGCAAGAAACTCCACGGCACTCTTTTAAATAAGGTTTTTACAAAAAGTAATATACAGTAATTCCCAGGAGTTTGAAAGTTGTAGTGTGCAACCCCCGTGTCGCAGACTTGACTTAGAGCAACAATAGTGTTCAAAGTCAAGTTCAAGTTATGCATAAATGCCTTTTAATTTTGACTTTAAATATTGACTCCGAATTTTGATTTTGACTTTTGACTTTTGACTTTGACCTTGACTTTGACCTTGACTTTGACTTTTGACTTTGACTATACCTGAATGCTTTTAATCATAAGTCCATCTATCTCAGGGTCGTCGACCAGGAAGGGCCGCCGGTCTCTCCTCTGGTGTTGCACGAAGGCCTGTAGGTCTGCGCCGAAGGCCTCGGCGGCCGGGGGCTCTGCCCCTGCCGTGGCCTGTTCGCAACGCTCCAATAGGAGCGCCAGAAGTGGGAAGAGGGGATGTCTGGAAGTAAAATGTTAGTTTTCAAAATGATTGTTCCACTGCAAGGCAAAAGCTTCTTCTCATACAGAGAAGGCACGAGCATTGATCACAACGCTTGCTCAAGGTAGATTGGCGATTTCAGACTTATATTGATTACAAGTCCAGGTTTCCTCACAATCTTTTCCTTTACCGATGTCAGTGAAGTCAGATAAAAACTTAGAAAGAAAACATAAATTAAAAAAGAAGTTTCTGAAATATTTTATTCATTTTAAAACAGTATTGTATATTAATTATTAACCTAAACATAAAACATAAGAAAATTAAAAAAAAGTCACAAAAAAAGTCATATTATTACTCGGTTGGTATCGAAGCCACCATTTCTGAATGACAGTTTTTATTTGTGAAGAACCATACTTTGCCTCCCACCATCGATTGAAAATTACACTATTGCCGTTTGTCATAAGCTGTTACACGGTATAATGGACTTCCATAAAGACGAAATCGCGGACAAAAATCCTCCGGACAAGTCTCCACGCAGGCAGAAGCCATCCCGGGGTCGCGGGACGTCTTAACAGGATACCGTGGCCGCGGAACGCAAAGAGCAACAGAAGGAACAGGGTGGTTTTTACACGACTGCCCCAAAAAAAGGAGTGTTATGTGTTCAGGGTATTAACCCTGAGAAACTCACATACATACATACATACATTAGTATGTATGTATGTGAGTTTCTTTATTCCACCATAACTTTTAAACGCCTAAACCGATTTAGATGTATGGGGTATCGTTACAATCCTTGCATCGTTCCGAGTAACATAGGCTAGTAAAAAAACCTCTGTGGTCACTTTAAAACGTAAATTAATACCAGCCTCAATTTAATGAATCTGGTCTTGTCTATGTTTATCGTCTAGAATTTGACAAGTAGATTTAAAAAATATATAACACTAAATAAAAAACATCGTAAAAAAAAACTGACGAGTAAACAAAGTACTTACAAATATGTGCAATTTTTGCAGTCGTGTTTTTTTATTTTTTTAATATAGTAGCCTGTTTAGTCAGTAAAAGTCTGACAGTCCCTTTCGCCCCCCCTATCTATATATCATACATACTTGTACACGGCTCGTTTGTCCGCTTCGAACTGCGCCTGATCGGCGTCCGCGGCGGGCGCACCGCCGCCCTGCATACCGCCAAGATCACCAGCTTGGCCGCCTCATCTGAAAACAAGAGAAACACTTTTTAAATACACTTTCAGTGGTAAAAACCGCAAAGTGTATGCTTAGACGGTTCAGTCATGTTGAGAGGATGAGTGAAAGACGATTAACAAAAGGTATTTATATGGCAGAGGTGAGTGGCAACGCAGGGAGGGGTCGCCCTAGGAAGACCTACACTGACCTTATTGGTGAGGTTCTTCAGAAAGGTCAGGTGCGCAGTACTCGTAACCGGCGTGCTTGTATGACGAGATGTATGAACGTGGACGAGGGGTACCACACCTGCTATTACATGGGACTTGAACATAACTGGCGAAATGCGGGTGTACTAATGGGTACACCTCTGCCTAACCCTTCGGAGATTACGTGATGTTATTTGAGTTATGTGAGGTCGCGGGCAAAGCTAGTATTATTATAAACCAAACAGCTATCTTAAACAGCTCTTAAGTCCCACCCCATAGATATTAAAAAGCTACCCTCCCCACTATTACTTCGCCGAAACAGTAAAGAAAATATAAGTGGGTATTTTATATCAATCTACTGGCAACACTTGTGATGAATGTGTTGCCCGGTTTTAATATCTCTTTTTATTACCAGCCGCCGGTTTGCTCTGTTGTCTGTTATTCGAACTGTTTATTGTTATATTCTTGTTTTCTGTATATTTATTTTGTTTATTAGTATGCCTATTTTTTTTAGTTTAGTTATTTTTATTGTCAATAGTGTTTTTTTGGCTAGTTGGAAAGTAGATCAAAGTTCTAGATGAGTTGTGTTGTCTTTGCGTGTTTTGCGATTTTATTCTAAACGATAATTTACATCGTAACATCACGCCTGTAATCCTTGAAGGGTTAGGCAGAGGTGTACCCATTAGTACCTACATCCACATTTCGCCAGATAGATGTAAGTCCCATGTAATAGGGGGCGAGCCTATTGCCATCAACCGGGCACATATCCAGACTCCGAGGCTGCTACTGAGAAATTCCTGATGGAAAAAACCCAATAATACTTTCTCCGACCTGGGGATCGAACCCAAGACCTAATGCACAGCAGTCGCTTTGCGACCACTAGAATCCGAATTCCGTAATTACATTTATTTTATTATTATTCTCATTTATTTATTTTTTATATATATAAATTACATTTTTAAATATTAATATAAAAACATTTAAAAATATAAAAAATAGTAGCCCACCGGCATCGGGAACAGGGTCCAAGCTACCGGTGGTCAGGGCTCCTGAGAAAGGTACCTCCTAACTATGCGGGCCGTATCCAGTAGTACTGCTTTCTGGATCAAGCCCTTGATCCAGCCGCCTAACGAGAGCCTCCTTAGGTGTTGGTTGGTTATTATTATTATTATTACAACTAGCGCGTACTGTCCCACTGCTGACAAAGACCTCCCTCCATTTATTATGTAATTACTAGTTTAACAAATACTTTTTTCTATAAAATGTTGTGCAAAAAAAATCAACACACACAAATTTGTAGGTACGTCCTATAACACCACGAATAGAAAGTTTGCAACGAATTTTCTTTTCCTCTACCACGTTATGGAAGAAAGATAATTAATCCCAAACGATTTGGCTGAAATAAGGAAACCAGAGAAGGAAAAATGTTTACTTATTCCGCTACGGGTGGAAGCTGAATCTGCACTAGTATTGGACAAGGGAGATTTGTATTATGTTGCTAGCTTGTGTTCGCGACTTCGACTGCGTCCAATAACAGTTACCTGCGTGATTTTAATTTATTTATACGGAACTCTTAGGTACTTCATTATTTTTCAAAAATAAAAAAAGGCTAATTTTTTCATTATAACGTCAGCTATCTGTCAGTGAAGTTCCGTCAAAATTGGTTCAGCTGTTAATGAGATTAGCCGGCACAAACAAACAGACAGTCAAAACAGTACAGTGTAAATTTTCATCGAACTTTCAAAAAGACCAAAGTGATAATAAAATTAAATTACATTTTTAAAAAAACCCCGAAGGCGGCTATTTTGTACCGATTTTCATCAAACATCGCTAAGAATACACCCGACTAATTTGCCTTTCAAATAAAATCAAAATCGATTCATCCGTTCGGGAGCTACAATACCGCAGACAGACACAGACACGTCAACACGTCGTTTTTACAAGCTTTTATTTAGCTTGCACTGTTCGTATGTATAAGTTGTATAAGTTGTCCTTTCAAAATTTGCAAACCATTTTTCGACCATTTGTTGGTATCCGATTGATCTGAAATTTTGCATACACCTTTAATTCTGATGACAATACAATGTCCAATACTCAATATTGTAATAATTTTAAATTAAAGCTTGTTTTTAAAAATATTTTTTAAATTAGTTTTTGCATTGGAGGTTAAAAACAATATTATTCTAAACATCAAAGAACGAAAACACCCACAAGCAACATTGAACGGAGATGTTATCTCTTAGATATCAAAGTTGTACCAATTATGTCAAGTTCGAATTGGGTTCCGCCTTGATAATAGTAATTGTTTAACCCTATTTTGACAAAAGGAATGTCTTGCGCGAAATACGGAAGTGTGAATGCGCAATTGTATATCTTATAGCAGGGTTCTTAACCTTTGTAGATAAATGTGAGTTCAAAATAGATATCCAAATAGATTAATAATTCTTAGAATAAAAACGAAATTAGGCGAAGTTGCAATCCTATGTGTACCTAAGCTTTATAACAAGACACCATTATCCAACAATTCCAAGACAAAACTTGATTAAAAAAACGTTTTATTTTAGCCCTGAAAACTTAACTTTTTATTTACTGTAAAATTAGATTTTTTGTGGCTTTTAAATCAATAAATAGTTAGACAATAAAAGTGACATCACAGTTCGATATTGTCATACAAAATCTATGAAAGAATCGCATTTTGACAGGTCATAAAAAGTACGTCAATTGATGGTGGTGTCAACTAGCCTATTAAATAAACAATTTATTTGATAACCAGAAGCACAGTATATCATATCTGTGCCTACCCCCACACAAATACTTGAGCATAACAAATCGTATATCAATAAATAGCAAGTTTTCAACGTCTATGTACGTGCTCTGTAAATACGAACAGGCTACGGAGGACGCATCGTAATGGCGGACTTATTTCCCGCGCTTTTGCGAAAGTGTTGCCAATGTGTCGATAGTATTTTTTGGTAGAAAGTAGTTTTTTATTTTTTTCTTTTATTTATCTAAGGTACAGGTAAGGTAAGGTACAGTAAACAAAAAATACGTAATACGGTCTATGGACGAGAGATTTAAAGATAAAGAAAAATATTATTATCCTAGTTTTTGCCAAGCGAATTTTGAAAGTCGAGGATTAAAAACTAGTCTATGTTCTGTCTTCTTAGAGACTAGTACTTGCTTCGCACGGGTGCAATGTAGATACATAAACCTTCCTATTGAATCACTCTATCTATTGATAAAAACTGCGTTAAAATCCGTTGCGTAGTTTACAACATCTAAGCGTACAGACGGCAGGAAGCGACTTTGTTTTATACTATGCAGAGGTATCTTAGTTCCTTTTTCAGACAATGACGGTCAAAATCAACACAACAAACAGTTGTCGCCAACAAAACTACTGGACACTCTTTCGTACATATTTGTTTAGGGTTCGACCACTATGTAAATAATATACAGAAGATCAACTCTCAGAAAAAAGTTGGCCGTCACGGGACGCTCAGCAGATGTGAAACATGTCGGTGTACCTATATTCAAATTTCTAATTATGTATAATAAAAACCAATAATGAAATAAATAATGTATAGTATCTACGAGCACACACACGCGGGGCTCGAGAGCAATGGCTTAGAGGGGGCATGGCGGCATGAGAGAACGTCACGCCATTTGCTGTCACGGCAAACTGGGAGATTTTACTGTCAAAGAGCGCTGATAAATGTTTCATGTCAAAAAGTCTCAGATGCAACTGCAAATTATCATAAAGCCATGACTCAGAAGAAAACGTAAAATTTAAAAAAAAATGCAAGAAAAATTGTTTATTTTGCACAAACATTATCGCATAAACGTGAAAGAAAATCAAAGTCAAAGCATTTATTTTAATTCAACTATTTACAGGCACTTGTAAATTGTCAAGGAGTCGGTCAGTTAGTCAGAAAGTTGAATCTAGTAGCTCGTTCCAAAACGGAGGTAAAGAGGAGGCAAGGAGGTAAGGTAAGGAGCAAGAAACTCCACTAACACTTTTCAATGCGTCTTTATGTGAAAATGAAGATGAATATAAAACAATAAAAATATCTTATAAAGATGTAAGCCCTAGCATTTAAGAGAATGACCAATCCCAACTGACAGCGTCCATTCACAAACATAACGAAAGACAAAGTCGTAACTTTTGAATTGAGTAAACCTTCTGCAGAATCTTTCTATCTTGTAAACTTGCTTACTATCTTTGTTAATAACATCTTCCGCCCTTTGTTTATGCTGGTACCCTAATTCTGTACCTTTCCTGCTTCGCCCTAGATAAGTGAGAGGAAAATTGTGGAAAATTGCGTAAAATATTGAAGTTTGGTAATACTTATCGCGCGGAATGTTTTGAGGTGATGGCTGGTATGGTATTTGTATGGTATTATGCGGGCAGTACACGTTGTTTGTGTTATTACGTTAATTATTATGTTTTGAATGATATGAGTAGAGATACTATGTTTAAGTCTAGAGTACTAAGTGTTGGAGATCTTAATGGAAACCACGTTGCCCGAGACTTCATCCGCGTAACTGTGGGACCCCCGGTTCATCCCCTTAGGGGGTGAATTGTGGAAAATCCTTTCTTAGCTGACGTCTACTAGCTATAATCTACGTCCTTGCCAAATTTCATGTTTATACGTCCAGCGGTTTTCGATATTTCGTGATGAGTGAGGGTATGATTTTTCGCTTTTATATATATTTTAGATTTGTATTTGTATAGAATAACAATTGGGGGGGATTTTCCCGAACAGCATACTGCTCTTGCTCTGCGGTACTTACTTGACAAATTTTCGGGCTTCTGACGACCCCTAACGACTGTCAAAGATCCACGTATGACAGCCTGTCAGCACAGGGACGGGGCCCCAATAGGGGCCAAACGCCTGCCGGGGTTGCGGGACGTCTTAACAGGATACCGTGGCCCCGGAACGTAAAGGGCAACAGAAGGAACAGGGTGGTTTTTTAGTCAGTAAAAGTCTGACAGTCCCTTCCGCCCCACCCAGGGCGGAAGGAGTCATTTGATGATTTTTACCACCTAAAAAAAAAAAAAAAAAAAAGGTTCCAACCGCTTAACGTGCTTTCCGAGGCACGGAACAATTTCGTGTAAGATAAACTTAGAAAGTACATATAAATTGAAAAAGTCACATTCGTACTTGCCAGGTTTCGAACCTTCCTCGCTATCAAAGTGAAAAAAAACAACAGTTAAATAAATCCCACAAATCATCGATATAGTCTATGAAATCTATCGACACAACACGTCCCATCACTAGGCGCTCTACTAACGACACCGCGTCGGTAAAATAGAGGCTAGATAAATTCCGTATGCAACCGTGAATCGTTCAAATGTCTCCAACTTTACATTTGATTTTCATACAATTTATACCAACTACTAGCTTCTGCCCGCGACTTCGTCCGCGTAAATATCGGCTATCGCGGACGCAGACGTCGCGGAAGAAGTAGCCCATGTCTTTTTCAAAAGACATGTGGCGCCATCTATTATCATAAGAACGATACTGTCGTTTTCCTCGGAAACAGTACTTTTTTTGGGATGAAAACATGGACATAAACCTTCCTCTTGAATCACTATAACTATTGATATTTAAGTCTAAAATGCCAATCTTTAAGCAAGCGTGGTGATCAATACTCGTTCGTTCTCCGTATGAAAAGAGCCCTTTGCTTTGCAGTGGGAAAATTATAGGCTAGTAGTACTTACATACATACATAAACACATGCATTTTTTCCCCATGGGGGTAGGCAGAAACCAAAGAACGCCACCTGCTACGATCCTTACAAACTACTTTCGCCTCGTCCACGTTCATACATCTCGTCATACAAGAACGCCGGTTACGAATACTGCGCACCTGACCTTTCTGGAGAACTTCACCAATAAGGTCAGTGTAGGTCTTCCTAGGGCGTCCCCTCCCTGCGTTGCCACTCACATTTGCCATATAAATACCTTTTGTTATTTTTTTCTTCTTTCTAGTAGGCAGTAAATTTTTATTTAACGCGGGAATTAAAAATTGCCACGCATTGATACTATTTTTACTCTTCCAATCGAAACTTAACACAAACAATGCAGATAACAACATCTCAAATTAAAGATAGACACAAAAACAAACGCCATACAAATTCCTTCGTACCCCAATCACTGAAATAAAACAAATAGAAAAAAAAAAACATGGAGTCCCTTTTCCCGCCATTTCATTCTCCCTTCGAGGGCCCTTCAATTTAAACTCGTTCCATCCGAAAACGATAATTAAAAAGGAAAAATCACGCCGCCATCTTGCTTTTACGTTCGGAAATCCTCTCGACGTGTTTCCCGCCTTTTGCAATTAGCTCAATTTCTGAACGCGACGTCCCGTGTTGCTAGAGTGCAAAATTTAATTTGTTTGATTTTTTTCAAGTGGCCATTATTTTAAATAGAGTTACAGATGTGAAGTGCAATTGTTTGATAATTGAGTTTTCCCGACTTGAAAAGACCCCGAAGACTATTATGGAGTGATAATGTTACCATTTTTTCAGTGCAAGAAAGAGACAGACATCATCATCAGCCTAGCCTTTTCCCAATTATGTTGAGGTCGGCTTCTAGTCTAACCGGATTCAGCTAAATACCAGTATTTTACATGATGCGACTGTCTATTTGACCTACACAACCCAGTAACTGGGTAATATGATACCCCTTGGTAAGACTGGTTGTCAGATTTTCGGGCTTCTGACGACCCGTTACGACTCTCAAAGATTTACGTGTGACAGCCGGGATCAACGGCTTAACGTGCTTTCCGAAGCACAGAATGATGTCAGTGATGTCTAAGATAAAATTACGGGACAGACATATCGGGTGTCAAGAGACCAATCACGTACCAGAAAATTCTACCCATTAATACGATCATTTTTTTCGACTACATCATACCTGGGAATCCACTGGTTCTGGAGATATACGCGCCACGAAAGATGAGACTTGACAAGCGTCAGTAATGGGGAGCTTGTGCAAGTATGGATGTACGAAATAGTTATCCATAATTTGTGTATCTATTCAGGGATATTTCGATGACATTTAGATTAAAATTCTTAACAATATTATAATACTAGCTTTTGCCCGCGACTTCGTCCGCGTATATGTCGGTTATCGCGGACGCAGACGAAGTCGAAGTCGAAGTCGAATAAAAAGTAGCCTATGTCCTTTGTTTGGGTTTACACTTACCCTGTACCAAATTTCACACAAATCGGTTCAGTAGTTTAGGCGTGAAGAAAAGACAGACAGACAGACAGACAGACAGACAGACAGATAGAAAGACAGACAGACAGAGTTACTTTCGCATTTATAATATTAGTTAGGATTACGATAGCCTATGTCCTTTGTTGGGGTTCACACTTACCCTGTACCAAATTTCACACAAATCGGTTCAGTAGTTTAGGTGTGAAGAAAAGACAGACAGACAGACAGACAGATAGAAAGACAGACAGACAGAGTTACTTTCGCATTTATAATATTAGTTAGGATTAGGATAGCCTACTTATGTCCTTTGTTGGGGTTCACACTTACCCTGTACCAAATTTCACACAAATCGGTTTAGTAGTTTAGGCGTGGAGAAAAGACAGACAGACAGACAGACAGACAGAAAGACAGACAGACAGACAGAGTTACTTTCGCATTTATAATATTAGTTAGAATTAGGATTTATTACGAAATAACAAATAAGTAATAAAGTTTGTGTGGTCAAGTCTCATCTTTCGTGGCGCGTCAATGTACTTAGTTTGATAAGCGATAAACGGGTATATGACTTGTCTTTTTACACCTGGTATACTTCTATCTCAAAAACAACGCCATTTTGAATCGTAGGTACAAGTCCCATTTAACCGTGAAAGGTCAGTCTAGATCTCACGACCTTTTAGTGCATACATTTCGTCACACAGTTCTATTTAGATGTCCCAGTATTGATTGAAGTCTAATTTTATAACTGTAACTATTAATGTACGTTGATCTAAATACAAGATGCAGTTTTTGCATCCTTGTCTTTTGGAGATGGACAAAATGTAGCCTCTGTACAGGAATTAATATTAGCAGAATTGACTTAGTATTACAACATAACATGACGCTTGCAAACCCTGAAGAGTTAGGCAGAGGTGTACCCATTAGTACACCCACATTTCGCCTGTTATTCGTAAGTCCCATGTAATAGGGGGCGAGCCTATTGCCATCAACCGGGCACAAAGTCAGACTCCGAGTACAATACAACCATTTTGAGATTTAAGCAAATTAAATAACTATTTACTTCCCAAAGCAAAAAAAAAAAAACTATTTTGCCGTTAAACGTCAAAGGACATGGCAAAAAAATATATGGGACACAGATATTAAATGATGTCATTTAATAATACATAATATCTTGTCCATATTAATATTATAAAAGCGAAAGTAGCTCTGTCTGTCTGTTTGTCTGTTAAGCTATCACGACTAACCCACTGAACCGATTTTGATGAAACTTGGTACAGGCTAAGTTTAAACCGCAACAAAGGACATAAAATACTTTTTATTCGATTCCGACTTCGTCTGCGTCCGCGATAACCGAGATTTACACGGACGAAGTCGCGAGCAAAAACTCTATAAATCAAAAAGGTGCAAACTTCTCAACAGTCGTAGACAAAATTAAAGAAAGAAGTTGAAAAGAAAATTTTGCTTTCCAATTCCAAAGCCTAATAAACCATAGACCGTCGCCATTTTTGACTATTATTAAACCAATACGTAAAACATCAGCAGTATTAGAATCACGTGCGACCTCCGCACTAGCCGACTTTATTGTATATTTATGCTAAGCGTTTGATTTGTAAACCCGTGCGACTACACATGATTCTCTTATAGCTGACGGAAAGTCTGTTTAAATCCTTTTTTTTTCAATTAATTTTATTTTCATTTCATTTTGGAAGGCGATTACCTTCTTCTTTTCGAGTCGATGATTTAAGGCAATCCATTTTGATTACCTATAGTTTTTGGGCCCAGTAGGTGACCACGTTAATCGCGAAATCAGTAGCATTGAGAGGGAACGCCCTAGGAAGACCTACACTGACCTTATTGGTGAGGTTCTTCAGAAAGGTCAGGAGCGCAGTACTCGTAACCGGCGTGCTTGTATGACGAGATGTATGAACGTAGACGAGGCGAAAGGAGTATGTAAGGATCGTAGCAGGTGGCATTCATTGGTTTCTGCCTTCCCCCATGGGAAAAAGGCGTGAGTAAGTATGTATGAACTAAAGCAACGGATAAACTGCATCTCCTCACAGAGCCAGCAAACTTAAATTATTTACAAAGATCGATACCAATTGCCAACAATTCCGCCGACACAGCAAAGAGCGAAACTTAAACATATGTATAAATTTACAGTTTCCCCGGAAAGGAGGGTAAATAAACAGTCGAAAGACAATACTGTATAAATATGATAAGAACCAATCTGCAGAAGGGTTAGGGTTGCGTTGTAAAAGGGTAAAAATTTGGTTCTGGATATGGAAAACTTTACACTTAAATGACAGAAAACACACATGTAGAAGCAACAAGAATAATGTAACCAGTATTTTGTAAAATCCTAATTGAAAAGAGTGCCGTGGAGTTTCTTGCTCGTTCTTCTCCATAGAGGCCTACCTCCGTTTTGGAACGAGCAACTAGCTTCAACTTTCTGACTAACTGATCGACTCCTTGACAATTCAAAAGTGCCTGTAAATGGTCTAATTGAAATAAATGTTTGGACTTTGATTTTGACCTTAATGTGCCTTCTGAAAGTCGTTTCATAGTCAAAGTCTAATTATTATAATTATCTAAATATCTATCTATACACCGTGAATTTTAATCCGTTGCAAATCTTTCAGGGGGTGAATGTACTCATGAATATGAACAACTTTTATTAAGGGACATAGTACGAAATGTGAAAAAAAAACAGCTGATCCATACAATAATGTACTACATTACGATCAAATTGTATAGATCAGCTGTTTTTTTTTTTCACATTTCGTACTATGTCTCTTAATAAAAGTTGTTCATATTCATGAGTACATTCACCCCCTGAAAGATTTGCAACGGATTAAAATTCAGGTGTAAAGTGTTATTGGGTTTTTCTATCAGGAATTTCTCAGTAGCAGCCTCGGAGTCTGGATTTGTGCCCGGTTGATGGCAATAGACTCGCCCCCTATTACATGGGACTTAAACATAACTGGCAAAATGCGGGTGTACTAAAAGGTACACCTCTGCCTAACCGTTCAGGGATTATAGGCGTTGTGTTAGGTTAAAAACCTCTGACTTAGGAACCCCACTGCAGCTCCAATAGGTACCAAAAGCAACGAACAATACTATCCCAAGACACTAATGAATCGTCTCAAATACCCAACGAAATTAACAGGAAAAGTAAATCGGAAAGAAAATCAACTTTCCTCCTCAGTAATTAGCAAAACGCCGCATTCTACTGAGATAAGAATTTTGATGTCTGTCGCTGTTTTAAGAGAAGCTGAAGTCGGGTCACCAAAACCTAATTCCATTACGAAGGAACTAATAATACCTACATACACGATGCATTTTAGCATTCTCGTCTTTCAAGTTGTCAGGAAATACATAAATAATCAAATATAATTATAAAACATACACTCACTCCTTATTCCCATGAGGGTAGGCAGAGACCACAGAACGCTACCTGCTACGATCCTTACATACCTACTCCTTTCGCCTCATCCACGTTCATACATCTCGTCATACAAGCACGCCGGTTACGAGTACTGCGCACCTGACCTTTCTGAAGAACCTCACCAATAAAGTCAGTGTAGGTCTTCCTAGGGCGACCCCTCCCTGCGTTGCCACTCACCTCTGCCTTTTACAATCGCCTAGTGTTGGAGTTTCTCAACCGCCTCAAGGGCCTCTGACATGGTTTGAGTGGAACAGTAACAGGCTGGTATAAGTCCAGGTTTCCTCACGATGTTTTCCTTCACCGATGTCAGTGATGTCCATGATAAACTTTAGAAAGTAAATAAGAATTGAAATCATTTAGCTGCACAATTTTCCGTTCAGCGTTAAAATGAAATATCAAAAGCAAGCTACCGCCTCTTCGATATTTTCGCCTCCGCCAAAAAAAACGCGAACTAATATTTTGATTTGCGAAACGCCATAGGCTTTATAGACTCGGTAGCTACGGGAAAGGATATCGTAATTTTCCCTTCTTTTTTTTAGAAACCTTTTTCTTTCAAACCAACCCTGACACTGCAAGATATTCCCAGCGTGTTCCGTGCATAGTACTCAATATTTGAACAGATGCGCAAGGGTGGTGGGCTGGCGTTATTTTTATGCGACCTACATGAAAATGTAGCTACCCCCACGTAGTGATGGGACGTTGTCTTGTCGATGTATCGATAAGTTGTCATTTTTGTATTTTATTTTCGGCAGTTTGAATTTTAGAGTTATGAGACACAAGGTGTAAAGATTTTCATCCTCCAAGTATTATGTCTGGTGGGCTACAGCCCGACGGTTGTTCAATAATTATTCAAATTAATTAATTATTCTAATTAAGTATTTAAAATTATTTTTTCTTAAGTTAGAACTTATTAACTTATCTTTAAACGGGGCTTCCTCTCTCCTACTCTTTTGCTGTGCCCTACAGGGTCCATAATGATCTCAATTATATAAGTTACCACCTATATTTCGACTTTTAATTCTATTCAGTAACTTGACAGATAAAGGGTTACCAAGTTTTGACAATAAAAAGATAGTGAGGTGGTGTTAGAATGAACGAAATTGAATGAACTTAAATAATGTACCTAACTTGGTATTAAATCATTCTTATCATTCGTTCTTTACGCAAAATCGTTCATTACCCCAACACTATTAGTTGTAGTATTGTAACATTATTTTTCTTTGAACTGTCAAGTTACTGAATAGAATTAAAAGTCGAAATTATAAGTACCTATACTCATGGAGAAGCAATAAAGGTATTGAGTATTGAGTAATCTCTAATTTTAAAATTGTTTTGGTAACTAGTTTCTGCTCCACTCCTGTGGTGCGTAGCGTGATGTTATATAGCTTATACTATTCCTCATGAAACTGGTTATAACATACAAAAAGATTTTGCCAATCCGTCTGGTGGTTCCAGAGATTAACACATTTAAACAAAACAAAATCTCTAGCTTTATAAGTTAATCTATATAAAAGTATATAAAAATCAATTGCTGTTCGTTAGTCTCGCTAAAACTCGAGAACGGCTGGGCCGATTTATCCGATTATTGGTTTTGAAATGATTGTCGTAGTCCAGGGAAGGTTTAAACGGTGAGAAAATATGGGGTAGGGGTAGGATAGGGTAGAGGTAGGGATAGGGGTAGGGTAGGGTACGGTAGGGTAAGGGTAGGTATTGGTAGGGTAAGGTAGGGGTAGTGTAGGGTTTGGGTAGGGTATCGATAGTGTAGAGGTGCGGGTATCGGTAGGATAGGGGTAGGGGTCTCGGTTGGGTAGGGGTAGGATACCACGCGAACGAAGTCATGGCGGGTCAGCTAGTATATGTATATAAATTACGCGTCACGTTGTTTGTCCGGGATCGACTCCTAAACTACTTAACCGATTTTAATAAAATTTGCACACCATGTGCAGTTCGATCGAACTTAAAAGATAGGATAGTTTTTATTTCAATTCTTAATTTTTTTTATTGCAATCCTGAGCCACAGCAACGCGTGGGCCGGTCAGCTAGTACCTATATTGTATATATTAGTGATAATGAATAATTTATTATTAATACTTATTGTTACTAAATCGTTGGCACGTAATATTTTACTTAATAAGGGCGCCCCACTGACCTAAAGGTAGCTTGAACGATTAATAAACTAGTGACTTCATCGGAATTTTGCGACATATTTTTCTCATACTCGTATAATTAACCTAGACTTGTAATTAATAGTCTTCTTCTTTATCGTGTGGGCAGTAAGGTCTTACGACCCCACACACCCTAGTGTCAGAGTTTCTAAACCGCCTCAAGGGCCTCTGACATGGTTTGAGTGGTGGTTTGATAGTATAATTAATAGTCAAAGTCAAGTTATTTCAATTAGACCATTACAAGACACTTTCGAACGTCATATTAGTCTGAAATCGCCAATCAACCTTGAGCAAGCGTAGTGATTAATGCTCGTGCCTTCTCTGTATGAGAAGAGGCGTTTGCCGTGCAGTGAGACTCTAGTAGGCTGGTATTCGAAAAAAAAACCGCTCACTTCTAAATTATTAGCTAACAAATCATCAATACATATAATAAAATCGTAGCGAAGTCAAAACTGTACATTAATTATTTTTGAAAAAGAGTAATTTCTATGAGGTCGGGATGTGATTCTACCTAATGCCGAAAATATTTTTTTTGTAATTTTTGTCTGTTTGTCTTTTTGTCTGTATGTTTGTTAGAGCATCACGCGAAAACTGCCGGATAGATTCTGTTAAAATTTTGTATCAATATTCCACATTGGCCAAATTAGTCTATAGGCTATAAATTATCACGCTATGTGCTTTGGGGGGTGAGCACTGTTGCATTAGTAATCGTGTAGTTTGTATGGAGAAACAAACTTTAACGCGGACGAAGTCGCGGGCAGAAGCTAGTAATATAATAAAGCTGAAGAGATTTTTGTCTGTTTAAACACGCTTATCTCTAGAACTAGCAGTCGGATTGAAAAAAATCTTTTTGTACATGATAGCTAGATTCATAAGAAATACTATAGGCTATATAACATCACGCTATCACTTACGGGAACGGAGCAGTAACCAAAAACGTAACAAACACGGGTGAAAAAATCACACGAAGTTTTGTGCATCTCACGCCCCAGCCGCCGCGGGAGACGCCCAGGGCGTCGGACGTCGCGAGGCGACATCCGGCCACCGTAGGCGCGGGCTTGCGGACGGCGAGTAATGGGTAGCTCGCCGTCCGATCAAGAACCATGCCCGGGTCGACGGCGCGTTCTGTTCGCGCGCGCCTCAAAGAGCTGTCAGCACAGGGACGGGACCCCCAACGGGGCCAAACGCCTGCCGGGGTTGCGGGACGTCTTAACAGGATACCGTGGCCCCGGAACGTAAAGGGCAACAGAAGGAACAGGGTGGTTTTTTAGTCAGTAAAAGTCTGACAGTCCCTTCCGCCCCACCCAGGGCGGAAGGACTCATTTGATGATTTTTACCACCTCAAAAAAAAGCGTTATATTTAAAACATGTCAGTATTTCGTACCTGTTAATAATTACGGGTGGTTCAAGGTCGACCACGCCATATTAATATTAAACACAGATTAAGTTAAATTATAATTATAGTTATCTAGCCATAACATCATCATTTTGGCCATTGATGGTGTAAAAATGGAAATGACTCAGAAATATTTCATCATTATAATATGTATTTAATAAATACTTGCTTTTAGCAGCAACTTTGTTCGCGTAAATTTCGGCTATCGCAGACGGAGTCACGGAATAAAAAGTAGCCTATGTCCTTTCTTGGGGTACAAACTAACTCCGTTCAAAATTTCATCAAAATCGGGCCAGTAGTTTTTGAGCTAATTTGTTACAAAAATACCTTTCTTTTTTATAATATTAGTGTAAACTTGTGACTCGCCGCGGCTTCGCAATGGTGCATTTTTTCCGGTGGATTTTCCAAAAAAAATCTTTCGTCATGCAAAATCTCCACACGACAAAAAAAAAACAACCAAATCGGTCGCGCCATTTACGACATAAATTAGAGGCAGTTTTGACATATTTAGATTGAGATTAATAATAACACTTGCTGCAATGCTTCACTATTGCATTGGGTTGTACCTGTAATAATAGTTGTAAGTGATGATGATAAATAAATAAATAAATAAAATAAAAAAAAAATAAAAATAAAAAATTGATAAAATTAAAAAAAAAACAATAATACCAGCCTATTACTGTCCCACTGCAGGGCAAAGGCCTCTTCTCATACAGAGAAGACGTGAGACTGAGATTAGACTGCTAAAAGTTAATAGAATCACCCCCTTAATACTACTTAATTTTAATCACTTAAGTTTTTAGTAATTAATTGTTAAAATACTATTTTTTATACTTATTTATATTTTTAAAATAATATTTAAAAATATAATTTACACTAGGTATATTAAAACAATAAAGGAAATAATTAAAAGTATTTTTAAAAACTTCTGGTACTATTTTAGGTGGCACTTGAACATTAAGGACGCAATATAAGTAAAGCCGCGGGCAGATACTAATAAAAATAATGCAATAAATAATTACTAAACGTACGTACTTAACTCGTCATGGCCTACGCACATCAGTAACACCTGAGGCTAAGATTTAAGCAACCGGTAAAAACCTTCATACAGGGCCGGACTTTTTAAGCTGCAGCCCAGGGCCCCGTAAAAATAATAATATTCTTCCGACCGAATTTCTATTACAGCGACCAATCTCAATAGAGAGTAGCGAAGTACGCAGAAGATGTTATAGTGCACAAGGGCGCTCCCTCTACCCTCACTCTCATAGTCCGACGAGACGTCGATCCGACAAGACCGGAGAGTAATTAGGCGCAGGAGCAAAGACTTGAAATGTTTCCTGGGCCACGAGGATGTCACACCACTAACTTCCGAACTTCGGGGTGCTACTGAGAAGTTCCTAAAAACCTACTGACACTTTTTTCTAGGAATCGAACCCAGGACCTCAGGGCTCAGCTGTCACGCTTGCGGTCAGCAAAAACTAAAATTTTCAAAATATATACCTAGGTATAACTGATTTTGATCACTACACTCACGGCTCGGGCTGCTAATCAGTCTCAATTGTAATATTGTTATAAGACTTAACGTACTAGTATCAGAATGCAATGTTATTCCTTATTTGTTTCCTATACGTACCGTACACATCATTAAAGTAACTAGTTTTATAACTAATTTGATTAATTAGGTAGGTCCCCAAGTGTGAGTCCAGAGCCCCAAAAAATCACAGTCCGTCCCTGCCTTCACAAGTAAAATATGTACGAGGTGTCTATAAAACTCACTTGTAAATGAAACGATTAGAATCAGGAATCAAAAGGTTATGAAAAAACGACACTTGATTGACCAACTAACCTTGTTCGATTGCCATCATATAGTTTTTATGTAATAGTAACTGTTCACGACATTCACAATAAAAAACGTTTTTACGACATGTACTTTTTCACTTGACTATCTAGTTTCCGTATTTTCATTGTATGCTATTAAAACTTTACTAATTATTATTTAAATACTGTAGAAACAACTAAAAGCCCTTTTACTTTTTCAAACATTTTATAAAATATCTTTACTTAGTATAAAACAAAGTCGCTTCCCGCCTGTACGCTTAGATCTTTTAAACTACGCAACGGATTTTTTTTTCGATTTTTATCAATTATAGATAGTGAGTCAATAGTAAGGTATGTGTCTACATTACACTCGTGCGAAGCCGAGGCGGGTCGCTCGTGCAAAATAAAACAAGACTATCGACATCTAATCTATCGATACTGTCCCAACTCTACGTTGAAAACTCACCCTTTCCTATTTTGGCGCCCTCGGAAAATACACGAATTTGTATCTCAATGTGAACCTCTTCTATTATTTAACTAATATTAACATAAATTCCTTGGGCCCAGATGGAGACTTGCCTATATTCACGCCTCGAACGTTTAAAAGGATCGGCAGGTACGGTGTTTATTTAGTTTTAAAGATTTTGTTTGTAGGTTAATTTTTGTGTTTTTTTGTTTTTGGCCACACTAACTTAGGATAAAGAGTATTGAAGAAAAAAAACAGCGAACAATAAGCAATTGCTTAGCCTAAACAATTAGCCCTGAGCAGCTTAAGGCATCAAGAACTGGGGTTACCAGAAAAACCACCAAAAAAGAATTACTAGCACAATACGTTTGAGAATCCGCGCGTTTTAAAATTGACTCTACGTATCTCTATTTTGACATAGGCTAAAAATCTACTCTATACAAATAAATAAAAAAGGCTGACTTAGGTCACTTAGGCATTCTCTATTTGTCAAACAAAGGTGGTGAAGAGATAACATGGTAGATGCAAATTATTGTACAAGCTTAAAACAACCAAATTAGACTTTTAAAAAATATTCGAAATAAGTACTTACATAGCGTAAAAAGTCAGATCACATCTGATAACTACCGATACTGTCCATCAAACAAAGTAACTTCTAACAAAAGTTATTGCTTTTTTTTTAGGTGGTAAAAATCATCAAATGACTCCTTCCTTCCTTTTTAGTGTAAAAAATCACTATTTATGATATCATGCATTGTAACACACGCAAATGATTGTGTTTATGGGTGCATACAACAGCAGGGGTCGTAATAACTTTAACCTTAAATATCTCCAGAACCAGTGGATTCCCAGGTATGGTATATTAGAAAGAAATGATCGTATTGATGGGGAGAATATGTCATCATATCAAAGTCAAAGTCAAAGTCAAAACATTTATTTCAATTAGACCATTTACAGGCACTTTTGAATTGTCAAGGAGTCTGTCAGTTAGTCCGAAAAATGAAGCTAGTTGCTCGTTCCAAAACGGAGGTAGGCCTCTATGGAGAAGAACGAGCAAGAAACTCCACGGCACTCTTTTAAATTAGGTTTTTACAAAATCCTGGTTACATTATTCTTGTTGATTCTACATGTGATCACAATGAAGATGAATATAAAACAGTAGTTAAAAATAATAAAAATAAAGATGTAAGCCATAGCAGTTAAGAGATGACCAATCCCAACTGACAGCACCCGTTCACGAGCATGACGCATGCATCAGCACCACCTAGCTCAACCATTATGGAGGGAGCCAAATGATCCAACACATGCGCCACCATCAGCGAGACATTTGAGTGAGCATGACAAGCTCTCAACTGCCATGCTCATTGTCAAAACACATAGTAACTCAAAAATAAAACGCTCCATGGTACTCACATTTACAAAAATTGAAATAAATGATATTAAATTATACAATACTAACACTCTCGGTGTACTTCTTGGTTATATGACTGAGGTAAGTAACAAAGAAAAGTAATCGTACTGATAACGGTACAAGTTATTCAGGTCAACAAAAAAAAGGGTAAGAAACATCATTCTCTAAACAAAAACAAAAAACAATCCTATTTAGTGAGCCCGAGTGGCTGTGGAGCAGGACTAGCATTTAGCCAAGCATTTTTGTCCGTGATATAATCATCTAACTTATAATATGCTTGACTACATAATGTGCGTTTAATGCATGTTTTAAATTTTCTCTCATTTAGTTGGAGAATATCCAGTGGTATTTTATTATAGCATTTTACACAGTACCCCATAAAAGAAGTTTTTACTTTTGACAATCTGAAACTTGGTTGATCTAATTTGTTCCTATTTCTAGTATTAAAATTATGTCTATCACTAATTTTCTTAAAAAGATGAATGTTTTTCCGAACATGCATAATGTTTTCATATATATATTGACAAGGTACCGTCATGATGTTAATTTTCTTGAACAATTCCCTTAGAGTATCTCGACTGCCAAGATTATAGATGGCTCTGACGGCCCTCTTTTGCAGGATAAAGATAGAATTTATATCTGCAGCCCGTCCCCAAAGCAAAATACCGTAAGACATGATGCTATGAAAGTAACTAAAATAGACTAGTCTCGCGGTATCCACGTCTGTTAATTGTCGGATTTTTCTGACAGCGTAAGCGGCTGAACTTAACCGCCCTGCAAGAGATGTTAAGTGGGGACCCCACTGCAGCTTAGAATCGAGCGTAATCCCCAAGAAAACTGTCTTTTCGACGAACTCTAGTATGTCCTTATTCAATATAACGTTAAGTTCACTACTTCTAACATTTGGTAAAGTGAATCTTATGCATTTCGTTTTTTTCTCATTTAACACTAAATTATTAATAGTAAACCAATTGTGAACCTTAAGCATGGCGTTATTTACGTCGTCAAGGTGTTGCGCTCGTCTATCTACTCTAAAAATGAGTGAAGTATCATCGGCAAATAACACCATTTGTGGTTGGTTTTCTAGTAAATGAGGTAAATCATTTATATAAACTAAAAAGAGGAACGGACCTAGTATTGAACCCTGCGGAACCCCCATCTTTACTTTTAAGCCTGATGAATTTACACCATTTATTTGAACTTGCTGTAGTCTATCATTCAAATACGATTTTACCAAGCTAAGTGCTAGATCACCGAGGCCGTAATGCTCAAGCTTTAGGAGCAGTGTTTCGTGATTCACGCAATCGAACGCTTTAGAGAGGTCGCAAAAGATGCCAATGGCATCCTGTGAGTCCTCCCAAGCATTAAATATATGCTTAATTAAAGTAACACCGGCGTCAGTAGTACAACGCCCTCTGGTGAAACCATACTGTTGATCGTGTAGGATGTTGTTACAGTTAAAATGATGGAGCATTTGATTGAGCATCACTTTTTCAAACACTTTGCTGAAAACCGGCAAAACCGAAACAGGTCTATAATTATTAGTGTCCTTGCTATCTCCGGATTTGAAGAGCGGTATAACTTTGCTGTACTTCATTAAATCTGGAAATATCCCTTGGTCTACGCACAAATTAAATATTAAGGCTAAATATAATATCATATATAATATATAATATCAGCCAAAGACGTCCACTGCTGGACATAGGCCCTCCCTAAAGATAGCCACAATGGCCGGTCCTGCGCTGCCCGCATCCAGCGGTTTCCCTCTACCTTTACCAGGTCGTCAGAATAGATGGATGGTTGGTTGGTTGGTTGGATTGAGACACCCGATATATAAAAAATAACATACGCACATAACATCACGCCTGTAATACCCGAAGGGTTGGGCAGAGGTGTTAGGTACCATTAGTGCACCCACATTTCGCCAGTTGTTTTAGATCCCATGGGGGCGAGCCTATTGCCACCGGGCACAAATCCAGACTCCAAGGCTGCTACTGAGAAATTCCTAATCGAAAAACCCAATAATAATTTGTCCGACCTGGGAATCAAACCTCAACAGACCTCAGAACTGTATACAAATACACAATGGTCCAGTTGAAAACCAGCGTCAAGCACAAGTCGTCTGGCATTTTATGCTGAACTGGGCCTGTTTGGCACACAATAATGTTTTTTAACTTTTTTTTTCTTTATTACTTTTTTGTTTTTATTATTTTTGTGTGCACATGGCCTGTGTCAAATAAACCTTTTTTCTTTCTTTCATGTATGAAATACTATCTCTTAAACTACCGTTTAGATGACGCAGTAAACCAAACACTGCAATGCGCATTTAAAACTATCGTCTTCTCAAAGATTAATCCTGCTACTACTCGTATTATAAACGCGAAAGTTTGTAACGATAGAATGATAGAAGATGTATTTAAGATTTATAAAGGATAGAAAAACCGACCACGTTTATGTCGAACTCTAGCAAGAAGTGTTTCGTACCACACTTAAAACTCACGCCTATTTCCCATGGGGGTAGGCAAAAACCACAGAACGCCACCAGCAACGATCCTTACATACTCCTTTCGCCACGTCCACGTTCATACATCTCGTCATACAAGCACGCCGGTTACGAGTACTGCGCACCTGACCTTTCTGTAGAACCTTACCAATAAGGTCAGTGTAGGTCTTCCTAGAGCGAAACCTTCCTGCATTGAAGCTCACCTCAATATTTAACACTACGTATACCTATTGGTGTCGATTCTGTTTTGCACAAGCTAACCTTAATTTTGACTATTTCTGTCTTTTTCCCTCCATTAAAACAAGAAAGGGACGGACATAAATATGAGCTGTCAAATTTAGTGGACCTGAAAATTCCATGCATTAATAGTTGTTAAGTCAGAAAATATTTATTAAAAACATGGTGAATTTCAAGGCAAAACTAATTTGACATCTCTATCCTAGTTCTTAGGTATTAGTCGCAGGCCACGCTAGAGCGACTGCGGTGAGCGGCGGCGACCTGCGGCGGCGGGAGGAGTCTAGACGCTGCGTCTTGCCGCTGTAGGGTGCCACGTTGAAGCGGCCGCGGGACGCGTGGTTTTTAATGTTTTTATCTGCTATTATTGCGCGGGGCTTAAAATGGAACGCAGGATAATATAATAATATTATTCTCTCTCTTTCTCACTCTTTATAATAATATTATAAAGAGGAAAACTTTGTATTTTTGTTTGTTTGTAATGGATAAACTCAACTACTGGACTGACTTTAAACATTCTTTCACCATTAGAAAGCTTCATTATCTGCGAGTAACAGGCTGTATTTAATTTTAGAAAAAATGGGGGTCGCGAAAACAGACATACACGCGGGCGGAGCCGCGGGCGACCGCTAGTTACAAATAAATAAAAATGAGGGTTAATGATTTAAACAAAAACAGGCATCAGTTTGGTGAATATCGTAGACTGTACGATGAATTACGCCAATACAAGACATTATTTCACTAATAAACTCCTCCGTATTTATGTTTTGCATCGCGGATAATTCAACAATATTAATAAATCCGCAGGACGCGCGAACTCGTACATTCCCTCCGCTGGACGCGGTCGCCGGACGCGCACGCTAGTCGCGCCAATATGGCCGCCCCCGTTCAACCCGTATTATTGTTTTTCCCGCTCATCGCAGACGCAAGACGCGTCGCGCCAGCGTGGCCTGCGACTTACTGTCTTTTTCTTTAGCTGTATGTCAGTAAGAGATGCCACTTCTCAAATTTTATTGTGAAATGAGCGTATGTATGTCTTTGAATGTCTTTATCTAATATAATTGGCCATTCGTCGTTTTATGTTAAAGTAAAATAAACAAGTTCTAACTAAAAATGCATATTTTATATTGCATTGTCTTGTAATGTGCATAATTATGTATTAAAAATTCCATCTCAATCGAACGCCGGAAAGTGAGTCTTGTAAGATTTGATCAAGTTCCTATGGTCACTTCCCGGCACCATCATCAGACCAGCTTTGTGACATCATTATATTGCATTGTCATGCAAAATGCAGATTGACGCAAAATTTCAGCTCAATAAAACATCGGGTAGTGGCTCAAATTTAACTTGTAAGATTTGATCCACAGACACCGGGACAGGTGAAAGTAAATAAAAGCTTGTAATAAATTATAAGGTACGATGTAGTGGACATACTCCTTTAAACGTAAAAAAGGAAAAGTAGTTATTTTACTCGGTATTTAACAAAAAATGCAGTAGGTAAAACAAATAAAGTAAAATGAAGAGTACATTAAAATTATCATTAATTCACGCATGTTAAAATGCCCATAAACGGCAGGCCGCTAAGTGCGCGTGAAGGGGCGTGTGTGGTCTAAGTAATTTGTGGAGCGATTTATGAGCGCCAGCGAGTGTGAGCAACGTTTGCTAGTGACCATTTTTTCATACAAATGTATTCCCGATTTTCTTCCTGGATTATAAGATTACTTTTTTTGGATAAACTGATTTTTATAGAAGTTATGATCAACTAAAT
The DNA here is from genome assembly GCA_949316365.1 of Hoplodrina blanda. NCBI lineage: Eukaryota > Metazoa > Arthropoda > Insecta > Lepidoptera > Noctuidae > Hoplodrina > Hoplodrina blanda. The sequence goes on along the minus strand of OX438574.1, from coordinate 6,760,311 downwards.
ATTAATAAAAAACGCCCATTTAAAACAGCCACGAATAAACTTCTAGTAAACAAATCTGACGGAATACGAGATGGTCAGGCATAGTCTATTTCTTTGTCGACTGGTTAGGATTTTTTTTTTAATCTGTTTAGTTTTAGAGGAGTAAAATGTGGTAATATCACTTTAAGTCTTATAAAAGGTAAAACTTTTCACACAAAGTTCATTTAAAAATACTAGTTTTTTTGCGCCAATTACTGTCATTGACAATCAAATCTTTTTTTAAGTCAGTTCGGGTGAGCTATTTAATTTTTTATTATAAAAGACATGTGCCTACAATATGATAAACAAAATACAAATGTACAATACAACTGAAGACGAATTCTGCAAATAAAAAACTTTAATTAAAAAAAAACGTATGGTCGTGAAATCATCAATATAAAACAAAAAAACAAACTCGCCACCACCCACTACTTGCACCACACGCATCTACACTTGTTTTCCCATTAATTACTGACATAACTGGTTGTGTTTCACACCGGCAGCTAACGGGGGTAAACAATTGGAGGCTAGATCGTGACTGACGATATTAGTGGCAATCATCATATTTATACAGACCACACATTTGTGGGTAGTTATGAATTTTGGGTTGGAGTATTAGCTCTGTAAAAGAATGGACATGACCAAAGTAGTTTTTGGATAGAATAAAATTAATATTATGCTCGACTAGCGATCTGATCCGGCTTCGCACGGGTGCAATGAAAACACATAAACCTTCCTATTGAATTATGAAAATCGTCTATTGATGAAAATCGCATTAAAATCCGATCTAAGCGTACAGACGGCGGGGAGACTTTTTTTTTACTATACTATATATTATTATGATGGAAAGAGCATAATTATGTCTGCCTATACCTATCAGAGTCTCAATTTGTCAAAAAATACCTTTAGTTTACGTACATGTTTGACATTGATTTCCGCTGAGTGAGACGAGTTTGCGACTAGACTTTGAACGTTTTTATGTACGAGAATTGGCCTTCATGGCACTGAGACTGATTGCGACTCGGATTTGAACGTCATTTTGTTAGTAGAATTACAGGTTCAGAAATTAGGAATTTCGCCAACGCTGACTCTCTAAAAATCTAATAAAAATCCTACATCAAATATCCGCACGCCCAATCGCTCATTAAGTCCCAAAAACCCGAAAAAAAACAACCAATAATTTTCCGTGCAAAATTCTTTTATTTCAACAGTCCCTAGTTAGGTAACCCTAAAATAAAGGGTCCAAAGTCCGTTATTACACAGTATTACGGACAGGGCTGGTACGGGTTGATTGTCCTATTTCTTTGTGCTTTCACTTTAAATTTTTGAAGTTTCGCTTGCAAATGTTCAGCTTGACTTTTCCGGTACTCGTTGGATGGGGTTCCGGCGAAATGAGATTTTGGGCAGAAAAACGGCTTAGATATACGAGGTCTCTGTGGGTTAAGTTTACACAATTAGTGAGGAAGGAATGGAGTTAGTTACATCTGATAAAAACAAGGTTACTTTCGCAGTTGTTTCCAGAAATTATTTGCGCAAAATTTGTACTGAGTCGGACTGTTATATACATTTCAACTAGTCAACTTTTGGGTGATGCAGAGACTTTTGTGAAACATTAAATTAGTACATTCTACTAGGTTTCAGAAAATATTTGAGCATTCTAAAAACTCCGTATTTTTCTCCGTATAGAAACTGATAGACGATGCAAGAAATATCGTGCAAGTCGTGGTACATTTCCGTTGATGATCGGCCACTTACGACACGACAGTCGCGCGGTCCCGCAATGTACGACAAATTGAACGATATTTCTCACATCGTCTAAATCAGTCTTATAAGACACGTCACATACCCGTTAATTACGCATACTGCCCATCAAATTAAACAACATTGTGCAAAAATGTAACTGGGAAGCAACTTTAATTTTTGGTGTGAAAAATTACTATTTATGGTAACTCAAAATATTGTGCTTACAGGTGTATTCTGTTGTATGCACCCGTAAGCGTATATCTGGGTCGTGGGGGGTATTTAGTTTAGTTAGAATATTTAAAACATTTTTTTAAACTTCGACCTTCCTTCGGTAATCACAAGGTTCTCATTCTCAAGTATGGGGCAGAACAAAAAACTATCGCATTGTTCAGAAGAACTTTTAGCTTCGTTAAATGTCATTTTACACCTCAACTAAAAACCTATACGACCACCCTAACTAGTTTGATTTAATTAAATGATTCATACCATATAACTGAACTTTAAAACATTAGAAAAATTACTCAAAAATCAGGTCAACCTCTACATAAACCTTCATACATAAGTCTAGCTCGTCACAAACCCCGTCATCAAACACCACATAATCCTCAATTAACTCCCTTGGCGAGAGATAAGGCCCCATGCAGTCATGTCATATCAGCCGGAAGTTGTCTATTATCGGGGGAAGGCGTCCCCATAGATCCCCATAAATTACCCTTGCTCCATCAGGAACCAAAAGCCGTAGACAATTTCTTCCGAAAAAAAACAGTGGTGGTGGGTGTATTTATTTTGATGATTTCGCGGAAATCGAAAAATCATCTAAATACACGAATGGTCTCTGAGATGTGTGAAAACCACGAAAGGATCATCTTTTTTTATTTCTTTTCTAACTAAGTACCATATGACGGGGTGAAGGGGTGAAAAGGGGTTTTAACATTGAAATAATATATCTGATGTAAAAATATAATAACGGAGCCAAAAGTTACATGATCTTCTGATGATCGTAATGATTACGATCATTTTCTTGGTTCGCTATCATGCCTGGGAACCTTCTAGTTAGGGTTTTTTTTTGTAACTATGTAACTAAACTTTAAATACCCTCACGACTCCTGCGCTATTGTTTGCACCCATAAGCCCATTAATTTACACACAAATCCAGATTCCGAGACTGCTACTGAGAAATTTCTAATGGAACAACTCAATACCACTTTACCCAACCTAGGAATTGAACCCAAGACCTCATGCTCAGCAGTCGCTAAACCAACGAGGCAGTCATCTTACTACCTACTATTATAAATGAAGTTTGTGAGGATCAACGGACAGAGAACAAGCAATGTTTTAATCTTTTTATTAATACCGAATTTCAGCCGAATAATTCTCACAACATTTACCGTTATATTTTAATCATATTTTCCCCAAAAACATTAATCTAAACCACAATAAGTCAAGCTGTTGTCTTTTACCCACAAATACACAGCCCACGAACTATACCTTAGCGTTATTAAATTCATCCATAACTTGTGGACGCCAATTATACAACGGCCTGGCGTCACTTGCTAGTAATGGCGCCCGTTCCCGCCTTTTTCGCTGTCAAAGCGGTTTTTTCGCGGGAAAATACGTACGATATTCGCCCCTCGAGTTTCTGCATTCTTGACAAAAATCTTGGCTACGGTATAAATTTTAAGTTGCCAGACCTTTTTTTAGAATTTTTGATAAAATATTCTTTGGAAGATATTGAAGTGGGAATAGGGAAATTGGGTTTCAGAGGCTTCATAAATTAATTTTAAATGTATGTAGGTACACGTCTATCGCCCTGGTACCTTTCCCTGTTAAACGTGGGGTTCTGGGTGCGATTCTCAGGTCGGGCAAAGTGTTTTTGGATTTTTCGTTACGAATTTCCCAGTAGCAAACCTGAGTTTGGAAGTTGGTGGTGTTACACCCCCGTGGTCGTTGGTTCTGTGTACCTGGTCCTTCCACTGTCTGGTTACCGTCCCATCGGACTATAAAAGTGAGTGCAGAGGGAGTGCATCTGTGTTTACACTCACACTTGTACAGTCACGAGCAAAAACAAGTATCCACTTAGCAACATTACGAAGCGATTTTCTTCGAATATATTGAATGAAATGTCATGATTTTAGGAGTATAGTATTTTGTATTCATTCATCTTCCCACATTCCCATAAAAAATCTTATATCAAAGTTACAACCATTATTTCACAAGAAAATCGCTTTTGAATTTTGTTAAGTGTATACTTGTTTTTGCTCGTAACTGTACACTATAATATCTCCTGCGTACACGGCTAGTCTTCATTAAATCATCCAATAATTGGGAATCGGTCTGGAGAACATTGTATTACCTATCCTGGTCAGTCTTACAGTTACCAATAACTAGAATTTCGCATGGCTATGAAAATGTTATTACCGATTAGCAATAACACTCTCCATTACCTGAATTTAATCAATCTTACACCATACATGGCATCGCACCATATAAATAAGACAAGCTTCCGCTCGCAGCTTCACTCACGTTTTTTGTTTGCACCTTTAAGTTACTTCTTTGGTTACTGCTCCGCTGCCGTGAGTCGTAGCGTGATAATATATAGCTTACGACTATTGCTCAAGAATCTAGCTATCATATACAAAAAGAATTATTCCAATCTGACCGGTAATTTTAGAGATTAGCACGTTTAAACAGACAAAAAACTCTAGCTTTATTTTATACTATAGATTTCATTCGCTACCATACGTGGCTACAAAGGCGCAATAATATTAGTACGGTTAGTTCATAATTAGATATGTGGTGTTTAATGGTATTTTTAAAGTTCAAAGAGGCTGTAATCTCATCTTTGGAATAGAGACGGTTCATTTGAGAACTTGCCTAAAGGCAACTGAGAATATTGATTCGCAAACAGCGCAATGGATGATTAAAGATATATTTTTCTTACAATGTCTAAATCCGGTCATTTTGGCATCTTTAGAGGAGGCCTATATCCGATAGGCCGATATTGCCTCAATCAATCTGCCTAGCCTTTTCCAAACTATGTTGGGGTCGGCTTCCAGTCTAACCGGATGCAGAAAAATACCAGTATTTTACATGGAGCGACTGCCTATCTGACCTCCACAACCCAGTAAGTAATAAAATACCCCTTGGTAAGACTGGTTGTCAGACTTTCGGGCTTTTGACGACCCGTAACGACTGTCAAAGAGCCGTATGACAGCCGGGACCAATGGCTTAACGTGCTTTCCTTTGCTAGTATTTGATTCCTAACTCTATGGACTTAGAACGACCTACTATCGGTGTTTCTTTTTAAGTAATGATAAATATTGTGGTACAGACAGGGCCAAACGCCTGCCGGGGTTGCGGGACGTCTTAACAGGATACCGTGGCCCCGGAACGTAAAGGGCAACAGAAGGAACAGGGTGGTTTTTTAGTCAGTAAAAGTCTGACAGTCCCTTCCGTCCCACCCAGGGCGGAAGGACTCATTTGATGATTTTTACCACCTTAAAAAAAAGAAGCGGAACGGAATCCTATACGTACAACTCCTACTTGACCAGTTTTTTTTTTTCACCACAGAGGCAAACACTTTCCTAGTTAATAATTTCACAAACACATTTTTGTTGAGGTTATCAAAAAAGTTTCTAAACTAGTGGCGGTTAAAACTCCGGCCCGTTTCGCTTCAACTTTTTTTATGTTGGCAACCCTCCGTCCTTTCAGCCTTTCCTGACACATCCTACTTATTTTCCGGCGAGGTGGTTATGTTGCAAAAATGATTATTTTTTTGAGGGTAGTCGGTAATTTATATGTACTTTCTAAGTTTATCTTTGACATTACTGACATCGGTGAAGGAGAATATTGTGAGGAAACCTGGACTTGTAACTCACTTGCCTTTGCCCGCGACTTCGTTCGTATTCGGACCCCGTTTCATCCCCTTAGGAGGTGAATTTTGGAAAATTCTTTCTTAGTGGACGACTACTAACTATAAACTACCTTCCTGCCAAACATCTTCATACGTCAGTTATGTTTAACTCCTATGTAATAGGGGGCGAGCCTAATGCCATCAATCGGGCACAAATCCAGACTCCGAGGCTGCTACTGAGAAATTATTTAAGTTGTTTATATAGAAAAAAGTAAACCTAAGTTTAGTAAAAGACATGAAAAAAATCTACATAGTATAAAACAAAGTCGCTTCCCGCTTAGATCTTTTAAACTACGCAACGGATTTTAATGCGGTTTTCAACGATAGATAGTGATTCAAGAGGAAGGTTTATCTACATTGCATTGCACTCGTGCGAAGCCAGGGTAGGTCACAGACAGGCAGAAAATAGACTGAGTTCTACTTTTTTAACTTTTTCTTGATATACTTTCTTATCATCTGATAAATTTTGATCTGATAATGATCTATGCTTAATTATGGCGCCCGAAACATGATTAGATTGGTAAGATAATTTTTTGACGTCATTACCCATTTTGAATATCTAGTTTATTTATCATTTCTTTACCATTTAATTATCTAAAACTATCTGTCTCAGCAAACTTCGCACCGAACCTGCCAAGTGTGACTGCTGAGCATGTCTTGGGTTCGATTCACAAGTCGGGCAAAGTGTTATTGGATTTTTCCATAGCAGCCTCGGAGTCTGGATTTGTGCCTGGTTGATGGCAATAGGCTCCCCTCCTATTACATGGGACTTGACATAACTGGCGAAATGTGGGTGTACTAATGGGTACACCTCTGCCTAACCCTTTGAAGATTACAAACAATTACATAACCTACTTGTTTGTTTGTATAAACGCGCTAATATCCAATCCATCTCAGATTTAAACTTGCATCTTTACCAAATCGAAGAATTCGGGTTCTGCGCCCAAAATCCGGAGCAACAAACGCATTGCACCAAAATAGCCAAGAAAACAATAGTTGCCAATACCAACACAAATGTTGTTTACTACCCTACGCCCGCGATTTCGTTCGAAGTCAAAGTCAAAGTCAAATCTTTTATTTCAATCTATTTAGGGTGGATTCACATCTGACGGAAGAAACGACGGACGTATCATCTTTAGTATGTTCGACGCACTAACGCATCATCGTTTATGTGTGTATGGTTGGATGTTTTATTATATATTTGACTGTTCTGGCGTTACGCGACCGATAATACGCGACGCATTTTTCGTCAGATATGTACCGACCCTAAAAGGTGCTTTTGAACGTCATTTATAAGAGAGAGGAAAAAAATATTGAATCTAGTTGCCCATTCCAGAAGGTAGTTTCGTATGGAGAAAAATGGGCAAGAAACTCCATACATGCATACATACAACTCCATACATTCGTGTGAATGTCTGTTATTGCGTGGTGTTCTTTTTTTGGGCGGATCCCTAATTATATTTGTAAAATAAAAGTTAACCTAAGTTACTTCTTATAACATCACCTATCTGCCAGTTAAAGTCCCGTCGAAATTGGTCCAGCCGTTTCCGGGATTAGCCGAAACAAAGAGATAAACAGACGAAAATGTAATTAAAAAAAATGTTTTTGATGTACTACCATGTAAACATTCATAAGCATTTAGTAAATCGCTGTTATTTTGACATTACAAACAGACTGTCTGTTTGTTCCACCTAATATCCAAAACGGCTGGACCGATTTTTATATTATCTTACTACTATTATAAATACGAAAATTTAGATAAGTGTTTGTTACTTAATCAAGCCAGAACGAATCTAGATGTGGCACAGAGATAGATTATCGTCTGAATAGGACATAGACTACTTTTTAGTCTAGAAAAACGCAGACGTAGTCACACAGAAACTAGTAAATATATAAAGACTAGCTGACCCGCCACGACTTCGTTCGCGTGGTATCCTACCCCTATTCTACCGATACCCCTACCGATACCCTAACCTACCCCTACCCTACTGCTACCCTACCCTACGCCTACCCTACCCCTACCCCACCCTACCCATACCCTACCACTACCCTACCACTACCCTACTCCGACCGACATTTCCATTTTTTTTTTTTTTTCATAAGAACCTCCTGACTATAACAAACAAAAAAAAAAGTGAAATTGGTCCAGCCGTTTACGCGTGATGCCGTAACCAAGGTCATTTTATAATAATATATAGATGGTCTATGCTCTAATTGAAACAGATATTTCGACATTAACTTTCACTTCAATGCCCTAATCATAAAGTTTAAACATGATTATTAAAACCGTGTTATGAATGCTTGCTATTGATTCATACCTACAGATAAAACAATTTTTTTTATATTATTATCTCTTTAGCTGTTAATCTTACTAAATCTTTTTTAATTATAATACTTTTGTTTGTTTCATTTATATTATTAGGTACTAAATTATAAATATAACATATCACCACGCCTGCCAAAGGGTTAGGCAGACGTGTACTCTTTAGTATACCCACATTTTACCAGTTAAGTTTAAGTCCCATGTAATAGGGGGCGAGCCTATTGCCATCAACCAGACACAAATCCAGACTCCAATGTTCTTGGCCGTTGCCCACTGCAGGGCAAAGGCCTCTTCTCATACAGAGAAGGCACAAGCATTGATCACCACACTTGCTCAAGGCAGATTGCCGATTTAAAACTTGTAGAAATATAAGGCCAGGTTTCCTAACGAGGTTGCAGGTTCGAAACCGGGCAAGGACCATTGTGTCTTAATTTATATGTACTTTCTCAGTTTATCTTAAACATTTCTGACACTGAAGGAATTGCTTGCACGGTTCAGATCCATCTCGTGGCTGAGAAGCTGGCTCCTTGACCACGGCTATCACAACACTTCTAAAGATTGCCCGTTAAATAAAACTAGGAATTTCTCCTGTATTTTACTCACAATCAGAAATAATAATAATTTTGTAAAGATCTTAAGGATCATCAGTAGCAATCATAACAAAAAGAAAATTAGATAAATGTTTAATAATGTTAATAAACAAACAACAGTAGTACATTTAATTTCCACTAGATACTATGAAAGTCAAGGTTTAGCTGAGCAAGCCTATTATTGTTTTAAATGAACCAGTGTGCCAATAAAATCCTTTTTGCTATAATAAATCCCACATGCTAGCCATAAACAGCATAAAAAAACTGCATTGAAATCTGACCATTTGTTTATGAGCTACAAAGTCACAGACAGACACAAGATAGACATAGCCATGAAACTAGTACACCACTCTGTATAATTCAGTGGTTAAAAACAGTATGTAATCTTTTAAAAAATAATTGCCATTAATTTGTATGTTATAATTAGTTGGCTTAGAAAATTAAGAACTCTAATAATTATGTGTAAAGTACCTACCTTAAAAAAACTCAAATGATAGCTACTGATGCTGATGTTAAAATGGCAGTTAATGTTTCATGTGAACCAGTATGCCAATAAGATCCTTTCTACCATAATAAATCCCACATGCTAGCCTTAAACAGCATAAAAAAAAAACCGCATCAAAATCTGACCATTTGTTTATGAGCTACAAAGTCACAGACAGACACAAGATAGACATAGCCATCAAACTAGTACACCACTGTAAAAACAGTAATCTTTTGAAAAATAATTACCATTTAATTTGTTATTTTATAATTAGCCGGCTTAGAAAATTAAGAATTAAAATAATTATGTGTAAAGTACCTACCTTATAAAAACTCAAATGATAGCTCCTGATGCTGATGTTAAAATGGCAGTTAATGCATCTAATTTTATACTAACAAACAGTTCATAAAAAACAAAAGAATGTAATTAAAACTCTTCCGTCCGAATCAAAATGGCTAAAAATAAAACCATGTAATCGCAATTTTCGAGATGTTTATCTTAATTATTGCAACAATATAAAATAGATTGTTATCTTAACAACTAAAATATAAACATTAAGTATTAAAATCTTTAATTTGAACTTACCAGTAGTCCGCGAGAGTAATTTTATACTATAATTTTGTGACACGCAATCACTGCTGCCAACAGCCAACAAAAAAATAATCGATTCAAAAAATCGATAATCGATGTCAACTGTCAAACAAAGAAGAAAGCACAAAAGCCTGCAAACCACGTGGAGCGCCAAGGTCGAATTTATGTTTTCAACTTGTCAAGCGCGGCGTGTGATAAATTAATTCTACGGGCCGTTATCGTTCTCGGGGTTATGTCACTTTCAACCTTACTTTGATACGAATAAGGTTGCATTTCGCTTGCGCACAAAGCCCACGCATAGTCGCCAACCCAGGCAATATATCTTAGGCCGTGTACTGCCCCTGACAGTTCGTAAACAAACTGGAGCTACCGCAACAAAGGGCGACTGTCATTTTACGCTGTAAATATTAAGTTTACGCCGAATAATATTATGTATGAATCAAAATATGCTTCCAGTAATGTCTATTTTATCGAACGCTCAACTATTATTGACTCCAATACACTCAAAGAACAACATTTAAATGGACTTACCAGAAGAAATCAACACAAGGTTGAGTAACGCAGAGTCATCTGTGGTAAATCTTGCACATATCGATCAGCCTTGCAGTTCTCAAAAACACTGACGGGAGAAAAAAAAAAGAACGAAGAGGTTAGCACCAAAATTCGTCAACTAGCCGTCTATCACTCGTCACAGTTGTAGTAAATAGTGTTTTTATTGCTAACCGACGCGTAACGAGTCAGAAAACGTTGTCTGGTCGTTAAATGATTCACTATCAAAATAAAAATAATCCGGCAGACGCTGCGTCGACGACCGCGCCACTGTCTGTCTGCCGTGCTGTCAATATTCGTCAAAACGAAAATGGCGACACCCTCGACGGAATACGATCAGCACCGGCCTGCCTGCTATGCCTATCTCTCTCTAACGTGAACGAGTGACAGAGACGGGGTATAGACGTGTTGTCTTCGGCCCGACCGGACTGATTTGTGATGTCACGCCCAGCGGCGTAACGTTTTGCGTAATTACACGTTCATGAACGCTTGTAAACTTGTTTTAATAACGTTAATTTACGATCGTTTCGTATATGAGGTCGCCAGATGAAAGTGTCGGCTGATAGATAGATTAATTACAGTGGAAAGCGAGATATTTTTTTAGTAATACGTCTTTGCGCATGCTAGGCCCATCCCACTACTCAATATCTGTCGTACGAGCGCCTCCTACTTCTTCTTATTTTATTCAGTACTGTTTTTTTTGGATGTTCATCTCGACTGCATTAATACGATGCGAAAGCAGTCGCAATGCAGTTTGATTAATAATAGAGTTCAGTCTACAAATTTCTTTGTCTCCGATTGTAATTGAGTTACGTTTGAAATGTAAAATTCTATATTTTTTTTGTTCAACGCTTGCTTAGTTGCTAAATATGTGCATCGTGTTTATAAATTTTAATTGACTATTGTTCTGTTTTATTTTTGTACTATGTTAAAATGCATTGAGCACATGTCGTTGTACTCTTGGTCTCTTGATTTTAATTTCAATGCAATGCTATTAGCATTTACATTATTTTATGAGGCACATAATTATAGGTTTGAAAAATATCCTTGAAATTGCAAAAAGTTAATTTTAATTAACTGGCTAAAGGTTAATCTACGATTGAAGTTTGCATTCATTTTTAAATCATAGCTGATTTTGCAATAGGTATTGGTGTTATCTAAATAAGTGATAAACAAATCATAATTTAGATAATTCGTGTCCATATAAACGTCTGTCATCTATCAAACCAAATCTGACACTGACAGTCATCGAAATCATAAGACTTGTACGACGTGAACTAAAATCGATTTTAAATTAATATAGTAAAACTCGATTAAAAATTGATTATTGCTCTATTTCCCTACCAACATCACCAACTTAAGGAAAATCTGTTTTAGTTTTTCTTTTGATCTTTTTAGTTGCCAGTATGAAAATGTTGTTATCAAATATTACTCTATTTTTTTTTTATTATACTATTATATGAGGGCTTATTTTGTTGTAATTTATAGTATTTTTTGCACATAACTAAATAACATTAAATATTTTTTCTTGCCAACACATTAATACATTTTTTATCAACACTGGCTACCCAGTACTTTTAATGTCAAAATCCAATAATTTTAAACTGATCGTCGCAACTTCCGTCCGTTGCTCTTCAAATCAAAAAGGCTGCTGTTTTGTGATATTATTTTATCCTGAAAAGCTTACAATAATTTATCAAAATGTCTGAAAAAACTCACTCTTCACGTTTGTCGTCATACAAGAATGCTGGGCATGGAACGACAGTAAGTTATTTACGTTTTTCGAACATGTTCTAAAATTGAATCATGTTCCATTCTTTCCTGGTACACGTTTTTTCATTTGTTTTGTACAAGAATAATACGTATTTCACGAGTCAATTTTGTTTTAATTAAAATACAAGGATGTGTAAAAGACGTAAAACATTTGCTTTTAGAACAAAAACTTCGATAAAAACAACATACCTTCATTTTCTGACTAAACATGATACGTAGGTAATCTTAGTGTTTGAAAAAAAAAATGGTTTGAGATTACGCACAGAATTATTTTTTACAGTGTAATATTGTAAAATCCAGGTAAATGTTAGACAAATAACAATTTCTTATATGTTAGCTAGCATTTAGACCTTTTAAAAACTTTATTTTAAGGTCTGCCATGAAATTATTGAAATAATGATAGATTTCAAAAATTTATCCTTATAATACTTTATGTAAATTTCTGTTAAAGCAATTATCTAAGATTCTGATGCACTAATAGATATAATTAATATAAAAAAAGACTTCTCATCATTGCAATTCTATTTTTGTTCTGCACCTTAGCTGGAAACTATTGATTACATAAAAATTACAAAGATTTTTAGTTACAGTAACAGTTCTAAAATTATGTACACTATTATCTCTTACAGGATCTTCGCCGCAAGCGTGCTGAGCTGAGCGTGGCTCTTCGCAAGCAGGCTCGCGATGAACAGCTCCTCAAGAGAAGAGCGCTCTCTCCGGAGGCAGGAGAAGAGATCCATGATCATGAGAAGACATACACTCCTGCAGAGATTGTGCAAGGTACGTACAGGTGTGATAAAAGATTTTTGGAATGCAATCATTTATTCATCATCATATTAGGCGAAGACGTGGTCAGTGGGTCGTCTTAGGGGCGGATTTGTTGGAGTTGGAGTATATGCTTAGGGGCACTATGAAAAGCAAAGAAACAAAAAAAAATTTTTTGGTTGAAAAAAAAATTTTTGAGTTTTTTTGGAACGAAAAGTTTTTTTTTTAAATGTACTAATTTTATTGCAGCATCTTATTAAGCTTGTCCATAGAAACAAATTAAGCTCTGAGAAGGATGGCCCTACGACGCACCGTTTCCGAGTTATGGGTCTTTGAAATTTTTCGTTTTTTATAAAACACTATATTTCCAAAATGGTTCTGCTTGACATAGGCCTTCCCTAAAGATAATCACAATGTACCGTTCCTGCGTTGCCTGCACACAGCGGTTTACCAGATCGTCAGTACACCTCGTGGGGAGCTTTTACGCACTGTGCCTTATGGTATGTGGTCGCCACTCGAGAGCCTTACAACCCAGCAGGGTCTAAAATGCTTTGTCCTGAACGATTAACCAATGGATCAATGCTCAGCCTAAACTGCTGATCGTAGGCGAACGCTACACGTCAATAAATATTGTGATAATTATTATGATATTTACTTTTGTATATTGGGCCGGATCACAGCACACCCTACATGTACAATACGGATCGTGTCAGTACTGAATCTTTCTTTATATGAGGCAGACGTTCTGAAACTTGGAGGGTGTGTTCTTGGTATGACATAGGCATCAAATAAGAAAGGATTTTCCGAAATTCTACAAAAGATCTCAACCTACACAAAATCTTGAAAACTCTTTGAACTATGAAGCTGAAAGGTACACAATTTATAAGTTGTACTACTCTTCAACCCTCAGGTCTCAGGTCCAACGACTTAGTTGTAATGACAGCATATGCACGTGCTGCTCGTCGCATGCTTTCCAAGGAGCAGAATCCGCCTATAACACCCCTGGTCTCCGCTGGAGTCATCAAGCCTTTGGTGGATGCGCTGGATAGAGATGACTGGTAAGTAGACATGATGCAGTTTGTTGCTTGACATAGGGCTGTCAATTTACAAGGCCCAGTTTGCATCCTCTTTAAATCTAAAAATATCTAATATACCTATACAACGTGTAACGTTAAATGCGCAAAACCTCAGACACCCCAACTGATTTTTAATTAAATTGACCTATTTCAGAGAAAAAAAAAATCATTAAAACAAAAGTAAAGGTTTTATTAAAGGCTGATTAAGTTTTACTGGCAATTCTGATCGTTTCTTGCGTCTGCGACGACGCTCTGTCGAGGGAGAAGTCGTCACCGGGCCGCTGCGCGCCGAATGGCTTGACCTACCAATAAATAGACACGGCAACGTTTTTAATGAATATTTTTTGAAAAATGTGACCTATATTAAAAAGTGGTTCAATTGATTCTGCTCGTTATTCTGATCAAACTATTTTCAGGTTTTGCGCATTTAACGTTACACGTTGTATAAATTACGCGTCACGTTGTTTGCTTGGAATGGACTCCTAAACTACTTAACCAATTTTAATCTTGCACCATGTGCAGTTTGATCCGACTTGAAAGAGTGTCTATCACAATTATTGGTCTTTATATTTTCTGATTGCAAACCTGAGCCACAACAACGCGTGGGCCAGTCAGCTAGATTATAAAAATGAATCCCTATTTCCCTTGGTCACAGCATCACGCGTGAATGCCTTGACCAATCTCACTAATTCTTTTTTTCTTATGAAAGAATTTCTTGAAAAAAGTTAGCTGGGTCAGCTAGTAATTAATAAATATTAGTAACTATTTGTTATTTGACAGTATTTCAGAATAAACCTCTTTCAAAGAACAGAATTGCCTCGTTGCGTATGCGGCAGTTACAAAAATTCTTTCACAAATAAATTACCAAATGTCATAGGACATGTTCTATGGTATATTTAACTTCCAAACGGACGCAGTCTCCTGCAGAAGCTAGTGCTTATAATTCCTTTTATTTACAGCCCCGATCTTCAGTTTGAAGCAGCCTGGGCCGTCACCAACATAGCGTCAGGAACCCATGAACACACCATGGCGGTTGTGGATGTAAGTTATACTTATTTTGATCCGTAACCCCGCCCGTTCACGAACATGATGTAAGGCGTCATGTTCGTGAACGGACGCCGTCAGTTTTAAAGTATCCTCTTTTAACGTGCATGACTTGTCTTATTGTTCTCTTATGTACCCTTAGTTTCACCATGAATGATATAACAGTATCCATGGACTATCTTACTCGTTCTTCTCCATAAGAACCTAGTGTTTGGACCAAGCAACTCACTTAACATTTATAGTATTAATGATTTAACTTTGACTTTTGACCTTGACTTCTGACCTTGACCTTTGACCTTGACTTTGACTTTTGACCTTGACCTTTTCTCACCCAGGGCGGAGCAATTCCAAAGCTAGTGGCCCTCTTAGCTCGCGGCGGCGTAGTCGGCGAGCAAAGCGCTTGGGCGCTAGGCAACATTGCAGGCGATGGGCCTGAAACTAGAGATGCGGTGCTGTCCAAAGGAGCCCTAGCCGTCCTCCTGCCGCTGTGTACGGTGAGCACGCCTGCCAGTCAGCTGAGGACTGCTGTGTGGACTTACAGTAACTTCTGCAGGTAAAGCTAGATACTTTTCACCTAGCCTACGCATTGAGATAACATTTGTGGTCATTTCTAACCGAGTTTATTTTGGACATCACTGACGTCGGTGATGGAAAACATCGTGAGGAAACCTGGACTTATACCAGTCTATTACTGTCCCATTCAAACCATGTCGAGACCCTTGAGGCGGTTTAGAAACTGACACTAGGGGGTGTGGTGTCGTAAGACCTTACTGCCCACACGATAAAGAAGTCAGACTTAAAAAAGGAGATTCTCAGTTTGACCTGTATGTGTGTATACGTACATATATGTTTGTCCGCGATTATCTCGCGTTTGGCTGAACGGGGTTTTGTAAGGATTTCTAATATTAACGACAAGTAATATTGCACTTAAAAGTAAAAAATAAAAAACTTATTTGAAAAAAAGACTACCACCTTTAAATACTTACTAAAAAAAACATAACCCTTTCCTTGCAGTCGGATAAATAATAAATAACTTTAGTTTTGGAAGTCGGCGGCTTTGGTTTTGTTTCTTGTTATGTACTGCCACCGACTTCCAAAACTAAAGTTAAGTAAAAAAATTCAGCAGTTCATTTTTGTTTCTTTTTTTTGTAGGAATAAGAATCCGCTCGTGAAATTTGAATATGTGGCCCCCGCTCTGCCATACATATCTAATCTGTTGGAGATCACTGACCAGGATGTTTTGGGTGAGCAACGATTTTATTCCTACTTAAGGTGGATGGATGATGATCTCAGATGCCATTTTGTCGCTAGATGGCGCTAGATCCACAATTTAGAACATTTTCAATTTTTACGCCTAACTTAGAAATCTTTAAGGTGGATGCCTAGATAGACCTCGCCATACATTATTCAGGTGTGGAAATCTCCGTAAATAAACATTTTCTGCAGAATAAAAGCAACTATAATGAGACTTTATAATGTATTATGGGCGCGTATAGCCCAAATTTAAAAAAAAAAACAGTATTTCTAGGAGAATTATACCGAATAAAAAACGAAAAATCTTTACATGTGTGAGTGATCTGAATTGCGCCATCTGACAGAAATTTATAGAACCACCGAGAAAGTTGGTTGCTGTTGTGTTACGAGTTTACGATTGGTAAACATTCATAATAGATGGCGCTGTTCGATAATCCGAACAAGCGCCATCGAGTGACGCGCGGATGCGACGTTGCCATTCAAAAAGCAGCGTTTGTTGCCATTCCGTCCATGCGTGATTGTCTTGAGTCTTGACAACTTGCGAAGTTGCGAATCGTTTCCAGAATATTGTGTTTCTAGCAAGATAGCGCCGGGCGCGCGGGTTTGCCCGCGGAGTTAACATTTTATGAATGATAAAATGTTTTTTAGTATGGAATGAGAAAGAATGTTTTACATAAAGTGAAAAAATTATCTCTGCGATCTGCCCTTGGTTCACACAGATACAATACTTATGTAATTATTGTATTATCTAGTTTAAATATGTAGTAAGTAGTTACTAGTACACACTTAAACATTCCTTGACTTTCCAGATTTAAAAATCTTTTTAATGAATGTAAGTAGGTACCTACTGATAACACATTTTCTGATACGCTTAGGTACTAATCCATTGGTTTGGGTTGAATAAAATCAGAGAATAGAATTTGATGTACCTATAAGTTAGTTATAACTAAATCAGGCGATCAGCAAAGCTACCTACACAAAATGGTGAAACGTAGGTACTACGTACATCTATTGATTGAATCATAGGTATTTAATTCATGTGAAACCAGCAAGATTAGGTAGTGAATACACAGACAAACCACTTTAATTTTTCATAATTGCTTATTTTACTAGTATTATTAGCACACACAAAGTGCGTCAAGCAGGGTGTGTGTTAAGTTAGCATACAAAACGCAGCTTTACTTGCTCATCCATCTCCATCACCAACCGACGCTAACTCCCTCACGTGCGACGCATCGAACACCTGCGCAGGAGCTGTCCTTCAATAACTTGTAAACAAGAAATATACTGCTTGACTACCTATTTCTCATAGAAATTCTCCGAAACACAACAGCGATAAGTAGGTACAGTTCATACAGTAGGTACGGTCTACGTTCGACAGAGAGTTATTAGGTACCTATCAATTTATAGGTAGGTAGGTATGTCAATCAAACACTTCAGAAAAATGTTCGAAGGTAGAGAACTCATTGTTTACACCGATCACAAGCCACTGACCTACGCTATTCGCAAGCCACCATCTGATAGATTAGATACCTACCTTACACGCTAATTCTAGACTGACAGCAGACTGATAAAACTTCAGTCATAACATAGTAAAGCGTAATTTTAGCTCCAGAAATCAAGTTTCCGTAGTGTAGCGGTTATCACGTGTGCTTCACACGCACAAGGCTCCCGGTTCGATCCCGGGCGGACACAGCTTTTTGTATTTTATTGCCGATCATAAAAAGTATCTTCATAAAAAAATATTTTTTTATTTATTTAGATCAATACAACTATCATTACATGTCATGTTACCCCAAATCGGTAACGTGGTATTTCATAACATAGGTAGCTCATACAAAGCAACAAAAAAAAACAAAGTGAGCTATCGTAATCTGATACGACAAATAACTTGGTTTTGCGGCATACTTGGCCTTGATAACAATCATAGATTTCTAAACGTAAGTTTCAAGGCGAGAAATAGTACGAAGTTTACTTTTATTTTAACAAAATGTTTATTTTTCAGATTTCTCTGATCACCCAATTAATAAAAAAGCGTGAAGATACTTTTTATGATCAGCAATAAAATACAAAAAGCTCTGTGTCCGCCCGGGATCGAACCGGGGGCCTTGTGCGTGTGAAGCACACGTGATAACCGCTACACTACGGAAACTTGATTTCTGGAGCTAAAATTACGCTTTACTATGTTATGACTGAAGTTTTATCAGTCTGCTGTCAGTCTAGAATTAGCGTGTAACCGTGTTTTTCATCCATCATTCTGGTATCAGTCTTAGCCGGACCAGACTGATTGACCAGAATGACGCCAGACTGAGCGTGTCACCCATGTACCTATTACGATACGCAACGCAACGGCGCGCGGCGGCGCGCGGCGCACTCGTCAGCTGTTGTTTATAAGCGAGTTCTCAACGAACATAGGTGCGACACGTCAGTGGAGTAAACAATGTTGTCGCCCGCGCCGACGCACTTCACGCATCGAACCATCGTACCATCCCAATCAGTAGTAGCAGTCCAGTCCAGTAGTACCATCACCAATCAACTGCGAAGAATTATCTCAAGCGCAAGAAAGAGACAGCAATATACCTACGTTATCACAACAAACAATTTATTATATTCATCTCAAGAAAATCGTCATACCTACCGGGTACCTCAACACTCTCAATATTCTGCGAAACGTCTACGTCACACGTTCGACCATACCTACCAACGTGCACAATTCAAGTCACCCTGGAATAAGAACAACACGCAAGCTAATGCAAGAACGTTACTTCTGGCTAGGGTTGCCAACCGTACTATAATATATAGTATTGTACTGTATTTAGGGTCTCCGTACTATATACTGTTGAAGAAAGATATAGTACGCGAAAATACTATATTTCAGTACAATAGCTCAATGTTTATATTTTGCTATACTAAAATTAGTAAAATAAAAAAAACTTCCTGCAATTTTCGAACGCGTTCAACAGAAGTATTGTGCGTGTGCGTGTAACCGATCGCGTCCCTGTCATATTTCGCTCCTAATAATTGATACGTCAATGTCAAACTTGACAACATCAAACTAATGTTTATTTATTTTGATCTTACTTGCTTTTTTTGTTTGTTTTGGATTTCGTTAATTTTATTGAGTTAGTGGAGTTTTTGGACTAAAACTACTAAAACCGTATTGGTTTTAGTAGTTTTAGTCCTGCATTAAATTACGTAGTAAAATAATGGAAAGTTGTAGCGATAGCGAAAGAGTCCCACTGACACCCACTAAAAACTTGAGAGGTGTCAAGGGACGGAACGAAGTTATATGAGAGAGAGAGAGAGAGAGAGAGAGAGACAGACAGAGAAACACGCGCACGCCACACGGCTTACAACTATAGCAAAAAGTGTCGTTACAACTTTTGGTCTTATTTTTTCCGTCTAGCCCCCTTTCGCAACGCGCGATAAGGAACTTTGTTCCAAAAAGAGGAAAATTCAAAAAAGGCTCCAAAAATATCAACCTGAGTGGGAAAGAGTGTACTTATGACTGGGTTACTAAAGATCCCGAAAGCGTTTAGGATGTTAAATGTAAAAAAAATAACTTACTTATGTCTTTTTTTAGTCTTCCCTACTAAAATAGGGGAGACCGGGGATGGTTGGCTATAGGGGCAGGTAGACTAATCTACAATAACTCGCCACTATCACGTGTTTTTCGTCAACTAATCATAAGCGACGATGACTCCCCGCGACCCGCTAACTTGTGCGAAGTGAGCCCCCGCAGTCACTCAGCGTTTGTGAGTGGCGTCACATCTTGTATTTTTGGTCTCGGTAAGTAAGTATTTTTGTTCATACTTTTTTTGTTATTGTGCCTATGGATCTGTTAGAAACAATATTGTTGTTATGCCAAATGTAAATATGATAGTTTTATTCTATAATACACAGTATTGCTTCCATGTTAGTGCCAGAGTTTTCATATGATACGCAGGTAAAATTCAAAATGGCGCCAGGGGTTGGTTGACAATTTTTTTTCGGGGTAGGTAGACTAATAGTCAACCAACCCCTTTAAAATAACTATAACATTCTATACTTATTATAAATAAGTATAACATTCTATACTTATTTTAAAGAGTTGTGTGGACTAATAGTTAATGCGCATCATCAATGTAAACATTATTATGGTCTTCTCTCATACTAAATAACATATTGTATATTTACAGAAAATGAGGACGTACAAAAGAAAATCTGAAAGACTTGCCACGCAGTAAACTTCGATAAAAATAGCATAAACGATAATAATCACTATTTCAAAGATGATATTTTTTTGTTATGAGATATACTTAAAAACTATAATATGAGACTGGAAGTTTTCTGTTTTAATAGTTTATAATATTAGATAGACTCACAAGTTTATGTATGTTGAATAATATTTTCATAAAAGCAATTTGAATCTGAACTGAGATTAGCGATTAACTAAAATAATTCAAGTTACAATTAAGGTTAAAAGTACAAAAATTAATTTAAGTTATTGTTAATTTAAGTTTTTTTTTAATAGTTTAAAAAGAGACTGTTACCTTTATTAAAGTTCTTTATTAACCGAGAATCGATCTCAAAAAGATTGTTTATATTTAAATAAAAAGTTTCTATCATTTAGAACATTTTAATGTTTCATTTTATACTAATATACACTAAATACTGCCTAGGTCAACCTACCCCATGCTTATGGCCAACTTACCCCGGACATGGGGTAGGTTGACCAAGCGTCAGGGGTTTAGAAAATCGACTATATAAGTATGACAATGATAAATATATAGGTAATAGATTAGTATTTTAGATACCTGAATAGTTCTTCTATCTGTATCAACGGTTGTTTTT
The DNA here is from genome assembly GCA_949316365.1 of Hoplodrina blanda. NCBI lineage: Eukaryota > Metazoa > Arthropoda > Insecta > Lepidoptera > Noctuidae > Hoplodrina > Hoplodrina blanda. The sequence continues at coordinate 6,739,355 of OX438574.1, read as the reverse complement.
GTTATAATAAGTTAAACATCAGAGATATACGAGCTTAAGTCAAAACTTAGTCAACCATCCCCGGTCTCCCCTACTATATTTTTTTGAAGCGTACTTTTTTTTTTTATTTCTTTTTAAAAAAATACTATATTCAGACAAAAAAATGTTGGCAACCCTACTTCTGGCCCGCAATGAACACCGACATCGGCGAATGGGCCAAAACATGTACCTACTTTGTGTCAACTATCGAAAGTTCAACGACACAATCAAAGTAATTTCACATCATTCTCTCCGAGAGAACGATTTCAACATATTCATATCGACATTGTTGGACCACTACCTACTTACTTCTTCGTGCGGACATCGATACCTACTCACAAAGTCACAATGATGATGAAGTCACATGAAAATACATAGGTAGGTACCTAGATATCGCGTTTCGGTTGTCATACAAGGCTAACTACCTACTAAGAATAAGCTATTTATTTGTAAACAATAAAGCACAGAACAGAAAAAAGGCTTGTTACTTATTTGTTTCTCCATAACCGTGAACGTGAGATTAGTAGGTACCTACTACAAAATAAAACAAACTAATAATAATGTTTGTCTGTCTGAAACTATTTACAAAATGCGTAAAAGGTGTTTATCGTAACCCGGCAAAACCATATTTAGCAAATGTTTGTAAGTTTAATTTTGTGACTACTTTAGTAGGTACCTAGTTTACCGATTTATAATAATTGTATTTATTGTTGACCAAAAACATATTCAAACACATTCAAATAATGAAACACTGACTCATCATCACTGACACGTATGACGTAGGTAATCAGTATTGTGACGATATTTCAGAAAATCACGGGCAACATGCTTTTTTAGTTTCTAATACCACCGAAAATATATATTAAATATATATAATAATTAATTACTATACCTACGATAAATTACAAAATAGTCTCAAATACATACTGGAGAAATATTGCAATTCGAATCAGTAAAAATGCATAGCATACAAAATATGTATAATACACAAGAAATTCCGCGCGCAAATCATAGCGCGTGACAACCGTATGGAATGATTTTATAACAAGTCCCAAATTTACAAGTGAACGAAGTTTGGCAACGCTTTTTTTGTCAACGTATTCCATGTAGGTCAAGGTTAGGAAGGACGGCAACGTCGTATAAAACCTACACTACGACTTTTGGTACTTATGTTGCCACACAACAATAATAAGTAATAAAATTGTTTAAAAAAAAGAGTGTCTGTGTTTAGTGTTTAACTCAAATGAAAAATGTAATTTTCAGCTGTTTGTACAAAACGACATCTAGTGGTGTCGAAAGTTACTACTATTTACTTTGCATGTGTGTGTAAAGAGTAAAGTCAAGCGGCTAAATCTTTATATGTAATAATCTTTGTATGAGACCAGTTAACAAGCACAGTGACTATCTAAAAAAATCAAGTTAATGCCCTAGGTGGCGCGTACAATAGAGTTATCTATTAAAGATTTCTAAGTTAGGCGTAAAAATTGAAAATGTTCTAAATTGTGGATCTAGCGCCATCTAGCGACAAAATGGCATCTGAGATCATCATCCATCCACCTTAATAGATAACTCTATTGTACGCGCCACCTAGGGCATTAACTTGATTTTTTTAGATAGTCACTGTGCTTGTTAACTGGTCTCATACAAAGATTATTACATATAAAGATTTAGCCGCTTGACTTTACTCTTTACACACACATGCAAAGTAAATAGTAGTAACTTTCGACACCACTAGATGTCGTTTTGTACAAACAGCTGAAAATTACATTTTTCATTTGAGTTAAACACTAAACACAGACACTCTTTTTTTTAAACAATTTTATTACTTATTATTGTTGTGTGGCAATATAAGTACCAAAAGTCGTAGTGTAGGTTTTATACGACGTTGCCGTCCTTCCTAACCTTGACCTACATGGAATACGTTGACAAAAAAAGCGTTGCCAAACTTCGTTCACTTGTAAATTTGGGACTTGTTATAAAATCATTCCATACGGTTGTCACGCGCTATGATTTGCGCGCGGAATTTCTTGTGTATTATACATATTTTGTATGCTATGCATTTTTACTGATTCGAATTGCAATATTTCTCCAGTATGTATTTGAGACTATTTACACGACTGCCCCAAAAAAAGGAGTGTTATGTGTTCAGGGTTAATGTATGTATGTATGTATGTATGTATGTGAGTTTCTTTATTCCACCATAACTTTTAAACGCCTGAACCAATTTAAATGTATGGGGTATCGTTACAATCCTTGCATCGTTCCGAGTAACATAGGCTAATTAAAAATAAAAAGAAAGCGGTGTGGCCACTTTAAAAAGTAAATTAATACCAGCCTCAATTTATTTTTTTAATGAATCTGGCCATGTCTATGTTTATCGTCTAGAATTTGACAAGTAGATTTGAAAAATATATAACACTGTAAATAAAAAACGTCGTAAAAAAAAACTGACGAGCGAACAAAGTACAAATATGTGCAATTTTCGCAGTCGTGTTTTTTAATTTTTTAATTATTTGTAATTTATCGTAGGTATAGTAATTAATTATTATATATATTTAATATATATTTTCGGTGGTATTAGAAACTAAAAAAGCATGTTGCCCGTGATTTTCTGAAATATCGTCACAATACTGATTACCTACGTCATACGTGTCAGTGATGATGAGTCAGTGTTTCATTATTTGAATGTGTTTGAATATGTTTTTGGTCAACAATAAATACAATTATTATAAATCGGTAAACTAGGTACCTACTAAAGTAGTCACAAAATTAAACTTACAAACATTTGCTAAATATGGTTTTGCCGGGTTACGATAAACACCTTTTACGCATTTTGTAAATAGTTTCAGACAGACAAACATTATTATTAGTTTGTTTTATTTTGTAGTAGGTACCTACTAATCTCACGTTCACGGTTATGGAGAAACAAATAAGTAACAAGCCTTTTTTCTGTTCTGTGCTTTATTGTTTACAAATAAATAGCTTATTCTTAGTAGGTAGTTAGCCTTGTATGACAACCGAAACGCGATATCTAGGTACCTACCTATGTATTTTCATGTGACTTCATCATCATTGTGACTTTGTGAGTAGGTATCGATGTCCGCACGAAGAAGTAAGTAGGTAGTGGTCCAACAATGTCGATATGAATATGTTGAAATCGTTCTCTCGGAGAGAATGATGTGAAATTACTTTGATTGTGTCGTTGAACTTTCGATAGTTGACACAAAGTAGGTACATGTTTTGGCCCATTCGCCGATGTCGGTGTTCATTGCGGGCCAGAAGTAACGTTCTTGCATTAGCTTGCGTGTTGTTCTTATTCCAGGGTGACTTGAATTGTGCACAGCGTTGGTAGGTATGGTCGAACGTGTGACGTAGACGTTTCGCAGAATATTGAGAGTGTTGAGGTACCGGGTAGGTATGACGATTTTCTTGAGATGAATATAATAAATTGTTTGTTGTGATAACGTAGGTATATTGCTGTCTCTTTCTTGCGCTTGAGATAATTCTTCGCAGTTGATTGGTGATGGTACTACTGGACTGGGCTGCTACTACTGATTGGGATGGTACGATGGTTCGATGCGTGAAGTGCGTCGGCGCGGGCGACAACATTGTTTACTCCACTGACGTGTCGTACCTATGTTCGTTGAGAACTCGCTTATAAACAACAGCTGACGAGTGCGCCGTCGCGCGCCGTTGCGTTGCGTATCGTAAACCGTGTTTTTCATCCATCATTCTGGTATCAGTCTTAGCCGGAACAGACTGATTGACCAGAATGACGCCAGACTGAGCGTGTAACCCATGTAATACACGGTTACACGCTAATTCTAGACTGACAGCAGACTGATAAAACTTCAGTCATAACATAGTAAAGCGTAATTTTAGCTCCAGAAATCAAGTTTCCGTAGTGTAGCGGTTATCACGTGTGCTTCACACGCACAAGGCCCCCGGTTCGATCCCGGGCGGACACAGAGCTTTTTGTATTTTATTGCCGAGCGGTTACACGATCATTCTGGCATCAGTGTAACCGCTCGAATCATTCTCGCGTCAGTCAATCACTGACCACTGTCCCCGACGCAATCTAAATAAATATTTTTTTATTTATTTAGATCAATACAACTATCATTACATGTCATGTTACCCCAAATCGGTAACGTGGTACATATTTCATAACATAGGCAGTTCATACAAAGCAACAAAAAAAAACAAAAGTGAGCTATCGTAATCTGATACGACAAATAACTTGGTTTTGCGGCATACTTGGCCTTGATAACAATCATAGATTTCTAAACGTAAGTTTCAAGGCGAGAAATAGTACGAAGTTTACTTTTATTTTAACAAAATGTTTATTTTTCAGATTTCTCTGATCACCCAATTAATAAAAAAGCGTGAAGATACTTTTTATGATCGGCAATAAAATACAAAAAGCTCTGTGTCCGCCCGGGATCGAACCGGGGGCCTTGTGCGTGTGAAGCACACGTGATAACCGCTACACTACGGAAACTTGATTTCTGGAGCTAAAATTACGCTTTACTATGTTATGACTGAAGTTTTATCAGTCTGCTGTCAGTCTAGAATTAGCGTGTAAGGTAGGTATCTAATCTATCAGATGGTGGCTTGCGAATAGCGTAGGTCAGTGGCTTGTGATCGGTGTAAACAATGAGTTCTCTACCTTCGAACATTTTTCTGAAGTGTTTGATTGACATACCTACCTACCTATAAATTGATAGGTACCTAATAACTCTCTGTCGAACGTAGACCGTACCTACTGTATGAACTGTACCTACTTATCGCTGTTGTGTTTCGGAGAATTTCTATGAGAAATAGGTAGTCAAGCAGTATATTTCTTGTTTACAAGTTATTGAAGGACAGCTCCTGCGCAGGTGTTCGATGCGTCGCACGTAGGGTTACCAGATCAAAATATCAAAAATCCGGAGAAAATTCCTGACATTCCATGAAATTTCCGGACAATCTTGTTAATTTTTTATTATATAGTAGGTATTTCTGGGAGCATTAAATATCAGAAGTAATGTAGTAGATTTAGAATAAAAATAATCTATAAGTATAAGTACTAATATTATAAAGAGGTAACATTTGTTTGTAAGTTTGTATGTTTGTAAGTTTGTAAGTTTGTATGTAGGGGGTAATCTCTGGATCTACTAAACCGATTTTGAAAATTGTTTCACAAATTGGAAGCTACGTTATCACTGAGTGCTATAGGCTATATTTTATTATCAAAAATTAGGGATCCGTAAGAAAAATCACGCGAACGAAGTCGCGGGGAGAGTGCTAGTTAAAAAATAATTTGGTTTTTTCATTTTTTATTTCACTCTTCACTTATTTGAAGAAATTCCGGACGGTTTAAGATTCCCCCCGCATTCCGGACAAAGACCTATATTTCCGGACTTGTCCGGAAAATTCCGGACGTATGGCAACCCTAGTCGCACGTGAGGGAGTTAGCGTCGGTTGGTGATGGAGATGGATGAGCAAGTAAAGCTGCGTTTTGTATGCTAACTTTACATACACCCTGCTTGACGCACTTTGTGTGTGCTAATAATACTAGTAAAATAAGCAATTATGAAAAATTAAAGTGGTTTGTCTGTGTATTCACTACCTAATCTTGCTGGTTTCACATGAATTAAATACCTATGATTCAATCAATAGATGTACGTAGTACCTACGTTTCACCATTTTGTGTAGGTAGCTTCGCTGATCGCCTGATTTAGTTATAACTAACTTATAGGTACATCAAATTCTATTCTCTGATTTTATTCAACCCAAACCAATGGATTAGTACCTACCTAAGCGTATCAGAAAATGTGTTATCAGTAGGTACCTACTTACATTCATTAAAAAGATTTTTAAATCTGGAAAGTCAAGGAATGTTTAAGTGTGTACTAGTAACTACTTACTACATATTTAAACTAGATAATACAATAATTACATAAGTATTGTATCTGTGTGAACCAAGGGCAGATCGCAGAGATAATTTTTTCACTTTATGTAAAACATTCTTTCTCATTCCATACTAAAAAACATTTTATCATTCATAAAATGTTAACTCCGCGGGCAAACCCGCGCGCCCGTCGCTATCTTGCTAGAAACACAATATTCTGGAAACGATTCGCAACTTCGCAAGTTGTCAAGACTCAAGACAATCACGCATGGACGGAATGGCAACAGCGCGGACACAGACGCTTTTTGAATGGCAACGTCGCATCCGCGCGTCACTCGATGGCGCTTGTTCGGATTATCGAACAGCGCCATCTATTATGAATGTTTACCAATCGTAAACTCGTAACACAACAGCAACCAACTTTCTCGGTGGTTCTATAAATTTCTGTCAGATGGCGCGATTCAGATCACTCACACATGTAAAGATTTTTCGTTTTTTATTCGGTATAATTCTCCTAGAAATACTGTTTTTTTTTTTAAATTTGGGCTATACGCGCCCATAATACATTATAAAGTCTCATTATAGTTGCTTTTATTCTGCAGAAAATGTTTATTTGCGGAGATTTCCACACCTGAATAATGTATGGCGAGGTCTATCTAGGCATCCACCTTAATATTAATATTATAAATGCGAAAGTTACTCTGTCTATCTGTCTTTAAGCTTTTACGACTAAACCACTGAAGCAATTTTGATGGAGTATGATATGGGGTAAGTTTGAACCCCAAGGAAGGCTACTTTTTATTACGCGACGCCGTCTGCGTCCGCGATAACCGACATTTATGTAGACGAAGTCGCGGCCGAAAGCTAGTCTTATCTAGACTAATACTAGCAGACCCGGCAGACGCCGTCCTGCCCGGAAAAGCATCGCCACATTTAATGGTTTTTGGTGACATACCGACAGTAGCGCCAACTACCGAGTCCAACTGTGTTTTCAAACCATCAAAGAACCCATTGAAATATACACACAAAATTTAATCCAAATCGGTCCAGCCGTTTAGGAGGAATTAAGTAACAAACACATACAGAAGAATTATTATATTTTTAAGTTAATACAGCTGAAGGGTTTTTTTTTTTTGTTTACACTTTCTTATTGCTGCTGGAACTACGAGTCTGATTGGAAAAAGAGATTGAGATTGAGATTACAATATCCAGATTCATGAGGAATTGTACAGGCTATATAACATCACGCTACGACCCATGGGGCCTAAGCAGTAACTAAAGACTTAACTTAAATAGATTATTATAACTTATGTCTATAAGGATGGAAGGAGTGGAGGGAGGCCTTTGCCCAGGAGTGGGACAGAATAGGCTAACAAAAAAAAAATAAATAATGTCTGCTTCGTTGTCTAGTGGTCGCAAAGACCACAGACACTGACGTGTGCCGGGGGCAGGAGCCCCCCACAAGCGCCTAGGTGCAAACATGCCCCCCCCCCCCCCCCCTCGCCGGGAGGGGGGAGGCAAACCCAACGCCCGGTCCCTATTTTTAGGGACCGCGACCCTGCTGCCTCGGGCAAGGGGCACACAGCCCCGTCACCGATTCCTCGCGCCCCACTCCGGGGTGCAGAGAAGAAGACCACCGCTGGTAGTGGTCGCAAAGCGCGACTGCTGAGCATGAGGTCTTGGGTTCGATCCCCAGATGTGGCAAAGTGTTATTGAGTTTTTCCATAAGGAATTTCTCAGTGACAGCTTCAGAGTCTGGATGTATGCGCGATTGATGGCAATAGGCTCGCCTCCTATTACATGGGACTTAACATAACTGGCGAAATGTGGGTTTCCTAAACGGTACATCTCTGCCTAACCCTTCGGGAATTACAGGCGTCATGTTACGTTATTATTATACCGTTTTTTTATCAAAATCCTAGCCGACGCATGCTGGGCCCTCTCCTACTTAACTGACGGGCCCAATGAGCGCATAGAAGCAGTTCAGATGACCCCGCAGCTCCTGCCTCGCGTGGTCAGTCTCCTCGACCACAAGTCTCCAGCAGTGCGCACCCCTGCATTGAGAGCTATCGGCAACATGCTGACCGGGTCTGATGAACAGGTAAAATAAATATTTTTTAAATTTTATTATGTTTTAGTAGTTTCATGTAAGGTACAGTAGAGGACATAAGTGGAGTAGCAATCTACAAAGCAAATCGAATGACACTTTGCTTAAACTTACGACCTTTCATCGTCGTGTGCGAATTTTGAGGTGTACGTAGGTACTGTGTTATTACGTTCAAAAGTGCCTTATAATGGCCTAATTAAATAAATGATTTGACTTTGACTTTAACTTTGAATACATCAGATATACACACAGATGTAGGTATGGCCTGTAAAGTTACCGGCACGTAACTTGGCAAGAGATTTTCGTAGTGGGGGAAGTTCGCGCATATAAAAATGTATAAAATTGTGCGTGCGCAAACTTCCCTCACTACAAAAACTCTTGCCAACTTACGTGCCGGTAACTGTACCCCGTGTTCACAGCAATTCGATCCTTAGCATGCTACTGCACTTATGACCGCTACTGTACATTGCAAGTACATTGCGTTGATAGCAATAGTCTCGCCCTCTATTACATGGGACTAAACATAACTGGCGAAATGTGGCTATACCAACGAGTACACATCTGCCTAACCCTTCGTGGATTACACGCGTGATGTTATTATATTTATTCATTTATTAAAACTTCATGCACATGTTAATAAAATACACTGTACAAAGGCGGACTTAATGCCTTGGGCATCATATACAAACCATATTGTTTTAACCGACTTCAAAAAAAGGAGGAGGTTCTCAATTCGGCCGATATTTTTTTTTTATGTATGTACACCGATTACTCAGAGGTTTCTAGTCCGATTACTGTGATTCTTTTTTTGTTCGATGCAGTATACTTGCCATTTGGTCCAATAAAAATTTCATCCAATTTGGTTTAGTGCTTTTTATTTTGTGATCATTTTTTTGATTACTGCTATGTTTTTTCTTCCCCAGACTGACCGCTGCCTCGATGCGGGTTGTCTAGACCATATCATAACTTTACTCCGCTGCGGCAAGCCGTCGCTCATGAAGGAAGCGGCCTGGGCAGTCAGCAACATCCTCGCAGGCACGCAGCCGCAGATACAGCGCGCTATCGACAGAGGTGTGCTTGCGCATCTACTGCACGTGCTGGCTACTGAGGAGATCAAGTGAGTGTTGGGATCTGGCAATAGAGACCACCATTTTTATTTTATTTTGCGTATTTTTCAAATTGTGTCCTTGTTTTACTGTTTTAATGGTCAGTCGTCAGTAAGTCATAAATAAAGGGGTTTGCGTAAAAGTGGCGTTATTTTGAAGTTGGATGGCCACTAATGAAACTTAGATATTTTGAAAGATCAGAATAATGCGATCAAAAACTAATATGGACACATTTCTCTAAACCTTATCGGAACGGAGATATTTGGTTTTGATAGCTCATTAAACACTAAGAAGTTATTATACCTATATATTCTTATAAACCCTTTTAAGGTTCTGAGGTTTTTTTTAGTAACTACCTACTTACCGCAACCTAAAGATAAACTACTATAACATGGCGCGCCCCTCCACAAATTCAAAACGTTTGAAAGTATTTGTGAAAGTATCAACGTGTGCGTACAAACAAACTCACAATGTGTGCGTACTGAGACGGCTCTCGAAACAAAAACAAATCAGCGATTTGTTGCTCGACTAGCGGCGTCATTAATTACTCATTATTATTAGTATGGCGCTGACATACTCTATGAAAATGACACGTGCGTTGTCTTGTGCGGTCTTGCTAGTTATGATTAGTTGACCAACAAATCTGCCGGCCTGCTAATGAATACTACAACTACATAGAAACTCTTTCATATGGATATGGCTACACACATTGAAATAGTAATATGGAGGGGCGCGTCATGCTATAGTAGTTTTTTTTTTTTGTAAGTATAAGTGTTAATGTGTTATTTCGAATTAAAAAACAAAAAGTCTCTAAAACACTATTATCTCGAAACTACCTTTTTGTACTTAATGACTTCTTGCTCTACAACGAGGTAATGTGTCTTTATTATTTCCCAAGACCCAAAAGTAACGTAACATTGACACATGGTCGTGAAACAGTAAAGTCAATCTCTAAAAACAACCTTCCAAAACATATCTAAGATTTCTGTACGCAGGACAGTAATTGAAGTTTTTATATTGACGACATTTTTAAAATCTTCAAATGCAAATATCTCAACTTCGATATAACTTAGGATAAAAATAATTGAACATATATTATGTGTACTTAACAACACAACAAAGTAACATAATAATTATTTGTGGCCACTGAAAAAAAACATGACGCCGCTAGTCCATACTAAGTTTATCAATGCCTTTTACTGCCTTCTGTCCGCGGCTTCGACCGTGTAAATAGTAACTTTACGTAAAGTATGTTAAACTATTATCCCAAGCGTACACATTACCGGGATAAAAAGTATCCTAGTGTTAATCCAGGAAATGATCTATCTATGTGCCAATTTTCATTCAAATCTGTTCAACAGTTTGCGCGTGATTGAGTACAAACATCTAAACATCTTCACAATCTTTCACATTTATAAGTAGAAGCTTGTAATTGGCCTTCTTCTACGTATTACGTCTTACTACTCGAATGTATTAGCTGTAAGTCCAACCGCAGGGGCGGATCTTGAATTTTTGGGGCCCTGGGCTAATACTGCTTAGGGGCCCTACCTAATTACTCAATCAATTGCCATTTTGCCTACAAAACTGTTTTCTGTAGTGATGTAGGTATATATAATTTGATCGCAGTGTTGCCAACCTTATAATCGGATTATTTTATTTTGAGATATGTTTTTATTATTGACAATATCGTCTATTGTTTTCAGTCCGGTTGGGGGCCCTCTGTATTCACGGGGCCCTGGGCTGCAGCCCAAAAAGCCTTTAAGTAGATCCGCCCCTGTCCAACCGTTTCGGAGATAAGCCGGAACAAAGACAGAAGAAAATTTAAAATTGGCTTTTTCATGTAAACATTCTTAAATGTATTTGTTTTGTATAAAACGCTGTTAGATTTTGACATAACACACATACAAACAGACATTTCAATTTTTTTTCATTGGTACAGATATTATTCGTCTTTCTTTTTTAAAACAATAGTTAAATTTAAAAATTAATGACAAATATTAAATTTTTTAATCTCCCATTTTCTAAACTTATCACTGTCTCATTCACAGATGTCAAAAAGAAGCAGCTTGGGCGATAACAAACCTCTGCCTCGGCGGCACTCCGGAGCAGCTCGACGCTCTCATCACCGCTGGATTCTTGGAGCCCTACTGTTCACTGCTCAGCGCGCCCGATCACAGAGCTATCTCAGTTGTGTTGGATGGACTCACCAACTTATTACAGGTAAGGATTCAAGCCCAAAAAGAGGGATGTTTTTACACGACTGCCCCAAAAAAAGGAGTGTTAATGTGTTCAGGGTTAATGTATGTATGTATGTGAGTTTCTTTATTCCACCATAACTTTTAAACGCCTGAACCGATTTAGATGTATGGGGTATCGTTACAATCCTTGCATCGTTCCGAGTAACATAGGCTAGTTTAAAATAAAAAGAAACCGGTGTGGTCACTTTAAAACGTAAATTAATACCAGCCTCAATTTATTTTTTTAATGAATCTGGTCGTGTCTATGTTTTTCGTCTAGAATTTGACAAGTAGATTTAAAAAATATATAACAATGTAAATAAAAAACGTCGTGTAAAAAACTGACGAGTAAACAAAGTACAAATATGTGCAATTCTTGCAGTCGTGTTTTTTAATTAATTATTTAATTATAATAGCTTGTTGACCTGTATGTATGTCCGTTCCTATGTACAGTAGCGGTCATAAGTGCAGTAGCATGCTAAAGTTTAAATTGCTGTGAACACGGGGTACAAGCCATACCTACATCTGTGTGTATAAGTGATGTATTCAAAGTTAAAGTCAAAGTCAAATCATTTATTTAATTAGGCCATTATAAGGCACATTTGAACGTAATAACACACTACCTACGTACACCTCAAAATTCGCACACGACGTCGAAAGGTCGTAAGTTTAACCAAAGTGTCAATCGATTTGCTTAGTAGATTTTAATAAAAGAAAAATATTGTATTGCTTGAATACACTGAATACAGTCCACACAGTTTAACCAATGAAAACTTGAGATTTTATGGCGAAATATGCTATTTAAAAAAAAGAACCACTTAGCAAACTGAAAGCGATAAGCAATCCATTAACAATCAGGTAAAAGGTCGACACGTGCTTCCAAACTCCTGGCTACTACTAAAAAATTCCTAATGGGAAAACCCATTAACACTTTTTGCCCTACCTGAGAGTCGAACCCAGGATGCGCCGCTCAGCCAACGGGGCATAATTAGATATTGATTAACGAAATCCTTCCATGTCATTACAGGCGGCAGTAAAATACGGCCAAGTAGATGCTCTATGCCTGAAGCTTGAAGAAATTGGCGCTCTGGATCAGATGGAAACTTTACAACAACATGAAAATGAACAGGCAAGCAAGAATTGTTTTTATATTTTCTTATGTGCGTACGCCGCTCGGCGTTTCATACAAACTGTCAAAATAAAATTTTAGGAAATTAATGAACCGATTTTCATGAAACTTCCTACTCATATGCAGGTATAGGTCTCAAAAGATAGTTCAGAACATTTTCAAAAAATTATGTTACAGCTAAAGGAGTCAACAAAATCCCATACAAGTTTGCCCAAATCTGTACCTCGAGGAACACGTGCACCAAATCGTAGAGAAAAAATAGAGGAATTCGAAAATAATTTTACTTTTATTCATAAATCATTTTTAACTATTTAATAAATTATTTAAATATCTATATATATAAAAATGAAACCCGTTTTCCTTGGTCACGGCATCACGCGTGAACGGCTGGACCAATTTCGATAATTCTTTTTTTGTTGTGTTTGTTATTGTCAGGAGAAGGTTCTTATGAAAAAAAAAGTCGGAAATGTAGGGTTAGGGTAGGGTAGGATAGGGGTAGGGTAGTGGTAGGGTAGGGGTAGGGTAGTGGTAGGGTAGTGGTAGGGTAGGGGTAGGGTAAGGGTACGGTAGGGTAGGGGTAGGGTAGGGTAGAGGTAGGGTAGGGGTAGGGTAGGGGTAGGGTAGGGGTAGGGTAGGGGTAGGGTAGGGTAGGGGTAGGGTAGGGGTAAGGTAGGGGTAGGGTTGATGTAGGGTAGGGTTAGGGTAGGGGTAGGGTAGGGGTAGGGTAGGGTAGGGGTAGAGTAGGGGTAGGGTAGGAGTAGGGTAGGGGTAGGGTAGGGGTATGATAGGGGTGGGGTAGGGTAGGGGTAGGGTAGGGTAGGGTAGGGGTAGCATAGGGGTATCGGTAGGATAGGGGTAGGATACCACGCGAACGAAGTCGTGGCGGGTCAGCTAGTAACCTAATACAATTAAAACATGTGGCAACTTTGCATGCACGATTGCGTTTCAATTGGTTTTCACTCGGGTTGACATTTCGTAAATGTCATTTTGTTTTGTTTTTGTTGACACTTGACACATGTCATTCCGTTCGTTTCTGCGTTTCGGCGTACTCGTCTGTCAACTTGACAGTTTTTTTAGGTGCTTATTTCCTAGAGTGCCAAAATGGCGTGCTTTTTATTACGATTAAAAGTTATTTTATTCTCTTCCCCGGGCAACTATATAAATAATTTAAGAGTGCAATATTATTCAGTGTAATCTAGTGTATTTTATGCCACTAAGTACCTTCTGTACAAAATTGGGCAGATACTGTTGACATCCTTTGACCGAATTTTAGTTTTCCATAGAAATAGAGATTTCCAATTTTATTATCTTTTTATAAATAGGACATTTCGAAAATGTTCTTAACTAAGTTATAGCCCATAGAACAAAAAAAAAAATTACGTCAAGTGTCTTTTTACAAGCTTTTATTTAGCTTGCACTGTCCGTATGTAAGTTGTCCTTCCAAAATTGGCAAACCATCGACCATTTATTGGTATCCGATTGAGCTGAAATTTTGCATACACCTTTAGTTCTGGTGGCAATACAATGAGCAATACTCAGTATTGTAATAATTTAAATATGGCCGCCGTTCCAAGATGGCGGATTACATATTTGATCTCAATCCCCTTGATATGGGTATCAAATGAAAGGGCTTGAAGAGTAGAAAACGATAAAGTTAGTAACATCACACTAAAAAGCTTGTTTTAAAAAGTTTTTTTACCATTAATTATTACATCCTTTATTTGTGTAATAACCGGCTGGAGTTGTAATCTCTCTCATTTTGTATTCCACAGATATACAAAAAAGTCCTCCATATCTTGGACACGTATTTCTCGGAGCTAGAGGACGCGAGCGCACAGCCGACACAAACCGAGGAAGAATATCAATTTGGAACAACAGGCGATCAGAATATCAACTTTTAATTTAGTATTAATTTAATTTAAATTTAAAAATCAAAATATCATAATTTAAAACCAACATCGTAGAACCCGGTCGAGCTAAATTTGCACCTCGCTGGAATGCGGCGAGATACACATACAAAACATCACGCCTGTAATCCCCGAAAGGTTAGGCAGAGGTGTACCCATTAGTACACCCACATTTCGCCAGTTATGTTTAAGTCCCATGTAATAGGGGGCAAACATATTTTGCGGCGAGATACAATAACTACATAGCTAATACTAAAGAGTCGAGTTGTCTGCCTCGTGGGTCTAGTGGTCGCAAAGCGCGACCTCTGAGCATGAGGTCTTGGGTTCTATTCCCGGGCAAAGTGTTATTGGGTTTTGCCATCAAGAATTTCTCAGTAGCAGTAGCAATAGGCTCGCCCCCTATTACACGAGACTTATACTGCCGAAATGTGGTTGTACTAATGGGTACACCTCTGCCTAACTCTTCGGGGATTACAGGCGTAAGGTTACTTTTTAACAAACATCGTTACATACTGATCCCTTTCTTGCATATCATCATCATCTGCCAAGCCTTTTCCCAATCATGTTGGGGTCGGCTTCCAATCTAACCGGATGCAGCTGAATACCAGTATTTTACATGGAGCAACTGCCTATCTGACCTCCACAACCCAGTAGCTGGGTAATACGATACACCCTTGGTAAGACTGGCTGTCAGACTTTCGGACTTCTGACGACCTGTAACGACTGTCTGTGTATCCCTTTCTTGCATATGCGAGGTGCAAACTTAACTCAACTAGGTTGTAAATATATCTCAGCTTTGTCTCTGGGCAGCGCATCTGTATTGTCTCTGATATTGCAGTTGTCTATAGCTATCGGTGACAAACAATGGGCCAAGGTGGCCTATCAGACCACAGGTCATGGCTCATTGCAATAGAACTGCATGTTTTTAAACAGTATTAAGAAGTCGAGCTGGTCTTGATGATATAGATATGGTTTTTTACGCGATACTTAGCACGCATTATACAGAGTGTTTGGTGCATCGTTTGCCAAATCGAATTAGCCCATAGTAGAAGTCATTTGCTATCTCTTCACGCTTATTAACTCATTTTTTGTCACACCGGTTTTTTATAACAATTTTAATTTTGAAAAATTCAAAGCTCTGCATTTAAGTTTAAATTAAAAAAAAAGTTATTTGTACAGTCTTCTCATTTTAATTTTTATGTGTACTGTTGTGTTTCTATCAAATTCAAAATTACTTGATAGTAACGTTAACTTCCATTTTTAATAACTCATAAAGTTTTCGTAATAAAAAAACCGGTGTGACAAAGAATGAGTTATTGGGCGTGAAGAGATAGCAAATGACCTCTCCTATCGGCCAATTCAATTTGGCAAACGATGCACCAAACACCCTATATAATTAGTTGCCAGAGTCCCAAGATATATTAAGTGAAATTTTAACCTAAGTATAACATGAAGGCTGAAAATCATTTACCCTGTAATCATAAAAGTACAAAATCTAGTTGTAATCTAATATCAGCAACAAGCAACGTCAGAAAGTTAAATTAGAGGCATTTTTTTGACACAGTGAGACTGAAATTAGAAATCTATGTGTTTTTGAAAATTGATTAAAATGTGTTTGGAAAGTACTTTTCTACGAATTTTGTAAGTTTTGTTTTTATAGAAGAACATATTAAAATACTTAAGTTTAATTATAGTCAAATCACACACAAAAAAATTGTTGAAGCTTTTTATATCATCTTTGAGCTTAATTGAACTGAATTTTTTATGTTATTGTTGTTTAAGATTTTTTTTTTGTAATAAACATGCTATTTTCGGTAATTTTTGTAGTTTTATTCATCTACGTTAATCCTAGATTCTAGGTAGGGATCCTACTTCTTAGGGGTCATCCATAAATTACGTCACACGAATTTCATGATTTTTTGCCCCTCCCCCCGTCCTTGTCACAGCTGGTCACATTTGTGAGACTCCCCCCTCCCTAGTGTGACGTCACATATTTTGCAAATTTACATTTAGAAATTATTGAATGAAAACAGCGATTCCGAAATCAGTTTTATTTCCATTCAATTTTCAATAAAATTAACATCAAGTCAAACAAAACAAAACAAAAATCGAATAACTACATTATTTTAAAAAAAATGGATTGAATTAATTGATTTAAACTTCATTTTTGGCGCATTGTTTTTGAGGACACTTAGATTATAATAGATTTTGAAAAGTGACGTCACGAAATTTAGGACCCCTCCTCCCCCTGGTCACACAATGTCACACTTCGTTGACCCCATTCCTCCCCCTTAACTAGGGAATGCAATCTCGTTCTCGCGAGATCTCGGCCTTTTTTAGCGAGATTGATCTCGGACGAAAAAAAGACGAGATCTCGCGAGTTTAACGAGATTGCACTCGAGCATAAAAACGTCTTATTCGAAGCGCGGACTGACACGGACGGAGTTGCGATCTGTCGGTTTCGTTCGGTGCGTTTCAGTCGCGGGGCGAGGTGTCTCTTAAGATACGTTCGTGCGTGCGATTGGTCGAAAATTGAGCCGGCGTGCAGCGTCATCAGCGCGCATTTGTTACGTTACTAATAGTTGTGGCTAGCTAACGTGATTGAGTTTAATTACATTCGAGTATTTTTTTGGTTATTTATGCAAAAAAAGTTTCTTATGTAATTTACGAGTGGAATAACGGACGCTGTCGGCGAATATAGTTTATTAAGAAGACTATGAGAGTGTGTCGGAAGTATGGAAATAAAACACGTCGAAGTTTACTACTTAGAAGTTTATTAAAAAATTATAGACAGATACGTCAAACAATGTTTGATGCATAAAAGTCTATTGAAAAAATTCGTGAAAATAAATGTTTATCTTATAATACTTATAATTTATTTTAATTTTTTCCTAATTTATTTAAATATTGTGATTATTTGCAAAAAAAGACATAAAACTAATAATCTCGCGAGATCTCGCAGTATTGTTATTCATAAACTCGCGAGATCTCGCTTGAGCCCCAATCTCGCGAGATTTGCATTCCCTACCCTTAACGTGTGACGTAATTTATGGATGGCCTCTTACGAGTGAATGTCTGTTATCAGTGGTATTTTTTATTTGCGCGGAACCCTAATTGGAGATCTAACAACGGGTAAAAAAACAGCAATTTACATAGTTTTGATACTTTTATTACGAAATCAAAAGTTACAGTACAGTGCAGATTTGGAAAATTACAGATCAATTATTTATTTGTAATACTTTATTTAAATTAAACTAAAAATGAATGAAAGAGATTTTATAAAGACAGGTCATTCTACAGAAAAGAGCTGTTGTTTTGCTAAAATTTATAACATACTTATTACACAAAATGTAATTCCTAAATTATTATTCAACTCGTGCTGAGTTGAGCATTGACAATCTAGCAGTGTACTTCTATTTAGGCAACGATTTAGGTGACGCCTAATGCTATAGGTATTTAGACTTTTAATTCTATTCAGTAACTTGACAGATATAGGGTTACCAAGTTTTGACAAAAAAAGATAGTGAGGTGGTGTAAGAATGAACGAAATTGAATGAACTTAATGTACTTGACTTGGTATTAAACCATTCTTATCATTCATTCCTTACCCAAAATCGTTCAGTACCCCAACACTATTAGTTGTAGTATGGTAACATTATTTTTCTATGAACTGTCAAGTTACTGAATAGAATTAAAAGTCGAAATATAGTAAAAACTGGAATTACGGTGTTAACTTAATTCTAGACGTAGATATGCTAAGTTATTCTATTTGGCGGTTTCTCGCTCTTTCAGTTTCTCTAGTTGTTGCCTGAAACAGAAATATTTAATTGATGTTAGATTTTTCATGAAAACGTAAATAAATAATATTTCACAAAAGAACCGTTGAATTGAATAAATGGTGTTCACACACCTACACAATATTTTGGAAAGACCTATCTGACGAGCCCAGACCATGGGTTCGATGAGAAAAAATAAATTTCACTTTTCGTGTTACACTAAAAATTTTTTTTCATAATTTTATTTTACCAGTTTTTTCTAGTACAATAAAACCCACAAAAGATAAGACTTGACACCACACAAACTTCATTATTTCGTAATAAATATTATAATATTGTTAAGAATTTTAATTCAAATGTCATCAAATATCCCTGAATAGATACACAAATTATGGATAACTATTTCGTACATCCATACCTGTGCAAGCTCCCCATTACTGACGCTTGTCAAGTCTCATCTTTCGTGGCACGTATTATACCAAGAGTCTATGTCATGAGCTAAACCGCAGATAAACACCGACGGACATGACGAAACTATAAGGGTAGTTGTGTCTAAGAATTATTAGTTCTGTCTAGTGATGATTAAGCATTTATTTATGCGCCTTTGCATGTATGTTTGCATTGACATGCAACACTTGATAGGCCACTGGCCACTGGTGTCAAAGGAGAAAGAGCAAAATGGTCTATGAGCGGCCAACAACGAAATAGGTATTAAATGAAAGTACTATTACTAAGGACTAACTTTTACTATGAACGTAACATTGCAGCTCATTTAGAAAAAAAAATACATATAGGTTAAATACTTAGATAATAAATGTAAGAAAATGTGCAAACTCATTTTTATAAAATACCTAATAATAAGTATTTCAAAACGTTGTCAGCATACCGGTTACAAGACTCAAGCCAATAATAATAATAATGTACAATGTAATCATTTGAAAGACTCAGCAGTAATCAACCTATTTTTGAAGACTTCCCGGTTTTTTCTAAAGAGGACCTAATTCTGTTTGCAGACTAATATAATAATAATGGTTATTACGTGTGCGTATACAATCTAGATATGTGAGGTCCAGAATATATTATTCTTATATTGTAATTAACCGAGAAAGATAAAATAGAGAAGCAATTGCTCATTATTATTGCAGTTGTATAAGTGGAAGGCGCACGATCGGTTGCTGTGCACACGTTATGTGTGTAGTGTATCTGGCATGGGCTAGACATCAAGACGAGGATATTTTATTAGAACTCAGTGCTATTATTGTACATTAAATGTATAATGTACAGTGTGTCCTGGTGACGGCAATTAAATATCCTTGTCTTGATGTCTAGCCCATGTACATTAAATGTATTAATGTACAATAATAGCACTGAGTTCTGATGACGTTTATCATTATTATTATTGGCGATGTTTTGTCATAGTAGTAAATGTATTTTTAAAGACGTCTACAAGTCATTTTATTTTATTTCCTTATTTTTAAGGCTAAACCTTAATTATAATACGCTAAATCACAGACTGACGATATCTAAAATAAAATGTATTTAATTCTATTAATAATTACACCACAGATATAAAACATCTTGAGGGTGATTCTAGGGTGATAATACACCAAAAAAAAAAAAAAATTGTTCCTGGCCGCTGATAGACCAAGCGCCATACGATTTTGCCCCAATTAGAAGTCTTTATTGAAACAGGATATAAAACACTTAAAGGTGCAGCGCAGACGGCACACTTTTTGTGCGATCGAGTCTGCGGCGCACAAAAAGTCTGCATGGCGCGCAAATTGTCGGTCGCGGATTTTTCACAGACTCAACGCACACGACGCACATCTTCGATCATTTTGTCGGCAGAGCTATACGGATGTAGACGCTATGGAAATCGTGCAGAGATCGCGAAGTATTATTTTGTACATGAAGTACAGAAAAAGAAGAAGAAATAGAGAATTTTGGGTACATCCTATACTTTCGGAAAGATTACTGAAGGGACAGTTCCATACTAAACATTCAATTCTGAAACAACATCCGGAATTTTTTTTCTTTTTAATTGTCTATCATGATATTCTGCCTTAGAAGTATCATAAATTGCTGGTCTGTTTTATATTTCTTGAATTAACATCGTTACATCGACCTCTGGCGCCCCATGATAATAGATCGCGTGCGTTACGTCCACCCCTAGCAAATGCAGATTTCCGACTAAAGTGGAAAGGTATATTAATCTATGCTAAAGTGTGCGCCGTCTGCGTTAGCGCGCGTTGAAGCAAACGTTCAATTTTTTTCACACACTTTTTGTGCGGAGCGGCGCGGCGCGGCGCGGTGCGGTCTGCCCGAATTACACGGATTTTTTGTACGCCGGACTTTTTGCGCGTCGTGTGCGTTACTGCATATAATTGCATAGGTTCTATTTTCACAGACTAAAAAGTGCGTCACGGATAGTCTGTCGTCAGCGCTGCACTAAAACAGTACCACCAGTATGTTCATTACATGAGCTAAATATTCTATCAAAGTTTTAATTTTACCACGTCAAGTTACAATAAGCCAGTCCGTACAAGCGGGATTTTGTTTTAAATTCTGTAAATTGAGCTTTTTTAAGTCATAAAGGATATTAAACGATTCTAACCTCAATTGTTGGTTGAAATCATCTTGTACAATGTCATCCTCCCAGTTGTCTTCCCAAACGGACACATCCTCATCATCAGCATCCTCTGTTCCCCAGTCTGAAACAGAAATAGCACAAAAAAAAGGTAAAAATCAATAAAATTTCTTTGTACCTTTGTAAGACATTAGTAAAAATACGTACTTTCAGCGGGAAATTCTTCGAATTCGTCGTCTTCCTCAAGAAGACCGAGATCTACTTTTGGTTTCTCTGCCATTTTAAAATCAAATTCAATGTATTTCACACGAAAATTGAGAATGTATTGTTTATTTGCTAAGCCGTCGACGCAAATCTGCAAGATGGATTTTGACAAGTCACTCTGGGCCAATGTTGCCAGGTTGCGTAAATAAAAAGTCCTTGTTCATGGGTAAGTTTTATTACATTTGGCAATAGCACAAACGTTTCGCTTAAAATGGTACGAGTGGATTTAAATAATTATGAAGAAATTATGATGTTGTGTCGGTCCAAAAATATTAAACTTCCAGATAAACCACTTTAATAATAAATACTTTTACGTAACTTTATTGAGTATAAATGGAATGCCCTTATTTTTCTATTTATTTTATAACACAGATCAGTCTTCAGTAGGTATAATACATAATATCAGCCCATTACTGTCCCACTACAGGGTACAAGCCTCTTCTTATCCAGAGAAGGCACGATCATTGATCAACACAACACGCTTCCTCAAGGTGGATTGGCGATTTCAGACTAAAGTCCAGGTTTCTAACTCAATGTCGTTGACGGCCAAGATAAACTTAAAAAGTCCATAAATAGCATGAATTCAAGAGTCACATTGATATTTGCTTGATATCGAACATGTATGAGCGGCGGGTGCGTTGATCACTGAGCCATCATGACAAAGAAAAGTAGTAGTGAATATACAGGTCGTTTGACATAAAGAAAAATGTGTTTTCGGTATTGAGAAATTAAATAATTCACTGATATTGGATTCTTCTCATGAACTTTGATACTGACTTCCCACCCAATTGGTCAATTTACTAAAGACTAGCTGTCCGCCGCGGTTACACCCGCGTCTTTGGTTACTGCTCCGCTCCCGTAGGTCGTAGCGTGATGGTATATATATATATATATAGCCTATAGCCTTCCTCGATAACTAATCTATCTAACACTGAAAGAATTTTTCAAATCGGACCAGTAGTTCCAGAGATTAGCGCGTTCAAACAAACAAACAAACAAACAAACACTGCAGCTTTATAATATTAAGTATAGATTAGTATAGATTACGTAAGTTCTTTACTATTTTAATAAATAACCTTGTGGCTTTATAGCGAGGGTTTTTGGGTATAAAATAAACAAACCACTAATATATTTTTCACACATTTATTCATTTACTTATCTTATAAAATAGTCATTGAATAGATATCACTTGAAACTCAGCGGTTAAAAGGTCAAGTCAAGTCTTAATTATAAAATATAAATATCACAAATTATCACATAGTAATGAAAAATCAGACTACATCGAGATGACTTGCGATAATGATACATATTAATCAATTATTCTTACAATAATAATAAAATCTACCAACAGTTATATATTTATTTCCAATCCATTTACAGAACACTTTATGTTTGATGGTTATAAGTACCTAGCAAGTTGTATTATTTATAGAAAATTCACTTTATTAGTGAATTCACAAAATTAAACTCATCAATGAATGCTTATTGACAAAAATATTTGTTTTTATTTTCAAAACAAATAATTTTAAGAACTTAATTGCTTTTATATTATAACATTAAATATTTGGCTATTTCATTCAGCCTAATTTTTTTTCAAAATATGAGATTATTTTATTAAAATATGGATACAACAACACAAACTTAATTATTTGCAGAAGAAAAAAATAGTGAAATCTTGTACTACGATACAAATAAACCATTACAAAGAATGATAAGAAATAGAATCAATGTTATATTTAAATCTGTATATAAATGAAAATTAAAGTACACTGGCAATACCAGATTTTACATTACATCAGCCGAAACGTTACACCTAATTCAATACACCAACCTCGGCGACAATCAAAATCACCCATTTATCAGGGAGACTAAATTAATTGGCAACACCAAAAACATCTTTATAATAAAGATGAAGGCAAAAGAATTCAACTTCAGCCTATAGTAAAACCTTATTATAGCAAAACTATTTTTAACGACAATTAAAAAGTAAGTACTGGTGAAGAATTTTAGGTAATTCAATATCTTCAACCACATCAACCAAGGTAGTCTTAAAATATCTCCTCAAAAATATCCTCGTTTGAGCTAACAAGGAGATTGGGGTCTTAGCGCGATGGATTAAGGCTTCTTTTTGAATGGCGGTGACGGTGTTGTTCCTCTTTATCATGCATAGATCGAAGGCTTCAGCTGCCTCTAGAAGGAGATAGAAGATGTGTTGGTACTCTTCTGAGGTTACGTTCTGGAGGTGATTCAGGATACCGTCAGGGTCACGGAACTGAGTCTTCATGATCACCTGTAAGAAAAGAGAAAAAAATATAATAGAAAATCCTTAAAAATCGTTGGTGACGGTTTCTTTTGTGGTGTAAAAAATCTGTGTTTTTAATAGCACGCCACAGTATGCTATAAGTGCAGATAAAAATTCAGGGGTCGTGGAGGTATTAAAGTTTAGTTGGATACTTATAGCATTATAAAAGCTTGTTTTCATAGATCTTAAGAACTTATATTAGCTACCTAAGTACCTATATTCTTGCAAATACATACAATTCTTTATGAACCGTCAAAAAAGTTGTAACTTCGACCTTTAATATCCAGAAGGTTCTCAGCTTTGGTACAGAATAAAAAAAATATGTGACTTTCCTTTCAGCTAATTTAGATAATCTATACAAATTATGTAGTATAAAATAAATCAGCTTCCCGGATCTTTTAAACTACGCAACGGATTTTAATGCGGTTTTTATCAATAGATAGAGTGATTCAAGAGGAAGGTTTATGTATCTACATTGCACATTATTATAACACTAACCCTATGTCTTTTTATATGGATTGGTAATTTATCAAATGATTTCTTCGGCTTTGGGCGGAGTGGAAGTATCGGAGTTGTCAGACTCTAACTGACTAAAACCCATCCGTTGTTCCTCCTAAAGCCAGTAGTTCCAGGGCTGCGGTGACTCTTTCGAACTAAATTCGCAACATTTTTTTTTTAGGTGGTAAATATCATCTAATGAGTCCTTCCGCCCTGGGTGGAAGGGACTGTCAGACTTTTACTGACTAAAAAACCACCCTGTTCCTTCTGTTGCCCTTTACGTTCCGGGGCCACGGTATCCTGTTAAGACGCCTACTCACCCTGGCACCGTATCTCAGCAGCTGTGCCACAATTTCAGCGCTGGGCTCCGGATTGCTCGCGAGGTACTCCGCCAGCGCCGGGCGGAGCTGCGTAGCGTCTTCATCATTGTATACCTTCAGGTTTGGATCAGCACCACTTTCTAGAAGAATCTGTGGAGTGAGCAAAAGATTTTGGGGCTATGAATGTAGCTGTGAAGACTAGCTTCGGGAAATCATCAGCGGATCTTCTGTTTAGGCTGTGCATTGATCCGTCTGTCAGTCAGGACACAGCATTCATATTTATAGATATTCCATGCAGCCGATTTAGCTATTTAGCCGCTCCGGGCAAAATAATATTCGCCGCCCTATTGTTAGCTGTATAATATTCAAAGACGTTAGTCTACTACGGCTTCCGAACAAGTCTACAAATTCAATTTTGACGCCCTTCATTTTTGCCGCAATTGCCGCTCTGGGCATTTGCCCCCCCCCCCCCCCCCTCCTCCAGATCGGGCCCTAATTCCATCAAAGAAAGGTATGCAAAAGGCATGTTTTACACCAAAATTTAAAAGTTTCTTTACTCACTTGAACAATTTCTTTCCTGTTGCTAATGTTGTCTGAACAAGCAACATGCAACGGTGATCCAATCACAGAGCTTGATGCATTCACTTGAGCACCTGAAAAAAAGAGAATTATTACTTTGACAACATTCGAAATTATTTCGCGACACGTGAAGAAGAGGAGGGATGAAACGCATGTAACCAAGAGAGTTATGAATATGAATGTAGATGGATGGAGAGGAAGAGGAAGGCCAAAGAAAAGATGGATGGATTGTGTGAAGAATGATATGAAAGAAAAGGGAGTCAGTGATAGCATGATGTCAATGATGAAATATTTTATTATTTAACTAATTGGCCCAGGTACTGGTCGCAAAGCGCGACTGCAGAGCATGAGGTCTTGAGTTCGATTCCCAGGTTGGGCAGTGTTATTGAGTTTCTCCATCAGGAATTTCTCAGTGGCAGCCTCGGAGTCTGAATTTGTGCCCGGTTGATGGCAATAGACTCGCCCCGACATGGGACTTAGACATAACTGGCGAAATGTGGGTGTACTAATTGGTACACCTCTGCTTAAACCTTTGAGGATTACAGGCGTGGTGTAGTGTAAAAAAATTAAGTTACATCTAATCTTCACATCTTCACTAGTTTTAAGAATATGGTAGCAATGTAGCAGCAGGGGTCCACCGAAATCAGGAAAATTTTGAAGGTGGTCTACGAGGAAATAAACTTTGGAAACCTCTGCTCTAGACCTAGAAAGAGATAACTTACCAGCAGATAACAGCATCTGCAGCATAGCCACGTCTCCCTTCAGTATCGCGAGGTCCAGCGGGCTAGGCTTGCTGAGCTCCGGACACTCATAGTTGACGCGCGCGCCTTGTTTGATCATCAGGTTTACTACCTCCGGGTTGCCTGGAAGAGGAACAGTTATGAGTTGGGTGGAACTTTGTAGGGGTGATGGAAGATTTGCAAGATTAAACATATATAGGTACATATTGGTGAACTATATCATCATCTGCTTAGCCTTTTCCCAACTATGCTGGGGTCGGCTTCCAGTCTAACCGGATGCAGCTGAAGACTAGCCTTTTACATGGAGCGACTGCCTATCTGACCTCCACAATCCTATAACTGGGTAATACGATACCCCTAGATAAGGCTGGTTGTCAGACTTTCGACCTTCTGACGACCCGTAACGACTGTCAAAGATCCACGTATGACAGCCGGGATTAACGGCTTAACGTGCTTTCCGAGGCACTGAACTATATTATGACCTGCTGTCTCAAAGAATGCAAGAATAATGTAACCAGGATTTCGTAAAAACCTGATTGAAAAGAGTGCCGTAAGTAGAGTTTCTTGCTCGTTCTTCTCAGGCCTACCTCCGTTTTGGAACGAGCAACTAAGCTTCAACTTTTTGACTAACTGACCGACTCCTTGACAATTCTAAAGTGCCTGTAAATGGTCTAATTGAAATATAAATGTTTTGACTTTGACTTTGAAAAAAATAAGTTGGCCGTCGCGGGATGCCCGGCAGATGTGAAACACCTCAGTGAATATAAAAAATTCAAATTAATAAAAACCAAATAAAATAATTACTTAAGCAGGTCAGAGAAGCAACGGTATGTATAGTATGCGCGCGCACACACGCAGGAGTCGAGAGCGGTGGAGTAGAGGGAGCGACATGCCAAAAATGAAAAAAAAAAACAAACAGCACAAAATATCCTTACCACTTAAAACAGCATAATGCATGACAGTCCTGTAGTCGTTCCTCGCGTCAGCCATCGCGTTCACATCAGCTCCAAAGCTGATGAGTAGCAGCACAGCATCCATACCCTGAAAGAAGAAGATAATTTATTAATTTATTTATCAGTCTTAAACTAGGTATTCATTAAAATATCGGAAATCACGAAAATCACAATGGGGAAATAATTTAAATTATGTATTTATATTTTCTAGATTAACCTGTATTAATGTTCTAAAATAAAATGAGATACTTTTTTATACCAAAAATTTTTGGGGTAGGGGTGCATTTTAAAACCTGACCACGTATCATAAAGGTGGGGAAGGGGATTAAAAACTTCGGGGCCTCATACGCATACACGGTAACATTCCGTCAAATATTATAAAAACTTTACCTTTCTCTGTCTAGCAGCTTTCATAAGCGGCGTCATTCCAGCCCTGTCCCTCGAGTCAGGGTTAGCTCCAAAAGTCAGGAGCAACTCCAAGTACTCAGGGTCAGAGACCAGGTTGATCTCAGCGCCGAAGAAGTAACGCTTGTTGGGATCTGCTCCAGCTTCCAGGAGGAGACGAGCCACCTCCTGTAAAGGATTGATGAAAGTTATTGATGTGAAGCATCTATTTTCGCATTTTCACAGTAAAATCGACCAGTTTGCTGTGGCAACAAAATCAAATCATTTATTTCAACTAGACCATTTCAGGCACTTTTGGACGGGATTTACAAGAGAGAGAAAATAGAATTGAATCTAGTTGGTCCAAAAGATAGTTTTGTATGGAGAAGAATGGGTAAAAAACTCCATACGTATTCTTTTAAAATCAATATTTTTACCAATGCAATGTATACCTTATATAAAAACTACTACCTATATATCATATTACGCAAAAGGAATTTATACCTATTACAAATGACATGACGCTCTCTAATGCCGCTATGCCTTCTCTACGCCACCGCTCTCGACTCTCTTGTATGTGTGTGCGCGCATACTATCTCCGTTGCGTCCCTGTATGAGCTGTTCTTAAAGCTAGTCTTTTGCGTCTGAGCATATTTGATTCTAGTATGGCAAAACGGTTAAAACAAAAACTACAGTAAAAATATACTGTTTATCAAAGCATTACTCACATAATGTTTATTCCTGATGGCCAGCCTCAGAGGTTCATCACATAGTGTTGTCCTGGGGAACTCTTCACCAGTATCTGGTCTATAATCAACTGCTGCTCCGCTCTGTAGTAGTAACTTAACCAGTTCTGTATATCTGTCAAGATAAGCATGTCATCTATGTAAATTAAACCAGAAATAAGATAGAAAACGTTTAAGAATTCATTTAAAATTTTATATTTTCATTATTTTCTCATCCACTAACTCTTTTCCAGGTGATTAACAAATGGTTGTATTTACTTAAACAGTTCTTTCTAGAAAAATAATCTTGCAGCTCTATTTGCATAAAGCCGTTACTAAAATCCATAGAATATATCCGTCATTATTGTTACAGAACTGTTTGTTGGAGTATGTTTAATTAGGTTTAGTAACTAATCGAAGTTTTTGACATGCAATTATTAAAATAAAAATACCAGCCTATTATTGTCATGCATTGATCACCACTCTTGCACAAGGTGACTGGACGATTTCAGTCCAGGTTTCCTCACAATGTTTTCCTTCCTTCACCGATATCAGTAACGTCCAAGGTAAACTTAACATTTGAAAGTACATTTGAATTGAAAATGACACATTGGTTCTTGATTTGAGGTCTTAAACCTGCTTAAAATCCTGAATTAATTTGAATATTCGCTCACCCATGCTCAGCGGCTAGATGCAGTGCACTGTAACCGCAGTCATCTCTAGCATTGACGTCACATCCTCGTACCACTAGCAGCCTGGTAGCCTCAAGGTACCGCTGCCAGATTGCGTAGTGCAGGGGCCGGAGACCTTGGGTTACTGGCTCGTTCACCTGGACATAATAAATTCGTAAAAAGAATTGCAAGAAGGAGAGCTTCGTTTCATTCTGTTTGAGTATTTACGACAATTTATTCGAAAAATGGCGACGATCAGCGGCGTAGCTTGTGATAGGCAGGCCCAGTATCAAAAACTTGTTGCTGGCTATAACTGCGGCGAAGCCCAACTGGATTTATCATAGATTTTATTATTAACTAGCTGTCCGCCGCGGTTACACCCGCGTCTTTGGTTACTGCTCCGCTCCCGTAGGTCGTAGCGTGATGGTATATAGCCTATAGCCTTCCTCGATAACTAATCTATCTAACACTGAAAGAATTTTTCAAATCGGACCAGTAGTTCCAGAGATTTCTTCCGGGGAACTTTAGATTACGGCCTATGGAGTACGAATTTTCGGGACCCCTGCATTGGTATATTTGACTTCTACGCGAAAAAATTCATAGTACTTAGCTAATACATGGCAAATTACGTATTACAACGCTCCTATCCTTGTCTATGGCTTTTTTTGGAACTGACCTTAGCACCACAAGCGAGCAGTATCCGGATCTCATCTAACGGCACCATCCTGATGATGGAGTCCGCCAGTTCCCTCTGCATGGACTTGCCCAACGCCACCTCCGAAGGCATTGTCACTGTAACAAAATATCAGATCATTGTATGAATTTTTGTGGGACAGTACAGGCCATCCAAAAAATCTTTCGAGAAAATATTGGAATTAAATTAAATATTACTCTAATCATCCCACTGGAGGGCAAAGGCATCTTCTCATACAGAGAAGGCATGAGCATTGATCACCATGTTTGCTCAAGACGGATGGGCGATTTCAGTTATATATTTTCGATGTTTACTTATGTCAGCGATGTCCAAGATTCATTTAAAAAGTATATTTGAAATAGAAAAACATAGCTAAGAACACTCCCGACTAATCCACCTTTTAAAAAAAAAATCAAAATCAAAATTGGTTCATTTGTTCGGGAGCTACGATGCCACAGACAGACACACACAGAGACACGTCAAACTTATAAGGGTCATACTCAGAAAAAGTGTACATTTTAAATTTGTAACTAAACTGATAGGTAACGATACTGAGAATCTCCGTCACGAAACTGATGTCATAAGGTATAGTACACATGGATTGGGCGAATAAAACACGTGATTATATTTGGCTAATCAGTCATATAAGTTTGTTTGTTTGTTACCTTTTCGCGCCTAAACTACTGAACCGGTCATCCTAAAATTTCGTATATACTTTGTCAGGTGTACAAAAACAGACATAGGGTACTTTTACTGAGGAAAACAACAATAACGTTCTTATGAGAATAGGTGGCGCCACATGTCTTTCGAATCTTGATTTACTTATATTATTATAAAAGCTTGAGGAGTTATGAGATAACAAACACAAAAAAAAACTTCTTTTTTTTAAGTAGGTTACAAGTGTATGAATTTGTATGTGCGCGAACTACCCTCACTTCAAAATCTTTATCCAAATTACGTGACGGTAATAATAATTACAATTTAAGTACTTTTCGTCTTTGTGAACTAAGCTTAACAATTTCTCAGTTTCGTAACGTAACGCAAAATAACGAAAATGAGAATAAAATCTGAGAAACTTTAACCTCTACAAATATTTTAAAGTAAACCACGTGTATACTATGTCATCACTGAGCGTATTCGTTAAGATAATACATAAAAATAGAAAATAACATAGTAAGTAAACAAAAAATATAATAAACTTAGCACAATAATAGTCGTTTATCACCCTGAGAATTTTTTTGTAAATACCTATTCACTTGATAGATATCGACTTCACGACTACCGAGAAAACGTAAAGGCTGCCGCGACAGTGACTTTCACGTAAGTTATAGTGTCGCCAGAATAGGAAAAAGTATTTATTAAAATAAAGTATTTTTTCCAATATTTCATTGCGTGTAACTAACCCTGAGTAACAAAACTTCATAATTTTGGGACAAAGTTATTTAAATAAAAATAAATTCTTCTCTAGATGATTGATGAATATACTTGGTCCTATTTAGTTACTTGATTCATCAAGAATAATATAGCCACAGTTTATGTAAAGTAAAGCTATGAATATTCGTAACAATTCATATCTGAAAATGTGTAATCGTCATTGGGACACGAAAAAAATGTATGGAGAAATTTTTAACAATGTTTTGACATTCAAAAAAAATACTCTTTTAATGAAAATTAAAGTTAAAATAGCATATAAATCTATTCTTTATTACACTAACATAAAAATTTGAGGGTAAAAAAGGAAACATTGTCATAATTTGGATATTTACTTTAATATGAAGTAGTGGGACAAGAAAAGATACCAAATGTACACTTTTTCTGAGTATGACCCATAACACCCTGTAGTTTTTGCGTCGGAGGTTAAAAAGACACGTTAGTACAGACAGCGTCATCAACTGGTTACCCCTCTCGCTTTAAAACTCTTTCGAAACGGGAGTAATCAGCTCCACCCTCCACCCCACTCAAACCATGTCAGAGGCCCTTGGATGGTTAAAAAACTCTGACACTAGGGTGTGTGGGGTCGTAAGACCTTACTGCCCACACGGTAAAGAAGAAGAAGATCAGTTAATGACGCCATCCATACTAGTCTGTGTCTCTGTCCGGAAAATAAAAAAGTACTAACTTATAAATGTAGGCATCTTTGATCCTTAAAAAGCGACAATTCTTGACAAACTAGGTACACAACACTTTTCAGAAAAAATATCAACTAGAATCACGTTCATAGATTTAGAGATCACAACACAACACCGAGAACAAATCCAAACAAGAATCTCAATACTGCACACCAAAAACAATTACTTGGCAAAGACTACTAAATATTTTCACTTTCAAAAGTACGAATTGAGAAACGTTCTCTCAAATCTATGTCCAAAACACGACTGACTTTAATCTCACCTAATAGCACAACAATACAAAGATACAGGGCCGGATCAACCATGTTTGGGCCCCTAGGTAATTCATGTCTCGGGGCCCCATACCCTTATCTAACTTCCAATTTTTTTTTATTTTATATCAAAACGCAATACATATTGCGTTGTTTTTTTTTCTACATTTGCAGGTTTGCCATCACATAATGCAATAAAAAAATAATGAAATAAATGAAAGGAATAAGTATAATACTTAATAAATGTGTATTTTTCGTCGTTTTTTATATTGATGGTTTGTTACATAGATATTTTCTTTCAATAAAATCTGCCCATTTTTTTATAATACCTAAACACAAAACTAATACTTAAAATTACAAAGTATGTAAAATGTGTAAAAAAGAAAGGAGAAACGTCAATAAACTCGCCCGCATCGGTATCTATTGGGCAGGTGCCAAAATTATCAAGTGTTAAAATCTGCAAATTTATATTTCCCTCGAACTCATTTTCTTTTAATTTTCAGCCTCGGGGCCTACACTTCTTACGGGTAATCCGGCCCTGCATAGTAATCACATGTTTTGTCACAACAAAACATTCATAAATAGATGTCAATATATCACGTAGTTACGACCCGTGGAGGCGCGGATAATCAGTCAACGAGATGATTTATGAGGTGAATGAGGTGATGATGTTGATGCCAACACTCTCAAGTATTGTTGTGAGACGAAAACTGCGTATTATTGACAAGTTGTTACCGAGAAATCTGTTTTTGAATGCCTAATTCAAGGTAAATAAACTCTTCTCTACATCCTAATCCTAATCCTAACTAAGTAATATTATAAATGCGAAAGTAACTCTGTCTGTCTTTCTGTCTGTCTTTCTGTCTGTCTTTTCTTCACGCCTAAACTACTGAACCGATTTGTGTGAAATTTGGTACAGGGTAAGTGTGAACCCCAACAAAGGACATAGGCTACTTTTTATTCGACTTCGACTTCGACTTCTTCTGCGTCCGCGATAACCGACATATACGCGGACGAAATCGCGGGCAAAAGCTAGTAAGTAGTATAAAACAAAGTAGCTTCCCGCCGTCTGTACGCTTAGATCTTTTAGGGTCGATCTGACGGAAGATACGCCGCGTATCGTCAGTCGCGTAACACAGAAACAGTCAAATAGATAAAATATCCAATCATACACACATAACCGATGATGCGTTAGTGCAGCCTTTCCCAAAGTGGGCGATAACGCCCCCTTGCTGCAGGCCTAAAGGGGGGGGGGGGGGGCGGTAAGAGACTCAGAAAAAAAATCGGGGCGTTGTGTAGAGGCTTGGGGAGCGATTTGTAATTTCATCTACTACTGTGGTTTTTAAGTAGGTAAAAAAAGCGGGCGCTAGAAAATAATTTATTTATTAACCCCTGTATTATTCCATGGGAATCGTTCATCAAATCAATCCAGAATTATAATCTTTTTGTGTATTACAGCCACATTCATGAGGGATAGTATAGGCTATATAACATCGCGCTATGGCACACGGGAACGGAGCAGGAACCAAAGACGTAACATAACTGCTATGGCTTACATCTCTTTATTTTTATTATTTTTTACTACTGTTTTATATTCATCTTCATTGTGATCACATGTAGAATCAACAAGAATAATGTAACCAGGATTTTGTAAAAACCTAATTTAAAAGAGTGCCGTGGTGTTTTTTGCTCGTTCTTCTCCATAGAGGCCTACCTCTGTTTTGGAACGAGCAACTAGCTTCAACTTTCGGACTAACTGACAGACTCCTTGACTATTCAAAAGTACCTGTAAATGGTCTAATTGAAATTTATGTTTTGACTTTGACTTTGACGGTGTAACTGCGCGGTTTTGCTATTTCTAAATTAAGTTGATAACTTAGCCACATGTCTTCAACACATGTCGTTGTATCTTTACAGTTTCCTTTGTGTCCTACGCCATCAGGATTGTCCTTCCTCTGCGCCTGGGCAACATTCCAAAATGATAACAGCGCAAGGCGCGCGTGCTTTTACACGTGGTGATTTTCATAAATCGTAATGGATACCAACAACGCATTGACTCTGGCAACTTTAATTGAAATTGATTGATTTTCTTTTGTTAATCAAAGAATAATAACTATTTACTCATTATAGCTGACTGCGTCGTTGGTCTAGGGAGACTTGGGTTTGATTCCCAGGTCGGGCAGAGTGTTATTGGGTGTTTCCATCAGGTATTTCTCAGTAGCAGCCTCGGAGTCTGGATTTGTGCCCGGTTGATGGCAATAGACTCGCCCCCTATTACATGAGACTTAAACATGACTAGCGAAATGTGGGTGTACTAATGGGTACACCTCTGCCTAACCTATGTTATTTTAATAACCGTCGAAAAATAATAAAAGTTTGTGTCTCGTAATTCCAATCCGCCGTGTTTCACCTAACGCAAAATTACCAAATCTTTCTTTTTAACAGTTGAATCTGATGCCAAGTTAGTTTCATCAGTGATCTCACACGCTACTCTAAAACGGAAACTAAGGAATTATACCTATAATCTCTTGGAGTTTTGGCAACAAGCAACAGTGCGTTCACAGACTAAAAATTAGATCATTTCTTCTAATTGGATACGACTCATTTACTTGAAAATGAGACGGGCAAAAAGAAAATGTGGCTAGTTGTCATTTGTTTTTGTATCGTGATGGTCTATTGCAGGTTTGCCAATCTTTTATGCGGAAAAACTTTGATTTTATTCAAATGTAAACTTAAAATTATAATACTTAGGCTCCACATCTTAGATCTTGTTAAAGGCTGCAATATCCACTGACTGAACAAAGTCTTCGTACTCCTGGATTTTCTGTCAGAAGGTCGACAGAGACCTTGTCATCTTCAATGACGCACATGATCTGCAGTTTGTTGATACCATATCTAACTGGCTCAATTTTGGAAGCACCCCAGAGGAGACCATCCATTTCGATGGTGCGAACTAGTTTCTCCATTATTTTTAGTTGTCGAGCCTCCCTAAATCATCATCAGCCTAGCCTTTTCCCAACTATGTTAGGGTCGGCTTCCAGTCTAAACGGATGCAGCTGAATACCAGTATTTTACATGGAACGACTGCCTATCTGACCTCCACAACCCAGTAACTAGGTAATATAATTACGATACCCGTTGGTCTTAGTCGCAAAGCGTGACTGCTGAGCATGAGGTCTTGTGTTCGATTCCCAGGTCGGGCAAAGTGTTATTGGGTTTTTCCATCAGAATTTCTCAGTAGCAGCCTCGGAGTCTGGATTTGTGCCCGGTTGATGGTAATGAGGCTCGCCCCCTATTACATGGGACTTAAACATAACTGGCAAAATGTGGGTGTACTAATGAGTACCTACACCTCTGCCTAACGCTTCGAGGATTACCGGCGTGATGTTATATATGTATACATTACAATTTCCAGTAATTTTAGCTCCGATCTATTTCACAAACATTATTTACATCAACTACAAGTACCGTAACATTATTAAGACAAAACAAACACAAGGTAACCAAATCGAAACACACACAAAACCAGAATATACGGGCAATCTGCCACAAACATCGACCTCAATCGTGCGCGTACGCATACACGCTTGATCCAGAAACGCAGAAAAATAATGAATAATAGTAAAAGTATTGCGTTGTGGAAAAATAAGGTGTTTTTCGAGAGAACAAGGTCGGGAATGTTTTGGGTGTTGCGCAAAAGTTTATTGATAAACAAAACGTGGAATTTTGATATTGAAGATTATCTTTGGCAAATATATCAATAACACCCCTCCCCCCTGCCCCCTCCTGCCTTCTCATACAGGGAAGGCAGGAGCATTGAACGCTTGCTCAAGGTAGATTGGCGATTTCAGATTTAAGTATATAGTGTATTAGTTATTCGTGTATTAATCTTCTTTCTTTATCGTGTGGGCGGTAAGGTCTTACGACCTCACACACCCAAGTGTCAGAGTTTCTAAACCGCCTCAAGCGCCTCTGACATGGTTTGAGTGGGACAGTAATAGGCTGGTATAAGTCCAATTTTCCTCACGATGTTTTCCTTCACCGATGTCAGTGATGTCCAAGATAAATTTAGAAAGTACATACATAACACGCCTGTAATCCCCGAAGGCAGAGGGCAGAGGTGTACCCATTAGTACACCAACATTTCGCCATTATGTTTAAGTCCCATGTAATAGGGGGCGAGCCTATTGCCATCAATCGGGCACAAATACAGGCTCCGAGGCTGCTACTGAGGAATTCCTGATGGAAAAACCCTATAACACTTTGCTTTGGGAATCGAACCCAAGACCTCATGCTCAGCAGTCGAGCTTTGCGACCACTAGACCAACGAGCCAGTCGAAAGTACATATCATTATCTGCCTAGACTTTTCCTAACTATGTTGGAGTCGGCTTCCATTCTAACTGGATGCAGCTGAGTACCAGTATTCTACAAGGAGCGACTGCCTATCTGACCTCCACAACCCAGCAACTGGGTAATACGATACCCCTAGGTAAGACTGGTTGTCAGACTTTCAAGCTTCTTCGACCCGTAACGACTGTCAAAGATCCAAGTACTTATGGCAGCCGGGACCAACAGCTTAACGTGCTTTACGAGGCACGGAATGATATCAGTAATGTCTAAGATAAACTTTAGAAAGTACATATGAATTGAAAAAGTCACATTGGTACTTGCCCGGATTCGAACCCACAACCTCATGCATGAGGGGCGGGCGCCTTAACCGCTAGGCCATCACGACGTTTCGAAAGTATGTACATAAATATATGAATTGAAAAAGTCACATGGACTCAAAGTCATTACTAGATTTAATATTCCCCTCACCAGACTTTCGATGCCATTTATTTATTTTAAAGGAAAAACAAATATGGCCGCCGTCCAAAAACGCGGGAAAAGGCGCAGTTTTCGCGCTAATTCTGCGTCTGTGTGTGTTTCACAACAAATTGAAATTAATTATGCGTTTGCACTTAGCAAAGGAAGGTGGAATTGTAATTACTTGTGTGTAAAAATAACGTTAAACATTTTTGTTTTTTAATTCCAGTTTTTCATTACTTATAGTCGTATCTTTAGATGTTTGTTCCACAGAAGTCTGAAAGTCTGACAAGTGACAACCAGTCTTACCAAGGGGTATCGTATTATTCAGTTACTGGGTTGTGGAGGTCAGATAGGCAGTCGTTCCATGTAAAATACTGGTATTCAGCTGCATCTAGTTAGACTGGAAGCCGACCCGAACATAGTTGGGAAAAGGCTAGGCAGATGATGATGACATCATATTAATTCAAAGTGTCAAATACCTTACATCACTCAGCAATGACATTTACTTCTAAAACTTATGTTTAAATATTATAATTTTTCTTTTTTCTTGTAAATGACGTGCAAAAGTGCCTTTTAATGGTCTAATGAACATAAATATGATTTGACTTTGACTTTGATGAAGAAATATTTATAATCATTACAACTACTTCGAAAAATTGGACAAATTTTGACGTTTTTTGATTCGTTTTTGCAAAAATGAACCCAAAATTTCTAGAATTTTCTTAATGTTTAATGTTTTAATTGCATACATTTTCTAGCGTCCGCCCAAAGAAATTGACAATCAATGACTTTCTTATTCCAAGATTACGGAAAAACAAACCATTAAAATAGTATAAAAACGTAAAATCCGACATCTTGCACTATTCACGTGGGTATAAAGCGCAAAATAGAGCATAACGCGCAATACCAGAATGTTTGTAAACACAAAACGCGCGTGGCGCCATCTATTATCCGATAAACACAACTAGCCAATAAGATGTCAATGGCCTAAATAAAAACCAGCTTAAACTGACCCGTCTTCTCCTTTCAAATGTACCAGAATTTTAAGATTTGAGGTGTCAGGTTGTTCTGGTGCTTGTCGTGAATTTGGGATGGTTCCAACAGGGAAAATGCGTCTACCTTTTTGTGTGTAATTTATTAGAATTCAAGGTAAAATGTTTATTTTTGAATTTTGGACATTGGTCTTTCATGATGGTTGCAAAAAATTTGCTGTTTTAAATATTTTTAGGGTCGGTTCACTTCTGACGGAAGATACGACGAACGTATCGTCTTTAGTATGGTCGACGCACTAACGCATCATCGGTTATGCCGGCCATCCACCATCCTTCCTATCGTCCAATCGGCAGGACGCTACCGATTGGATCATGCCGATTGGACCGTGGATGGGAGTGGATTGGCATGACCGTTATAATTGACGGCATAATCGAATTTCGATTCTTTTGGCATAATCCTTCCGATTGGATCATGCCGATTGGACCGTGGATGGCGGTCTGCGCGATCGTAGATAATCTTGAGGCGCAGCCCTCAATTCTTTTAATAAATTAGTATGAGAAAACTGTTTTTTTTTTCATTAGCCACTGTTTGCACCACTCTGCTGGAACTTTTCAACTAAACGTCGCTGCCGATTGGACAATCAAACTGATCGTGGGTGGTGTACATGGACGAACTGCAGATTGGATCATGCCTGCAGCGTCCTGCCAATTGGACGATAGGAAGGATGGTGGATGGCCTGTATGTGTGTATGGTTGGATATTTTATTATCTATTTGACTGTTTCCGCGATACGCGACTGATGATACGCGGCGTATCTTCCGTCAGATGTGAACTGACCCTTAGGGTTGAGTGATAAACGAAACGGGACCCTATTAGTGCGACTTCGCTATCTATCTGTCCATCCCTTTGTCATAGAGCTGTAATTTTTGAACGATAATAGGTAGACATTTGAAATTACTTATTACTATTGTCTGTTAATAATAACTAATAAAAAAAAAACTCGTCATTGGTTTAGTAGTCGTAAAGCTCGACTGCTAAGACCTAATGGTCTTAGGTTCGATTCCCAGGTCGGGCAAAATTCCAGGTTTTCCATCACAAATTTCTGACTAGCAGCCTCGGAGTCTGAATTTGTGGCCGGTTGATGGCAATAGGCTCGCCACATTTTACATGTTACTTAAACATAACTGGCGAAATGTGGGTGTACTAATAGGTAAACCTCTGCCTAACCCTTCGGGGATTACAGGCGTGATGTTGTGTTATAAAAAAAGTTACTAATGGAGGTGCTCCTCAAACTTTTAATTAATATAAAACGTTAAATATTTTACGTTGGTACAGTACCCGACGATAAAATATTGCACATCGACCTTTGGAAAGAGACAATCGGCTAATTTCGGCTTCGTAAAGCGTTATCTCTGTCGCACGAAATACAAACAGTCCGGTATCTATGAGCTGTTAAAACAATTATGATTTGCTTCTTTTGATCATTCTTTTTATTCTTTGTATTAAATACGAAATACGATAAAGGTCGATGTGCAATATTTATCGCCGGGTACTGTACGGAATCCTTGGTATGTGAGTCTGCTCGCGCTTGCCCGGTTTCTTTTTAAATTGCCAGTTCTTGGAAAACGTCTTTGAACTTTCAAGGTTAAAAGAATCAAACACATGACATACCTACATACTATTTAAAAACACTAATCTCTTTTGAGTTTCTCTAAAGAAAAAAACTATTATAAATGCGAGAGTTTGGATGGATGATGTTTGTTTATTACTTAATCGCCAGAACTGCTGAAAAGATCAGGATAAAATTTGCCACAGAGATAGATTACTTATAGTCTGGAATAGCACATGATAGGCTAAATTATACATAAGTATTTATGTCTAGATATTTTTAATTATTTTGTATAGGAATTTCTTAGTAGCAGCCTCGGAGTCTGGATTTGTGCCCGGTTGATGGCAATAGGCTCGCCTCCTATTACATGGGACTTAAACATACTGGCGAAATGTGGGTGTACTAATGGGTAAACCTCTGCCTAACCCTTCGGGGATTACAGGCGTGATGTTATGTAAAATAAATA
The DNA here is from genome assembly GCA_949316365.1 of Hoplodrina blanda. Classification (NCBI taxonomy): domain Eukaryota; kingdom Metazoa; phylum Arthropoda; class Insecta; order Lepidoptera; family Noctuidae; genus Hoplodrina; species Hoplodrina blanda. Next base: position 6,700,208 of record OX438574.1, on the reverse strand, counting down.
AATAATTACGAGTCACCATATACCAGTCTTATGCAATGTGATTGAGTGTGTGGGTTGTATTGAAAAGCATCTCTTTCATATCATTTTGTGAATGAAATATTTTCTACCTACTTCTATGTATTAATTTTGGCAATGAACTTGAAAGACAATACGTGCGTAGGAATGGATCAACTAGTAACAGCACTGATATCAATAAAGTTACGAAATTGATAATAATTTTTGACAGTAATCCAATGACATTTCGTGCTGATTATAAATTTATTGGACATGATGATGTTATTAGAAGCCAAATGACTGTTGAACCTTCATGTATAGAATGAAATAAGTGAAAAAATACCTATAATATTAGCTTATTCCCGCGACTGAGCCCGCGGGAATAACAGTTATTTTTGGAGTTTAATTTTTTTTGCGCGATACACAATTTTTTTTTCCAAATAAAAGTAACCTAAGTTACTCCTTGTATAATCAGCTATCTGCCAGTGGATACCGTCAAAATCGGTCTAGCCGTTCCGGAGGTAAGCCGGAACAAACAAACAGACATTTTAAATAAAAAATTGTTTTATCCTTGTTTTAACCTTTTAAATATTCATATTTATTTTGTAAAAAGTTGTTATTTTGACATTTTCTTTATACATTTTTTCCGCCCAGAGCGGAGAAAGTCATTTGATGATTTCCTATCCGCAAAAATACCAAATAATCTTTCAAATAAAGGAAATGTATAAGTACATACGTGTCCATGATATTTCAACATGCGCCCACGACATTTTTCTTCAAGGAAATACTTTCACACTATCCATTAAACCCAAAGGGATGAGCAGAGATGCACTTTCCAACACTCACTGTAAGCCAATGGCTAATATCGGATCCCGGATTCATGTGATACTGGTCTATTACTTACCATTTATCGGGCACCGTTCCAATTTCCGGACATAACGGGAAGATTTCTAACATAAAATCTATAATTCTTCGTCTATGTACTTAATTTATTAAGACTGAGCAATGTAAAGAAGTAGAATTTATGTTCTTCTACTAAACATAAAGCATTATCTTTTTCTCTCGACTTCTTCGTGAAATTTCTTATGGATCCCTAATTTTGTTGGTATTAAAATATAGGTTGTAGCATTCAGGGATAACGTAGCTTCCTATTAGCTAAAGAATTTTAAGAATTGGACCATTAGTTACGGAGATTAGCACGTTTAAACGAAAAACAAAAACTTTTCAACTTTATAGTAGTAGTGGTTTTATCAAACATTAATCAGGCGACTGCTACAAAGTAGTTTTTCTCTTATGTATTTAATTAAGATAAGTGAAAAATCAACGAGGAGAATCGCCAAACACAACGATTTGACATTTAAAAATTGATTTTATAAAGGTTTTTCTTATGCATCGGAAGTTTGTATAAGATTTGTAAAACAACCGCATACCGTATATCTATTAGATTATCCAACATATTATAAAGACCACCAGTCCACCATAGCAATAAAAGTCTTGACGAACGACAATAACTTATAAGACGACCACGCAAGGTTATCGCCGACGTCGTCTAGCTGTACTCTGTGCCAATCACGCGCGCGTTACCATGGCAACCGCTTGTGTTTGACAGCTGCACCGCACGACGTGACCTCGCTAGTGCGTTCACACGTCAAAGAATTGATTTATTCTATTCATTTGTTTTTTATTTCATTGAGACAGCACGTGATTAATGAGTTGATTTTAATCAGTTGTAATTAGGTATAGGTGTACCTAGGAAATCTGTACATGAGATGAGTGATGGATTGAATGAAATTGTAATTGTGTTGACTATTATATCAACAAAACAGTTATGACTGCCTCGTTGGTCTAGTGGTCGCAAAGCGCGATTGCTGAGCATGAGGTCTTGGGTTCGATTCCCAGGTCGGGCAAAGTGTTATTGGGTTTTTCCATCAGGAATTTCTTAGTAGCAGTCTCGGAGTCTGGGTTTATGTCCGGTTGATGTAATAGGATCGCCCCCTATTACTTGGGCCTTAAAGATTAATGGCGAAATGTGAGTGTACTAATAGGTACACCTGTGCCTCCCTTCGGGGATTACAGGCGTGATGTTATGTGAACCCAAAATAATAGTTGCTCATATTCATAAATACTTTCACCCCCTAAAGATGCGCAGTGATTTAAAAGCAAGCAGCTGTTTACGAAAACATAAAAAAACGCAAAAATATTTGTAATACCGTAAAAATAAGTGCCAATTTATTTGTACTTAAAACCATAATCCTGTCGCACAAAATGGCGGTAAATAAGAACAAGATGGCCGCTATTTTTAGCGCGTTTCAGATCTTTGGCCTCGGCAATGACCCGAATGTATGTGCTTATAAGCGGAAAATGCCAGAATATCTTCTGAATATGTACTTTTTGGGCCTTGTTTTTGTGAGGCAATGACATTGAACCAATAAAATTAGAACAAATAAATCCGCGTGAATTTACGGATCCCTAATTATTACACACAAAACAAAGTCGCATCCCGCCGTCTGTACGCTTAGATCGTTTAAACTACGCAACGGATTTTAATGCGGTTTTCATCAATAGATAGAGTGATTCAAGAGGAAGGTTTATGTATTGTACACACAGCAAAACAGATAGGTATGCAGGGTCGTCAGATATAGTTGAAGTTTTCTTAGAAACCGATGGATATTTTCGAATGTAATTTAATTTAAAACGTAGATAATAAATAGTTCTTTATTTAGGTTAAGTTTCAGTCAAAGACATCCATCGGTTTCTTAGAAAACTTCAACTATATCTGACGACCCTGCATAGTACCTATCTGTTTTGCTGACTGTACATTGCACCCGTGCGAAGCAGGGGCGAGTCGCTAGTTCTTTCATAAAACAACAATGTTGAATCAAAATTTCAAAGTTTCATCAAGCTTGGAAATAACTGTGCAAATGTTTGGAAAATTATTCAATAGTCTTTATTGAGTTGTTTTCTCTCTTGTTTGCGGTTTAAATTGAGTTGTTTCCAAAGATTTACTGTTTCCGATACCTACTCTTTTACATTAGTTTACAAAATAATTTGTAAACTAGATTTTTAGTTTCAAAGTTTACAAAATATTTTGTAAACTTGAAAGTTTAGTTGGATGAATGTTTCTTACTTAATCTATTTCAAACTATAATCTATTTCTGTGCCAAATTTCATTGAAATCGGTTCAGCACTTTAGTCGTGAAAGCGAAACAGACTAAGTTACTATCGCAACTATATTATTAGTACCTATGGATTTCGGATGTTACCATTCGATGACGTCCAAAATCTTATATTAATAAATAAGTACTCGGCAGAATAGGGTAGATGACATCACTAACCAATAATACCAAGACATAACTTCTCTAAAGAAACACTTTATTTTAGCCCTGATAACCCAATTCATTTTCAATTAACGGTCTGTTTTGATTTTTTATTGCTTTCTAATTTATAAATAGTTAGTCAATTGAGTCTACTCAAAAGTGACGTCATAGTTATTTACACCATACAAAATCTATGGGAGAATAGCGTTTTGACAGGTCATAAAAAGTACGTCAGTTGATTGGTGGTGTCATCTACCCTATTTGATTATATTTATAATTATTCTGATTTATTGCTTATGGTTTGAAAGAATAAGGTAAATGCGTAGGTCGTGTTTGCAAAACATTTGTGGATTACCGTGAACTTTTATAGCGGATTATTTTTATCCTACTGCAAATACCTAATCTAATTTCAAAATAGCTTTTTGATTTTTCAGTATACCGTGGCCCCGGAACGTAAAGGGCAACAGAAGGAACAGGGTGGTTTTTTAGTCAGTAAAAGTCTGACAGTCCCTTCCGCCCCGCCTAGGGCGGAAGGATGCATTTGATGATTTTTACCACCTAAGTAGGGGTTCTGTAATCCAGAAGGAACCGGTAAAATATCGCAATGTACTTCCGTCTATGTATCCGCGGCTTATTTTTTAAACATTGCCCAGAATCCTGGGTGCGTTTACAAACATATCGATACCTTTGGGTAGAAATGTCGTATAAACCATTTTGGCCAAATTGAGTTATATATACCATTTTTCTCAGAATTTTTTTCTCTATCGATCTGTATATACAAAATGCAGAAATTCGCACAAAAATGGTTAATACGACCAAGAAATTTTCGGTCATAGCCTCTTAAAAAAGGTAAATTTTCGATGTAAAAGCCGAATGTTTTTTTTTTGTAGTTTTGTTATGATGTAATGACCATAATTTATATTACCTCAGGGCGTAAAAATAGTCGTTAATTGGAAATGGTTTATACGCCCTAACGTGTTAAATGCATTAGGTACCTAAACATACTTAGTTTAAATGGTTTAGGCGCAGAATACCCAATTCTCGAAATGACAACAGAGTCGCAAAAGGACTAGTTCTCTAAATGGCGAATTCTCAAAAAGCCTAATTCTCAGAATGGCCAATTCTCAAAACGCCTAATTCTCTGAATGGCCGATTCTCTAAATGGCTAATTATCAAAATGGCACATTTTCTACTGTTGGGAGTATTCTATTCTATACCTATTACATGTATTTGTTTAATCAGTGAGTTGAAATTGTAAGATTTTATAATGCATTACAATAGAATTACTATCTAATAGTGTCGGTGTAGACAAAACCAAGCCAATTTTAAGTAATTCTAATGAAACATTCAGTTGAAACGTTCAGTTACAACAAACAACTGAACGTTTTTATTTGAAAATAAATTAGAACACTACAACATTAAATTGGTGGCCCTACTGGACACATTTTGTTATACATCCTCATTCTAACATCTATTACTTAAAATTGGCTTGATTTTGTCTACACCGACACTATTAGATAGTAATTATATTCTAATGCATTATAAACTCTTACAATTTCAATTCACTGATTAAACAAATACATGTATTATACTAAGAAATCTTTTATTTATAAGAATACTCCCAACTGTAGAAAATGTGCCATTTTGATAATTAGCCATTTAGAGAATTAGGCGTTTCGAGAATTGGCCATTCTGAGAATTAGGCTTTTTGAGAATTCGCCATTTTGAGAACTAGTCCTTTTGCGACTCTGTTGTCATTTTGAGAATTTGGCATTCTGCGCCTAAACCAGGTAGACAGATACCGGCGCATTTGTTTACTTGGATGCGAGTTGGCGCACTGAGCGTTTCGTCACAAGTTTTATTGTTATTACAACAAATGAATAATAAGTAGTGACTAAATAATTCTGTAAAATGGAGGGAGACACTAAAAAGGAATTAGTCAGAATTCAATTGATCTATGATTATAAATGGTTTTTAATACAAAAAAAAACTACTTTATGGGTTTTTACGACAGTAAATGTGACCATAAGCTTACCAAAAATGGATATACGACCTATACAGTTTTTTTAAAGTACATTTTCATGGGGTGTATTAACCACGAATTGATTTTTTCTTAGACGTAAATCCAAGCTAACTTTAAAACTAAAGATGATAGATAGGTTTTGATGATTTAACCTTTTTCATTTGCAAATTGTAAGAAACTTTCTCATAGATCATTTTTTTATAACTTCAAAAACAAAAAAGTTATGAATTTTTATGTAAAAAAAAAATCGTTTTTCTGCTCTCCTGAAAAGTCGGGTTTTGGTCTTTACGACATTTCTACCCAAAGGTATCGATATAATATAAACGTTCACATACACAAACAGCCAGACCCGGTACACCTATTTGTAGGTCGTACAGATATTTGTTCCGTACGTGAATCGCACCCGCAATATGCTGCACAGCAGCCAATCAATCAACCACTGCGCCAACCATATCATAATTGATTTCATAGGTAGGAGGTAAACTAGAAGCAACAAAAATAACGTAGACCAACCAAGATTTTGTAAAAACTTAATTGAAAAGAGTGTCCGTGGAGTTTCTTGCTCGTTCTTCTTCATTGAGGCCTACCTACGTTTTGGAACGAGCACCTAGCTCCATCTTTCGGACTAAATGACCGACTCCTTGACACTTCAAAAGTGCCTGTAAATGGTCTAATTGAAATAAATGTTTTGACTTGACTTTGACTTCTTCATAGAGACTTAACCCGTATGTTTATCTGTCAAAAATCCTTCTAACAATTTGATTGCTAACTAGATTTTGATCATTTTTATAAGTTGAACTAGCGACCTGCCCCAGCTTCGCACGGGTACAATGTAGAAACATAAACCTTCCTCTTGAATCACTCTATCTATTGATGAAAACCGCATTAAAATGCGTTGCGTAGTTTAAAAGATCTAAGCGTATCTACAGACGACGGGAAGCGACTTTGTACTGTGTAGAGATTGGCCTTCAGAAAGACTGATGAATATAACTTTTGATGCGACATCTTTGATTTAATATGCACTTAATTAATTAAATTATATATCTTCCTCTAATGGATAAGATGATGTAGTGATGCTGATGGCCTAGCGGTTAAGGCGCCCGCCTCTCATGCATGAGGTTGTGGGTTCGAATCCGGGCAAGTACCAATGTGACTTTTTCAATTCATATGTACTTTCTAAAGTTTATCTTAGACATTAGTGACATCAAACCGTGCCTCGGAAAGCACGTTAAGCTGTTGGTCCCGGCTGTCATACGTGGATCTTTGGCAGTCGTTACGGGTCGTCAGAAGCCCGAAAGTCTGACAACCAGTCTGACCAAGGGGTATCGTATTACCCAGTTACTGGGTTGTGGAGGTCAGATAGGCAGTCGCTCCATGTAAAATACTGGTACTCAGCTGCATCCGGTTAGACTGGAAGCCGACCCCAACATAGTTGGGAAAAGGCTAGGCAGATGATGATCTTCCTCTAATGGGTGTAACTGCCTAAATATATAGTAAGTATATTGTTTTTAAATGGAATGATAAACGTTAAAAGGTAGCCAATTTAATAAAATTGATGATCTTATTCAAGCGTTGACCTCTGAAGCAAGATAGGTCAATACGTTAGGATTTTCCGTTTAAATTTGGCAATAACAACCAATCATTCAGCCTATTTGAACCATAAAGTATAACTGCCAATATTAAAAAAAAATAACTAAGTATGTAGATAAATACAAGAAAAAGGGAAAATACGAATTGATTATTACCACAGACTATTTAAAAGAGATTAGATGACATAAAACGTCATAATTGTCACAATGGTTAATGTAATCTTTAAAAATGATTATATTTCTACAAAGAAATATAAAGGAACACTTTCATTAATCCAAACTACAGTTTTATTATAGACACACACGTTTACAACGAAGGCAATAGACAAAGAGACAAAAGCTCGCGGACACAATTTCAAAACTTTCCGGACAAAAATAAAATATCACCTGTAAATATTACGACACACCCAAAAATACATTTTATGACTAGAAACAACTAAAATGTCTTACCTTTTTACTAGTACCTGCCGACGAAAATAAAACAAATCCACAGACGAATAGTAACACAATGACCTTTGTCTCGCTAAAAAAGGCGCGCGATTTCCCGCGCTGTCACCTGTCAAACTACAAAAATAACCTCAAAATTTATTGTCAATCAATAAATATTGCTTTATTGTTTGTTTGTTTGTTTTTGTTATTTTACTACTAAAACGACGTCCGTGCAGTGAAATAGACGATATTGAACTGTTGTCGAGACGTATAAACGGAATCTGGAGGTTTTCCAAAATGGCAACTTGCCAAATACGAAGTGCGTTGCGTCCGGCGACTTAGGGTAGATGTGGGTTGTTATCGGCCATTCAGTTTTGAACTTTGAACTATATTGACGTAGGTATTTACTTAATGCAAATTAGTTCAAAAATGGGTCAATACTTTAGTTTATTGATGCTTATTTAATATTAGCTGACTGATTTTATATTGGTGTGAGATTAAAATTGGAATAGTTAAAATTATAAATGGTTTATGTATTCTTTTGTAATATTTTATAGATGTAAAGTTTAGATACTTAGCAATAATATGTTTCTTTGTAAAAAAATCTTATGCGTTTACATTTATCCGCTTGCGATTAAACTTAATTAAGAAAGATAGGACTAATTAAATTAATTACGACAAACTAAGTAATCCAAATTGTCAAATGCAGCAACAAAAGCAGTAATAATTCAATGTACAACCAAACCTTATGCTTAGAAATGATTTTAAAATATCCATCTTCAAGAAAAAAAATGTACATGCCTTAGGTCGTTTTCACAGAACTACATCTAATTAAACTAAATTAAATTAGACTGCCTCTTTAGTCTAGTGGTCGCAAAGCGCGACTGCTGAGGTTAAGGCAAAGTGTTATTGAGTTTTTCTATCAGAAATTCCTCAGTAGCAGCCTCGGAGTCTGGATTTGTGCCCGGTTGATGGCAATAGGCTCGCCACCTATTACATGGGACTTAAACATAACTGGCGAAATGTGGGTGTACTATGGGTACACCCCTTTTTCTTTTTTATTATGTGCGGTGGAAATCCTCATGGACTTCGCGTGATGTTTAAATGTTATGTAAAAATAATATTTAAAAATATTAACTAAGACAGCAACAGTCCCTCCTACCCTACTACGCAGAACACCTTGCATCTCTCTTTGTATACCATTTGAGAACAAAGATTTCAACGAGACAACGAACTTGTTTTTATTGCAATTATTTATACTAATTGTAAAATATTGGAAAGGCAATTACGATATTTGATTTGGAAGTGCCACTTTTCAAAAGCTTTTATTCAACTTGATTTGTATGTATGTGAAGATGGACTTTTGCAAGTTAAATTTGACCCAGTTCCCGGTGTCCGATTGAGCTGAAATTTTTACCATTAAGGTTGTGGAATTAGTTCGAAAGAGTTACCGCGGCCCTAGAACACAAAGGGCGTTAGGAGGAACACGGATGGATTTTAGTCAGTAAGAGACTAACAACTGCCTTCCGCTCTCCCAGAGCGGAAGAAGATGATTTCCAAACCTTAAAAAAGGCACTGGCGTTGCTTGTCGAGCTTCAGTGTGTCGCACAATCCTTTGACTTTGAATCAAATCAAAATCATTTATTTGAATAAATAAGGCACAGAAGTAATCTTAAAGATAAAGTAAATGAATCTCTTATTCTGCCATTCAATTCAGATTTTCAGCGTGCATACGATGTATACCTGTTGCAAAAAATACGCGTGCGTAATACACCGCATTATGACCTTAAAAAGCGGGGCAATAAGAGCTACTTTAAAGATGGTATGTTGAAAAATGCGTTTTATTTTATCCACATTTTGTCCTTTGCTTCATGAAAACCCAATCTATGTACAGAATAGGTACATGAAATAGTAGATTATTAACCAAGGGGATAAAGCAGTGTCTTCTGTCGCGGGTGACGATTTAAATCGCGAGCGTAACCAAGGACTCGAGGTTTACTCCCGAGCGTAGCGAGGGTGTTAAAAACTTAAATCACGAGCGAAGCGAGGGATTTAAGGCGAGTCCTGAGTGTAGCGAGGGATTTAAGTTCACCCAAGACTAAGACAGCTTTATCACCGAGGAAAATACTCTACTTTTCGTACCATTTGCGAAAAAATTAACACAATAATAATATGAGATATGCATTTTAGAACATTAAGTTATTTATAAAAATAAAATAAAATAAACTGAACGTTTAAGTATTTGAAGAAAACAAAAACGCGGCAAATTCCTAGACTAATATTTTTTTGTCGGAAAAGCAAACGCATCAAGCTCATACGGCCTCGTCGGTTTTCGTAATTTTATTTAATAATCATAACTGCATAATAAATGCGTATTCCTTTTTCAAAAAGATGTGTAATGCTTTATATACAAACTCAATGGTGTAAACACAGATGTAGTGCAGTATAAATTTCGGTAAGTATTCCAAATTTAAATCACATTCTCTCCCTAGAGGATAAATGAAATTCAGTACAATTTTCTTTCCCTGTTTTTGACAGATTAATAATGACTATTGTTATGTTCGGTTTTTGTGGCATAGAATGTCACTTTTTTGAGCAAGTGGTACGAAAACGTTATTTAGACATCCAATACTATACATTATAACAGATTTTATTTCTGTTGGTTTTATGCCCAGCTCCCATACAAAAATGCCCAAGTAAGATACTGTTAAAACTATTTTATTAAAAAAAAAAAAATCTGAATCATGCAAACAGTTAGTAAATAATATTAAATCGATTCTTATTTGGTAACAATTAATTATTTTTAATGGGGACTTACAACTTATAACTTTATAAGCTAAGCACACAAGTACACTAATAAAGCATTTATCAATTAAATTTTTGTAAGGAAACGCTTAAAGATAAAAATGAGAGTGACGAAATCACGTAGGACACTCTGAGTTTTTTGCTCGTTCTTCTCCATAGAGATAGAGGCCTACCTCCGTTTTGGAACGAGCAACTAGCTTCAACTTTCTGACTAACTGACCGACTCCTTGACAATTCAAAAGTGCCTGTAAATGGTCTAATTGAAATAAATGCTATGACTTTGAATTGTATCTGTGCGAACCCAAGGCGGGGTCGCTAGTTAAAGATTTTAGACGAATAGTCTGTAAAACAATGTGACATGCAATATTCATAAACTCAGACTCATTCCGATTTGTAAGTACATTCGTTTTTGAGATACGATACGACTACGGTCCAAAGTTTGTAAGGAGAAACAAGATTAGATCGCAAATAACCGACAATTATTACGCGGACGAAGTCGGGGGCAAAAGCTAGTTGTATAATATCAAGGCTAAAACACACACATAACACCACGCCTGTAATCCCCGAAGGGTTAGGCAGAGGTGTACCCATTAGCACACCCACATTTCGCCAGTTATGTTTTTAAGTCCCATGTAATAGGGGGCGAGCCTATTGCCATCAACCGGGCACAAATCCAGACTCCGAGGCTGCTACTGAGAAATTCCTAATGGAAAAACCCAATAACACTTTGCCCGACCTGGGAATCAAACCCAAGACCTCACGCTCAGCAGTCGCACTTTGCGACCACTAGACCAACGAGGCTAAAGCGAAAATAAAGTGATAAAGCAAGTTGTGTCTTGGAATATATATTCATATTCATTTATTGCATATACCATAATATATAAGGATGCCATGTTACATCGGCTATTAAAGTACAATCATGGACCCTGTTAGGGCACAGCAACATAGTTTTGACTTAAGGCGCTTCCCTGACCAAATTAATGACTTCGAGCATTCGGTCCCTCTTTGCCGCACACCACTTTCTTATCTCATCTCTTTCTCATCTTTCTCGAAATCGAATCGAATTATTAACAATTCTCAAATTAATAGCACGTTGCATTAAGCAAAAGATGCAAATAATCAATAATTTTAGTCATTATTTCGCAAGGAGGTTTTAAATGTATTTTAAACACATTTAACAAAATTAGATCTTGCAATGTGATGATAAGATATCAAACATTAATAAAGTGCTTTTAGATGTCGTTTATTTCCCTTAATCAATGAGAAGATAGCCTCTGAAAAACGACTAAAAACAAGGTTTTGGTCGGGGTACGGCCTTAAATGAACTTTTATAAGATGTTTACTACCGAAAGTGGCGACGACACGACTCCGGCACGAGTTTATAAATGTCGTGAGGTGTCAAATTAAATAACGCTTAGCGGGCTCGGGATTAGTCTGTGACGACATCTTATAGGTTAGAGACACACTGAGACTTTTGTGAAACTATAAAAGGAAAATATTTACATTACACCACGCCTATAATCCCCGAAGGGTTAGGCAGAGGTGTACCTGCTATTGGTACACCCACATATCGCTAGTTACGTTTAAGGTCTAGTAATCACAAGGTGCGACTGCTGAGCATGAGGTCTTGGGTTCGATTCCCAGGTCGGGCAAAGTGTTATTGCGATTTTCATCAGGAATTTCTCAGTAGCAGCCTCGGAGTCTGGATTTGTGCCCGGTCGATGGCAATCGGCCCTTATTACACGACTTAAACTTTTACTGGCGAGTTTGGGGTGTACTAATGGGTACACCTCTGCCTAACCCTTCGGTGATTACGGGCGTAATGTTATGTAACAACATTTTTTTTTTCAATTCGTTTGGTTTTTCCAGAGATTAGTAAGTAAGTAAGACACACAAACAAAAAATTTTCTTCAGCTTAATTAGTACATAGATTTTATTTCGCAGGCGCACAAGCAGACATGGATCAATATGAAGCAGCTCTGAGAAGAGTTACTGCGGTTCAGTGGCAGCGTAAGACTTCAATTTCATGTGGACAACATACATCTTGCGAGGCCCTCTGGTTAGGCAAAAAAATGGATTTGAAAAACTATTGAAAGTGATTTTTTCGGCCTTTTTTAACGCGATCAAATATTTTACTCGTCTTGCTTCCGAGGCCCTTAAGACTGCGAGGCCGTGGGGCGATGGCCCACGTCGCCCACGCCTTACGCCGCCTCTGTTGCGGGTTAATCAACAACAGTAAACTTTAACCCTAACTCAACGCGAATTAGGTAAAGTTAATAAAACTGTTAAGGTAACACCCCCAATAATCGACACTTTAACGTGCGCAAACAAGCATTTTTTAAAATATTTTCTTACTTTATGATATTATAAGGTATTTTGAAGCATTGGGTAACGCTTCAGACTTCGTTGCGTAATATTTGAAAGCAAACATAAGTTTCATATAAATAAATAAAGTAATAATATATCGAAATAAATTAACGTTTTTTGGTCTAGTGATCGACAGCAGAATTCTATTTTTCGACACCCGGTAATCGACATGTTCCAGTAATCGACATCCAATAATCGACATATTATTCCTAACACTTCTAAACAATAAATCCCAATAGAAAAGCCGAGATAATCTAGTATTATATGTGACGAAATAAAAACTTAGTCTTAATCAGTATTTTGATCATTTTAATCAACAAACAATCTTATAATAAACAAATAGTGGCTAGTAATTCGTAGGTTTCTAAAAAAATACACTTTTGCAATATAATACATCTCTTAAATGTTAAACAATAAATGTAGAAGATGTGTCATTTGGTGTCGGTTTAGTATCAGCCTTTTCTTGTTTTTTTATTGTTTTTATCTGTTAGTTTTTTCTGTTTTTTGTTTTTCTATCATCCTCAAATTTAATCGTTTTCATTTTTCTCTTTCCTTGGATTTAATTTCTAATTTTTTCACCTTTCTGACAACTTCTATTGCCTGTATTATTTGAAAAAGTGTCAAATTTTTTTTTGGTGCCATAAAAAACATTTATGTCGATTATAGGAACATGCGAAAAAAAAAACTCCAGTTATCGACAAGCGTGTTTTCATATTATATTATAAACTTACAATTGCAAAGACATTACTAAAAACTAAAGAATTTGGGTTCTAACTTAATAAATAATTTACATGCTCGGTCAAGCAAAACAATTAAAAGTTATGGGCATTATATCTTGCTCACCTCCTTAGCGATTTCGCTAATGAAACGGGAATTTATTTAGAGATCTCTGCCGATTGGTATGTTCAGCTACGCCATTTTCTTTAAAACAGCCGAATCTATGAAATATCTTTCGCAATGATAGCTAGATAATCCTCAAGTATGTTTATGGTTCAAATACGTTCCGAAGCGAGACTCAACTCTTGTTTTTTTTCGTTAACTTTTTAAGTGTCGAACACTGGGGCTCTGTCGAACACTGGGTGTTTTACCTTAGTACAACTTGTTGCGATAGAAAAGGCAATAACACATTGGTTTCGACCAGTATGGGCACTGAAAACAATCTACAAGCGAGTTCTTGAGGTACAGTGTACAAAAGAGTATGACGCGCTCACGCGCTGAAATAATCAAAGTCAAAGTAAAAAAAAATATTTAAATAGACCATTTACAGGCACTTTTGAATTGTCAAGGAGTCGGTCAGTTAGTCCGAAAGTTGAAGCTAGTTGCTCGTTCCAAAACGGAAGTAGGCTTCAATATTTAAAGTTCCGCGTACTTAATACCTACATTAAACCACGTGATAATAACCGACTTTTACGCGACCAAAGCCACGGGTATAAGCTAGTACTTAAATAGAGCATTCCCTTTCATCTTAGCACTTACAGAATTCAGTCGGAATTCTCATCAAATATTAATAAATAAATTCTTTGAGCTCCGGTTGTGTCACAGCCCGATATCATCCCCTGACAGCGGCACTCTGTCCCGGCTTCCCGAGGTGAAAGGACAAACAACGTGCTAACTTTTAGATATATTATCGACTTTACCGACTTCAGAGAAAACGGTGAGTGAAAATATTTAATTTAAATGTGAAAAGTGTGAATTTTGTGTGTTAAAGGGCCTGTATGGAGTTTCTTGCCCGTTCTTCTCCATACGAAACTAAGTACCTTTTGGAATGGGCAACTAGATTCAATATTATAAATGTTTACTTTCTCTTGTAAATGACGTTTAAAAGTGCCTTATAATCGTCTAATTGAAATAAATGATTTGACTTTAACTTTGTTATTAGTTTATTACACTATTGTTATGAATTTTTTGATGCCATTTAGTTTTAGTTTCTGTTTTTATTATCTTATTCTGGTTGTTTTTTTTTTTTATTTTATGATATTCGAGATTAAATAAGTCTGAAAGGATTGTACATAAGTTCTACAGACAACGTTCTAAAAATATCATTTACAGTGTTGTCAGCGTATTACTTCCTTAGTTATTTTTATAAAATATAGGTATATTCACTTCATCAATCGTGACCTTTTTTTTATTAAGTACTAGCGACCCGCCCCGGCTTCGCACGGGTGCATGTAAATGTATTATACATATAAACCTTCCTCTTGAATCACTCTATCTATTAAAAAAAACCGCATCAAAATCCGTTGCGTAGTTTTAAAGATCTAAGCATATATAGGGACAGACAGACAGACAGACAGACAGACAGGGAAAGCGACTTTATTTTATAATATGTAGTGATTTCTGTTATTACACTTGTGAATAGATGCTTTTGACCAAGGGGGTACTTAGTTCTTGTAAGTGCATGGATTATCGTATTTGAATTCCAGTTAATTTGTCCAGAAATAACTGTAATTTCTGTGAATTTTTCACATTGATTGTCGATTAGATCAGATACTTAGCGATTAGATTTTGAAAGTTTTTAATTAGTAATTGTTCTTCAGGGCGCCTACCGCCATCTCTTAAAACAATATTATTATAATGTTACTTTGTGATTTCCGTTGTTGCATTTTCAACACTCGGCGCTGAGCCAAGCGTTGAAAATTCAACAGTGAGGAAGGCAAAGTAATATTAAAATAATATTGTTTCTTAAAGAGATGGTGGTAGGGGGGCAGTTCGTTAATTCCCGTAATTACAAACCTGAAAAATAAGGACTTGAAAGTTTGTATTCATGAAGTGCTGTACAGCGTAAACGACCGACTGAAATCTTCCCAATAATGGGTCCCGACTTAACAAACTTTTTATTTTTTAATGAAATTAAAAAATAAAAAGTTAAATGTTAAAAGTTAAATGTTTTACACAGTCGGATTTTTAGATATTTTCTTTTTTTTTTTACTTTTTTTTTGACTGCCTCGTCGGTCTAGTGGTCGCAAAGCGCGACTGCTGAGCATGAGGTCTCGGGTTGGATTCCCAGGTGGGGTAAAGTGTCATAGGGAATTTCTCGGTAGCAAACTCGGAGTCTGGATTAGGCAATAGGCTCGCCCCCTATTACATGGGACTTAAACATAACTGGCGAAATGTGGGTGTTCTAATAGGTACACCTCTGCCTAACCCTTCGGGGATTACAGCCTATATATTATTGCCTTATATTATTTAAAATTCTGATGCTTCATTCTTTAATTTTTTCCAGATGGTTTTCATTCGTCCGTCAAACATTCCATTTCCATCAGTATGGAGGCAGTTCTCCACTGACAGAGGAAACCTTCGTATCCAGGACCTCACAGAGGACTTGCATGACCGAGCTATGGATCTGCTGACACGATATTTTATGAGGGATGAGCCCCCTTGCAAGTATATTGGTAAGTATTAGCTATGGTCGAACTTGTCAAAAAATGTTTTAATTGTTAAGATATAATATTCATTAATTTGCATATCATAATGTGTTTACAAGATGTTACAAAAAGCTCAAAGCTAAAGTAAGGTCGGGGTCATAAGTGCAGTAGCATGCTAAGGTGTGAATTGCTGTGAACACGGGGTACAGGCCATACCTACATCTGTGTGTATAAGTGATGTATTCAAAGTTAAAGTCAAAGTTAAATCATTTATTTAATTAGGCCCATATAAGGCACTTTTGAACGTAATAACACAGTACCTACGTACACCTCAAAATTCGCACACGACGTCGAAAGGTCGTAAGTTTAACCAAAGCGTCAATCGATTTGCTTTGTAGATTGCTACTCCACTTATGACCCCGACCGTACGTACATACATAACATCACGCCTGAAATTCCCGAGGGGTAAGGCAGAGGTGTACCCATAGTACACTCACATTTCGCCAGTTATGTTTAAGTCCCATGTAATAGGGGGACAGCCTATTGCTATAGAGATTCCAGATGGAAAAACCAGAATAACACTTTGTCTGACCTGGGAATCGAACCCAAGACCTCATGCTCGGCAGTCGCGCTTTACGACCAACGAGGCAGTCATAACTAATCTAATTATCACCAATTTTTGGACACAGGTATTCAAAACTATCCATCAGCGGTAAAAGAACTGCAGAACCTGTGGCGTACTCCTCTAAAAGAGAACCTGTCGCTGGTCTGCGTTGAAGACAATGATGAACAGCCTCCGAAGATCGTGGGGGTCAATGTGTTGACTGTCATCTGTAAGGAGGACAAAGAAGAACCTTTTCAGGTGAGGTCATGACCTCCTATAGCTGTTTTTGCTGCAGAGCAGCACTGCTTTGTACCAGTTTCAAGGGTATGGGTGCCAGTGTACATACAGACATAACATCACGGCTGTAATCCCCGAAGAGTTAGGCAGAGGTGTACTAGCACACGCACATTTCGCCAGTTATGTTTAAGTTCCATGTAATAGGGGGCGAGCCTATTGCTATCAACCGGGCACAAATCCAGACTCCGAGGCTGCTACTGAGAAATTCCTGATGAAAAAACCAGCAGTGTACAGTTAATATAATCCTACCGACTGCTAAGCATGAGGTCGTCTGTTCGATTCCTAGGTCAGGCAAAGTGTTATTGGGTGTTTCCATCAGAAATTTCTCAGTAGCAGCGTCGGAGTCTGGATTTGTGCCCGGTTGATGGCAATAGGCTCGCCCCCTATTACATGGGCACACCTCTGCCAAACCCTTCGGGGATTACAAGCGTGATGTTATGTATCAGAGCTACCGCATTATTATTCTTTTTAACGAAGCCTGAGTTAGTCTTTTTAATTAATTATAGACAGATGACAAGATCTGGGCACAGCTGTTCGGTGCCGTCGATCTGGTCAGCAAGGGAGTTGATGTCTTCGCGAGGTACGGAGTGGACAAGTATCTGACAGCATACGGGCTGGTGGTGGACCCCGCGTGGAGAGGATGTGGGGTTGGCAAGGAACTGCTTCTAGCGAGGTAGCCATATTTTCCACATGACGTCACGCTTGTAATTGTAATTATTATTATTAATTCAAACAGAGGGGTACCCATTATTATTCCTCACGCTCTAGGATGGTGCCGGTGACATTTGTCAAACTGTTGCTTTTCACTCTTGAACGTTACGGCGATTTACAATCATGATTGAATATCATCAGTCGTAAAACACTGAATCAATAATAAGTAAGTAAATAACTAGTAAATTAAATAATGTCCCTGACCTAGTTATGCGATTGTGACATGATAGTGACATCTATAGATGAATTGCTGACATGTGTCACCCGCACCATCCTAGAGCGTGAGGAACGTATGAAATATATAGTACACCCACAGTTCGTCAGTTATGTTTAAGTCCCATGTAATACCCCAATTGCCGCCAACCGGGCAGAACAAACTCCGAGGCTGCCACTGAGAAATTCCTGATGGAAAAACCCAATAACACTTTGCTTGACCTGGGAATCGGACCACAAGACCGACGAGGCAGCTTTTTACCTACATATTGATCCTCTGCCTATCTTAAAAATTCTAGCTATACTAACATAACGTAGATCAGTCTACGGTGAGCTCTTAAACCACAATTCCTTATCCCGCAAATGATTAAAACGCAGCGCCCAACAGCTTTATTGAAAGCGCCATCCAATTATAGACGTTATTACAGATGCCGGTCGGATTCTTTAGTCCCGGCGTAATGTGGAATTTATCGGGAATCTATCCCGGGATGCGGGATGCGGGACGTGCTGGCGCGTTTCTTGGTTATTGAATATTGTTCTGTAGATATGGTTCTGTATTGTTTAGTGTGTATTATGTACAGACAACATACGAGAAGGTGCAGGGTCGTCAGATATAGTTGAAGTTTTCTTAGCCTTGACCCCCGTTAGTCCTGGGTTTGATTCCCAGGTCAGGCTAAAAGTGAAATTGAGTTTTAACATTATTATAAACTTTCTAATACTTTATCTTGGACATCACTGACATCGGTGAAGGAAAACATCGTGAGGAAACCTGGACTTATACCATATTATTGTCCCACTCAAACCATGTCAGAGGCCCTTGAGGCGAAAACTCTGACACTAGGGTGTGTGGAGTCGTAAGACCTTACTGCCCACACGATAAAGGAAATTAGGAATTCCTCAGTAACTTGGACATCACTGCTGACATCGGTGAAAGAAAACATCGTGAGGAAACCTGGACTTGTAATTAATATAAGTATGGAATCGCTCGCCTTGGCGGCGTACCGAGGTCTACAAATACCTCGTAGCAAGGATCAGAGCTACGGCTTAGCGTCTGCAGCTACGCCGTAGCAAGGATGTCCAACGTGTTTTATGTACTCAATACACACTACAGTGGCGTAGAAGGACCATCGTAGCCGTATCAGCATTACATTTGCTACGGCGTAGCTCATAGCTACGCTACGACCGCTGTAGAAGGACTACGGCTACGGCGTAGCTGATACCAGTGCACTGACTCGAAATAAATAGTCGCAATTTCATCTCAGCTTGGTCAAAGTCAAAGTCAAATCATTTATTTTAGTAAGGCCATTTTAAAGGTACTTTTGAACGTCTTAAACAAGAAAAAAAGAATTAAATCTAATTGAAGTGAAAACAAAAGAATTGAATGTGTCGAACTGCTAGTGTTTAGCAACCTCATGGTTTTCGCGCCGCGCCGCGCCGCTTCGCGTTCGCGCCTAGTTCGCTCACGCAGGACGTCGCGTAAGCACGAGAATTGAGTGCGCGCAGATATATACACGCCTTTATACGAGCCTTGCATGAGTTGCGCTAAAGAGGCGCACCAAACCATTGCCGTGACTGCACGCACGCAGCTCGCGGGCAGCTCGCAAACGGCTCGCGAGCTGCACATTCGCCAGATGTGGACGCACCCTTATATAGCAAAACAAAACTAAACATTTAAACATCTAAAAACAAAAAATACTTGTAACATTTCATTTTATAAGTACCATACGAAACATATAAAACACATATGAACAAAGTAAGTTAAACAAAAGCTTGTAAAATGATTCCATGTATTCCCGTTTACCCCCTGGCCTATTCCCTAAGGGAGGACCTCAAAGGGATGGACTTTACAAACGAAAAAAAGTTTAATAAAATCTTGTTAAGGTAAACGCAGCTATCAACGACCCATCGAAAATCTGCAGGTATTACCGACCTATAAAAGTAATTCAAAATCTTTACGTTTCCAGAACTATTTTAGCTATAGTAGGCAAAGTTACACACGCGTTTATTCCTTGAGCATCGTATACTTTTACGTTTTTGCGAGTAGCTGTGCAAAAAACAGATAAAATACGCTAATTACTGCGGGGCAGCGTGGACGCAGGGCGTGTAGTACTGTTCCCTTGTTCCTTCAAGTAAGTACGTGACTTTTCTATTTAAGACATTTATACAAACAAATGACGTCTATACTTTATCTTATATTACTAAATGTATTCATTTAAGTGTCAACTCTTGATTTCTTACGACATTTTATTAATAAAAAGTAATTTGAAACGATAAAACTTTAAATTAAAATGGGACGGTGTTAGCTTCATCAGTTTTAGTCGTGGCAGCTATCAACGACCCATAAGTCGGCAATGGCAGCAAAGTAACTTTTCGTTTTATTTTTCTTTTATGTTATTATATCACACTAACACAAGTATTTTTATGGACCGGTTTAAATCTAAGCTATCAGTCTTTATAAAAATCTATTAGCGACTAAACTTTTTTGTCTAGTTTTTACCTTTTAGCGTTGTCAATTTAACCAAAGTTATGATATTTTTCGAGGATCGATATTGAATAGTATCAGTAATAAATCATTGTTTTTGTGTTTAAAACAGTGTGCATTTGTTCATATTTTTGTGACATTAATCAATTATAATCTATTTTATAGTCCGAAGGTCAATTAAATTAAAATAACCATTTTTTTATGAGTCGGTAATACAATTTATGTTTATACTTACATACTTTATTACCGACCCATGAGGGTCGGCAATAGCAACTATAAGAAGCTATTACTGATCGTATATAGATTATTTAGTTTCTCACCTTACTTTTATGATTTAGCTGATTTTGGTTTTGAAATGTTCGTGGAGGTCTAGGGAAGGTTTATACGGTGGGAAAATATGGGGTAAAATATAGGGCAGAGGTAGGGCAGAGGTAGGGCAGAGGTAGGGCAGAGGTAGGGCAGAGGTAGGGCAGAGGTAGGGCAGAGGTAGGGCAGAGGTAGGGCAGAGGTAGGGCAGAGGTAGGGCAGAGGTAGGGCAGAGGTAGAGCAGAGGTAGGGCAGAGGTAGGTCAGAGGTAGGGCAAGGTAGGGCAGAGGCAGGGCAGAGGCAGGGCAGAGGTAGGGCAGAGGTAGGGCAGAAGTAGGGCAGAGGTATTGCAGTGGTAGGGCAGAGGTAGGGCAGAGGTAGGTTAGAGGTAGGGCAGAGGTAGGGCAGAGGTAGGGCAGAGATAGGGCAGAGGTAGGGCAGAGGTAGGGTAGAGGTAGGACAGAGGTAGGGCAGAGGTAGCGCATAGTTAGGGTAGAGGTAGGGCAGAGGTAGGGCAGAGGTAGGGCAGAGGTAGGGCAGAGGTAGGGCAGAGGTAGGGCAGAGGTAGGGTAGAGGTAGGGCAGAGGTAGGGTAGAGGTAGGGCAGAGGTAGGGCAGAGGTAGGGCAGAGGTAGGGCAGAGGTAGGGTAGAGGTAGGGTAGAGGTAGGGCAGAGGTAGGGTAGAGGTAGGGTAGAGGTAGGGCAGAGGTAGGGTAGAGGTAGGGTAGAGGTAGGGTAGAGAGATCATCACTAGCTTATACATTCCATTGCTGGAAAAAGGCCTTTTCTCATACACGATCGGGAATAGCTGCATAAAAATCGTTAATAGCTTCACAGCCGTTTTTATGGGTCGGTAATAGCAACAATCGACTAAGTCACTTTGTAAATTATTTTTTACAGGATAATCCTTTAATTAAATGTATTTGATTCAGTAAATACATTACTTATACATAACACCAGCATATAAAATTAAACTATCAATCTTTAGAGGAACCAGTATACTAAAAAAAAATTGTTGATTTTAAAATTGCCTTAGGGGGGTCGTTATTACCTGCGTTTACCTTAGAAAGAAATTTGTATATGTATTCACTTTACCTCCCCTGGCGTATATCCTAGGGTACCAAAGGGAATGCTTTTAAAAATTAGCCAAAAGCTTGTAAAAAGAATTCATATTTTTATTACCGTTGATTCCCCTGGCGGATTTTCTGGGAACGGGGAATAACGGGAAAACCTTTACTTTGCTAAAAGATTATAAAAATATTTCGGACATTTCCGTTGGTTCTATTGGCTCATTCCCTGGATGAGGTAAGCTACAAAAAATTGGCTAAAAGCTTGTAAAAAAAGTTCGTATTTATATTCCTGTTGATTTTCCAGGCTTATTCCATGAGAGAGGGAGGAACGGGAATGTCTTAAAAAAACTAGCAAAAATATTTAAAACAGAGTTCGTATATTCCAGTTGATCCCCCTGGCGTATTCTCTAGAAGAGAGGAGCCACGGGAATGCCTTTAAAAACTAAACAAAAAATAAACGAATTAAAAATTATCTTTATCAGTTTTATCCAACCTCTGTCTCTGTTTGCAATCGACTTTCACTTTTTTCTTTTCTTCTCTTACATTTCTTTTTATATGGTAAATAGGCTCAACACTTGCAAACTCCAATTCGTTATAATACTTATGTTTATTCCTATCTGCTGGGTTAGGATAATACGCCGCGTGTAACACATCATCGACAGTATATAGTTTCACGTCAATCGTATGCTGAAATAGGGACCCACTCATGAGCATACGTTCAATAACGACACAGGAATCATGCGTGATTTGATTCCCCCAGATGTTTAAAAACCGTAAAAAGAACGGTTTTTTTATAGTATTCAAAATATCGATTACGCCAATGTCGGTTAAATTGTTGCGACCGATGTCTAGGGCTCGGACTTTGGAGTATGGTAACGCGAAGCTTAGAGCCCTAGCTCCTGTATCATTGATTCCGTTTGCAGCTAAGTTTAGTAGCAGTAATTGAGGTCCTTCGCTAAGATATTTTGCTAATAATTCAGCTCCGTAATCACCAAATCTGTTAAAAGCAAGATCTAAAAACAAAAGAGTAGTGTTTCTACGTAAACCTCTCACAAAATATTCCATATCATGGCTTATAAATTGATTTTTTTGGAGATGCAACTCGATAATCGATGAGTTTCTTTCTAATAAATATTCGAGATGGTATGCAAACCATTTCGATTCATACGGATATCGATTAAACATCGGTATGACTCGACTGAAATCGAATACTCTTAGTGTTGTGTTTGCTCCGTGATCGATTCTCAAAGCTGTAATAATGTGAGCGATGCTCGATAAAGTTTGATTCGTTTCTCCGATATCAAGATACTCAACAGTAGTATTAGCCATTAAAAATTGAGCGAAAAGATCACCGCCTTTCGTCCCAATTCGATTACCATTCAACCTTAAATACTTCAATTTGATTAACTTTGAATACTTCGCTAATTTCTCGATCGAAAAACGAGTTAATCGATTATTCATGATGTTTAAATTGAGAATGCTGGAACGGCCCTTTACGAGAAGCTGTTTTAGTAGTCGAAAGAACCCTTTGTCTGTTATATTATTGTAACTTAAGTCCAGTTTAGTGATGCGTCTTGGTGACTGCTTGACATATCTGCATATTGCGCGCATGTCAGTGTCCTCAATACGACGTCTGTAGCGTTCTTCGATGTCCCTTCCTCGTAATATCAGGAAACCTGTCCCATCAGAGTTTCGCTCGGTGAATAAATTCAATCTTATTTCATTCAATTCTGGTTTGGGTAATAGCTGGTTTTCTTTAGTTATTTTGTTTAAGACATTATCTGTGTTACAGATGCAAATGTTTTCTTTAACCATTTTGCGTGTTAATAAATAATAAAACGTTTCAAAATATAAATGTCTACAAAATATTTTGGTTGTCAAAAACTATTTTGTAGTGACGTTTCGTTTTTCGTTATTTTTTTTTGTTTTTTTTTTTAAGTTATGTGGCCAAAGAGTTTTAAATACTTTGTAGCGAAGGATTAATGTCTATTTCATTATTTATATAAGAACTGACTCGATTTTGAAGTCGCAAGGCGCGACTGCTGAGCATGAGGTCTTTGGTTCAATTCCCAGGTCAGGCAAAATGTTAAATTATTGGGTTTATCCATCAGGAATATCTTAGTAGCAGCCTCGGAGTTTGGATTCGTGCCCGGCTGATAGCAATAGGCTCGCCCCCTATTACATTGATCTACCAATGTTATGACATCCGTTTTGTCTTTTCTAAGAGAGTTTAGTCTCTTTGAGCTTAATTAAATGGCAACAGGTTCACCAAAAATTGTTTATCCTAGCTAAATGTCTGAAAATTATACGGCTCTGCCCACCCCTGTAACCTAACCGCTTTATTCATTTTACAGGATTCCATTGTGCAAAGCCCTCAACATCAAAGTAACAGCAACGGTCTTCACAGCTGGGGCGTCTCAAGCAATCGCCAAAAAAGCAGGCTTTGTCGATCTTTTCGAAGTAACCTATGAAGAATTAGCTAAAAAAGGTTTTATATTTCCCGGAGTTGAAAAAGATACGAAATCCTCAAAATTAATGGCTTTGGTTATTGAATAATAAAAAAAAACGGTAGGGTTGTCATTTTATCGGAATTTACCCATTGTATTGGAGATTGTGAATGCTTATTCATGTTTTAATTGTGATATAAAATTGTATGATCTCATTTTAATTTTAAGTAAGACTTTACCAAAGAAATGTACCTGTAAATTAATTACTATTAAATACTGATATTATTAGATTCTATTAGTGCACAAATATTTCGAATATTTAAAAATATTCATTGATGCTATTGTTGTTTAACGTGCTAGCAAAATGTACCTCATAAAAGTGTTTATCTAGTCGAAAAACAAATATAATCATGCAAACTTTCTCTGTAGTTTCCTTTGTGATATCTAAAATGGATCTTCCATACTATTACAGAATAAAATTAGGGGACGTCGGCCGAAAACAAAAGGCGAACCTATCCAATGTTAGCTACATTATAAAAAGATAGCGCTTCATAGTCATTAGGCTGAACAAGCAGATTAAGTTTCGCAAAGCCAGCACCCTTACATTGCTGTTAGGATGACACACACATTTTTAAATGATGGCAACGTGAAAACTGATGAAATAATGTGAGACCTCGTTACTTGCTAACAAAAAAATTTGAATATTTTTCAAAAGATAAGACAGTCATGTGGTCCAACTTGAACTTAAAACAGACAGCGCCATCTCTTGTATGATTTGTTTTTGTTTGATGAGAGCCATCTGTTATGTCATTTAGTAAACTAAGCTTATTAAAAATCTCGATAGATGGCGTTTTTAAAAATAATTGATTCTAAAATCAATTATTATGTACTCTCGAGCTAGTGTCTACTTATTTTAATTTTAAATACAGTGATTTACTATTAATTTATTGTAATAAGTGTGATTTATAAATTATCAAAACTAAAATGGGAGTTTTCGCAAATCAACTGGCAATCTTAACAAAAAAAATGGCGACGCGTCCAAGAAAGAACAAGTGCCAATACCTGTCAAACGGTTGTTGACTTTTCTGGGTGTATCTCTTTCGTTCACACATCAATTTTATAAATAAAAGCAAACAATATTATCGTTTTTAATTAAGGAAAAATAACTATACTTAATTATGTAGCGATAAAAACAATAAATCCTAATCACGTAAATTTACGTTGATAAGGTAAAACGAGCATATTTTCCTTCGGAAATAATAAATCGAATATTGTTTTCGTGAAATCCATCCTGTTTTGTAAACTTTAGGCGTGCATTTTCTATTCTTGTCGTTGGTTCTCTTTGGCTGTTTACCCGTTTCTGTGCTTGTGTGTGAAGTGTAAATAGTGAAAAAAAAATTTAAGACATTTTTTTTGTAAAAAAATAAAGAATGTTTAGTTTTTTGTGTCAGTGATAGTGTAAATAAAAATGTTTGAATGTGTAAAACCATGGATCGTTTAAAATCTATTGACCCCCTGCATTGAAGGTAAAAATAAAATTTTCTATTTTTATTTTTAGTAAAAGTTTAAATATTTGACTCGTTACCGTAATACAAACATAACGTTTGTATGTTTTACTATTCATTACGACATCTACGTTTAGTTATTTAAATAATAAGCTTTGTTTACTTAACATCGCCAGTACAGGGGCGTACCTATCTAAGATACTGGCCCCCCCCAACTACGGGGGCCCAAACCTGTGTAAGCAAAAATTCGTAAATTATTAGTAATACACTACCTCACCTTCCCAAATTCTTAGGCTGTATGCTAAACTTCCCAGGAATAAAAATATAAAATGTTTTATTTGTGAAAAATCTTTACCCTACATTTGGGCTCGACTGAAAAAGGGTCCCCAACGAATTTATCAAAGTCAAAGTCAAAGTCAAAACATTTATTTCAATTAGACCATTTACAGGCACTTTTGAGTCAAGGAGTTTGTCAGTTAGTCCGAAAATTGAAGCTCATCAACAACACAACAACAAACATTTATAGTCATTTCAACAATCATTTTATTGTAATAAAAAAAGAAGTATGTACCTAAGTTAGTTATTTCTTTTACAATTTAAATCCAAGTCCATAATTAAATAAATCTCAGGTCTGGAAATAAATAAAAGTTAAAAATGAAAGGCCCCCCTTTCATATTATGAATCCTATTAGGCTCATGAGATACAGCTTGGTAACAGACAGACGGACTGGCAGCGGAGGCTTAGTAATAGGGTCCCGGTAGCACTCTTCGGTATGGAACTCTAAAAGCTGCATATGTGAGCCACGTTTTACTGTAATACTGGACCAAACAAAAATTTTTAAAAATATCCATGGTATTTGACATTGAAACACTAAGGAGAAGTTTTAAATTATCAGATTATTAAAAATATTGCCTTTGTATGAGCAATATTGACATTATTATGCAACTATTTAAAAAGTTACCAGGTCAAAACCTAAGTCGTTAAATAAATAATTATTTCTGTATGACATCATACAAAATTATAAACTAATCAACATTAGGTATGTCTATTAGTGTCATTCTTGTTTTAGTCATGTTCGTAAATATAATATGATTTATGTAATGTATGTATGATTCAGTTTGTGACTGGTCTACTAAGTCTGGGTACATTAAATGGCTTGTTGGTCTATCATAGCGATTATTTGATAATGAATCAAAATTCATCAGGAATATGGTTGAAAATTGTGTGATACTGCTGGCCTTTCCAACCATGCAATTTTCAACTCTATTCCTGTTGTGTTTTTAGTTAATTAAAAACTGATCAAGTGTATTGCTACTCTGTCTATGATGATCTATACATATAATAAAATTGTAGAAAAGTGGTGTCTGTACATTGGAAATATATAAAAAAAAAGTAGCAGGGGTTGTTATTACATCGATGCCGAACCTGAAATTGTAATTATTTTTTTTTTTGTCTGTTTGTCTGTGTGTTTGTGCACGCTAATCTTCGGAACTACTTGACGGATTTGAATGATTTTTTTTTTGTTGTATTGGTATTAAGTCCGGGCAACATATAGGCTATAATTTATCTTGGAAACTTGAACACCTGATGCAGAACCGCAGCAGACCAGCTAAACTATAAGAGATTACAAGAATGGTACCATAGCAAAAATTGTTTCACGTGATGAGCATTTTCTGCTAAGAGAATAAATTTGAAGATCTGGAACACCTGATGTGGAACTCCAAGAGCCCAGCTACACTATAACATATATAGGAATGACGTCTTAGCAAGAGTTGTTCAGCCTGATGAGCACTCTCTGATGTCGTATAAAATTTGAAGATCTGGAACAGCTGATGTGGAACTCCAAGAGCCCAGCTATACTATAACATATATAGGAATGAAGTCTTAGCAAGAGTTGTTCAGCCTGATGAGCACTCTCTGTTGTCGTATAAAATTTGAAGATCTGATCTGGAACAGCTGATGTGGAACTCCAAGAGCTCAACTACACTATAACATATATAGGAATGACGTCTTAGCAAGAGTTGTTCAGCCTGATGAGCACTCTCTGTTGTCGTATAAAATTTGAAGATCTGGAACAGCTGATGTGGAACTCCAAGAGCCCAGCTACACTATAACATATATATATAGGAATCATAGGAATGACGTCTTAGTAAGAGTTGTTTAGCCTGATGAGCACTCTCTGTTGACGTATGAAGATTGTAGATCTGGAACACCTGTTGTGGAATTTCAAGAGCCCAGTTACACTATAATATATACAGGAATGACGTCTTAGCAAAAGTTGTTCACCCTGATGAGCACTCTCTGTTGACTTATAAAAATTGAAGATCTGGCACACGCGTTGTGAAATTCCAAGCGCCGAGCTACACTATAACATATGTAATCTGTATATAGGAATGACGTCTTAGCAACAGTTGTTCAGCCTGATGAGCACTCTCTGTTGACGTTAAAAAATTGAAGATCTGGAACACCTGATGTGGAAATCAAAGCTCAATTTCACTGTATAATTATAAAATAACATAAGCTGGGAGTACCTCCACGCGGTGAAGGCGGTAATAGTTTAGGACTGATTTGATGATCGATGAAATCTCGCTCATCCCGTTGTTTTCCCGTCCCCAGGCCTTAGAATTCTACATCAGACGTTTCAGATCTTCGATTTTGACGACCCCGTTGTCGCTGGCATAAGCAACAGGATCCGCGTACGAAGTCGCGGGCAGAAGCTAGTCCTAACTAAACCCGTTTGGGTGCTACAATGACACAGACAGACAGAGAACCTTTAATTTATAACACCCCTCGGTTTTCGTTAGAGGTTAAAAAGAGAAACAGACAATTTGTGCAATATCTAAGACGACCCACTGCACTGACCCCTAGGTCAGGCAGTGTTATTGGGGTTTTCCATCAGGAATTTCTCAGTAGCAGCCTCGGAGTCTGGATTTGTGCCTGGTTGTTGGCAATAAGCCTCATTTAGTTAGACGATGCAAGAAATATCGTGCGATTTGACGTACATTGCGGGACCGCGCGGCTGTCATGTCAAAAGTGACTGATCATTGACGGAAATGTACCACAACTTGCACGATATTTCTCGCACCGTCTAAATCAGCCTATAGGCTCGCCTCCTAACTCCTACTACATGGGACTTTAACATAACTGGCGAAATGTTGGTGTTCTAATAGGCACACCTCTGCTTGACCCTTCTGGGATTACAGGCGTGATGTTATGTTATAATCCACTAGCTATATCTCACTCGAGTTTAGTGACGTTTTGGATTACTGCTCTGCTCCATGGCGCCGTAGCGTGATGTATAGCCTATATCCTTCCTCAATTAATGGGCTCTAGGACACCTGGTTTTTTTTTTGAATCGGCCTGGTTTTTTGTCATGAGATTAGTGCGTTCAGGTTTATAAAATTAGGTAGTATAGATTTCCAACATTAGAAATTTTCAATTACATGCTAATAAACTACAGTTTTAAAAGCTCTCATTTTCAAAAACTTTCATTTCCTATCTCTAATGAATTTGCTCTAATTGAGTTTAGTAGAACAGAATGTTACTTGCGATTTTTCAGAAAAAAAACAAAGAGTAGATATTTCACAGAGACCAAGCTTCAATCACTCGATCTGTGTTAAAAAATGGCTTCCATGTTATTTACAACTAGCTTCTGCACTTGACTTCGTCCGCGTCAAAGTTGATTTCTCCATACAAACTTTGGAACCCTGATTCATCCCCTTATGGGGTGAATTTTGGAAAATCCTTTCTTTTCTGTCGGCCGTTTCGCGCGGTAGTGGCGCAAATTTCCGTTTTTTTAAGATTAAGTTGTATTGTGCGTCACTTCTACGTGAATAAAAGGTTTTTCTTTCTTTCTTAGCGGATGCCTACGTCATAACATCTACCTGCATGCCAAATTTCAGCCCGATCCGTCCAGTGGTTTGGGCTGTGCGTTGATAGATCACTATGTCAGTCAGTCAGTCACCTTTGAGTTATACAATAAGTGCTACGAAAGATGAGACTTGACAAATACAAACTTTATTATTTCGTAATAAATATGATGATATTGTTAAGAATTTTAATCGAAATGTCATCGAAATATCCCTGATTGTAATGTAATTTCTTCTTCGACGTACACCCGACACCGACAAAAACTTTATAATGTTGGTGAAGAATCCCGACGCCTTTTTTTTAAGCATTAAATGTAAAAAAGTAGAATCTCTTTTATAAGCCATCGCTCATCATACCACGTCACAGACACAGCAAATTATTTGCTGACTTTAAATCGTGGTCGCGAGATAAAAAGGTTACGGCCTGTAGGCGGCAAGCTGGCAGCTAACGGTAGGATTTTTTAAGCCGATTCCAGCCAGGCCCCGTGGCCGAGTCGGACTGGGCCAGGGGCGCCGACTCCGTGGGTGCTCGGGTGCTCCAGCACCCACGAGAGGTAATATAGTGGGTGCCGAGCACCCACGATTATGAATATCTAAAAAAATAATTCTCTTTCTCATCTTTAAAGATAAATATAAGATATTTATTAACAGGGTGCACATATGTCAAACTGCTGTGTAATACAATAAATTATCTTTTCTAAATATCTTGTATTTTCTTGTGTCTATTAAATAACAAAAATATATATAAGTAGCTAGGTAATGTCATTAAAAAAGCTGGAGCACCCACGGGAATTTTAAAAACTCGGCGCCCCTGGATTGGTCTGTTATAATGCGCGATGACCATAAGTCGGCAATGACTGAAGCACGGTCTCTGTAGTGTACCTACTCCTGCACCATCACGTTACATTTACCGTACTGATTAATTAACATTGCAAAACAACAGTTTTGTGTTGTAACGGTACATAAAATTAACCGTGCTTGCTAATTTTGGCGAATTTACCGAAGGTTTTAGATATTGACCTAGAATTTTTGCGTGGTTTTTGGGTGCTTTGGTTACAAGCTAGTATACGCTGAGTTAAAAGTCACATCATAAGTAATATTGAGCACAAATTATTGCTGGGGAGTTTTTTTTTTTTTTAGTTGGTAAAAATCATCAAATGACTCCTTCCACCACTCCTCAAAGAGCTGTCAGCACAGGGACGAGGCCCCAACAGGGCCAAACGGGGACGCCTTAACGCGGGACGTCTTAACAGGATACCGTGGCCCCGTAACGCAAAGGGCAACAGAAGGAACAGGGTGGTTTTTTAGTCAGTAAAAGTCTGTCAGTCCCTTACGCCCTACCCAGGGCGGAAGGACTCATTAGATGATTAAAACCACCCAAAAAAAACTCTTTCGAACAAATTCCGCAACCATGGCAGGGCACTAAGATACGGTGTAGACTCCTTTTTATTCCCGTACATATTATACTAGAACATAAACACTATTTAGCGTTAATAGAAGCATTGTGAAGGACGTGCGTGTGAGTGGAATTTCAATTATTTCCCGCACGCAGCCGCTACATACTATCCAAGTATGCGTTCAAAGAGAACAATGATTGTATTGCACACTATAATGAGTAAATAACTAGTAAACCTACTCATATTACAAACAGACACACAATTCTTGTGTTTTTAAAGAACGTTTGCATTTTAATCTCAGTCTTAATCAGCGTTGACGTTTTTTTTTAGCAATCCGGGATTTTGTAATCTTTGTATTTAAAAATCGGGATTCATTCTTTGATAGCGGGATGTATTAATAAAATACTACCCTATTACTGTCCCACTGCAGGGCAAAGGCTTCTTCTCATGCAGAGAAGGCACGAGCATTGATCACCACGCTTGCTCAAACCGGATTGGCGATTTCAGACTTGAAATAGTAATAAAAACATGAAACTAAGAAGTTTAGTTTGCTTATTATTCTAGTACATTTAACTGCTAAAGATGCCTTCTTTTCTTTGATAAAGATAAAAAAAACTCAGTACACTAAAATTTTAAATCAATCTAAAGTCGAAATTCCACAAAAATCGGGACAATGCTTGTGTCGCGCGGGGACATTTCAATTTTATGTTAAAAATCGGGACATCGCTCCCAAATCGGGACGAGTCACGAGGCTAAATAACCAGTTCTTAATTTCTTATTAGTAGAAAATTAAGGATAGCAGTGATCTTCTTCTTATAGTGTGGGCAGTAAGGTCTTACGACCCCACACACCCTAGGGTCAGAGTTTCTAAACCGCCTCAAGGGCCTCTGACATGGTTTGAGTGGGATAATAGCAGTGAAAATAGATTCTGTTATCATTTATCAATGGCATACTTAACATGGAGTACTAACAATCTTCATATTCTGCGTATCCCATCCGCACTTGTTGTCAAATTGTTAATAGCGTGTCAGATTACTGCATAGCGCACGTCAGGGTTTCATCGAAGCTCGACAATAGCACGCACACATGTGCCCACTCGTAGGAGCATTGGTCATTGAGTAGAGAGCTAATGGAGTGCTAAGTTTGAACTTTCAAATGTAGAAGACATTACTTAGACACCTCAAGAGAATTATACCGAAAGCGTTCTCCATTCAAAACGTCGTTTAGTCATATTTCGGTCATATGTTACGTAATACGTAACTAGTAATAAAACAACCGAAAATGCTTTAATAGTTGTTAGAATGTTTTTACTTGAAAACATTGGTACGTTCACGAGTGAACATGGACCCATTATTGCATGATCGTAGTCAGTATTGGTAACAAGGTTCTTTCATTGGCTTATTTGATCCATGGAGATATAAGGAGATGTCCTTAAATTCTAAATTATTAAGAAGAAACATGTCACAACGTAGCATATTCGCTATTTTGAGGATTAGTTATCTTTGACTTAGCCATAAACAAATCTGAATCGAATTAAAATAAGGTTCACATTCGTCATCAAGAAGAATTAATAATTAAGAATTTTAATCTAAATATCCCTGAATAGATACACAAATTATGGATAACTATTTGGTACATCCATACCTGCGCAAGCTCCCCATTACTGACGCTTGTCAAGTCTCATCTTTCGTGGCGCGTAATATACACCTTAGCACTCTACGTTTTACCTCCTCCGTGTCCAAAACACATAAACCCACAGACATTACGTGAACATAATGCTGACGAACTGTTACATTTACAATTACTCAGTCACATTGTGATGACTTCCTTTCGTGTCATGACATCCTGAAACTGTCAGACCATTGTCTTTGTGGGTAATTGGCTGTTGAGAATGTGATGCGGTTTATTGCTGTTATGCAATCTTGTGTCGAAAGGAGTAGGTGTGTAAGGATCGTAGCAGGTGGCGTTCTGTGGTTTCTGCCTATCCCCATGGGAAAAAGGCGTGAGTTTATGTATGTATCATGTACCTATGTATTATTATAGTATTTTGTACATACGATTACACGTAAATACGATGTACCTTGCATAAAGACATAGGTTGCTTTTTAACTTCGTCTGCGTCCACGATAACCGACATTAACACGAACAAAGCCGCGGTCAAACGCTAGTAAAACAATCAACTCAAACTACCAACGCTAAATATCTTTAATCTATCCGTTGATACGTACTAATTGACCTCAATTGGGTCAGCAGATAAACCCTTTGTACTGCGCACGATGGGAACTTTGGGACGCGAGATATTTTTAAGTGTGACGTCATAATTCTAGTAGTTGTGAGTTATTGGCCTCCCGATTCTTTTTTTAAACCGACTTCAACAAAGAAAGAGGTTTTTGAATTGTCACAAGAAGAATTCCATACCATCGTAGAAGATATTACCTAGGTATTAGGTATTGCCAGTATTGTATCGAGCCAAAAACGTAAAAAAAACTGATCTCTTGTACGGGTAGGGTTGCCAGGTCTTCAAACCTAATAGCCGGACAGACCAGTCAGTTTGGCCGGACATTTGGGTAAAAAGGCCGGACACCCTACATTATTGAGGATTTTGTGTCTCAGTATTAATAGGAACGACAAAAAGGTTGTATGTGTAAAAACAAGCTTTTTTTTATTAGGTACCGTAAACCTTGTAAAATTCTAATCTAATTTAGATAAAATCGAAGGCAAATTCAGTCTAAGTAGGTACTTGATTATTAATCAGTCAAATAAAGTCATCAGCCAAAATTAAATTCTAGATTTAAACATTTATCAACATTTTAAATTAAAAACTAAAAGCAGGACAGGCCGGACACCATTTATTTTGGCCGGACACGCAATTAAAAAGCCTATGTCCGGCTTTATCCGGACGCCTGGTAACGCTATGTACGAAGAGGGGATAGAAATGATTTTGATTTTCAATGATCTAGTACCTACATAAACAGCCATACACATAAAAGCGCCACCACAGCGCTGATCTAGTTAGCGCTGTACTCGAATCACGTAGCTATACTTTCCACTTTCCTGCCCCATTTACAGCCTGCGCCTGCGTACGGAATTGTGATCAATTACTATCGTTTACTAACTAGTAAAGGGGCAGCCATTCATTACGTGACGCGGTTTTGGTGATTTTTGACCGGGGGGGTCAAAAAATCTTACCTTGGTGAGATGTCGTGAGATTTTTCAAAATGTGTATTTTTAATCTTAAATTACGCGTCTCGTTGTTTGTCCTGGATGGACTTTTAAACTACTCAACCATTTTTTTATTAAATATGGCTTACTGTGTGTAATTTGGTCAAGCTTAAAAGATAGGATAGTTTTTATCTCAATTATTGACCTCAATATCTTTACTTACTTCAAGCCACAGCAACGCGTGGCCGAGTCAGCTAGCTATATTATATGTATTTGTGCCTGATACAGATTGATTTATTAAAAAATAAGACTAAACTTCAAAATAATACAATAAATACAATAAAACTTCTGAGAACATAGTCTAATCACAGCGAAAAAATCGAACAACAAAATATTTAAGTAGGAAGTACTAATTTTATACTAAACAAATTACCTACGTGTGATTGAGTGAGATTCGGCTCGACCCCCCCCCCCCCCCCCAAACGCCTCACATAACTAATGGATGCCCCCTAAGTACACTGTATTTCACTTTCCTATCTGTGATGGTACGAATTTTGTTGTGCGTAAGAGTAAAGTTAGCAAAATCACTACATATTATAAAATAAAGTCGCTTTCCCTGTCTGTCTGTCCCTATATATGCTTAGATCTTTAAAACTACGCAACGGATTTTGATGCGGTTTTTTTTAATAGATAAAGTGATTCAAGAGGAAGGTTTATACATATGTATAATACATGCACCCGTGCGAAGCCGGGGCGGGTCGCTAGTAGAATGATAATTTGCAACGATTTAGTATGTTTTCGTTATTGTTACACTAGCGACCCGCCCCGACTTCGCACGGGTGCAATATATACACATCAAAAGTGTCTAGGGATCAACATCCCTAACATTGATTAGGGATGTTGATCCCTAGACACTTTTGATGTGTGTAGATAGATAAACCTTCCTCTTGAATCAGGTCAAGCTATACTTGCCCGGGTTAGTCCGTGGAGTGACCACTCGAAAGTTTTGACAATTAGTCTTAGCAAGGGGTATCGGTATTACCCAGTTACTGGGTTGTGAAGGTCAGATGGACAGTCGCTTCATGTAAAATACTGGTATTCAGCTTCATCTGGTTAGACTAGTAGCCCCAACATAGTTGGGAAAAGGACAGGCTGATTAATTGATTGTAGCTGTACCGATTTGAGACTCAAAATCCCGATTATAACTTCCGTTCCGAAAGACTCGCTACATCTCGCAATACGCACGTAAATCACAAAATGAAAGCAAAACGGTCCGTCCGGCGGTGCGTGCGTTACGATTACCTCTATAATTTATTAGAGTACCGTGGGAAACTTGTTATGGACATAATATTGTGGTCGCCGGCAGCTATGGGACGTGGGATTATTTGAATAACTAACTGTGGCCGCGGCTTCGCTCACTTGGACCTAAGGGCGTTATCATACTAGCGGATTGCGAGCGTCCTCAAAGCGGAGCGGGCGCGAAGCGAATGCGTCGCGAACACGCCGCGGCTGCACAGCGGAGACGTGTTTGTAGTCCGTCCCGCCTACAAACACGCGATGAAAACGTTGCGAATTCGCCTCGCTTCCGCGACGTCTCCGCTGTGCAGCCGCGGCGTGTTCGCGACGCATTCGCTGCGCGCCCGCTCCGCTTTGAGGACGCTCGCAATCCGCTAGTATGATAAGGCCCTAAGTGTAACGGAAAAAAGTATTGAATACTTTGTCATTTTGAATCTTATTACCCCATTTACATTCAGTCCATTTTGGGATTGGTCATTTCTTAGCTGCCATGGCTTATATCTTTATTCTTATTATTGTTTTATATTCATCTTCATTGTTTTCGTATGTAGAGGCACTATAGCCTAATAGAAAAGAGTGCCGTGGAGTTTCCTGCTCGTTCTTCTCCATAGAGGCCTACCTCCGTTTTGGAACGAGCAACTAGCTTCAACTTCCTGACTAACTGACCGACTCCTTGACAATTCAAAAGTGCCTGTAAATGGTCTAATTGAAATAAATGTTTTGACTTTGACTTCGCACGGACAAAATCGCAAGTAAAACATAGTTTAATATAATTTAATGACTCATACTTAACACTTTAAAAGTATCCGCTATCCGGTATAGTGAAAGTGCGATATATTACATCATTCTGAGTCACCAGCCTGACCTTCAGAGCCGGGCCCCTATGACCTCGGTACACCCCTGTGAGCTAATGCAAGGGTAGGTGCCAATTATACCAACATCCATTTTTGTTATTGTATTGTTGTGTTTTTATTATGGGTAGGGCTTTTTTGTGTCCAGAGAATTAACGAGTGTTTGCCAGTGACCATTTTTCCATACTGTCTCGTCGGAGGTCTTGGGTTCGATTTTTAAGTCAGGCAAAGTGTTATTGGGTTTTTTCATCAGGAATTTCTCAGTAGCAGTCTCGGTGTCTGGATTTGTGCCCGGTTGATAGCAATAGGCTCGCCCCCTATTACATGGGACTTAAACTTATCTGGCGAAATGTGGGTGTACTAATGGGTACACCTCTGCCCAACCCTTCGGGGATAATAAGCATGATTTTATGTAATGTTTTAACCTCCATCGCAAAAACGATGGGGTGTTATAAGTTTGATGTGCCTGTGTGTCTGTCTGTTGCATCGTAGCTTCCGAACGGATGAACCAATTATGTTTTTAACACGCTTATATTAGCTTCACTTGTAAGTATGTATGTAAGAAAATCTTGGAATCTTAATTTGACCCACTCCACGGTCTTCGATTAGGATGAAATTTTGCACACGCTCTGAGTTCTGATGACAATACATGACTAGCTAAGAAACGTCGTTACAAATCCAATATGGCGGCCTCCCCAAGATGGCAAACTAGCTGTTTCAAATCCACCCCCATGATATGGGTATCAAATGAAAGGGTTTGCTGTCAGGAATACGAAAAAAATAGTCACGTGACTTAAATCCAACATGGCGGATATCCAAGATGGCGAATGAAAGGGTTTGCTGAATGGGATCGATACGAAAAAAATTAGTGCGGGCTAAAAGCGTGTTTTTTAATTTTTTTAAACTATTAATTATTTTTTAAAGCTACTGAAAATTGGAAGCTGCGTTATCACTGAGTGCTAATCCTAACTATCCTAACTAATATTATAAATGCGAAAGTAACTCTGTCTGTCTGTCTGTCTTTCTGTCTGTCTGTCTTTTCTTCACACCTAAACTACTGAACCGATTTGTGTGAAATTTGGTACAAGGTAAGTGTGAACCCCAACAAAGGACATAGGCTACTTTTTATTCGACTTCGACTTCGTCTGCGTCCGCGATAACCGACATATACGCGGACGAAGTCGCGGGCAAAAGCTAGAAGGCTATATTTTTAAATTAGGGATCCGTAAAAAAAAACACGCGGACGAAGCCGCAGGGAAAGTGCTAACTACGCTAATAAAATCAGAACTGACTGCACGCAGGCGATGTCTCCATAACCCTGGTTTACCGCTCGTATTGCAGTACGTTATTTCAGATCACCTTGACCTCAATACGAGTGACGCATTGCGTATTTGGCAGGGTGAGCTTTGTGAGCAGGTGGCGACAGATTATTAATGACTGGCTTCTGCTCGCGACTTCGGCCGCGTAATGTCAGTTATTGGACTTATTGGCGATCTAATCTTGTTTCTCCATACAAACTTTGGACACCCGTTTCGTTCCCTTATGTTGCGGGACGTCTTAACAGGATAGGTACCGTGGCCCCAGAACGTAAAGGGCAACAGAAGGAACAGGGTGGTTTTTTAGTCAGTAAAAGTCTGACAGACATGAATGAGCCCTTCCGCCCCACCCAGGGCGGAAGGACTCATTTGATGATTTTTTTCCACGTCAAAAAAAAAAGGGGCTGAATTATAGAAAATCCGTTCTTAGCGGACGTCTACTAACTATAAATTACCACTCTGCCAAATATAATCTTTATAAAAGTCAAAGTCAAATCATTTATTTCAATTAAGCGATTACAACTTTACAAGGCACTTTTGAACGTCATATTTATATATACACTATGTAACAAACACCCTGTCAGATCAGTGTTGCCGTTGATCAGTTTTATGTTTTATTTTAATTTAATTACTTCTTCTTTCTTCTTTTTTTTTTCACTGGGGAAAAATAATAATCTCAAATCCATTAAATGGTTACGTATATGTGTACGCAGTACGATGCCGAATAATACCCTTAAGGATCGGACAGAGTTTTTGTTACTTACATGTTGTATAAAAGAAAAAGGAATTGAATCTAGTTGCCCCTTCCAAAAGGTAGTCATATGTCAAACGGTTTTCGATATTTCGTGATGAGTGAGTAAATAACCTTTCGCTTTGTATATTTAGATAAATAATACCAGGCTAATATTATCCCAATGCTGGGCAAAGCCCATACAGAGAAGGCAAGAGCATTGATCACCACGCTTGCTCAAGGCGGATTGGCGATTTTAGACTTTATGTTATTTACTAGCGACCCGCCCCGTATTCGCACAGGTGCAATGTAGATTACATAAACCTTCCTCTTGAATCACTCTATCTATTGATGAAAACCACATTAAAAAAATAATAGTTTAAAAAACTAAAAAACACGCTTTTACCACGCACTTAAAATTACAAAATAATTTGAACATTTACTACGATTTATTATGAAAGAAAGCTTGGAGCGTTTATTTAATCTTTACTCTTCTTGGACAAAACGCTCCACGCTTTCTTTCATAATAAATCGTAGTAAATGTTCGAATTATTTTGTACTTAATTTTAAGTGCGTGGTAAAAGCGTGTTTTTTAGTTTTTTAAACTATTATTTTTATTTTATACTTTTTAGTCTTCTTATTATTTAAACTTAATTTACTACTTACTAATTTAAAATATTAATAGGTATGTATTTAAAGATATTTATTATTAAAAAACTTAACAAAATTCACTGTTTTACGCATCCAAATTTAATACGGCGTTCGCCATATTGGATTTAAGTCACGTGACTATTTTTTCGTATTCCTGACAGCAAACCTTTTCATTTGATACCCATATCATGGGGGTGCATTTCATATAGCCTGTCCGCCATATTGGATTTAAGTCACGTGACTATTTTTTTCGTATTCCTGACAGCAAACCCTTTCATTTGATACCCATATCATGGGGGTGGATTTCAAATAGCCTGTCCGCCATATTGGATTTAAGTCACGTGACTATTTTTTTCGTATTCCTGACAGCAAACCCTTTCATTTGATACCCATATCATGGGGGTGCATTTCAAATAGCCTGTCCGCCATATTGGATTTAAGTCACGTGACTATTTTTTTCGTATTCCTGACAGCAAACCCTTTCATTTGATACCCATATCATGGGGATGCATTTTAAATAGCCTGTCCGCCATCTTGGACGTCAACCATATTGGATTTAAGTCACGTGACTTTTTTTTCGTATTTCTGACAGCAAACCCTTTTATTTGATACCCATATCATGGGGGTGCATTTTAAATAGCCTGTCCGCCATATTGGATTTAAGTCACGTGACTATTTTTTCGTATTCCTGACAGCAAACCCTTTTATTTGATACCCATATCATGGGGGTGCATTTCAAATAGCCTGTCCGCCATATTGGATTTAAGTCACGTGACTATATTTTTCATATTCCTGACAGCAAACCCTTTCATTTGATACCCATATTATGGGGGTGGATTTCAAACAGCCGTGAAGCTAATATAAAGCGTGTAAAATTCGTTGCGTAGTTTAAAAGATCTAAGCGTACAGACGTCAGGAAGCGGCTCCTTCTTCTTTATCGTGTGGGCAGTAAGGTCTTACGACCCCACACACCCTAGTGTCAGAGTTTCTACACCGCCTCAAGGGCCTCTGACATGGTTTGAGTGGGACAGTAATAGGCTGGTATAATTCCAGGAAGCGACTTTGTTTTATACCATGTAAAGGTGAGTCCAGGTTTCCTCGCGATGTTTTCTTTACCGATGTCTGTGATGTCTAAGATAAACTTGAAAAGGAATTGCTGTTCGTTAGTCTCGCTAAAACTCAAAAACGGCTTGACGGCTTCCTCCGTAGAGTTTCTTGCTCTGCTCTTCTTGTCCGCAACAACCTCATGAAGCAGAGCCCGCCTTAACCAATAGAACAGCACGACACGATTTACACAGTCTACAAATATGTATATTGTTTCTCATAACCGCAGGACTTTGTGGTCAATGACGCGGTTACAGAAATATAACTGGACTAGGTAAATCATTGTAATAGATTTTCTTGGTGAGTCTCACTATCAAATTCTACCAATCCTCATCTCTAAGTAGTATATAAACCATCACCCCGGCTTCGCACGGGTGCAATGTAGATACATAAACCTTCCTCTTGAATCACTCTATCTATTGATGAAAACCGCATTAAAATCCGTTGCGTAGTTTACAAGATCGAGGCGTACAGGCGTAGAGATAAGAGATTTGATTTGAAGCCTAAGGCACAGAATAACTACTAGGGTCCGTTCACACAGACCGGCTCGGAGAGCATCGGCGCTCATTTTTCTTTTCACACAGACCGGACGCAATCGGAGCCGATCGGCTGCGCGAACGAGAAAATGTAGGTACGCGATCGGAGCCGGTCGGCTCCTCTTATTATTTCACACCAAGCGCGTTCAAGCATTCTTAATGACAAAAGCAGTGCACATGCAAAAATAAACCTTACTACAAATACTAAAAACTCTGTTTTCAACGTGATAAGAATCTGATCTCCTCTCCGAGCCGGTCTGTGTGAACGGACCCTTAAGGTGCAGCCAAACGCTTTTCTGGCGGTCTCCACTGTTGATTCTGGATTTTAGGAGTTGTTTTTAGAAGGCTCTTGAGGCAGTTTAGAAACTCAGGCACTAGGATGTGTGGGGTCGTAAGACCTTACTGCCCACACGGTAAAGAAGAAGGAGTTGCGTGGTTAGTTAGTTAACTAACTAACTTAGTGAGTTAGTTAACGTGGCGGGATTTCTTTTTAAGGATGGGAAATCATCAAATTAGTCTCCGCTCTGGGCGGAGCGGAAGGGAGTGTCAGACTTGTACTGATTAAAACCCATCCGTGTTTCTTCTAGTGCCCTTTACGTTCTAGGGCCACGGTAACTCTTTCGAACACATTCTGCAACCCTGGCCGGCACTGGTCCTAGCGGGGCCCTAGCTTCTTCTGTGCTAATATCTCTTTGAGACACGCGCCGTCGACTTGGGCCTGGTCCTTATCAGACGGCGGGCTACCCATTACCCGCCGCCCGCAAGCCCGCGCCTTTTTTTTTTTGAGGTGGTAAAAATCATGAAATGAGTCCTTCCGCCCTGGGTGGGGCGGAAGGGACTGTCAGACTTTTACTGACTAAAAAACCACCCTGTTCCTTCTGTTGCCCTTTACGTTCCGGGGCCACGGTATCCTGTTAAGACGTCCCGCAACCCCGGCAGGCGTTTGGCCCCGACGGTGGCCGAAAGTCGCCCTGTGTGGCGGGCTAACTAAACTATACTCTGATTGGGAGCTCCGCAGTTACACGAAAAACATGACTCACAAACTCACGAAACTACTTTAGTTTGTCTTCTCCCTTAAAAGCAGCTACTCTTTCGGGACGATTCCTGGAATTATAGACATGATCTATAGCATCCTTAGTATTCCACTTATTTTCCTTTTCAAGTATGGTGCGTCACTCTTTTCAGGGAATCGCTATAAATCCATGGCGCCTCCCCCTTTAGTACGTCTGAATTTGTATTCTTGTACCGACTGGGACGAAATTATGGTGAATTCTGATTTGGGTCAGCTGTTTCTTTGCCTACACTATATTATTGTTAATAATCTATACTAATATTATAAAGCTGCAGGGTTTGTTTGTTTGTTTGTTTGTTTGTTTGAACGCGCTAATCTCTGGAACTACTGGTCCGATTTGAAAAATTCTTTCAGTGTTAGATAGATTAGTTATCGAGGAAGGCTATAGGCTATATACCATCACGCTACGACCTACGGGAGCGGAGCAGTAACCAAAGACGCGGGTGTAACCGCGGCGGACAGCTAGTAATAAAATATAAATAATAATCTACACTAAAATTATATGATTTTATAAAGAGGACAGATTTGTACAAACATACAAATCTATCCCCTTTATCTCTTCCCAACAGTGAAAGAATTTTTCAAATCGGTTCAGTAATTTCGGAGCCTATTCAATGCAAACAAATAATCAAATCTTTCCTCTTTATAATATTAGTATAGAAAAAATTAAGTCAGAGCAAGTCCGATAGTCGTACTTAATGCTCTCAAGAATATAGGTCAATCTTGTTCTTATTCTTCAATATCTTGTATAATATGGAGGTCGTGTCACCTCGGGTACACTTATGGGAAATCTATGGAGAAGGGTGCTCGCTTAAGCATTTATTATTCAGGTTTAGAAACCGCACCGTCGGCAGGTAATGTAGGCAATCCAGTACTTTGAGCAATGATTTATTGTCACTCCCAGGCATTCGCCTGTATTGTAACAGTACACGCTTATATTCTATTGGAACGAAGTTTTGGAACGAAATTCATTATCGCGCGTTGCAAAAAGGGGGCCAGACGGAAAAAATCAAGACCAAAAGTTGTAACGACACTTTTAAGGCCAAAAGTTGTAACGACACTTTTTGCTATACATAGTTGTAAGCCGTGCGGCGTGCGCGTGTTTCTCTGTCTGTTTCTCTCTCTCATATAACTTCGTTCCATCCGGGTGTCCCTTGACATTGACACCTCTCAAGTTATTTCTATCTATCTATAGGTATAATACATGTTACATAATAAAATGCTTTGTCCTGATTCCTGAATAACTGACGGATTACCGCGCAGCCTAAACCACTGATCGTAGAGACCTGAAACTTGGAAGGTGTGTTCTTTGCATGTAGGCATCCGATAAGGAAGAATTTTCCAAAATTCACCCCCTTATGGGTTCTTCTTCTTATCGTGTGGGCAGTAAGGTCTTACGACCCCACGCCACACCCTAGTGTCAGAGTTTCTAAACCGCCTCAAGGGCCTCTGACATGGTTTGAGTGGGACACAGTAGTAGTCCTGGTTTCCTCACGATGTTTTCCTTCACCGATGTCAGTGATGTCCAAGATAGACTTTAGAAAGTAAGTACATATGAATTGAAAAGGTCACATTGGTACTTGCCCGGATTTGAACCCACAAACTCAAGCATGAGAGGCGGGCGCCATCACGACACGCGAAGGGGCACCCTTAGGGGTTAAAATTGTAGGAAGACGTCATAAATCTACACAGTCGGGGACAAAGTGCTAGTCGTAACATAAAAGTATGATACAAACTAGTCCACGCGATCTTTGTTGTCGCTACCCTCTACCCACCCCGCCTAGACGTCGCCTAGCCGGGTGGCTAGGAGGGTTCCTAGACGATGACGTCACTGCTACAGTAGCAAACTACCCTCATTTGACAATGCGAAAATATAATAAAGATTGGTTAAATGTATCTGTTCTAGGAAAAACTATGATTCGTTTGTTTTTTTTGGATCTTTGCCAGGTTCCATCCCCTTTTATCTGAGTAAGGGTTTTTCTTTTCCCGCCGGGGTTGCGGGACGACTTAACAGGATACCGTAGCCCTGGAACGCAAAGGGTAACAGAAGGAACAGGGTGGTTTTTTTAGTCAGTAAAAGTCTGACAGTTCCTTCCGCCCACCCAGGGCGAAAGGATTCATTTGATGATTTTTACCACCCCAAAAAGAAAAAATGGGTTTTTCTTTTCTTTAATTAACCTTTATCTTGACTTGGCTCGTGAGGTTGTCGACATGTGGGATGTGTGTCCAGCAATCATTGTGCCGATAGTCGTGACGGCCAATGGCATAATAGCCAAGAGTCTGGACCAACACCTAAGGATGCTCTCGTTGGGCGGTTGGATCAAGGGCTTGATTTAGACATGGTGCGTTTTGTTAGATTTCTTTCTCAGGAGCCCGTCTAAAAAGTTCAAGCTAATGGTGGTCACACCATTAGCTTGAACTTTTTAGACGACAGCGCTTTATATCACTGTAATGGCTCATTTTCACTAGTCGATAGGGCCCGCATGCGGGGTGCGACAGATTTCTGGAACGCATGCCACAGGGCCCGCATGTCGATATCACGGTCGGTAAAAAGCATGCGCGGCGGATCCCCGCATGCAATCCCCGCATGCAGTGTAACGACTTGTAACTTGTAACTTTCATCATTGGTTGTTTTGTCGCATGCGGGGACCGCCGCATGCGGGCCCTATCGACTAATGAAAATGCGCCATAATATAACCCGACCAAGTAAAATTGCTCGTTAGTTTCGTATTACACGCATGTTACTTTGAGTTGATTGAATTTGGATTTATTTGTTGTCGATTGTATTGTCGCTACGTAACTTAGTAGAAGTTCTTTATTTACATAATTTATAGCTTTTCGTGACGGAGACTTTAGTGGAATACTCATGTATCTAAATATGTATAAGTACCTATTAGACGTGGGCGCCGCCTTAAAAATTCTCGGCGGCGGCGCGCTGACAAATTTCAATCGGCGGCGGCGTGGCGCCGGCGGCGTGGATTTCTACTACCTTTTTTTTTAGGTGGTAAAAATCATCAAATGAGTCCTTCCGCTCACAGTCCCTTCCGCCCCGAAGGGACTGTCAGATTTTTACTGACTATAAAACCACCCTGTTCCTTCTGTTGCCCTTTACGTTCCGGGGCCACGGTATCCTGTTAAGACGTTCCGCAACCCCGGCAGGCGTTTGGCCCTGTCCCTGTGCTGACAGCTCTTTGAGGCGCGCGCGAACAGAACGCGCCGTCGACCCGGGCCTGGTCCTTGATCGGACGGCGCAGCTACCCATTATTCGCCGTCCGCGCCTACGATGG
This sequence comes from Hoplodrina blanda, assembly GCA_949316365.1. Lineage (NCBI taxonomy): Eukaryota > Metazoa > Arthropoda > Insecta > Lepidoptera > Noctuidae > Hoplodrina > Hoplodrina blanda. Next base: position 6,655,414 of record OX438574.1, on the reverse strand, counting down.
CCGGATGTCGCCTCGCGACGTCCGACGCCCTGAGCGTCTCCCGCGGCGGCTGGGGCGTGAGGTGGAGGATGTTCTGTCCTTCTCGCGGCCCGTCTCCTCCTTCGCTAGCATTACTGCTTCGCAGAAGGAGGTAACTGCAGCATGGCCTGAACCAGGTCAGGACGCGAGAGGTCGCCGCCGCTTATCGCCTCCGTGAATGTTTATCTAAAACTCGCAATCTACTCCCTATCGTCTTATAGGCATCCCCCACATTAGGCGTGCGCGTTGCGGCGGTAAGACCCCTTTTAAGGGATTGGCTAGAGAGGCGCTGCGTCCTCACCTTCCGCCTGACGGGTCCGGTGAGGGACACAGTTGTTTCGGGAGGTTCCTGTGTCGGATTCAGAGGGAGGAAACGCCCGGGTGTCACCACTGTGTGGACCGCCCCGAGGACACGATGGAGCATACGGTGCAGGTCTGCCCCGCTTGGGCAGAGCACCGCCGTGTCCTCACGGAGGCGATAGCCGGCGGCGACCTCTCGCGTCCGGACCTGGTTCAGGCCATGCTCCGGGGCGAGAGGGAATGGGATGCAGTCACCTCCTTCTGCGAAGCAGTAATGCTAGCGAAGGAGGCGGGCCGCGTGAGGGAGAGAACATTCTCCACCTCACGCCCCAGCCACCGCAGGAGACGCCCAGGGCGTCGGACGTCGCGAGGCGACATCCGGCCACCGTAGGCGCGGGCTTGCGGACGGCGAGTAATGGGTAGCTCGCCGTCCGATCAAGGACCAGGCCCGGGTCGACGGCGCGTACTGTTTCAAGGGCGCCTCAAAGAACTGTCAGCACAAGGACGGGGCCCCAACGGGGCCAAACGCCTGGGGTTGCGGGACGTCTTAACAGGATACCGTGGCCCCGGAACGTAAAGGGCAATAGAAGGAACAGGGTGGTTTTTTAGTCAGTAAAAGTATGACAGTCCCTTCCGCCCCGCCCAGGGCAGCAGGAGTCATTTAATATTTTTTAACACTTTAAAAAAAAAAAATAGGCGTGCGCGTTCCTCGATCTAGTGAGACGCGGACGCCGCGTGCGCGCCGCGAGCGTGCTGCGTAAGCGTCGCGTGTTGCTGCCGTGTGACGGGCGAGTCGCGAGCGCGCGGCGCGCACGCGACGTACGCCTTGGCGTTTAACCCCCTTCAGTCAAGTCAGTCACAATTTGGACAGTGCCGTGTTAGCTCACGTCGCGTTGCTGTATTGACGGCAGCGATAACGGGCGAAGGGGTAAGAACGCGTCGCGCGCGAGTGCCGCTTGCACACCGCGTGCACTCTCCACACACGCCGCAGGGCAGCAAAACGCGACGCTCACGCAGCGCGCTCGCGGCGCGCACGCGGCTCTCGCACTACTCACACGCCCGCCTAAATACTAATTAAAGTTTATTTACTGTAGTTTTTGATAATTCGGTCATTTTGGATGAGTCAATCACGAAAACAAATACACGTCTTTACGCCACTCACGCCGCGCGGTGAATGTCGGCGGCGGCGGCGGCGTGCGGCGGGCACTCGGCGGCGCCGCGCCGGCGCGGCGCCCATATCTAGTACCTATGTAAAAAAAAAGCGAAAGGTTACTCACTCATCATGAAATATCGAAAACCGCTTGACGTATAAAGATAACATTTAACAGGGAGGTAGTTTATAGTTGTAGACGTCCACTAAGAAAGGATTTTCCAAAATTCACCACCTAAGGGAAACAAACGGGCTTTGACGCGGACGAAGTCGCGGGCAAAAGCTAGTTCATAAATGCATCCTCGTTTACCATCTGACATTATTATCATGGTGGTCGCATAAAGGTCTTGAGTCCCATGAGAGTAGCGTAATATGAGTAAACGACATACACATAGTTGAAAGTAATTGAGCTTTAACGAGGGTAAAGCAAGGTGATAGTGTTAGCGGAGAATCATCATTATCTGCCTAGCCTTTTCCCAACTATGTTGGGGTCGGCTTCCAGTCTAACCGGATGCAGCTGAGTACTAGTATTTTACATGGAGCGACTGCCTATCTGACCTCCACAACCCAGTAACTGCATGGGTAATGCGATACCCCTCGGTAAGACTGGTTGTCAGACTTCCAAGCTTCTTAGTGTTAGCGGAGAATGTGGTATAATATAACATCGCAGGAAGACCTACACTGACCTTATTGGTGAGGTTCTTCAGAAAGGTCAGGTGCGCAGTACTCGTAACCGGCGTGCTTTTATGACGAGATGTATAATAAACGAAAGGAGTATGTAAGGATCGTAGACGTGTGTCATTGACGGTTTTATGGTTAACGTAATTTAACTGTTAATCATCAATGGTCAACAGGTTGAAAAAACTGTTAAATTATTAACAGGTTTTTAAATTTCAATCGTTAACGTTTTGCGTCAATATTGGATCGTAGCAGGTGGCGTTCTGTGGTTTCTGCCTACCTCCATGGGAAAAAGGCGTGAGTTTTATGTATTAATATCACGTTATATCATGCCTGTAATCCCCGAAGGGTTAGGCAGAGGTGTACCCATTTTAGTACACCCACATTTTGCCAGTTGTGTTTCCTAAAGTTCGATGTTATAAGAGGCGAGCCTGTTGCCATCAACCCGGCACAAATCCAGACTCCGAAGCTGCTACTGAGACATGTGGGAATCGAACCCAAGACCTAATGCACAGCAGTCGCGTTTTTATTGTTATTGAAAGAATATTTTTGTCCGGTAAAAAAATCTTAATTTTAAACGAAAGGTCTGGAGATTTTTAAGTTTTTGTCCGATAGCTGCAATTTAGACGGTGGCAACCCCAGTTTTGACCTAAAAATAATTTGGAATATTCCTCCAAATTTTTGGCTCTCAGCACACTAATAAAGTGATCTTCATGAATATTTTCAGTCGCCTCTCGCTTGCAATGTGACTACAATAAATTAACTGAAGACATATTATTACTAGCAAAATTCAACCGTAATCCCTATTAACAAGACTGACTTTCGCTTGAATAAAGTCCTCACAGCAGACAGTTAGACAACAGTTTCATTAACAGTCGACCTTATTACTTGGTGTTAAGTTACATTTTTGCCTAAAATAGCTTTTGCGAAGTCTTACTGATTAAAATCAACTTTATTTTCCTCATCAAAAAAAATTGTCGCGTCGTGTTTATAGAAATTGTACTGTAGCTCTATGTTTTAAAGGGTGGTTTTTGCTTGAAGATGGTTTTGCGGTAGACTGAATAATTATGAATCTTCAGGTTTAAGGAAATTAAACTGTAGTGCTATGATCATAAGGGTGGTTTTTGCTTGAATAAAGTTCTGCGACAGACTATGAAGCGCAGGCCACACCGCCAGCTAGCGGGCGGGCGGGCTAAGCGGGCGAACATCGTTTCACCTCTTTACATACTTCGGTTCACACCGCGAGCTGCGAGCTAAAAAAATATGTACATACCGTGTCAGATTATTATTTTTGCTTATTTTGAGGTTAATGTTAAGCTGCAAAAAAAAACATATTAAAATAAAATTCTTTTCATTTCAAAAAGTGTTTTTTAATTATACCTAAAATGGTTATTTATCTTAAATTATATTTTTAGATCCTAAATACCTATTACAAATAAAAATATAATAAGTATTATAACGATTTTTAATAGTTTTTTTTAATCGTTTATGCATTACAAAAATTAATAAAATTTTAAAAAATATCTGGTCTCTGAAATCTTACATTCCTAACGTCCCATGAAAACAGAGAGCATTTCTGAAAAACAAACAAACAAAAAGTGGTCTTATAAAGTTTGTTTACATTTCAGATACAATATCATAATAAGAAAAATAAAAAACCTATTTTCTAGGTAATTTTCTACAAAAAATTAATTAAGAAACCAAAAAGTGTTTTTCCTTAGCAAAAAGAAGGACAAAAAGATTTCGCCCAACGTGGGGCTCGAACCCACGACCCTGAGATTAAGAGTCTCATGCTCTACCGACTGAGCTAGCCGGGCTGTATGAGTTATTGCGAAATTAACCATTTCTATCTGCGCGGAGAAATAAAACTTATTTTTCCCGACTTTGTAAATATTTTAATTTGGGAAATGTGTTTTGATGTGTTAGTACAACTGATAAATAATTTATGTAAATGCGTAAGTAATGGATTTCAATGATTCAAAGGCTATTTTTACACGTCTGGTCAAAAAAAGGAGTGTATTGTTTTGTTGTCAAAGTAGATACTACTACTTATTTGTTTCGGGTCTGGCTGTTTGTGTATGTAAGTTTGTTAACGCTCTTACTATAGGTATACAGGTGAAATACATAGGCAAAGTTAAAAAAAATATTAAGACACCTATTAAGCCAAGTTCACGATTAGATCATGGAATCAGTTTTTGTGGTTTAAACTTTAATGCCAATAGTAAAGTCTTTCATCCATAACAGTATAATATAATAAATATTTATACTTAGTATAGTTTTGATAAAACTTTGTTTTAAAAAGATGTTACGGTCTCATCATCTTCCTGCCCTTGTCCCATGTTACTTGGGGTCGGCGCAACACGTTTTCCTCTTCCACTCAGTCCTGTCAGCCGTCATGCTATCACTGACTCCCCTTTCATTCATATCATTCTTCACACAATCCATCCATCTTTTCTTTGGTCTTCCTCTTGCTCTCCATCCATGTTCATGTCATCCGAAGATGTTACGGTCTACGTAATAAATTTTATTCGTTCTTTGTACTTCTTCAAAGGGGTTATTCCACTGCGCTCCAGGAATGCGTAGCACTGCGCTCCAAATTTTTATTACCTATTTAAAAAATTATAAGTATCAAAATCGTTCCCCAGCGCTCCAAAATGAAATAAGTAGAGTCAGCATACAAGTCAAACCATAAACTGTTAAACTAAAATAAAGTGGTTCTCTAGAGAAGTTATGTCTTGAAATTGTTGGGTAATGGTGTCTACTACTCAGTTGAAGAATTAGCAGGGATAGCTGCAGTTATGTGCTTGTATTCTAGTTTTAAGAAAACTTTTCAAATCTGATACTGTGATTTTTTCGTTGTTTTTTTTTTAGAAAAAAGTATTGTTAGACGTGCCGTTGTGATTGTGACAAAATAAACATATTAGATATGTATTATTAAATTCTATTTTTATGATATTTAATATACTTGCCTTAGGTTTTATGCTAAATTTATTTTTTTGCTAACTCTACTCAACATTTCTTGGAGCGCGGTGGAACTAAAATATCCCAATATTTTAATCGCTAAAAATTCTTGGAGCGCCGTGGAATCAATGTATGAACAGTAAAATTATGAGAACAATGGATTTTGGAGCGCAGTGGAATAACCCCTTCAAAGCAATGCTATAAACCATTGTTTAATGATTTCCATCCTAAACAGAATGACGGGAATGTTATCTACCTAAGTATGTGCTGATGTCACTATAATACATTAACAAGAATTTCAGAAAAACAAATGTTAAAAATCAGTCAAGTGTGAGTCTTTCTCGCAGACGAAGGGTTCCGTACCTAGTAGAAGGTAATACCTAACAGTATTGCCATTAAACTATCAAGTTATCGAGCCAAAAACGCATTAAAAAAAAGCTTTTTTACAAAAAAATAAAACCGCCTTCAAAAACTACAAAATAAAAAAAATAACTTTAGTTTTGGAAGTCGGTGGCTTTGGTTTTGTTTTTTGTTATGTAGATATTGCCACCGACTTCCAAAACTAAAGTTATTTTTTTTATTTTGTAGTTTTTGAAGGCGGTTTTATTTTTTTGTAAAAAAGCTTTTTATTTTTCACTTTTTAGTGCTTGTGTGTTAATGTTTGAAATCCTCACAAAAAGCCCTTTCAAACAATATAACACGATATATTTAATTTTGAAAAGTAGTAGGTAGTAGGTTGACGTACCCCCCCTCTCTTCCTTCAGTCAGTCATCGACCACACGTATTATAAACAAAGCAATTTTACTTGTTACGACAGTAATGCTATGATTCTATAAGGAGTTCCGTTCCATATCTCCGAAGTTCATCATGACAATATTTCTATGGGACCTATTCGGAAGTATACTCTTTCAAACAAAAAAAGAATCATCCAAATCCATTAATAATTGGCTGAGAAATCAGGTAACATACATAGAAAAAAAAAAAAAAAAAACATACGCGCCGAATTGAGAACCTCCTTCTTTTTGAAGTCGGTTGAAAACAGGTCTCTTGTATGGCGTTTCCTTTCATTTTTAACTTAAACTTATTTTTATTATTTATTAGTAAGTAAGTACCTATAGCAGCAATAGAAATACACATTCTGTAAAAAAATCAATCACGCGAACGAAATCCGGGGAAAGTGCTAGTTCCTAAAAATATAAGTAAACAACTGCTTTTTATTAAATACCTAAGTATCTATATTTTTTTTTAATGTGTTTATTAACGAATTTGTTTATTTTCAGGTACTATATCAACACAGAACTGTCATAATAATATGATTCGTAAGTAAATAGAATAAGTAATGTTGTTAAATTGTGTTAGGGAAGGGACATTTTTTTTTTTCAAAATATCGATCTTTTTAGAAATTAATTAGCGTTAAATACCTATTCTAGATTAATTACAATAACTACGAAAAGTGGGAGAAATATTGATGTGGATTGTGGATTGGTTTGTTTTGGCAAGTATTTGTTGATTAAGAAAGAAAAAAAAACAAAATCGTATTTATAAAGTAGGGTGTGGAGTTCTTACTCATTCTTCTCCATACGAAACTAAAAATACCTTTTGGAAGTGGCAACTAGATTCAATTCTTTTTTCTTGTATATGGCGTTCAAGAATGCCTTTTTTTAAATAAGTAATATGATTTTGAATAAGAAAATGCTGTATGATTTAGAGGAGCATGTAGGTACCACAAATATTTATGCCTACTCCATTGGTGACATAACATAGCATCACGCCTGTCATCCCCGAAGAGTTGGGCAAAGGTGTACCCATTAGTTTGTCCACATTTTGCCAGTTATGTTTAAGTCCCATGTAATAGCGGGCGAGCATATACCTAAGTATTTGTCATCGACCGTCCACAAATCCAGACTCCGAAGCTGCTACTGAGAAATTTCCGATGGAAAAACCCAATAAAGTTTTGCCCGACCTGGGAATCGAACCCAAGACCTCATGCTCAGCAGTCGCGCTTTGCTACCACTTGACCAACGAGGCTGTCTCCATTGGTGAGCAAGGCATTATCTCACAAAATACTTGAAGCGTTCGACGTTCTTGCCCTTGGCCTTTTAAAAGCCCCATGGCGAGCAATAACTAACTGTTATTTTAAACGTACAAGATGGCAGGTGTCGTTTTATTAATAAAAAAATATCCAAGAAAAACATAAATGTGAAAAAAGGGGTCAAGTTCGGTAGTACAAACCTTCGAGTTAGTCAGTGTCATCGATAAAAGAGTTGAGCAATATAACAGGTGCCAAGTTCTATAGTAGTTTGTCTAATCATAGCTGTAGGAATGTACGGCGTTGATTTCATTCACAAAATAATTTGTTATTTTCTTTATGATCTGATTTGTATGTTTCTATGCTAAATCTACAGGGTAGACAGGGTAGATCCCAAGAGGTTCCATAAGAGTACTTTAGCTTTAAGCTCGTTATGGTATGACAGTAGGCTCGCCTCCAATGTAGGTAATATAACATTGGACTTAAACATAACTGGCGAAACGTGGGATACACCTCTGCCTTACCCTTCAGGGATTACAGGCATGATGTTATGTTATGTTAAAATGCAGATAAATGAATAGGAATAAGATTAAGTTGTTATTAAAAAAAATATATACCTACCGAAAGTACCCAGCTCGAAATGTTTTGCGTAATATGTCACTCCCGTGTTCACCGAACCTGGTTGACACACTGCCGTGTGTCTAGAAATTAATAATATTCACTTCCTCTCTTCGCATTATCTGTATCCTTGTCAAAAATAAAAGTCCTTGCCAGCCCAAATTAAAATTTCCCTCCAATAATGTCAATATCAACAAGGAGGTTTTAACCTCGCCATTAAAGGATTCCTTTTTTAAATTACCCACGACCGCTTCCCGCCAAGTTCATTGGCGCTTCCGTTCGCTGTCAATTGTTGTAGTGACGTGCTTGTATCGATTTACTAAATCGATTATTTCCTAGTCGAGTTTACTGATATTAAACGAATCAGCGTTCGATATTTAAAATAATGTGGATTCGTGCGTTTTGGCAGGATTAAAACGAATACGTTTTAAAATGTCAACTAGGTATAATTGTATTGATGCGTCAGATTGTCTAAATTTGACAGCTCATAATTACATCCGTCTCTGTCTTGTTTAATTGGAGAGAGAAAGAAAGGAACAGTCTAAATTAAGTTTAGTTCGTGCATAATAGGATCGACACCAGTTTCAAAATGAAAAAAAAAATAGCTAAGTTTTTGTGTTATTCAAAACCAGTCAACCGGCCATATTTCCGTCTAGCGATATCTAGAAAACAGAATGTAACACAATCAATTACTAACACGGAAACGTGGCAAAAATAAAAATAAATTGCAAAAAAAAAAACTAGTCAAGGTTATAAAAAAAATAAGAAAGTCTATTGGCGAAGCGCCATAAAAATGTCGTTGTTTTCTTAAAATAATGTCGATATCTAGTGTAGGTACCCTAGGGTTGTCAGACTTCTGGATAAAGCCAGACCCAGACATACTTAGGGCCTCCATTCACGTCAGACAATGTCTGAGAGAAATAGAACGTATAGATGGCAATAGTGCAACGCACACGTCCTACAAAAAATCGGTCCTACGTAACTATGAAATAAACTTCCGATCCGATGATCGGTCCTACAAAAAGTTTAACGTAGGACTAATTAGGCGGTGTCTGGCCTGACTTGCTTTTTTTACGCCTTTTACATTAAATTCATTAGAAGTTCAGTTGATTTAATTTCAGAGTATCGAAAAAAAATAATACAATAATGTAAGACTGACTCGTTGGTCTAGTGGTCGCAAAGCGCGACTGCTGTGCATGGGATCTTGGATTCGATTCCCAGGTCGGGGAAAGTGTTATTGGGTTTTTGCTTTGTGCTCTGTTGATGACAATAGGCTCGCACCCCTATTACATGGGACTTAAACATAACTGGCAAAATGTGGGTGTACTAATGGGTACACCTCTACCTAACTCTTCGGGGTTACAGTCGTTATGTTATTTTATGTACAATAATGCAATTATTTTAAAATTCAGACACAAACTCCAACTGTTTTACCCAAAAGCTGGTCGTTGGCTTTTCGAATTTAGAAGCTGACAACACTACATACCGATAGTTCTCTAGACAGGCGGCGTATGCGCATAATGCATGCGTAGGCGACTTATATTACTTTGACCTTATTATCATTATCTTTGTGATTTCAACAAATAACTTTGAACGTTGAATGTCACTGACATTAGTGCGCTTGCGTGACGCAAGCGCACGCAAGTTGCGTCTTGATTTGTTATACGAATTTGAGACCAGTTAAGTATTAGAAAAAAGAAAAGAAAAGAAAGAAAAAAATGTTTTTTGACACAGACCGTGTGCACAAAAAACTAATTACATAAACATAAATAAAATAACTAACTTTGAACGATAGAGTGAGGAATGAGGTTATACGGGACTGTTGCGGATTAAAAGAGGATGTAGTGACAAAGATAGAAAAGGGTATGCTTAGATGGTTCGGTCATGTTGAGAGGATGAGTGAAAGACGATTAACAAAAGGTATTTTTATGGCAGAGGTGAGTGGCAACGCAGGGAGGGGTCGCCCTAGGAAGACCTACACTGACCTTATTGGTGAGGTTCTTCAGAAAGGTCAGGTGCGGAGTACTCGTAACCGGCGTGCTTGTATGACGAGATGTATGAACGTAGATGAGGCGAAAGGAGTATGTAAGGATCGTAGCAGGTGGCGTTCTGTGGTTTCTGCCTACCCCCATGGGAAAAGGCGTGAGTTTATGTATGTATGTATGTATGTATGTATAAATAAAATAGGTAATTGGAGTAACACCGCAGGTTTTAGTCGGTAAGAGTCCGACACACCCCTTCGCCTTCCCGGGGCGGAAGCAAACCATGAGAATTTCATCATTATATCATCATAACATCACGCCTGTAATCCTCGAAGGGTTAGGCAGAGAAATACCCATCAGTACACCCACATTTCGCCAGTTATGTTTAAGTTCCTTGTAATAGGGGGCGAGCCTTTTATCCATAATAATTTCTCCACGAAAAAATTGTAAAAGACTATGAATTAACAGTAAAACATCAAGTTTTTACGCACTGACATCGATATACCGTTTCAATTTCACATTGACGTGAAGATGATGCCTTCTTGTTAACCAACAATGACTTACTATAATGATACTATTACTTTTTGTGTACAACTTTTGGCGTAGGCGAAAAAAGTTCGTGATAGCCTAGTGGAAGCGTTCGCCTCTCATGCATGAGGTTAAACCCCCTGTTCTATAGAGTATCGATTACTTCTTTTTTCGTACAACGTTATGCGTAGGCGCAGTGACAGCGAGTCATCGTAATCTTTATGAGTGTGGCAATGACTGTTGATTTCAATTACTACAGTAACAGCTACCTATTGTGGGAGGACCATGGTAATGTCGATACGATCATCAATCATCGCAAGTGATGCTTAGTATGATTTTATTCGTGTTTAATCCGCCATTGCTGTGCATAGATCTCCTAATTAATTAATGAGAAGTATCTTAATTACCAATCCTTAAATACCGATGTGACTTTTTCAATTCATATGTACTTTCTAAAGTTTATCTTGGACATCACTGACATCGGTGAAGGATAAACATCGTGAGGAAACCTGGACTTATACCAGCCTATTACTGTCCCACTCAAACCATGTCAGAGGCCCTTGAGGCGGTTTAGTAAGTCTGACACTAGGGTGTGTGGGGTCGTAAGACCTTACTGCCCACACGATGAAGAAAGAAGGAAGGAACTATTTTATCGTAATTTGCATTTCGTTGCCTTTTTTTTCTATCAGTGTAACCTATCGGGTAATGACACAGCAGAAACTATTATTCGACCGTTTCAAAAGAGTCTGTGACAATGAAGTATCTTATAAAAGGACCGTACGTTTGTCTGTACGTTAAAAAAACGGCGAATGACGCGACTGTTACATTTGCCGTTATCTGTCAAAATTAACTGCAGTTTAAGTTTTGTGGTTCTGTAGCTCTGGTATGGTGCTATTTTTTTTTCTTAAAAAGACCTCAAGACGGCTTTTGGCACAGTTATTTTTCAAGGATAGTTAATCTGTTTATTACTCTGTTAAATTATACTAACTAGCGTGTACTTTCTTTTTATCGACTTCTTTTTTTTAATATCTATGTGTGGAAGCTTGTAATTAGCTATTTGTTAATATCACACTCTTTATATCATTGGTTTGTTAGTCTGTAAGCCTTCTGTAAAATAAATAAATAAATTAATTAATAATAAAAAAAAAGACGTTGCCCCTCTCTAGTCATTTCTCCTGTGTTACGCGATAACGAACGTATAAACTCACATACAACAGCCATACTCGGAATAAGTAATAAAGTAATAGGGGGCGAACCTATTGCCATCTACCGGGCATAAATCCAGACTCCGAGACTGCTATTGACAAATTCCTGATGGAAAAACCCAAAAACAGTTTGCCCAACGCAGGAATCTAACCTAAGTCTGGAGATTTCAGACTTATGCTTATTTATTTAGGATCTCCAACATCGAGGCTCTCCTGTACCTCGGAAAGCACGTTAAGCCGTTGGTCTCGGCTGTCATACGTGGATCTTTGACAGTCGTTACGGGTCATCAGAAGCCCGAAAGTCTGACAACCAGTCTTACCAAGTGGTATCGTAATGCCCAGTTACTGGGTTGTGGAGTCAGATAGGCAGTCGCTCTATGTAAAATACTGATATTCAGCTGAATCCGGTTAGACTGGAAACCGACCCCAACATAGTTAAAAAAAGACTAAGCAGATAAAACTGTTATTTTGACTGTATGAACAGAAACTTAAATTCCTTCACAGAAGCCTATATCATCTGCATATTAACATACCACAAACTGTCGTCTCCAATGACATAATCCTCACACTCAGACACCCACGACAAGAACTACGGATGCACATCCATCGCCGAAAACGACATACAAAAACAGACTCCTAAAAAAACTAATGAGTCATAGGTAAATAATGGCCGGTCACTGCCAAGGTCAGCCACGGCCTATAGCGGTAACACAAACTGTGTTAATTTGAGTTTTTATTGAAGTAGGTGTGGTAAGTGGCTATATCCTACCCTTGCGAGCATTCACGACTGTTAGTTGTAGAATTGTAACTGTTTATATGGCCAACTAGCTTTTGCCCGCGACTTCGTCCGCGTATATGTCGGTTATCGCGCACGCAGACGAAGTCGAATAAAAAGTAGCCTATGTCCTTTGTTGGGGTTCACACTTACCCTGTACCAAATTTCACACAAATCGGTTCAGTAGTTTAGGCGTGAAGAAAAGACAGACAGACAGAGTTACTTTCGCATTTATAATATTAGTTAGGATGTACACACGGCTACACATCAAGCTATACTTAACCAGTATAAGCTGACTTCTGATTGTACGAAAAGCATATACAATGCGAGGTCAGCTAAAACTGGTTTTGTATAGCTTGATGTGTAGCCGTGTGTACAGTCAACGAAAAGCGTAAACTGTGCAATTTTACATGACAATACAATGTAATGATGTCACAGAGCTGGTCTGATGATGGAGCCGGAAGGTGCCCAAATCAAATCTTAGGTACAAGTTTTTGACCCACTTCACGGTGTTAGATTGAGCTGGAATTTTGAATAATGCACATTGCATGACTGACAGTCTTTCCATAGCATAAAACAAAGTCGCTTTCCGCCGTCTGTATGCGTAGATCTTTTACGCAACGGATTTTAATGCGGTTTTCGTCAATAGATAGAGTGATTCAAGAGGAAGGTTTATACGTATAGTAAGTATCTACATTGCACCCGTACGAAGCCGGGGAGGGTCGTTAGTGCAATATAAGAGACTGATAAAAAAAATTAAAAACTTTAAATAATAACATAACATAACATCAAGCCTATAATCCCCGAAGGGTTAAGCAGAGGTGTAACCATTAGTAAGTACACACACATTTAGCCAGTTATGTTTAAGTCCCATGTGACAGGGGACGAGCCTATTGCCATCAACCGGGCACAAATCCAGACTACGAGGCTGCTACTGAGAAATTCCTGATGGATAAACCCAGTAACTCTTTGCCCGACCTGTGAATTGATCCCAAGACCTTATGCTCAGCAGTCGCGCTTTGCGACCACTAGACAGACGAAGTAGTCTCACATAACTTATTAATTACGGAAATTCTTCAACCCATGGGGGTAGGCAGAAACCATAGAATGCCACCTGCTACGATCCTTACATACTCCTTTCGCCTCATCTACGATCATACATCTCGTCATACAAGCACGCCGGTTACGAGTACTGCGCACCTGACCTTTCCTTTACTTTTTTTGCCTTTTGGGAAAAAGGCGTGAATTTATGTATAGTGTCTTCAACCCTCCAGATTCAATGCACTTTCTACGTTAAAATTCACACAAACAATGCATCACACATCTTCGGCGTGATATTTATCGCACACCGCCTATGCAAAGGATTCAAAATGTTAGTATATTCATAGATTTGACCTTCTAACCTGCGCCAGCATTGTGTTTGTCGAAAAGATTTGCATTTACCGTACCTACACTGACGTACCCACTTGCCCACATACGCAGAACATCATCATTATTATCTTTTCATCTAAACCAACCTTTCCCAAAGTGGGCTGTACTGTAAGAGACCCAGAAAAAAAATCGGAGCGTTGTGTAGAGGCTTGGGGGCTTGGGGGACGATTTGTAATTTCATCTACTAGGTGGTTTTTAAGTAGGTGAAAAAATGGGGACGCTAGAAAATAATTTATTCTCAAAGTGGGCAGTAGACAATGTAAGTTTGGGAGCCCCTGATCTAAACTAATATGATAAAGAGGTAAAATATTTGTTTTACTGCCTCGTTGGTCTAGTGGTCGCAAAGCGCGACTACTGAGCATGAGGTCTTGGGTTTGATTCCCAGGTCGGGCAGTGTTATTGAGTTTTTCTATCAGGAATTTCTTAGTAGCAGCTGGATTTGTGCCCGGTTGATGGAACCTACACAGAACTGGCGAAATGAAATGGATGAAATTTGGTGCAGCGGTAGATTTAATCTGGACTAGAACATAGGCTTTTATCCCGAAAAGGTCCCCCGGGTATCCCGGTTCACGTGGATAAAAAACTTGAGAGGTGTCAAGGGACACCCGGATGGAACGAAGTTATATGAGAGAGAGAGAGAGAGAGAGAGAGAGAGAGAGAGAGAGAGAGAGAGAGAGAGAGAGAGAGAGAGAGAGAGAGAGAGAGAGAGAGAGAGACAGACAGACAGAGAAACACGCGCACGCCGCACGGCTTACAACTATAGCAAAAAGTGTCGTTACAACTTTTGGTCTTAATTTTTTCCGTCTAGCCCCCTTTCGCAACGCGCGATAAGGAACCTCGTTCCAATAACTTTAACGAGGTTGAAGTCGTGGATAAAAGCCAGATTCCAATAATTTGGACTTGAAAGTTTATATGACATACCGTTTCTCGTAAACTCCTATTCTGTATAGTACACTCTCAATGATGATACGCCAGAATTAGCCCGAATTCGATCCCCCATGGCTGTCCTAAAATAGCGTATTGACAAACGAACTATTCTCGTACCGAGTCATGACAAAAATTTAGGGCCTTATCATACTAGCGGATTGCGAGCGTCTTCAAACCGGAGCGAGTGTGCAACTTTTATTTATTTAAACTTTATGCAACAAAAGTACAAAGGCGGACTTAATGCCTTAGGGTCGGTTCACATCTGACGGAAGATACGCTGCGTATCGTCAGTCATGTAACGCAGAAACAATCAAATAGATTCTATAATAAAATATCCAACCATACACACGTAACCGATGATCCGTTAGTGCGTCGACCATACTAAACACGATACGTTCGACGTATCTTCCGTCAGATGTGAACCGACCCTTAGGCTTTCTCAACCAGTCAACCAAAGGTGGTGAAGAGATAACATAGCAGGTGCAAAATATTGTAGGTACATGAGTAAATAATCAAATACGAGATTTAAAAATCGTTGAAAACAATTATGCTAATAAATTATATACATAAACTCATATAATTATATAAAATCAGAATATATCGGTTGCGGACGCGCAACGAGATCGCCGCGAATATTAGCGTGGACGCCATTTTGTACTGTCTCGTACAAATGCCAGCCCGTCCGCCTACAAACACGCGACGAAAACGTTGCGAGTTCGCCACGCGTCCTGTGCGTCGCTGTGCAGCCGCGGCGTGTTTGCGACGTAATCGCTGCGCGCCCACCCCGCTCCGCAGCCGCTCGCAAACAGCTAGTGTGATAAGGCCCTTTTTTTGGGGTGGTAAGAATCATCAAATGAGTCGTTGTGTCAGACTTTTACTGACTAAAAAACCACCCTGTTCCTTCTGTTGCCCTTTGCGTTTCGGGGCCACGGTACCCTGTTAAGACGTCCCGCGACGTGTGATAAGGCCCTTAGTTTATTTCTGTAGCTAAGTGATTGTTTAAATGCAGTCATTTAGGTTAATTGTGAACGACGGCTGTTTTAAACGATCGTAGGATATTTCTTGGTCTTTTATGATAGTTTTTTATTGAGATGGACAGCGGTTTATTTCCAGCCTTCGTTCAGTTACGTCTTTGGGTCCTGCTCCGCTCACGTCGGTCGTAGCGTGATGGTATATAGCTTATAGTATTCCTCATTAATGTGGCTATCATACACAAAAAGATTTTTTCCAATACGACCGGTAGTTTTAGATATAAGCTTGTTTAAACAGACAAAAACTCTTTAGCTTTATTATATTTGAAGAAACAAACAAGAAATACGATTTTTTGTGTTTGGTCTTAAATATTTTACGGTGGCACGGCTGCGTCCCATGGAAAGAACCACGTCCAGAGCAAGAGGCTACCCAAAGTTGTGGGACGAGATCACAGCCAGCGCTGCGCTGCCTAAGCTAGGCACTCCTCCAGCGTATGCTGCGCTTCGGGGCAGCCCTGTCAATGATGGCACCTAGGCACCGTCTCCCGGCCTATGCGACACAGGTACTTTCCGAAGCATCCGTGTCCAGAAAGCACCTGCGTCATCCGGAAGGTGAGAGCACCATGACGCCTCTCCAACCACTCCTTCAACATGGTACTTGCCCTTTGCTGGCTATCCTTAAACCACCTTAACCGTTTGCAGCATCATGACTAAGAGTCGGTTCACATCTGACGGAAGATACGTCGAACGTATCGTCTTTAGTATGGTCGACGCACTAACGCATCATCGGTTATGTGTGTAATTGTGTATGGTTGGGTACCTATTTTTTTATTATCTATTTGACTGTTTCTGCGTTACGCGACTGACGATACGCGGCGTATCTTCCGTCAGATATGTACCGACCCTTAGCCACAAGCCTCACAAATCACTGAAATGAATACAATTATCATTTCTTGCACGTCTCAGTCAATCAGGCAGTCGTATTCAATTCTTCATCCTGTTCTGTAATTTCTCTTCAATGTCACGATTAAGCTATAAATCTATTGATTCCGATACTTCATAAGGTGAGGTGGATAGTTGTCGGCTCTGATTTAATAATATTTGACTTAACGTCAAAATGAAGTGCGCGGGGCTAAATGGGTTAATATTATATTTATGAATATGAATATGGAGCAAGAGGGAGGCCAAAGAAAAGGTGGATAGATTGTGTGAAGAATGATATGAAAGAAAAGGGAGTCGGTGATTGCATGACGGCTACGGCTGACAGGACGGAATGGAAGAAGAAAACGTGTTGCGCCGACCACAAGTAACATGGGACAAGGGCAGGAAGATGATGATGATTATATTAAATAAATTGTAATGACTGTGTGACCAATGTCTTTATATTATGTGTGCTGAATTTCACCTCATTCCAGTCAGCTGCTTCAGCGTGAAAGAGCAACAAATGGATGGATGAATGGATAGATTATCCATCCTCACAACCTTGCGTATTTACAAATATAGTAGTAAGAAGAACATAACATCACGCCTGTTATCCCCGAAGGGTTAGGCAGAGGTGTACCCATTAGTACACCCACATTTCGCCAGTTATGTTTAAGTCCCATGTAATAGGGGGCGAGCCTATTGCCATCAACCGGGCACAAATCCAGACTCCGAGGCTGCTACTGAGAAATTCCTGATGGAAAAACCCAATAACACTTTGCCCGACCTGGGAATCGAACCCAAGACCTCTTGCTCAGCAGTCGCAGTAGAAGTAGAAGTAGAAGTAGACAGTAGAAGAAGAAAGTAGCATAAATATTGACTTATAAACGTCAACGTCTCTATACAAATAGTACTTACCTCGCACTAAGAACTAGGAGCTTCCTAGTGCCTATTGCGAGTAGATCCTTGGTGATACACGCGTTCAAACTCAAAACGTAACAAAAAAAAACAAAAACTTAAAAAATCTGCCATGCCAACAACTGTGCCGTTTACCTCATGATACCCAAACAGTTCTGCTCACCTCCTAACCGGTATTTTGCTTTCTAATACGCTAAGCTATTGGAAGAACATATTATCAGGGGGCACGGCAGTGCCCCCGCCAAGTCGAGCGCGAAGCAAACACTGCCGTACCATCCTTTACTGGAACCATTTCGCCGCATTTTCAGGCCCCTATTTGAGAACCTCTGGATAAGACCAGAACGCAGAAATTTTTGTCATCTAGTAAGCTATAATCATATACTTAAAATCCAAAATTTCAAGTCTATAGGTCATTTAGTTCCGAAGTTAAGCGAAAGCAAAGTTTCGCATTTATGACACTCACTCACTCATGATCATCAAAATAGAACTAGTACTTCCCATAAACTCAGAGAGCTGAAATTTGGTACAGAGTTAGGGTTTAATGGCCACATAAAGGGAAAACTATAAAAACTAGAATAATCGAAGATCTGGAGTACCTGGTGACCCTGATTAGAAAACACAAGAGCCCAACCAAACTATTAGAGATCGACATACCGCCTTTACAAAAAATATTCAACTTGGTGGGCCGCTTCATTTGATGTCAAAAATCGAAGGTCTGAAGTATCTGATAAAGAATCCTCACTCAGCTGGTCTCACTGTATTAGATTGGTACATAAAAAAATCTACTGTCATTGAAAATCCAGCGTAGTGGGACACATCTTCTAATTTAATCTAGCCTATAGCGTCCCACTGCTGGGCGAATGCCTCCCCTTCTCCTTTTAATCCTAACTTCCTAACTAATGATATAATATATAATATAATATTAAAATGCGAAAGTAAGTTTGTTTGTTTGTTTGTTACCATTTTACGCCTAAGCCACTGAACCGATCATCCTGAAATTTTGCATATACGTTGCTAGGTGTACAGGCACGAACATAGGGTACCTTTGATCCCGGAAAAAAGTACTGTTCCCGAGGGAACTCACAATTACGTCCTTATGACAGTAGATGGCGCCACGTGTCTATCGAATCATGATCAAATTTTAAGTTTAGGCATCTAATACATTTTGTAAGTCTAGACTGTCGATAGACTAGTTACAAACAACCTAGGAGTACGAAAGTTGTTTCCTTAATAATTTTGCACGCCCAAAACCGCTGAAGCGCATCCTGACATTTTGCATAAAGTGGCCTCCAGACGGACGGTGCGGTTGCGGCTAACCGCAGGCCGCGCGGCTCCAACCGCTGCAAAAACACACCACCGCGGTCACAGTGGCGGCCTGAAGTGCCATTAGCTGTGGTGTTTGTGCTACAATCGGACGTCAGTCAATATGGCTAACCGTAACGTTGCCTTATTATTCTTATTAGCCCTCTCAGAAGATGAGAAAAAAGGTGGGAAAAAGAACCGTTTAATTAAACACTTGAGGAGTGAGGTACCTACATTATCATTAGCATCGCATATTACTCTTACGAATAGAGAAGTGTGGATTAAATTTAAATTATTATTTATATTCAACTATTTCTATCACAATTTTCATATATTTGGCGTCATTTTACAAAGCAGTACACGCGGCCTGTTGTTAAAATTTGCAACTGACGCGGCTGCCACAACATTCCGCGTTTGTCTGTGACCCACTTTATATACGTTGTCAGGGATACAGAAAAACTGCGTAACTGACACTGACATCACTGTGTCGTCACTGACACTGACAGGTGTAAACGCATTCATAGAGGATGTATGGAAGAATCAAGGTGAACTTATAACACGTCCCGTCAGTGAAGTGTACTCATTGGACATATTTCATCTAGAATGGCGTCGGGTGTTACAATTGTGCAGCAGCCTTAAGGTTAATTCACACATATCAGTGAAGTTACAGTTCCAGCACAGTTCCGACACCGTCCCGTATCAGTGATACAGTGATGCGGCATGCAGTCACTTAATTCACACATGTCAATGGAGTCACAGTTCCGGCAACATGTCCGCTAAGTTTCGCTATGATACCCATTTATTTAGACGAAGAAGAAGAGCTGCATCTAGGCAAAAAAAATAAAAATGGTTTCATGAAGCATGGCCCAAGAGGTTCCTTTGGCGATGCTGGCCAAAAAAAGTGTTTACGTTTTACCGGTAGTTACTTAAGCGGCCACTACGATGTACTCATTCCTATACGAGATTCCTCTCCATCTTCTTCCCCCTTTGATCCCATTACATTAAATTCTGTAACATCAGATACTGCTATACCTATGTACATTATATGACATAAGAAAATCTAATAAAATAAATCAATATTCCCACGTTTCTACAAAAAGAAGTGAAATCCCACCAAAAACATTCTGTAAAAAACTAGCCAAGTCTCGCTGGAGCTGCTTGTTTATCTCTAAAAAGTAATGAAATCTAGACAAAGTCGTGCCAAGTCTAAGGTTCCTTACTGCGATTTCTTTATTATTATAGTTAATGTTGTGTGACTTGGCCGTTGAAGGGTACACTAGGGTACAAAACCAGGTGCTTTATGACACCATTGCACCAATCTGTCGCCTGAACCGCTACCCATTGACGATGGAAAATTGCCACTTGGAAAACGTTGATTCAATAAC
Organism: Hoplodrina blanda; assembly: GCA_949316365.1. Taxonomy (NCBI): domain Eukaryota; kingdom Metazoa; phylum Arthropoda; class Insecta; order Lepidoptera; family Noctuidae; genus Hoplodrina; species Hoplodrina blanda. The sequence continues at coordinate 6,635,315 of OX438574.1, read as the reverse complement.
CAGTCAATTGTAGGCTTGATAAAGCTGCGTATTTCAATAATACTTATGTATAGGAGAGCCTAAAACAAACAGTATAAAAATATTTCCAGTACAGACGTCTATTTACGTCTATTTTAAGTTAAATCGGTGGTCGATTTGACGCTCCAAAAAGAAGAGAGCAGAAGTCAGCATTGTCAATGCTGAATGCATGTGTTGCACAATCAACAACAGCCTAAAATGAGACACTAGCGTCCAATTACCAATACCAGTATGGGCTTAACAAACATAGGTACTCAATACTCAATACTCAATACTTTATTGCATTCCATAATGTATACAAGGCTGGTAGGTAAATTAATGAGAAACAATTATGGACCCTGTCGGGCACAGCAAGGTAGTTACAACAGATATAACATTACGTGTAAACAAAATTGACTTTTACACACTAACGTATAAAAAATGTTCAACGGCCAAGTCACACAACATTAACTATAATAATAAAGAAATCGCAGTAAGGAACCTTAGACTTGGCACGACTTTGTCTAGATTTCATTACTTTTTAGAGATAAACAAGCAGCTCCAGCGAGACTTGGCTAGTTTTTTACAGAATGTTTTTGGTGGGATTAATATATTCTTGGTTTTTAACATAAAAACCGTTACAAACTAAATGGGAACAAAAATCTAGTTTTTTTTATTTAGATTTAAACTTTTGATTTTGTTAATTTAACGTCTGATCGTTGAGCAAAGTAGAACAAGTTTAGATTTTGAATTTTTGATTGTAATGAATCTGTCTGCCTAACCTTTTTCCGGCTATGTTGGGGTCGGCTTCCAGTCTAACCGGATGCAGCTGAATACCAGTACTTTACATGGAGCGACTGCCTATCTGATCTCCACAACCCAGTGACTGGGTAATACGATACCCCTTGGTAGGACTGGTTGCCAGAGTTTTGGGCTTCTGACGACCCGTAACGACTGTCAAAGATCCACGTATGACAGCCGGGACCAACGGCTTAACGTGCTTTCCGAGGCACGGAGGAGTCTCGGTATGTAAAGATGGTTTTGCATCCACGGACCGACCTTGGCAAGCATAGCTTAACCTGATGGGTATACTCGTGCGGCTGTTATGACTTAGCCACGAGCAGAGGAGCTCGTGGCTAAGGCTCGCTTGATTGTGAACGAATAACATTACTAAAAGTTTGAACATCATGCCTGTAATGCCCGAAGAGTAAAGCAGAAGTATACCCATTAGTACACCTACATTTCGCCAGTTATGTTTAAGTCCCATGTAATAGGAGGCGAGCCTATTACCATCAACCGGGCACAAATCCTGACGCCGAAACTGCTACTGACAAATTCCTGATGAAAAAACCACAGTAACACTGCCTGACCTGGGAATTAAACCCAAGACCTCATGTCGAGGCAGTCAGTCAAAAAATTTTTGATTTTTGACCATCAATACCTTCGTAATCAAGTCAGATTTGGTTCAGAAACAAATAAATATCGCAATAAATACAAGGACAAGCTGGACAAGTAACTTTCGGCTTCTTTATGCGTCTTTACACCAGATATATTGTTTTACTTCGACTTCAAAGTTAACCTTTAGACTTCACGCCCTATTTATTCGTGATAGGTTACCTAAGGTGTCCCTTGACATTTTCTACAAATATTTGACGGGGATTTTGTACAATGGCATTCTTTTGTATTGTCGTAAATGCAGGAGTTTGGTATGGAGACATTAATACACACTGTATACATATAAAGTCAGGTTTCCTCACGATGTTTTCCTTCACCGTTGTCAGTGATGTGATGATGTCCAACATAAACTTAGAAGGAACATAATAACACCTTGAGCGAGCGTGGTGTTCAATGCTCGTGTCTCCTCTGTATGAGAAGAGGCTTTTTCCCTGCAGTGGGACACAATAGTAGACTGGTCTAAACTTCTGTACGCTGTACCATTTCTAAATCTTAACCCAATCAAACTATAAACATTAAAACTAACACAGTAATATATCTATTACCGTTGTAGAAGAACACCGCCATTGCCACATATCTTTGATAGTATTTCACTGAATATTAAACGGCTGAGAGAAATCTAACATATAGTACCGGTTTCTGTTATAAATATACCGGTTTAGAGACGCGATGTCTCAGCACTATTGTTGGTTAGGGCTGGCTCATGCTGTGGGTTACTGGGACAGCTGATATGTGCTGTCAAAATTTGTCTTGGTGAGTTTTGCTGGTGAGCATGAGGTCTTGGGTTCGATTCCCAGGTCGGGCAAAGTGTTATTGGGATTTTCCATTAGGGATTTTTTTAGTAGCAGCTTCGGAGTCTGGATTTGTGCCCGGTTGATGGCAATAGGCTCGTCACCTATTACATGGGACTTAAACATAACTGGCGAAATGTGGGTGTACATACTAATGGGTACACCACTGCCTAACTCTTCGAGGATTACGGCGGGCGTGTCGTTTATGTATGTATTTTTGTGAGGATTAAGGTAAGCTGTCACCCCACCAGGGGAAATCAGGGGGTGATTCTACTAACTTTAAGAAATGATCTCAATGAAATCTCAGTCTCCCTCAATCTGCCTCTATATATCTGCCTAGTCTTTTCCCAACTATGTTAGGGTCGGCTTCCAGTCTAACCGGATGCAGAACAGTTCTAAATGCCAATGCACAAAGGGATGTTTACAACTGGGAGAAGCTCAGATCAGCCGTAGCTTCATTGCCTCGGCGCATTTCTAGTGGCCTCCACTGTTGATTTTGGCTTTCAGGAGTTGCAGTGGGAGGGAACAGTGTGGCAGGCTTGTAAACCACTGTTAGGGGATTACACATGGCTATGCGAAACGCCGCGGAGGGCGGCGGCGGTAAGGTGAGAGCACCGCTCGATCGCGCGGTCGGGCGGTGTACGTGTGTTAGGCATCAACGGATTTCTTAGAGGCCAATGCGACATGAGATCCGATTCAACGCCAACCGCGGCGGTACGCGGTGCCGTGTGTTAATCGCCTAATAGATACATAAGTGATTAATCATTAATAGTTATTGAGCAGAAAACAATGGATTTGAAAAGATTCACTTATGTTTTTTTTTTCTCTTTCTTTTATTATAGATCAATGTTTTGTAAATAAACATAAATATTTAACTGAAGGCCTAGCATGAACGCGTCGGCGTTAAAATATTCGCTTTAAGTAGGAAACACGGCTATCGTTTATGAATATTTAAACGACACAGTCATAAAAGCTGCCTCGTTGGTCTAGTGGTCGCAAAGCGCGACTGCTGACTGCTGAGCATGAGGTTCTTGGGTTCGATTCACAAGTCGGGCAAAGTGTTATTGGGATTTTCAGCAGCCGCGGAGTCTGGATTTGTGCCATGGGTACACCTCTGCCTTACCCTTCAGGGATTACAGGCGTCATGTTACGTGTTGTATTATCTATACTAATATTATAAAGCTGCAGAGTTTGTTTGTTTGTTTGTTTGTTTGTTTGTTTGTTTGAACGCGCTAATCTCTGGAACTACTGGTCCGATTTGAAAAATTCTTTCAGTGTTAGATAGATTAGTTATCGAGGAAGGCTATAGGCTATATACCATCACGCTACGACCTATGGGAGCGGAGCAGTAACCAAAGACGCGGGTGTAACCGCGGCGGACAGCTAGTTTAGTTATATTGATAATGTATAGCCTAGATAGCCTTCCTCGATAAATGGACTACCCAACACTGAAAGAATCATTCAAATCGGACCAGTAGTTCCAGAGATTAGCGCGTTCAAACAAACAAACAAACACTGTAGCTTTATAATATTATAAAATAGTATAGATAACCAAAGAAACCGCGGTCCGAAAACAGAAATTAGTATTAATTAGTTTAAATAATAATTAATTTAGTTATATTGATAATGAACTGTTAAGGTAAGCACGTTTAATTGCTTCACAATAGAAAATGTCGCCAGACAGTCTACTGGTCACTGTTAGATATTGAAATAGTTTCTACTAGTCAGTTTCTGGGTCAAGGTAATACTCGAATTATGCTTTAATTAACCGCTGATCGTCATCATTACGGTGGAAGGGATATATACAACCTGAATTTTAATCCGTTGCAAATCTTTCAGGGGGTGAATGTACTCATGAATATGAACAACTTTTATTAAGGGACATAGTACGAAATGTGAAAAAAAAAAACAGCTGATCCATACAATAATGTACTACATTACGATCAAATTGTATGGATCAGCTGTTTTTTTTTTTCACATTTCGTACTATGTCCCTTAATAAAAGTTGTTCATATTCATGAGTACATTCACCCCCTTAAAGATTTACAACGGATTAAAATTCACGGTGTATACACTATGTAACAAAAACCCTGTCAGATCAGTGTTGCCGTTGATCAGTTTTTATGTTTTATTTTAATTTAATTACTTCTTCTTTCTTCTTTTTTTTTTCACTGGGGAAAAATAATAATCTCAAATCCATTAAATGGTTACGTATATGTGTACGCAGTACGATGCCGAATAATACCCTTAAGGATCGGACAGAGTTTTTGTTACATGCTGTATATAACTCACTAGCTGTAGCCTGCAACTTCATCCGCGTTTTCGGGTCCCCGTTTCATCCCCTTAGGGGGTGAATTTTGTTAGGTTTTACTTTGGGTCACTCAATAAATATGCGAGTCTGCTGCTTATACTTATACGCGTTCTAGGCCAGTTATCACCTAAGAATACATATGGAGAAGCAATAAAGATATTGAGTTTCGAAATTTTTCCCCTCCCCTAATCCAGTACGAATTTCTTGAAATGGCAACCCTAAATAACAGTTGTCAAAACTGGTAGTTGATGTGACAAGTATAGTTCACACTTCACAGTTATTACATCGTTGAGAATTATGCAAAGAGAAACTTGGCGTGCAAGTAACCGTTGCACAATGATGATGAGAAAAACACTGGTTTAGGAACTGGTATGATTGAGAGGCTAGTGTAGACACTTGCGTATTGCGGATTTTTAACCGACTTCAAAAAAAGGAGGAGGTTATCAATTCGACTGTATTTTTTTTTTATGTTTGTTAGCTCCTAACTTGCGACTGGGTGAAACGATTTTCATGTTTTTTTTTATTTGAAAGCTGGTGCTTCCCGTGTGGTCCCATTGTCACCATTTCAATATGTGATGATGAACTTCGGAGATATTGTATGGAACTCCTCACAGAATCACAGCAGCAATATCGTAACAAGTGAAATTGCTTTGTTTATACGTGTAGTCGATGACTGACTGACTGAAGGAAAAGGGTACATCCTACCACTTTCCAAAATTAAATATATCGTGTAAGGTATTGTTTGAAAGGGCTTTTTGTAAGGATTTCAAACATTAATACACAAGCACTAAAAAGTGAAAAATAAAAAGCTTTTTCACAAAAAAAGATAACCGCCTTCATAAACTACAAAATAAAAATAACTTTAGTTTTGGAAGTACCTTAGGTACCTACATAAAAAACAAAACCAAAGCCGCCGACTTCCAAAACTAAAGTTATTTTTATTTTGTAGTTTATGAAGGCGGTTATCTTTTTTTGTGAAAAAGCTTTTTATGTTCGAAAGAGTTACCGCGGCCCTGGAACACAAACTTCATTAGGAGGAACACGTCCCATACGTGTTTCTCCTAATGAAGTTTTTTAGTCAGTAAGAGTCTGACAATCTCACAATCCCTTTAAATCAAGAAGTCATTTGATGATATCCCATCCTTCAAAAAAAAAGTGTAGCTGCTACACTCGCTACGCTACATGGACGGAGATGATATAAATACTTGATGATAATAAATAACTAGTCACTAAACTCGTATAAATCTCTCGAAAAATCTAGTCTAGGTATTTTTATACGGAAGACCACCTAGAAACAGTGATTTTATGTAAAAAGTAAGGTGTGCTAAATGTTTTCACAAATCTTTACTAATATTATTATAAAGCCAAAGAGTGTGTTTGTTTGAACGCAATTACTAGTCATCTCTGGAATTACTAGTCTGATTCTGAAGATTCTTACGCTTATAGGAAGCTTCTGTGCGAGCTATAGAGTATATCTATACTAATATTATAAAGCTGCAGTGTTTGTTTGTTTGTTTGAACGCGCTAATCTCTGGAACTACTGGTCCGATTTGAAAAATTCTTTCAGTGTTAGATAGATTAGTTATCGAGGAAGGCTATAGGCTATATACCATCACGCTACGACCTACGGGAGCGGAGCAGTAACCAAAGACGCGGGTGTAACCGCGGCGGAAAGCTAGTTTTATTATAAAAACGGCGATTCGTAAGAAAATTCGTGAATTAGTGTAAAAAAAAAAATTATTGTATTTGTAATTAGTGTAAAAACTAATTACTTTGAATAATATACGCGCGAATTACATATTTCATTTAGAGATGGCACTATTTTGGCTACTCAACACTAAGTGGTTGTTAGCACAAACGCTTACTAACTGCTCGCTCAATTTAGTACTCTCGGCTCAATGCTGACAATTGAAAATCCAGTGCGCGACTTATGTAAATAAAAATGCTTCAGTTACGATGTAACCGTTACACAATTGTAACGTAAGTCACGGGTTTTTGTAAGCTTTGTTATCGAGTTAATCTGGTTTGTAATCCAGTTTAGAATGTGAGTTAAGTAATTAGAGACAAAAGAAGTGTTTTTTTGGGTTTTTTAAAATTAGATTCATAAGATAAGGCAATAGGTTAGTCATGTTACGCTTATGATTCACGTATTGTGTTATTAATTAAGGGGAAGTGGGGATGAGGTGCGCTGTTATCACACCTTATGCTAGGAATTGACAGATTTTTTCTTGTTTCGTGGGAAAATCGGGGAATGCGGAGGGGTGTGTCGGACCGACTAAAACCCCACGGTGTTCCTCCAACTACCTTTGAACGGGGCACGGGGGCGCTCTGAGTATTCTTCCACACTTTACGCGTACGAAGTCGCGGGCAAAAGCTAGTCATATTATAATAAGGAGGCTTTTTCCTGATGAGCATAAAATTATGACGCATTAACATAATCTTACATCATAAAGTCCACACATATAAAATAATACGCCATAAAACGTCACGAACGCGATCAATTACTTTAATTTATTCTGAACGCATCCGTAGGACGACGGTGTTGCTAGTTATAGAAGCTAAATTACCCCACGTGCGCTATTATAATTATTAATGTTTTATGTGTTTTGCATCTTTGACAGGTAGATAAACGTTTTATAAGTATTATTATGTTCGTTTATTATTCTGAATATATTTTTGACATCTAAAATATTCTATCTAAATAAAAATGAATCGCTGTTGCTAAGCGCAATATCCGAAACCTGCTTGACGGATTTTTCTGATTCTTTTTTTGTTTTGTTCGTTATTTCCCGAACTAGGTGCATAAGTAAAAAATGTTTGGAACATTCACCGGAAAAGTCGGCTGCACCCGTGAGAAGCCGGGATGGTTCGCTTGTCTATACTAATATCATAAAGAAGTAAAGTTTGTGAGATTGTAGAGGGGTAATCTCTGGATCTACTGAACCGATTTTGAAAATTCTTCACAACCTCATGCATGAGACGCGGGCTCCTTAACCACTGGGCCATCACGACACGAAAGCTAGTAAGTTAGCGGTTTTGAGCTGCCCTTAACTTTTAACTTGGATAAGTCATTGACCTTTTGGCAGGCAACTTAAAAAGTTTTTTTTTTTCCAAAAGTCGAGGTCATGAACCCACATTTCAATTCTTAGGCCAAGCGAAAGTTTGTAACTGGTTTTCCGTATAATAAGTACTTGCCATTTTTGATTTGTTGATTGTATTACAAAGGGTAAGTGCTGATTGTTTAAATATTATGTTGTAAGGTTCAAAATTGTCTGTCTTTTTAAGAAGAAAACCGGTAATAAACTTGTATGTTGATTGTCATAGAAAAGAGTTATGCTTTGTAATTTTGCAGCTATTTCTTTTGGGTTTGTAATACTTTAATTTTTCTGTCAGAAACCGTTTTTTTTAGTAGGTATTAATGCCATAATTTGTCATGACCAATACAATCATCACATTTTTGCAACGAAATCATGCTATGATTCATCCTACTTCCTTCTACTATTATAAACGCGAAATTTTGACGATGGTTTTTTGAAAGGATGGATGGATAAATATATGAGACTGAACAAAATCAACTGTTTGGCACACAATATTGATATATCCTAAAACAATGGATTCTGAAGTTTACGCAGACGAGATATGGGACAGAAGCTAGACTTTAAGAATATGGCCCCAGTTTTGCATTTCTAATGACTCATAAATATAGTGCTATGTATATGATTGTTGAAAGCTGCTTTGTCTGTAAAAATTAGTTGAGATTTTAACTGACTTAACACAAATCTAAACAATTTATTGAGGCGCCCGCACTGTCCCACTGCTGGACAAAAGCCTCAAGTCCTTCCAGGTTTCTCTGACTTTATACCTACTAGCCTCTGCTTGTATCCAGTTTATGGCATTACATGGTATTTAAACATAACTGGCGAACTGTGGGTGTATTTATGGATACACCTCTGCCTACCCTTCGGGAATTACAGGCGTGATGTTATGTTATGTAGCTTCTGCCATCAATTTCGTCTGCGTCAAAAATGATAAATTACCTCACAGGAACCATATTTTTTTCCGGAATCAAAATCCACGTACTATTCCAGACTATAATCTATCTCTATGCCAAATTTCATCCAGATCCGTCCAGCAGTTCTGGCGTGATTAACTAACAAGTCATCCATCCATCCAAACTTTCCCATTTAAGTAAGATTTACGTCCATAAAAAAAACAATATCGTCCATGATCTTGCTACCCTGCCGGCCTGCACTCGTAGTTGAACGCATGGCACGTATTACCAACACGCATGCGCGTGGAGGCGTGACGTGTGTAAACTTCCGCGTATTATAGCGTGCGCTGCATTGAATCGCGTGGTTCACATAGACTAGTACTGTCACTTTGTGGACTCTTTGGTTTGGTGTAATTTGCCGCTGTTTCTTGCCTATCATCATTATCTGCCTTTTCCCAATCATGTTGGTGTCAGCAGGGGCGCCGAGTTTTTAAAATTCCCGTGGGTGCTCCAGCTTTTTTAATGAAATACCTAGCTACTTATATACATTTTTGTTATTTAATAGACACAAGAAAATACAAGATATTTAGAAAAGATAATTTATTGTATTACACAGCAGTTTGACATGTGCACCTGTTAATAAATATCTTATTTATCTTAAAAGATGAGAAAGAGAATTATTTCAGACATTCATAATCGTGGGTGCTCGGCACCCACTAATTTACCTCTCGTGGGTGCTGGAGCACCCGAGCACCAACGGAGTCGGCGCCCCTGGGTGTCGGCTTCCAGTCTAACCGGATGCAGCTGAATACCAGTATTTTACATGGAGCAACTGCCTATCTGACCTCCACAACCCAGTAACTGAGTAATACGATACCCCTAAAAGGATTACAGGCGTGATGTTAAGTATGCTAACTCGATCTGTTATTTGTCAACTTCACTGCGATTTCTGCTTACCCCCCTTTGTAACAGCAATAAAAACACAAAACACATTATGACGCGCGACGCGTGTCAACTTCCGCGCATTGTCGCTTGCATGGGAAACGCATTTTTCTCATATGGCAACACTTTTGTGTTACGTAACCTTGTTTTGGATCTTATTGTAACTGTCTAAGGTCGAAAATTGATTGAAATGTTGTATGTTTATGTTTTCTTGTAGGTTTTTTATTGTTAAGTGACTAAAGTTGAGTTTACAGGCTGCAAATTGGATTGGTACTTGTTGATTGACGATCACAGTTGGTTGTAGTTCTTATTAGGTGAGATTAAGGTTCATTTTTGACTAACAACTTTAGTGAGTTGGGTTTGACTGTGTTTTTTGTCAGTGTTTAATGCAAATACTATTTATGATCAAGTTTTTTATGAATTTTGATATTTCCATCGTTCATTGACTCTTGTTGATTGATTTGAGATGACTGGTATATGATATTGAAATTGTAACTTGATATTTTGGCAATAGACTTCGTCAATTCGAAGTAAGTATATTAATGAGTTGATTTGAGGGTTCCGTAATCAAAGCGTGCCAATGCCCTATAACACTAAGGCTCCGCAATCTGTCCATCCATCTGTCACAGGACTGTATCTTTTAAATCGTCTTCTTCTTAGCGTATCGATGACAAATACATACATATAAATATACAGGGTCATTGAAAATTTACCCGAAACCTGAAAAGCGGTCATTGTACTCATCATTATGAACAACTTTTTCTATGGGACCAACCCTGAAATCAGCTGTTCCCTACAAAAATGCTTCATAACAAGATCGTAATGTATGGATCAGCTGTTTTTTTTTTCATGATTTCAAGGTTGGTCCCATAGTAACAGTTGTTCATAATGATGAGTACAATGAACCCTTTTAAGGTTTCGGTTATATTTTCAATTACCCTGTATAAATTTTGTTAATTTTTTTTTTGTCCCAGTATTCAGCTACCTTAACACCATCCGCTGACGCAGTCATTAGGTCCTCACGTGTGCAGGTGACTGGGCATGCGCCGCAACATAATAGGTAGGTCATGGTTTGCGGAGAGACGCACATAGGCACTGAAGATCGGTAGCAGACACTCACAGACTGTGTATTACTAACATACATAACATAACATCACGCCTGTAATCCCCGAAGGGTTAGGCAGAGGTGTACCCAATAGTACACTCACATTTCGCCAGTTATGTTTAAGTCCCATGTAATAGGGGGCGAGCCTATTGCCATCAACCGGGCACAAATCCAGACTACGTGGCTGCTACTGAGAAATTCCTGATGGAAAAACCCAATAACACTTTGCCCGACCTGGGAATTGAACCCAAAACCTCATGCTCAGCAGTCGCGCTTTGCGACCACTAGACCAACGAGGCACTATCGCTTCAAAAATAACAAACTATAAATAAAATAACGTTAAAAATTGAAGAGATTGAGAGAAGGCTTGAGCCCCTTTGGCCCCCCTCCCCTGGATCTCCTACTGTCTTACCCTCTAGACTCTAGACCTCATTTTCAACAAAGTTGATTCTTTGACAGGTTATTTCATTTCACAGACTGTTCACCTCAAAAGCGTAAACGTCCATGAAAACTAATATCTAATTTCCATCCATAATAATCTACAATCGATTGCTGCCCACTTTTTCCGCCATATCTATGCACAAAAACATTAAACTAAATACAGTTTAATGGTGTTTTTGCTATCATTTGTTATGCTCTACTGAGCTGGTGTTAGGAGGTGTACTCACCTTCCGTATATAAGTTGACTGACTGGTAATTAATGACCGATACTAAAACAAATAATACGTTCTTCTTTCTTTATCGTGAGGGCAGTAAGGTCGTCGCGAGACGACATCCGGCCACCGTAGGCGCGGGCTTGCGGACGGAGAGTGACGGGTAGCTCGCCGTCCGATCAAGGACCAGGCCCGGGTCGACGGCGCGTTTTGTTCCACGCGCGCCTCAAAGAGCTATCAGCACAGGGACGGGGCCCCAACAGAGCCAAACGCCTGCCGGGGTCGCGGGACGTCGTAACAGGATACCGTGGCCCCGGAACCCAAAGGGCAACAGAAGGAACATGGTGGTTTTTTAGTCAGTAAAAGTCTGACAGTCCCTTCCGCCCCACCCAAGGCGGAAGGACTCATTTGATGAAAAAAAAAGGGCAGTAAGGTCTTACGACCCCACACACCCTAGTGTCAGAGTAATACGTTTTCATCATCGTTGTCATAATACGTTTAGGCAAACGTAGTGTGGGACGCCCTGCTGCACGGTGGACCGATGATTTGAAGAAGGTGGCGGGCAACGCATGACTGCGGGCTGCCCAAGACCGGGATGTTTGGCGCTCTTTGGGGGAGGCCTACGTTCAGCAGTAGACGGCCATAGGCTGATATGATGAGGATGAAACACATAATTGAGGAGCTCATGGCTAAGCAATAACAACAGCACGAGTCGATCTATTAAATTCTTTACACACCGAGACTCTTCCGTGCCTCGAAAAGCACGTTAAGCCGTTGGTCCCGGCTGTCATACGTGGATCTTTGACAGTTATTACGGGTCGTCAGAAGCCCAAAAGTCTGACAATCAGTCTTGCCGAGGGGTATCGTTTTACCTATACCTTCTGGGTTGTAGAGGTCGGATAGGCAGTCGCTCCATGTAAATTAGGCTCGCCCCCTATTACATAGCACTTAAACATAACGCGAAATGTGGGTATTCTAATGGGTACACCTCTGCCTAACCCTTCGGGGATTACAGGCATGATATTATGTTATGTAAAGTCGCATCAGTACTTGGCCGTGTCCGGTTGTGAACCTACAACCTCATTGAAGAGAAGCGGGCGCCATAACCACGACATTTAAGAACAATTGAAACACCTAAATAATAAAACCTTTTTTCTCCGCCACCAAACAATGTGTACTTAACCTAACAATAGACTAACAGTAAACTTTTTTTACGCGTAAAGCAATGATATGTATCCGTCACGCAGCCTCTGGTTAATTGAGGTTGTTTTTATGCGTTTAATTGTCTATGCTCATTGATTTGTTTGGTAATTAGTCGTTATTTAGCTTGGTAATTAGTGTGAAGTGTGTTTGTGTTGTCGGAGAGCCCGATGTGGCCAGAATTACGTCATTTTAAGAATGTTTACGCCGTACGGCATTTCATATAAACTTTCAAGTCCTTTTTTTTCGTAATGAATGAACCGATTTTAATGAAACTCCCTACACGTAGGTAGGATACATAGGTCTAAAATGGTATTAGAGAAAATTTACGAAAAATTGTGTTTCGGCTAAATTCTACCCATTTTAAGTTTTCCATAGAAACAGAGATTTCTAATTGTAACTTTTTTAAATAAGACATTTCGAAAACAAAACTTTTAAGACCTAATTATGTATCCTGCTTATGCATAGGAAGTTTCATTAAAATCGGTTCACCTATAATATTATACTTACATGTATAAAATGCTTTGTCCCGTATGACAGACTGAGGGTCAACGTACAGCCTAAACCGCTGATCGTAGAGTCCTGAAACTTGAAGGATGTGTTTTTTGTATTACGTAGGCATCCGACCAGAAAGGATTTTCCTAAATTTTACCCCTTAGGGGGTGAAAAAGGGGGAACAGTTTAACGTAAGAAAACAATTAAAAATACCTATTAGAGCCATTTTCGACTTTTAAGCAGACGAAGTAACGGGCCAAAGCTAGTTCATTTATAAAATTGAATCTACTTTCATATTTTTCCACGACTTGCGTACGCGCATTTGCGTAGGTACAGTGTTTATTAATTCTTCTATGTTATAGTTTGTGACAATACCTTTCTATTCATTGTAATGATTGTAATATCGTTTGTACTATGTTGTGACTATTATCAATTGTATTACACTGTGTATAAGTTTGGTAGGTAAGCAGATCCGTCTATATTACAAATATTGATTTTGTAATTATAATCCAGGGGTTTCCAATCTTTTTATGCTTTTTTTTTTAGGTGGTAAAAATCATCAAATGACAGACTGTCAGACTTTTACTGACTAAAAAACCACCCTGTTCCTTCTGTTGCCCTTTACGTTCCGGGGCCACGGTATCCTGTTAAGACGTCCCGCAACCCCGGATCTTTTTATGCTGCGATTCCCTTTACAAGTGCGATCTATTTTTATATAAAAATTGATAATATAAGTAAGATATTTTAATTACAAAACCAATTGTTTATGCTTGCCTGCAAAAAATCGTACATGAAAAAAAAACCGATTAAAAATAGCTATGAAAACTTTTCGATAGGCAAATTATCATAGGCATGTTTGTTAAAAAATTATATTTGATAAAAAATATGTCTCATCAAGTTATCAGGTGGGTGAACATTAGGGCTGCCATCCGTCCGGGGTCCTAGTTTAAAGGGCGTCTAGGGGACGTCCGGAATGTTGGAGGGTTGTCAAAAAGAGTCCCATGAAACCCGGACACTTTTAATGTCATTGTAAAATTTTTGTTGTAAACTTTTTTTTTCTGGACTGTTCGGTAAAAAATCTCAATTTCACCCAAATCTCCGGAGTTTTGAAGTTTTTGTCCGATGATAGCAGCCCTAGTGGAAGGTCAATCTTTCATGCACGTCTCCTCTACTATTAGTTTTATTTGTTGGCGTTCAAGACTGATTAAGATATTGTTTTGTTTATTTTTCTAACAAAAACATGACCTTATACTATGGAAGTTTCGGTTTCGGCTGAAACTGAGACTGTAGCCGGAATTCGGTTTCGGATGAAACTGCGATCCTAGCCTAAATTCTTTTTTAGCCGAAACAGAGACCGTAGTAGCCGAAATTCTGTTTAGGCCGAAACAAAGACCGTAGCCGAAATTCAGTTTCGAACGAAAATGAGACTGTTGCCGAAATTCGGTATCGACCGAAACTGAGACTGTTGCAGAAATTCGGTATCGGCCAATGTGTAAAAAGTAGTTCCGGTCGGACACTACTCATAGTCATTTATCACACATACACAATTTAAATGCCATCTCAAAATGTGAAACGGCTAACAATCATACCATCTCGTGTCTAATCGTAACAATCAAACTAGACTTTCTTTTTATAACACCACAGTACATCTATCATTATTTTTGCCACACGACGCTACTACCAAGAACAAAAGGTCAAGTGTCAGCCGCTGAGGCATGTAATTCGATGGGTGTGCGAGCAATGTCAGCTAATTATATAAATGAGAAAGTTTTTCGACTGTTTACTCTTCTTTTCGAGGCGATGATTTTAAATAATCCCTTCTTTTTCTGCCTAGTTGGTCTAGTTAACTCTAGTTGTCGCACAGCGCAACTGCTGGGTCGATTCCCAGATCGAGCAAAGTGTTATTGGGTTTTTCCAGCAGGAATTTCTCAGTAGCAGCCTCGCTGGATTTGTGCCCAGTTGATGGTAACAGGCTCGCCCCCTATTACATGTTACCTAAACATAACTAAGTAGCGAAATGTGGGTGTACTAATACGTACACCTCTGCCTTACCCTTCAGGGATTACAGGCGTGATGATTATATTTTATTTTATTATTATTTTTCTATAATTTTTGGGCTCTGTAGGTGCCTAGGTGGCCACGTTTATCGCGGCATCAGTCGCGTTGCGTCCTCTGAAGTGCAGATGTAGGGACACTTTGGGCACTGCAGTAAGGCCGTGTTCACGCAGACGCGGGGAGTCGGGCGTCGCGTCGTGCGGGACGGCCCGCTCTAAATTCAAATATATGGCGTTGTATGAGAGCGTTCACGGAGAAGCGATTTTAGATGTACTAATTTTCCCGCCGCGAGACGCCACGCCGCACGCGACGCCCGACGCCCCGCGTCTCCGTGAATGCGCACTTAAGAGGGCCATCGTCTGATCAGGAGCACCGCACGCGCACTGGGTGTCGGTGGAATCTATAATTCCACATTATGCTAGGTTAGGTATGTTTTGCAGCGATCTACTTTATGTATTAGAGGGGAGAGGGGTGTTATACAGGGTGTACCAGATAAGGACGTCCAAACTGAGAGTCCGTGGAAGTTTTTGAAATACTTTAAGGTAATTTGGGCTATTATTGTGATTTTTCTAAGAGCTGTCAGCACAGGGACGGGGCCCCCAACGGGGCCAAACGCCTGCCGGGGTTGCGGGACGTCTTAACAGGATACCGTGGCCCCGGAACGTAAAGGGCAACAGAAGGAACAGGGTGGTTTTTTAGTCAGTAAAAGTCTGACAGTCCCTTCCGCCCCACCCAGGACGGAAGGACTCCTTTGATGATTTTTACCAACTCAAAAAAAAAAAAAAGGGCCGAAAATTTGCAACGAATTTTGCAAAACAACATTTTTCCCTTTGAACTAAGTTTTGGTAATTTCGGGTGAAGATTAGATTATCAATAAAAATATATCCAAAAAACTCGACACAAAAAGAGAAAATCAACAAAATCTAATGCAAGGAAGAATGTCCCAAAACATCATTAAAAATCGTTTAACTCCTAAACCGCAAAAAATGGTAGAACATACATGGGGGTGGTTTGGATAACCCAAGAAGAGAGGCTTCCAAAATTTTCGTTTGGACGTCCTTATCTGGGACACCCTGTATGTTTGACGTGTCGGGGTGTGTCTCTTTGTGTCATTGTAGCTCCTAAACAAATATACTGATTTTGATGCGTTCTTTTTTTTTGAAAGCTGACGTTTAGGCGTTTGATGATCATCATTCACTCGCTTTCAGTTACGTAGTCTTTGCTTACTGCTCCACTGCCGTGGGTCTTAGCGTAAGGTTAGGTTACACACTAGCAATAAATGCCAAATAACTTTTTCAAATCGGTCCAATAGTTCTTGAGTTTAGTGCGATCAAACAAACAGACTTTTCATCTTTATAATTTAAGTAAAGATGATGGTTTTAGTGACAATGACGTCACTGATGGGTAATGTCAATGACCCGTGACAGCTCGTAGACACATCACGGAGCATTGTTGACCATTCTTCTATTGTGATGTATGAGTATGGTTAGGTGATGCAAGCCAGTAATTGGCTAAAGAATGTTAATCACTTTCTGAGTACACCAACTTCCATAAGGGTGCGGTTCCATTTGAGGTTAGTTACGTTGCTAAAGATTTGCCTGATTTACTCCAATGACAGAGATATGGAGACGATAGGCGTGCATTGTGGAGGCACATGACACCCACTTCATCACCCCGGAAGACATCTAACCCTGGATGTGAACTGCAGTGACCAATCTGGAATTCTCTTAACCGATTGCGGACCCAAGATTAGCCAAATGATCCTTCACCTTCTATCCTTCACCCATCCCAAACGCAGTGCCAGTGTGGAGCACCATCACAGGACATGCGTCACCTCGTCAATTGCCCGTCGTGCACTACCACCTGCACAATCCAAGATCTTAACAAGGCCAATGATAGAGCCAAAATACAAAAACAGGACAAAATTAAGGACATTTGATACGAATTAATCGACACGAAAAGAAGAAGAAGACCAAAGGGATTGCTTTATTTTCAAAGCTAAAAATAATGAAGCAATCCTATTGGTGTAAATCAGACACAGACAACAACGTACTTTAGCTTAGATCTTACGACCTCCGGCTACCATGAAATGGGGCCTGCGGGAGACAGATTTGTAGTCAGCC
Organism: Hoplodrina blanda; assembly: GCA_949316365.1. Taxonomy (NCBI): domain Eukaryota; kingdom Metazoa; phylum Arthropoda; class Insecta; order Lepidoptera; family Noctuidae; genus Hoplodrina; species Hoplodrina blanda. Next base: position 6,618,197 of record OX438574.1, on the reverse strand, counting down.
AGCCCGTACAGAGACAGCCCCAAGAGTAAGGCACAAGTGGTGATCATCTCTGCACGCCTTTCTGGAGTCAGTGCGGCCGGCGGGTGATGGGATCCGCCACACCTGCCGGGGTGCGAAAGAATGCTCAGAGCGACCCCCGTACCCCGGCCAAAAGTAAATGGAGGAACACCGTGGGGTTTTCGTCGGTAGGAGTCCGGCAAACCGCTTTTCCGCTCAAATGTGTTTCACATACATACATACATAAACTCACGCCTTTTTCCCATGGGTGTAGGCAGAAACCACAGAACGCCACCTGCTACGATCTTTACATATTCCTTTCGCCTCATCTACGTTCATACATCTCGTCATACAAGCACGCCGGTTACGAGTACTCCGCACCTGACCTTTCTGAAGAACCTCACCAATAAGGTCAGTGTAGGTCTTCCTAGGGCGACCCCTCCCTGCGTTGCCTCATCTCTGCCATATAAATACCTTTTGTTAATCGTCTTTCACTCATCCTTTCAACATGACCAAACCATCTAAGCATACCCTTTTCTATCTTTGTCACTACATCCTCTTTTAATCCGCAACGGTCGCGTATAACCTCATGTGTGTGGCAAGCCTTACAAATGTCATCAGTGATTCAGAGTTAATCTACTCGCGGATAATTAGTTACTGGTTGACATTGAAATACCACGTGCCGTGCAAATACGCGTATTGACAACATAATAATGTGGGTGTAGAAATATGTTTACTATGGTTTAAGAATTCATTATATAGAAAATAGAATGAAATAGATAGACTGCCCCGTTGGTCACGTTGTCGCAAGCGCGGCTGCTGTGCGTGAGGTCCTGGGTTCGAGTCCGGATCAGGCAAAAATGTTTATTGGGTTTTTCTTCCTTACGAGTTTTTCATTAGCAACCTGGTGTAAAGCCACACCACTGCGCTTTCACGTTCGTCTTGCGACTTTCATTTCATGCAGCTTATTGTCCACACCTGTGCGCCCACCGGTGACGGATCAGCGCGTGCGCTACGGGCATGCGCTGTTTTGAACTAGTTTTAGCGCATGCCTTATTGCATGCGCTTCATGCATGTCAGACGAAAAGGCGAGGTGAACGTGATAGCGCACTGGTGTCAACAATAGCTTATGGAAGTTGGTGGTGTAACATCCCCGTGCCTCAATCATCAATTAATCATAAAAACTCCAGCATTATACTGCTCTCTCTTAGCTGGTCGTTAAGCGAGAGTTAAAACAATGTTTGAACAGATCGGCTTGGTCATCGCCTCGCTGGTAGTTTCTCCGCGATGACTAGTAACATTCAGCGCAAACAATACGTTGTTACTTTCAGTGCTTTGTTGTTAGACACCAGCGTCGACAATATTGAAATGAGCTGGTTTGAGAAATGCATTTCTTGCACATAAATTAGAAAAGACTCCACAGTCCCCTTTCCTCTTCCAGTTACTGGGTTGTGGTGGTCAGATAGGCAGTCGCTCCATGTAAAACACTGGTATTCAGCTGCATCCGGTTAGACTGGAAGCCGACCCCAACATAGTTGGGAAAATGCTAGGCAGATGATGATGAAATTAAAAAGACTCTAGTCGAACTGCCTCGTTGGTATAGTAGTCGCAAAATACGACTGCTGAGCATGAGGTTCTGGGGTTCCCAGGTCGGTCAAAGTGTTATTGGGTTTTTCCATCAGGAATTTCTCAGTAGCAGCCTCGGAGTCTGGATTTGTACTCGGATGATGGCAATAAGCTCGCCCCCTATTACGTGGAACTCGAACATGACTGGCGAAATGTAGGTGTACTAATGGGTACACCTCTGCCTAACCCTTCGAGGATTACAGGCGTGATGTTATGTTATGTTAAATTAGAAAAGTGACACTGTGGTTATTTAGCAACTGCTTTTCTTTTCCCAAAGGATTCAAACTCAGTATCTCTACTTAAAATACTCGTATAACAAAGTCGCTTCCCGCCGTATACAGTACGCTTAGGGCCTGAGCACACCACGCGTTTTAAACGCGCAGTTGACGCGCGTTTTAGAAACTAACCTACAGAGCAGTTTGTTGACTGACTGACTCGCGCCTGTATAGCTACAAATGCGCGTCAACGGCGCGTTTAAAAAACGCGGTGTGCACAGGCCCTGATCTTTTAAACTACGCAACGGATTTTAATGCGTCACATCGATAATAACATTTAGAGCCTCTGAATGACATTTATAAAACGAAAGTCTGTATTCCAATAACCGATTTTTTTCTACAAGTTGTTACATAACACACTGGCGACCCGCCCCGCGTCGGACGGGTGCAATGTAGATACATTTAAAACCTTCCTCTTGAATCACTCTATCTATTGATGAAAACTGCATTAAAATCCGTCATACAGACGGCGGAAAGCGACTTTGTTTTAATACTATGTAGAGATGTTATCTACTATTATAAATGCGAAAGATTACAAACGGACACTACAATTTTATTTATTTGTATTGTGTTGATGTAAGTTGCAACATTGTCTTTTTCTGAACGGAATACTCTAGTTCGTTTGTATTTTTACAAACTTTTATTTAGCTTGCACTGTTCGTATGTAAGTATGTATGTAAGTAAGTTGTCCTTTCAAAATTTGCAAACCGTTTTTCGACCATTTGTTGTTATCCGATTGAGCTGAAATTTTGCATATACTTTTAATTCTGATGACAATACAATGTCCAAAACTCAACATTGTAATAAATTTAAATTAAAGCTTGTTTTTAAAAAATATTTTTTAATCTTTTACAAACAATTTAGTGTCAAGATTTGTATTATGCAAATGAGTACTAGAATACTAGATTAAATGAAATTAGGAACTGACACGGAATCTTTAATTTGTCTAGTCTTGTGAAATAAGTGGTTTATGAGGTTAGAACGTGAGAAATTTGTCTGCCCCTGTTCTGATTTGATTGGTTTAGTTTTAGTTACGAATAAATATAATAATTTCGACATGGCTTAGTGCAGGGGTCACCGTCACAGAATCAACAAGAATAATGTAACCAGGATTTTGTAAAAACCTAATTTAAAAGAGTGCCGTGGAGTTTTTTCCTCGTTCTTCTCCATAGAGGCCTACCTCCGTTTTGGAACGAGCAACTAGCTTCAACTTTTGGACTAACTGACAGACTCCTTGACTATTCAAAAGTGCCTGTAAATGGTCTAATTGAAATAAATGTTTTGACTTTGACTTTGACCGAATGGCGGACCGTGGTTTGCATCCGGACCGCCGACCCATTTTGCCAATATTAGTTGGTATTATCTTTTTTATTCTAGACTGAGTTGCCTTGTTGATGTATTGGTCGCAATCGCAAAGCGCGACTGCTGAGCAATTATAGGTCTTGGGTTCGATTCTCAGGTCGGGCAAAGTGTTATTGGGATTTTCCATCAGGAATTTCTCAGTAGCAGCCTCGGGAGTCTGGATTTGTGCCCGGTTGATCTGGCGTAATGTGGGTGTAATAATTGGTATAGGTACACCTCTGCCTAACCCTTCGGGGATTACAGTCGTGATGTTATGTTATGTTTATATAATAAAAGTGACAGTAGACATATTATAATATGTTAAGAGTAAGTTCACTTTTAGTTTCGAAATTAGCCAAATATTTAATGTAGGTGAAAATTGTATAAAGTTATTTACTTTAGCACAATTAGTAAATTCTTTGTATCTTTTTATTTAGATTCGTCATAGATAAGTAGGTGAACAAAATAGTTAATTTCGGTTCTCGCAACGAACAAGCTTTATTCTGTCAGTGTTGCTATATTGATGTTACGATTACCCCGTTTTTTTGTTACTTTTTTTTAACGACTGTACTAATTTTTTTTTAAGGATGGAAAATTGGAAAATCATCAAATGACTTTCCGCTCTGGGTGGGGCGTAAGGGAGTGTCAGACTTTTACTGAATAAAACCCATCTGTATTCCTTGTGTGCCCTTTGCGTTCCAGGACCACGGTAACTCTTTCGAACAAATTCTGCAACCCTGGTAGCCACTGAACGACTGTACTCTAAAGTTCTTTTACGATAAATCTACAATAATACCAGCTAATTAGAGTCCCATTGCAGGGTATAGAGCTCTCATACAGAGAAGGCATTGACCACCACGCTTGCTCAAGGCAGAGTAGCGATTTCTTCACGCTGTTTTCCTTCTTACATACATACATACATAAACTCACGCCTTTTCCCATGGGGGTAGGCAGAAACCACAGAACGCCACCTGCTACGATCCTTACATATTCCTTTCGCCTCATCTACGTTCATACATCTCGTCATACAAGCACGCCGGTTACGAGTTACGAGAACCTCACCAATAAGGTCAGTGTAGGTCTTCCTAGGGCGACCCCTCCCTGGCGTTACCACTCACCTCTGCCATATAAATACCTTTTGTTAATCGTCTTTCACTCATCCTCTCAACATGACCGAACCATCTAAGCATACCCTTATCTATCTTTGTCACTACATCCTCTTTTAATCCGCAACGGTCCCGTATAACCTCATTCCTCACTCTATCGTTCAAAGTTACACCACACACACTCCGCAAGGAACGCATTTCCACAGCATTAATCCTTCTTAAAAGTCTGAAATCGCCAATCTGCCTTGAGCAAGCGTAGTGATCAATGCTCGTGCCTTCTCTGTATGAGAAGAGGCCTTTGCCCTACAGAGGGGGGACATTAAAATAGGCTCGAATTGTACCAAGACGGATATCATAAACGACAATTACTTTAATATATCAATAAGAACACATTGTCTTCTGCAAATGGCGACCATGTTGATGACGTCATTGAACCCGTATGGTCAACACATGGGCGCGTTTCTATACTCTTGACTTGACTTTGTGTTATTTTTTGTTGATCTTCTATCTATTAACGCGTAGTATCGTCTTTGTTTTTTGTCATAGAGTATTATGTCATTTATGTGTGACTATAATAGATATTATCTATCTATACTTCTATACTAATATTATAAAGAGGTAACATTTGTTTGTAACTATGTATGTAGGGGGTAATCTCCGGATCTACTGAACCGATTTTGAAAATTCTTTCGGAAATTGGAAGCTGATCACTGAGCGCTATAGGCTATATTTTTAATTATCAAAAAATTACAAACAGTCCGGTATCTATTAGAAGCTGTTAAAACAATTATGATTTGCTTCTTTTGATAATTCTTTGTATAAAATACGAAATACGATAAAGGTCGATGTGCAATATTTAATTTTATCGCCGGGTACTGTACAATCTAAAGTCGAACTGTAGGTAGATTGCAATTTCTTGTTGAGTCGCCAAGAGGACGCTATTGCGAGTCTCCCCTCCACAATGTTATCCCGTAGTCGATTTTTACGACCCCCACCGGTTCAGGGATGACCTACTTTTTGTTTGCACCCTCTACGGCTGCGTTTTCACCGGGGTTGAAAAGCGAGGGTTGTTTGTGAAAATTACCAATGACATCGCTTCATTTTCATAACTTGAGCTAAGCTAGCGCTGTATTTAGCTTGCACTGTTTGTAAGTAAGTAAGTTGTCCATTCAAAATTTGCAAACCATTTTTCGACCATTTGTTGGTTTCTGATTGAGCTGAAATTTTGCATACACCTTTAGTTCTGATGACAATGCAATGTCCAATACTCAGTATTGTAATCATTTTAAATTAAAGCTTGTTTTTCCAAAATATTTTTTTTATTTTACTTTCACACATCCTTCGCTGTTCAGGGTATCCTAGAGCGAGATGCGAAGCCGGGACGGAGATCACTAGTTATTAAGTTAAGTCTGAAATCGCCGATCCGCCTTGAGCAAGCGCAGTGATCAATGCTCGTGCCTTCTCTGTATGAGAAGAAGCCTTTGCCGTGCAGTAAGACAATAATAGGCTGATGGTATAATTAACACTGCTGATAACAACGTAGGTAAATAAATCCAAGAATATCTACGGCTTTTTCTTTCACTGTTTATATTTTTCGCATGAAAGAAACTCGTATTTTCTTTAGCTTCCGCAGAGACTTAAAACCTTGTTTGTGTTTCCTGAATACGACTTACGATTGTTCTATTGAAGAATTTTAGTATACATATAACATAACACCACGCCTGTAATCCCCGAAGGGTTAGGCAGAGGTGTACTCAATTTCCCGCATTGTACGACAAATCGCACGATATTTCTCGCATCGCACTAACGGGTATTTGAGCCAAAAAACCGGTCAAAAGTGGTTTTTCTAAAATTCATAAAATGACACAAACAATGCATGTTTAAGTAAGAACAATAACCGGTTCACCGCTTCCCCGCCCCCAAACCCGCGTGCATTACTGCGTCTGGCCACATAATCAATCGGAACCTAGCCTTTGTGTGTAACGCGTGTCTTTGTTCTCGGCGCTTTCGATTATTTTACATCTTTCTCTGTGTTGATATGTCTTCGTATGGTGAATTACCAGAAAAAATCGTTTTAATATGGATGTTGAAGGTATGTACTTTGTATAAAAATATGTTACAGTTAATTTCTCGTCAAAGTTCCGCATTTAGACATATGTTGAAAATTTCCTTCTTAAAAACGTGATATTTTTAACAAAAGTTTAAATCAATAGTGTTTTTGTGTATGTGTCGGGCTTTGTCGCCTTAGATTTTAAATGTGGTAATAAAGTTTGAACCTTTGCCTATCTGAATCAAAAATAAAATCTCCCCCCGACCCACCCCAACTATTTTTTAAATTCTTTTAGTTAAATGCATAATTTAAAAAAAATATATTTTTTTCTTTTTTTTTATAGGTTCTCCGGAATACTATTGAAGATATTGATGATGATGAAGAGGATTCGAATGTTAACAGCGAATCGGAGGGCACTGATGCCGAATAAAATAAAATTAAAAAAAAATTACTTTTTAAAATTTTATTTTGTTTATTTTTCTTGTTTTTTATGTATTTTTATTAATAAATTCTAAATATTGATGAGATATTGTTTTTTATTATATTTTGAGATAATATAGGCTCCTAAATAATTTTGACCGGTTTTTTGGCTCAAATACCCGTTAGTGCATCGTCTAAATCAGGGTTTATCCTCAATGCGATTCTTAGAAAAGTCTTACATCTCTACGAATATTATAAAGTTGAAGCGTTTGCTTGTTTACATGCTTTAATCACAGGAAATACTAGTCCGATTTGAAAAAGTCTTTCTTTTTCTTTTTTTTATTAAAAAATACGTTGGGGCAACGTTTTCGCACTAAGAATTTCTCCTGTATCGTGGGTACACCTACACATACACAAACAGCCAGACCCGGAACAACTACTTGTTCCGTGCAGTAATCGAACCCGCAACACGCAGTAGTACAGTATCCAATCGCGTAGCCACTACGCCAACCGCGCCGTCTAAAAATCCTTTTGCGTTATTTTACCAGTTAATCAAGGAAAGTTAAAAGCTCTACAACGTTACGCATAGACCAATGGGAACGGAGCAGTGACCGAAGACGTCAACCTAGTTATGATATAATCTCCATATTACTATTGTTAGAACACTAGCCAAAACACCCACTCAAACGCAACCCACTTATTCAAACACGTCGCTATTTCCAAAGCAGAAACAAAACTAATTTAAAACTACTATACGTTTCCTTTAAAACGCTAAAACTAAACACAAAACGGGGGCACGGCAGTAATCAAAACAATCGCAAAGCGTCTGTAGTAACACACTCATAACATGCCAGTGTCAACTAGGACTGTGAACTATCGATATATCGAAATATCGATATTGGTGCCGATTCCCTTGTTCACAAACTAAACTAAAATAAATAAACTATTTCTAAAATTAGACTATTTCTATCTTTTCTGTCCAATGAAACAAGAAAAAGACTAATGTAAATAAGAGCTGTCAAATTTAGTCAATCTGACACATCCATATACAATTAGTTGACATCTCTTACTTAGTTCTTAAATGTCAACGTCCTTTTCTTTCGCTGTATGTTAGTAAGAGATGTCAATTCTCTAAAATAAATTTAGTCTAGTTTGTGAACAAACAAATAAAAAAAAAACAAATGAATAAATAAAAAAAAACAAATAAATAAACAATCAGCACCACTAAATACATACATAAATAAACTCACGCCTTTTTCCCATGGGGATAGGCAGAAACTACAGAACGCCGCGCCGCCTGCTACGATCCTTTACATACTCCTCTCGCCTCATCCACGTTCATACATCTCGTCATACCAGCACGCCGGTTACGAGTACTGCCCACCTGACTGTTGATGGCAATAGGCTCACCCCCTATTACTGGCGAAACGTATGTTTACTAATCACACCTCTCCTAACCGTTCTAGGATTACAGGCGTGATGTTATGTTATATAACCGAAATATTTATAAATTATCGATATATCGAAAGTACGATATTTACAACAGTACAGCCCTAGTATTCACACGGACAGAACGGCGGCGGCGCAGCAATTAAAAGTTAAAACCTGCTACGTTTCCGTTGAGGGGTAACCGGCACTGGACATTGTTGTTAATGAGACTATAGGGAGCTGTTTTTTAAGGGGTACTCTTTATAAAGACTTGAATAGTAACATAACATCAAACTTGTAATCCCCGAAAGGTTAAGCAGAGGTCTCCTACCTATATTCCTCACGCTCTAGGATGGTGCGGGTGACATTTGTCAAACTGTTGTTTTTGACTCTTGAACGTTACGGCGATTTACAATCATGATTAAATATTTTAACTGCACATTAATATCATAGTCGTAAAATACGGAATCAGTAATAAGTAAGTAAATAACTAGTAAATTAAATAATGTCACTGACCTAGTTAAGCGATTCTGACTCGATTCTCTGATTTCTCTTTGTACTTTTGTTGCATAAAGTTTAAATAAATAAATAAATTCCTGACATGTGTCACCCGCACCATCATAAAACGTATGGAGTATAATAGTACACTCACATTTTGCTAGTTAAGTCCCATGTAATAGAGGGCGAGCCTATTGCCATCAACCGGGCACAAATCCAGACTCCGAGGCTGCTACTGAGAAATTCCTGATGGAAATTCCAATAACACTTTGCCCGACCTGGGAATATAACCCAAGGTCTCAAGCTCAGCAGTCATGCTTTGCGACCACAGTGGCAGTCATAGTACATATTTTTAAACAAAACTCTTGTGTTTAACGTTGCCGTCGTTGTTTAAAGACTATAATATACATTTATGTATTCGTTACGCTCCTTTCCCTTTCTATGTGCTTTGAATTCAAAGCAGTGTTTATTGGCATGACGTCTTGTTATACATTTCACTTTATTTGACGTTTACATTTTCATGGCATCTACTGTAAGGGTCAGTTCACAGTTCACACCGAGACGCGACGCGACGTGACGATACTGGAAGAGTGATTTCGCGCTGCGCCGCGCATCTCCGCGAGGCGCATCGCAACTCGCAACGTCGCCGCTCTTGCACGTCGCGCGTACGGTTCACCGCTGCGTCGCGATGCGTCGCTTTACGCCGCGAGGCATCACGAGGCGTAGTGCTGCGTGGTGTAAAGTATTCTAAATTCTCACAATTAAATGTGTATCTTTTCGTGAAGAAAATAGAGTTATATTTTGAGTCGCTCTTTTAAAATGTGCGCGTCGCGTCGCGTCGCGTCTCGGTGTGAGCTGACCCTAATATGTTATACTAGTTTCTGCCCTCAACTTCGTACGAGTGGAAAGTCTATCTAATTTTGTTTCTTCTTGTAACTTCTTTGAACCCCCCTTTCATTCTCTTAGGGGTAGAATTTTCCAAATTTCACCCCCTGACGGGGCATCTACCTATACTTATATTATAAAGCTTTTTATATCCCGTATTCAAGTCTGATTGCCTCATTGATCTAGTGGTCGTAAAGCGCGACTGCTGAGGTTTTGGGTTCAATTTCCAGGTCGCAAAGTGTTATTGGGTTTTTCCATCAGGAATTTCTCAGTAGCAGCCTCGGAGTAAGGATTTGTTAACTCATTTTAAGTTTCTAACAAGCTGTATCTCTTTCTTATTTCTTACACATACATACATAAACTCACGACTTTTTCCCATGGGGGTAGGCAGACACCACTAAACGCCACCTGCTACGATCCATACATATTCCTTTCGCCTCCACGTTCATACATCTCGTCATACAAGCACACAGCGAGTTCTTATTTCTTAAAGTAACATAATTATAATGACCATTACGTAGCACAAAATAAAAAAGACATAATACATGCAACTATAATATTGGATTAATCCGCCATTATCAAACTACAAGCAGAACCATTATTTATCATTACTATGATTTATCGAGCCAATAACATGGAGCAATGTACGTGCATGTTGCAGTCAAAACTCGTAATCAGGCAAAGCCCAGCCCCTTTTTACACGACTGCCCCAAAAAAGGAGTGTTATGTGTTCAGGGTTAATGTATGTACGTATGTATGTATGTATGTGAGTTTCTTTATTCCACCATAACTTTTAAACGCCTGAACCGATTTAGATGTATGGGGTATAGTTACAATCCTTGCATCGTTCCGAGTAACATAGGCTAGTTAAAAATAAAAAGAAAGCGGTGTGGTCACTTTAAAAAGTAAATTAATACCAGCCTCAATTTATTTTTGTAACAAATCTGGTCGTGTCTATATTTATCGTCTAGAATTTGACAAGTAGATTTAAAAAATATATAATACTGTAAATAAAAAACGTCGTAAAAAAAAAGACGAGTAAACAAAGTACAAATATGTGCAATTTTTGCAGTCATGTTTTTTAATTTTTTAATTATAGTAGCTTGTTAATCTTGCACGTTTTTTTGACGTGACAACGTCTTATAAATTGGTTTGCCGGGTGACACTTCAAGAAACTGCGTTACGCTCCGCTCACGTTATGCGCTCACAATGAGAGCGAGTGAGAGGCACGCGTCCCTTCCACTCACTCAAAGTCGTTGTCACGTAAAACTTTCGCCCGTATACCGACTTTACAGGCAACCAATTTTTTTATGTTAGGTATTTCAGTCGAAAGTAATATTGTCGAAAGCCTACGGTCAAAAGTACTTTTGACAGATTTTTCTAGTTAAAAGTACTTACATAAGATACATAATAACATCTGTAATCTTCGAAGGGTTAGGCAGAGGTGTACACACATTTCGCCAGTTATGTTCAAGTCCCATGTAATAGGGGGCGAGCCTATTGCCATCAACCGGGCACAAATCTATACTCCAAGGCTGCTACCGAAAATTCCTGATAGATAAACCCAATAACACTTTGCACGACCTGGGAATCGAACCCAAGATCTCATGCTCAGCAGCCGCACCTTGCTACCACTAGACCAACGAGGCAGTTAAAAGTACTTTTGACTGGTTTAGAATTATACTGCAACATATACGATCAGTCACTTTCAAATAGCATCCATATCGCAGTAACACGTTTGTAATTTACAATGATTGCAAGCAGTAATAGATGTTCGGTAACACTGTTGGACTGTGCCATAGACTAAGGAAATATTGAAGTGTAACTCATGAGTGACATTTCAAAATCAATCTAAATATATAAAAGCGAAAGGTCATACATTCACTCATCACGAAATATCGAATTCCGCGTGAAGTAAAAAGATGAGGCAAGGAGGTAGTTTATAGTTAATATATAAGTAACGGGGAAAGCGATGAAACAATCCAGTGTATAACGTTTTTTTCGCCTAGTTTTGCCAACTCTTTGTCTGTCAAAAATCGTAGTTTTAAAATGTTTACCTATAAAAATATAGTAGAAGTAAAAAATAATAAAATAGTAGATGGGGAAAAAATAAATAAAAATATAGTAGTCTGGACTCTAATTCTATAGGATATTATTATAGTAGGTAGGATTGGCAACACCAGTTTACGACCTACGTTTTTTTTTTTTTATTAGGTGGTATAAAATCATCAAATGACTCCTTCCGCCCTGGGTGGGGCGGAAGGGACTGTCAGACTTTTACTGACTAAAAAACCACCCTGTTCCTTCTGTTGCCCTTTACGTTCCGGGGCCACGGTATCCTGTTAAGACGTCCCGCAACCCCGGACGACCTACGTTCAGAGCGAGTGTCGCTTCTACACATTCTTATTCTTTGACTGTTACATTACAAGCTTTCGACAAAACTGTCCAACTTAATTAAGTATAGCGAAAAGGGAAATCTTCTATTTATATGCAGAACTCATTGAGTTACCTTGTTGGGAACAAGCGCCGTTCCGCATCAGTCCTGTATGGTTCTGAATTAAAATTTGGCATACTACAAAAATGTCTTTCCATCAATCAAAGAGTTTATTTATAGTAATGAGAAAGCCAGTTTGAAGTTGTGACAGACAGTTATTTATTTATTTAAACTTTATGCACATGTAAAAAAAAAAACACTACAAAGGCGGACTTAATACATACACATACATAAACTCACGCCTTTTTCCCATGGGGGTATGCAGAAACCACAGAACGCCACCTGCTACGATCTTTACATACTCCTTTCGCCTCATCTACGTTCATACATCTCTTCATACAAGCACGCCGGTTACGAGTACTCCGCACCTGACCTTTCTGAAGAACCGGACGCGGCGGACTTAATGCCTTGGACATTTTCTACCAGTCTACCTCAGGGTGATGCAGAGACAAAACATGTGCACCCCGAAGAGTTAGGCAGAGGTATACCCATTATATTTCGACTTTTAATTCTATTCAGTAACTTGACAGATAAAGGGTTACCAAAGTTTTGACAAAAAAAAGATAGTGAGGTGGTGTAAAAATGAACGAAATTGAATGAACTTAAATAATGTACTTAACTTGGTATTAAACCATTCGTTCCTTACGCAAAATCGTTCACTACCCCAACGCTATTAGTTGTAGTATGGTAACATTATTTTTCTTTGAACTGTCAAGTTACTGAATAGAATTAAAAGTCGAAATATAGTAGGTATACACCCACGTTTCGCCAATTACATTTAAGTCTCTTGTAGTAGGGGAGCCTGTTGCCATTAAACAAATTCAGACTATTGAGAAATTTGAGAAGGAATAACCAAATAACACTACCCGACCTGGGAGTCGAACCCAAGACCTCATGCTCAGCAGTCGCGCTTTGCGACCACTAGACCGACGAGGCTGTAGATCTGAGTTATACGGACGACCTAGAAAGTGGATAGGATGAGAAAAATCCATTTCAATTTCATTAACGCTGCTCCATTGTGAAAGATATCTAGGGCCCCTGTTAATATCACGTTAAAGGCACCATAAGAATCTACGTTACATCGTATTATAGTGTCATAGAGGCTCCGGGCGTCGCATCGTCTGATTAAAATTAATTAATTGAAGTTTCCTTATTGTTTCCCTACTTTAATAGACATGTTTTATTTAACTGACGTCAGATATGACGGTTTTAGGCAGGGGCGGACTCTGAATTTGTGGGGCCCCAGGTTAATAGTACTGGGGGTCCTATCTAATTAACCAAACTAATTGCGGTTTTGTAAAAAAACTGCGTAACTATGCGGTATTAGGAAGCAAATACTAACAATATTAGTCCATTATAATACAAATGAGCTAAGTTTGAAATTAAAGTTTATCTTGTGCACCACTGACATTGGTGAAGCAAAAACGTCGTGTGGAAACCAAGACTTATCTATACTAATATTATAAAGCTGCAGTGTTTGTTTGTTTGTTTGTTTGAACGCGCTAATCTCTGGAACTACTGGTCCGATTTGAAGAATCTATCTAACACTGAAAATTCTTTCAGTGTTAGATAGATTAGTTATCGAGGAAGGCTATAGGCTATATACCATCACGCTACGACCTACGGGAGCGGAGCAGTAACCAAAGACGCGGGTGTAACCGCGGCGGACAGCTAGTAATTAATACGAGTATAAGTCTGAAATCGCCAATCCACCTTGAGCAAGCGTGGTGATCAATGCTCGTGCCTTCTCTGTATGAGAAGAGGTGTTTGCCCTGCAGTGGCACAATAATATTAGAGTCAGGATATTTATTATTACGATTAGTACCAAAACATCAGACATCCATAAAACATAAAATTAATATGGGACATCAATAAATAAGCCGTGACACACCATAGTCCCGACTTTTATGACTCTCTCTGACGTCACTGGATATGTTATGACGTCATAAAATAGCCGTAGCCGATGGCGACGCGAAATTTATATCTATACTTAGGGTCGGTTCACATTTGACGGTAGATACGCCGCGTATCGTCAGTCGCGTAACGCAGAAACAGTCAAATATAACAAGCTACCAAAATTAAAAAACACGACTGCAAAAATTGCACATATTTGTACTTTGTTTACTCGTCAGTTTTTTTTAACGACGTTTTTTATTTAAAGTGTTATATATTTTTTAAATCTACTTGTCAAATTCTAGACGATAAACATAGACACGACCAGATTCATTAAAAAAATAAATTGAGGCTGGTATTAATTTACTTTTTAATGTGACCACACCGCTTTCTTTTTATTTTTAACTAGCCTATGTTACTCGGAACGATGCACGGATTGTAACGATACCCCATACATCTAAATCGGTTCAGGCGTTTGAAAGTTATGGTGGAATAAAGAAACTCACATACATACATACATACATACATACATACATACATACATACATACATACATACATACATACATTAACCCTGAACACATAACACTCCTTTTTTTGGGGCAGTCGTGTAATAAAATATCCAACCATACGTGCACACATAACCGATGATGCGTTAGTGCGTCGACCATACTAAAGACGATACGTTCGACGTATCTTCCGTCAGATGTGAACCGACCCTTATAATATAGCTGAAGAGTTTGTTAGAACGCGTCGAACGCGTTCATCTCTGAAACAAACAGTGGAATTGGAAAAATCTTCCAAAAAATCTATTTAAGTAAGTATTTAAAATATAAAAGATTTTTTATATTGATATATTATGCACATAGCCTACTTTTTTATTTCGGAAAAATATACAGTTCCCGTGAAATAATATGTCGATCAACTTAGACGCGTACGAAGTCGCGGGCAAACGCTAGTGTTTCTATAAAAATAATTGAAACTCGAATCAAATAAACTTTCTTTTATCTATAGTAACTTTCATACGGGAAAATTGTAATAAAGCAATGTATGACGTATGAAATATCACTATTATTAAGCTATTAGGTAGATACGTACGTCGCAATGCATGAAAACGCCATTTTTTTTTATCTCTCTAATGCATTTTAAATCAACATCTTCGATAGCAAGCAATTCTTGCAATCATCGATAAGATTTCATCGAAATCAGTGGTTCGTAAACTTTTAGTATGGGGGGGCGGGGGGCATTTAAGAAGTAGTAAAAATTAAAGGCCACCCTACCCCATTAGGAATTTCCTGTAATGGTTGCAGTGTTTGCGATAAATAAATGAAAATAAATAAATAAATAAATAAAAACTTTTTTTTTTACTTGCCATAAATCGTCAACTTTGTAGTTGACAACAATCAATCTGCCTAGCCTTTTCCCGACTATGTTGGGGTCGGCTTCCAGTGTAACCGGATGCAGCTGAGTACCAGTATTTTACATGGAGCGACTGCCTAACTGACCTCCACAACTCAGTAAATGGGTAACACGATACGTTCCTTGGTAAGATTATCAGGACAAGATTCATTTTTTTTTATATCTATCCAAAATGTCAAAAATTGCAGCCTTCGCGGGTACAAACAGTTTTTTTTTAATAGCCGTTTCTGTCCCACTCCTGGGCAAAGGCCTCCCCCCATTCCTTCCACTTTCCTCTGTGTTGTGCCTTCTCTTGCCAGTTCCTGAGGAAGCCATCCAAGGCGTCCCGCCATCTCCTCCTCAAACAGTATTAGTACAAAGTATATTTTAGCCCTGAACGTCCGATTAATTTACAATTAACATTAAAATTAGACTTTTAGTTGCTATGAAATCGATAAATATTTAATCGAGTTGGTAAGTACATAAGTGACGTCAAATTTTACGAGGATAGAAAACTGCACCTTGTATAATGACATCGTGGACCATTTCTGATGCTTTCAAGGAACTGGTCTGCGGACCACTGATCTAAATTAAGACACAGATAACATTCAATAAAAATAACTCCTAACTCTCACATAAGATCTTTGATAATAATCGATTCTATTAAACAGTTATGCTTTCAGAACGCAACTATTACATAGATTCGTATCAATAAAATATTTCAACATCAATAATAAATCCGGATATTTTATCGACACCGTTTTTCCTTGCGATCTATAATAATTACGAAAAATTCTCCCGCATCGCAAAGATAGTTATGTGTGCTGGCAACATCGTCATCGACCGCAGTACGCCGCGAGCGGGGTGGGGGGTGTGCCGTCTGTCAAATCGAAATTACGCTCTTGATTTATATTTCGCGATCATTTTCATTATAAAAAAAGCTTTTTCATGAATTAATTTACGCTTTATTAGTGTATTCGTCTATTGGCTAACGGTTTATAAGCACGAAAGCTCCGATTCTCGCAGAATATTGGTTGTCCGTAGCCTCGCAATCGTGGACGTAGGGATTGCTATTTTTGTTTTGTAGCCCAGTTACCTATATTGTAAATATTGTTTTTAAGTGTCGAAATAGTGGTGCAGTGGTGTTTTTTCACGTTTTTTTTTTATTTACTCTACTCACTGTGCTCACCGGCGGACCGTGAACGAATTACGCTACAGACGTTTATCGTTTATTGCAAAAATACTTTCGAAATTGAGGCTTTGAGAGACGTATCGGTGCCAATGTTAGTACAAAAACAGATTTGTGTTCTTTTAAGCAGTGCCAAAGTGTTAAAAGTGATAATTTAACAGTGAAAAAGCGCCAAAATTAAACGAAACAAAAAAATATTTATGGTACAAAACATAATTTTGAATTTCGAATACTTATTCTTTTTTTTGAAGCAATCCGTTTTTGACCGTGCTTGGAGCAAAATGAATCATACTAAATGGCATTTTATTATAATAAATTGCTCTATATTAGTGTAATCTGACCATGAGGCGGGTTTTCGGTGTGTGCACAGACAGCTGGATGCTCTGCGGTCAGAATGTGAGGCGATAATCATTCCAGGCTGTCCTAGATGTTGTCTGTATGTTTGTTTCTTTTTTGAATTTTTTTTTTAATGACAACCCTTATTTAGAAAAGAGTTTCAATACTAGTAATTAATGTCTTTTGTTATCTTTACTTTAAACTAGCAGTACCCCGCGGTTTCACTTGTGTTTAGTCAAATCTTTGATTACTACTCCTGTCGGTCATAGCATGATGACTTATTAGATAATGCTAATATAACTTAAATCAGTCGAGTAGTTTCTGAGATTAGCATGTTCATACAAACTATTTAATTAGTATAGGTATACTAAAGTTGGGACATGATTAAAGTTAATGAATTTATTTTTACTACCTACTTCATTAGAAAATGTGCGTAGTATCAAGGTTAATTGTTAATTAGGTGATTGGTTTACCGTTAATGGAATGTTGCAATACTGCTAGACATGCCCCGACAGACAGTTAAATGCATTTTAGTGGGAACAATATTTGACCGTAATGCAGTTTTCGATTACTGAGCATGAGGTCATGGGTTTAATTCCCAGGTTGAGCAAAAGTTTTTCCATCAGGAATTTCTCAGTAACAGCCTTGGAGTCTGGATTTGTGCCTGGTTGATGGCAACGGCTAGTATTTTCAAGGTACAAATGACCAATTACGTACTTTTTTTTATTTCAAACCTCGTTTGTATGTTTGTCATCTACTTTTGTCCTAAATAATTATCCTTTTATATAATGAATCACTCAAATAAATATTTTAATCTATTTACACCTCAAATAGTTCATTATGTAAATTGGTAATACTTCAAGGAAAAATAAAAAAAAAACAAATCCGTGTTAAGGAAAACGTGATATTGGACTAGCTTATTCCCGCGACTTCGTCCGCGTAAATGTCGGTTATTTGCGATCTAATCTTGTTTCTCCTTACAAACTTTGGAACTCCGTTTCATCCCCTTAGGCCCGGCGCCCACTATCGGCATCGGCACGGCTCAGGATTTTAGGTGATAAAAAGCATTATACATTAACTTCATGGCAATAAAGTAGAAATTTCCATGATATATGATCGTAGTAACAAAAATACCGCTTCGGTATGCTTGTGGCTACTGTACGGGCTGCTTCGGGATACTTCGGTATCCTTCGGTACGCCGTCGCCCGCCGCGTTGCCGGCGCCGAGGCAACACTTGTTTGAGGACGGTGCGGCATGCTTAAGGACGCCTCGTCATTCCTAAGAACGTTGCAGCATGCCAAGACAGTTTCCGACAGTGTGCGCTTGCATATAGGAATGCCGAAGGATCCCTTTCCTTGCCGATGCCGATAATGTGCGCCGGGCCTTAGGAAGTGAATTTTGGAAAATCCTTTCTTAGCGCATGTCTACGTCATAATAACTACCTGTGTGCCAAATTTCAGCACAATCCGTTCAGTGGTTTGAGCTGTGTGTTGATAGATCAGTCAGTCAGTAACGGTAGCCTACTATATTTATAGATTATACGTAATTACGTATGCAATGTTCGTTTTATACTTTTCTAAATATGGGTTTCATTTTACCTGTTTTGATGGTTGCGAATTGTTATTTAATTTTATATGTCTGCATGTATGTGTGTCATTGGTTGATAACTTGTAAAGTACCTGTCATATCAAGCTAAATTTAGTGTGAACTGTAGGGCTATTTCTGTATTTTTAACAGTGGTTTGCATTTTGATCTTAGTCCGTCAAAGTTTCCCCTAATTCATCTACATTTTTGACATAAAAATAAATAATAATATCAAGCCTATTACTGTCCCACTGCAAGGCAAAGGCAGTGGCGTAGCTTGGGGGGGGCCGGGGGGGCCATGGCCCCGGGCGGCATATGTGAGGGGGCGGCAATTGCCACGATTTTTAAAATTTTAAATAAAAAAAAAACGAAATCGCGCTCGCTTTGCTACGTGTCAAGCAATTTCAACAACAGAAATTACAAAGTAATATTAAAATGATACTGTTTTAAGAGATGGCGGTGGGCCTCCATTTCTAATCATAGATGCAGGGCCCGACCTAGCTATTTAGCCGCTCCGGGCAAATAATATTCGCTGCCCTCTACACTAACACCAAAATAAATCATGAGCTTGCTATTTCAAAGATGGAATGATATAATTATATTATGTGATATTGTTTTATCGTATAATATTTAAATACGTTGGTCTACTACGGCTTCTGAACAAGTTTACAAAAATTCATGAGAGGTTGGATTTCGTGCAACCGCCCGGCACACTTAATTTTGCCGCCCCTCATTTTTGCCGCTCTGGGCATTTGCCCGGCCGTGGGGCGGAAGGGACTGTCAGACTTTTACTGACTAAAAAACCACCCTGTTCCTTCTGTTTCCCTTTACGTTCTGGGGCCACGGTATCCCGTTAAGACGTCCCACAACCCCGGCAGGCATTTGGCCCTGTTGGGGCCCCGTCCCTGTGCTGACAGCTCTTTGAGGCGCGCGTGAAACAGAACGCGCCGTCGACCCGGGCCTGGTCCTTGATCGGACGGTGAGCTACCCATCACTAGCCGTCCGCAAGCCCACGCCTATGGTGACCGGATGTCGCCTCGCGACGTCCGACGCCCTGGGCGTCTCCCGCGGCGGCTGGGGCGTGAGGCGGAAGATGTTCTCTCCCTCACGCGGCCCGCCTCCTCCTTTGCTAGCATTACTGCTTCGCAGAAGGAGGTGACTGCATCCCATTCCCTCTCGCCCCGGAGCATGGCCTGAACCAGGTCCGGACGCGAGAGGTCGTCACCGCCTATCGCCTCCGTGAGGACACGGCGGTGCTCTGCCCAAGCAGGGCAGACCTGCACCGTATGCTCCACCGTGTCCTCAGGGCGGTCCACACAGTGATGACACCCGGGCGTTTCCTCCTGCTGAATCCGACACAGGAACCTCCCGAAACAACCGTGTCCGGTGAGGACTTGCGTCAGGCGGAAGGTGAGGACGCCGGAGTGCCTCTCTAGCCACTCCTCAAAGAGAGGTCTTACCGCCGCGATTGCGGCGTGCCCGAACTAGGGTTGCGACAGTCGCATCCTCCATGCCGCCATGAGATCGCACCGGAGCTCAGTCCGCAGTGCCGCGATTTGCCGCGGCAGCGGGGTTTCGCCTCGGCGCTGCGCCTCCACACGCCACTCGTAAACGTGCTGGAGGACTGTCGCCTCCAGATCCCATGGCGGCAATCCGGCAAGGAGGCTTGCCGCTTCGCCGGAGATCGTGCGGTATCCCCGGATCATCCGGATAGCCATGACTCTCTGGCATGCGACCAACTTGACTGGTGGCCGCCGCCTGATGGTGGGGGCCCCGTAGAGGGCCATGGACCGCACGACTCCCGCGTAGAGCCTCCGGCAGAAGGCGCCTGGTCCCCCGAGGTTGGGCAGGAGCCGCCAGAAAGCAGCCCCAGCCCGGTCCAATCGCGGAGCCAGACGTCGGAAGTCCTCCTTGAAGCTCCACCGTCAGTCAAGGACGAGTCCTAGGTACTTCATAGTCGACTCGACGCCGATGTGAACCCCTCCCACCGTTATTTAGGAACCCGACGGTGGCGCGTTCCGAAGATCATGAAAGATCAAGAAAATGAAAGAACATGGCCTCGGACTTGTTCAATGCCACTTCGAGTCCCAATTGCCGGATCCTTTCGACGACTGTCACAACCCCACGTGTCGCTAGGTCGGCCGCCGCCTGGTGCGACTTTCCGGCCGGCCCCCCCTTAGATCGGGCCTTGACTGATAGATGTATGTTCCTTTCGAAGCAGTGGTAAATTTTATCTTGACTTTCAATAATTTTTATAGTCCGTTGAATAGAATATTTAAACTTTAAACTAATCATTATGGGGGGGGGGCTGCAAAATTTCGGCCGGCCCCGGGCGGCAAAGACCCACGCTACGCCACTGGGCAAAGGCTTCTTCTCATACAGAGAAGGCACAAGCATTGATCATCACGCTTGCTCAAGATGGATTGGTGATTTCTGACTGACAACTTTAAGTCCAGGTTTCCTCACGATGTTTTCCTTCACTGATGTCAGTGATGTCCAATATTTTAGAAAGTATGTAAGTTGAAAAGGTCACATTGGTACATACATAAACTCACGCCTTTTTCCCATGGGGGTAGGCAGAAACCACAGAACGCCACCTGCTACGATCCTTACATACTCCTTTCGCCTTATCCACGTTCATACATCTCGTCATACAAGCACGCCGGTTACGAGTACTCAGCACCTGACCTTTCTGAAGAACCTCACCAATAAGGTGGTACGGTGGTCGGTGGTGGTATTGGTACTTGACCGGATTTGAACCCACGTTCTCATGTATGAAAGGCGATCGCCTAAACCGCTGGGCTGTTACGTCATCATAGACGTGGTGGTGGTGGGGCATAGTTTTATTTAAAACTAGCACTCTTCCCGCGATTTCGTTCGCGTTATTTTTCTTACGGATCCCTAATTTTTTTAAGATATAATATAGCCTATGTCACCCAGGGGCCGGGGATTTAATATAATATTATAGCCTATGTCACCCGGGGATAGTGTAGCTTCCCAACAGTGAAAGAATTTTTCAAATCGGTTCAGTAGTTTCAGAGCCTATTCAATGCAAACAAACAAACAATCAAATCTTTCCTGTTTATAAAGTATAGAAAAGTGCTTTTAAAAATCTCCTTTGTTACTTAGTATTGCGTAGTGCACTCAATTTAGCTTGATGTAAATAATACGTATTTAAAATAATT
The DNA here is from genome assembly GCA_949316365.1 of Hoplodrina blanda. Classification (NCBI taxonomy): domain Eukaryota; kingdom Metazoa; phylum Arthropoda; class Insecta; order Lepidoptera; family Noctuidae; genus Hoplodrina; species Hoplodrina blanda. The sequence goes on along the minus strand of OX438574.1, from coordinate 6,596,493 downwards.
CCACTAAATGACTCTGGAATACTCTGGATGTTTGGCTGATACTAAATGTGCTGGTTTGATCATTTGATGTTGAGTCATGAAAAAAATGTTAGATTTCATCTTTTAAGGATGATTTCCACCAAACGGTTCGCATCGCATCGGATCGGAACCGTTTTTACAATCTTTAAACGATATTAAATCGTGTACACAGTATTTAAAGTCTATAATTAGTTAATTACCAAGTCTCGCACAGCAGCTTAGCCGCGAAAGTATGCTGCGACGCGCGATCGGTTCCGTTCGGCTGTCGTCGTATCCGTTCGGATCCTTTCAAACATTAGAACACTATTTGACTAGGCGCAGAAACGGATATGTTCGCAAGCGACGATACGGAGCCGATCGTATGCGTCGATATCCTTGCGGACGCGATCGGCTGTCGCCGCATCCGTTCGTATCCTTCCCGATACGATGCGATGCGAGCCGTTTAGGTGGAAATCATGCTTTATAGTGCATCCATATTTTTTTTGGGTGGTAAAAATCATCAAATGAGTCCTTCCGCCCTGGGTGGAGCGGAAGGGACTGTCAGACTTTTACTGACTAAAAAACCACCCTGTTCCTTCTGTTGGTTGCCTTTTACGTTCCGAGGCCACGGTATCCTGTTGAGACGTCCCGCAACCCCGGATAGTGCATTCATTAGTTGTGTGTTCATTAGTTATTCAGTATAGCTGTAATTTTTTTAATTGCGAAAATGTTTAAATATCTAACTTTTAAATCTAAGTTTGTATAAAATGCCGTACGTACGGCGTAAACGCCCGTTATCTGTAAATAAGGTCCTTAACTACACTGGTTGTCAACGCCCCCTTTGCTGGTCTCTGCGCCCCCCACTTTGAAAACCCCTGTTCTAGGTAGTAGTAGTAATTATCTTGCACACACACAACACAACAAGACAAGACAACACAACACATTACAAGATAATTTGCTCAATGAAACCTGTTTTTGTAGTCCTTCGGGAGATTTAATAACACAACATCACGCCTGTAATCCCCGAAGGGTTAGGCAGAGGTGTACCCATTAGTACACTCACATTTCGCCAGTTATATTTAAGTCCCAATACTCCCAATGTAATAGGAGGCGAGCCTATTGCCATCAACCGGACACAAATCCAAACTCCGAGGCTGCTACTTAGAAATTCTTGATGGAAAAACGCAATAACACTTTGCCCGACCTGGGAATCCAAGACGTCATGCTCAGCAGTCGCGCTTTGCGACCACTAGACCAACGAGGCAGTCTTATAATTAAGTACTTTGGCTTAATTCTAAAGTCTACGCAGACAGTCGCGGCCAATACCTTGTATTAGCAAAGTAACTTAGTATGCTTAACCGCGCAGTATTCTCATTACACAAACCTAATGATCTAAGATTACCGTCGGTACCTAATTGACTCACACACGCATTGTCCCGCAAACGGACATCCGTGGGCCTAGCACAAGCGCGCGGACTAAACGTTACGTGAATTTAAAAGTGCCTTTTACTGGTCTAATTGAAGAAATGAATATTACTTTGACTTTTATAATCAAGGAAACCTTTTTTGTTCCGAGGTTGAAGTTCCTTATAGATGTCCATCGCCCTGGGGAGGGCGGAGAGGTCTGTAGGACTCAATAGTCCCCACGTCAGCTGCCCCTGGACCCATTTAGGGGGGCCGGAAGAGGTCGTTGTCCGCCCTCCGCCGACGCCCGGTGCGGCTGCTGCGAGCCGGAACAGAGGTTGAAATCTTCCTCTCCTTTTCCGCAGCCTCCTATTGCGAGATAACCGTTTCGCAGAAGAAGACCACCGCGATGCTTTTCTGGCAACCCTAACCTGCTCACGCGCAGACGGTTGACTCAAATTCCAATTGTTCCGTATATGTGTTTGTTATTTGTTTACGTGCACAATGACGGTAGATTGGAGATAATAACAGCATGATTCTCGTGATTCACTTGACGCTGGTGGCATTAAAATGACCCTGAAGGAGACGTGCAACATCGCACGCAGGTGCGGATCCAACGTTGTGGGGACGGTGGGCATGCGCAACCCCAAATTCGCGACAAAAAAAAACTTCTGTTTGAATTTTTGATTAGCATAGGAAAAAGAAATATAGGTAATATACCAGCCCATTATTGCCCCACTACAAAGCAAAAGCCTCTTGTCATACAGAGAAGGCATGAGCATGATCACCACGCTTGCTCAAGGCGGATTGGCGATTTCAAACACATAATTATTAAGGGCGCGCCAAAAGCCAGCAAACTTTTATAATTCACCCGCGCGCCCCGTGTTAATTGTTTTATCGTGATAACTCTAAAAATAAAAGGAATTACCTAAAATGCCTAGACTAAACCCTCACTCATCTATCTATACATATAATAAATCTGTAACTGGTCGCTGTCTGTACATGGGAGATTTATGAGAAAAACATTTTTGGGGGCATTTAGGAATGTAGTAGAACCCAAAACAATGATTGTATAAATATAACTAATTATCATGTTTTCGTCATTTTAGTCATTTTAATATCGTGTATAAATCGAAAAAACAAAAAAATTAGAGGCTACTTCGTGATGTTTTTCTATCGAGAAAATGTTATTATTTTTATGTTTTTGATCAATGAGAACCCTCGAAAATATCATGTAGTTTTCATACATTTGTATTTTAAGCCTAGAACTCTAGAATTGTTCATGTAAAATAAAAAAAAAGATTGGTAATTTTGCTTACTTTCTTAATTGTAACTCCAGGTTTCCCCCACGATGTTTACCTTCACTGATGTCATTAACGTCCAAGATAAACTTAGAAAGTTACAAATTGAATAATAATATGTCACATGAGCACTTACTTGGTATCAAACTCGCAACCTCATGCATAAGCAGCGAGCGCTTAAACCATTGGGCCATCATGACTCTAGGTGACTTTGATCAAGGAAATTGAATGAGTTTTGTTAGTCTTAAACTATATACGGAACCGTAGTTAACCTATATAACATACATTTTATGACATTATAAAATGTTATGAGTTTATGACGGACTGTGTTCTCCTTGTACGTTTTATTGTAGCTCAAACATATGCTATGCTGAGCCGAAAGAAACTTATTTGCGGAAATATAAACATGGTTGTGTTTTGAAAAGGATTTTGTAGTAATGACTAATTTCTGCCCGCGACTTCGTCTGCGGCAAAGTTTATTCCTTCATACAAACTTTGGACACCCGTTTTATCCCCTTAGGGGGTGAATTTTGGAAAATCCTTTGCTATTGGATGCCTACGTCATTCAAAGAACACACCCTCCAAGTTTCAGGTCTCTACGATCAGTGGTTAAGGCTGTGTGTTGGTTTGTCAGTCATTCATTTAAGACAAAGCATTTTATAGTAGGTATTATAAAAGAAGATAGATAATATATCGCTACTTAGTTTATCTAGCGGCCGCGACTGTTGAGCATGAGGTGTTGGGTTCGATTCCCAGGTCTGGTAGTGTTATTGGATTTTTCCATAAGGAATTTAGCAGCTTTGGAGTCTGGATTTGTGGCCGGTTGTTGGCAATACATATAGGACCTAAACATATCTGGCGAAATATGGGTGACGTACTAATGGGTACACCTCTGCCTAACCCTTCGGGGATTACAGGCGTTAAGTTATGTAATAAAACCGGCCAAGTGCGACTCAGAGTCATACACGAAAGGTTCTATACTACATTCCTACAAAAAACATGTTACTTGTATTTCATTATTTGTTTTTATATCGGCAATAGAAATTCACATTTTGTGAAAATTTTATCTCTTATTACGGTTTATGAGACACAGTCCGCTGACAGACAAGCAGACGGACTGCAGACACATAACTAATAGGATCCTAGGACTAATAGGAAAATACAATACATAGACAATCTTCATATAAGTATGAAGATTGTCTATGTATTGTATTTTCCTATAAGTAGCAAGCCTCTTTTTGCGTCGCTATCCGATACAAACTTCCTAACATAAAATGGCACTTAAAAATAACATAGTTTTTTAATTCTGTTAACCTTCTCTAGATAACAGACGTTAACTCGCCTGCGGGGGCGGATTTGAATATAGAAATTTTGGGTTGCAGCCCTGGGGCCCCCGTGAATTTTAAGGGCCCCTAGCAACTAATGAATTTTTTTTTTTTTCTTGTAGGGGCGGATCTTTATATAAACTTTTTGGGTTGTAGCCCTGGGGCCCCCGTGAATTTTAAGGGCCCCTAGCCCCCAATGAACCGAGGACAATTTTTTTTTTAATAATTTAAAGTTGACGACACTCGTCTTCGGCTATGACTGCAATTCAGCCTCGATTGTTTCATGTGAAGGACAAACCAAGCTCATTTATAGCATAACTGGCTTCTGCCCACGACTTCGTCCGCGTCAAAATAGATATATTATCCCACGGCCACCATAAAATTTTTTGGTATACAAAGTAGCCTATTCCAGACTATATCTCTGTGCCAAATTCAATCCAGATCCGTTCAAACTTTCACGTTATATATAGTAGTAACTAATGTCCTAATTTGTTTCCAATAGGTACCGTTAAATCATTATAGCAAACAGTTTTTTTTTTTGTTAATATTAGTAGCTTGAATATTTATATAGGCCCCAAGTAGTGTTAGCGCAGGACCCCAAAAATTTACAGTCCGTCCCTGCCCTCTTGAATGTTATCTCGGAGATACTGGCAAGTGCCCAACGTAGTTAGCGAGATGATACCACTCAAGTGGTTGAGGTAGATTATGGGCTATTGTTGAAGTAAGTACTTTTAGAGTATTTTGTTTTGATTTTTGTCGGTTTTTCGTTGTTACGAGTTAAGAAGTAGTGTAGAAATAGTAATAATATTCGGTTGATGGCAATAAGCTCGCCCCTTATTACATGCAACTTAAAGATAACTGGCGAAATGTGGGTGTACTAATGGGTATACCTCTGCCTAACCCTTCGGGGATTACAGTCGTGATGAGTAGGAGTTTCTTGCTCGTTCTTCTCTTCTCCATAGAGGCCTACCTCCATTTTGGAACGAGCAACTAGCTTCAACTTTCTGACTAACTGACCGACTTCTTGACAATTCAAAAGTGCCGTAAATGGTGCAATTGAAATAAATGTTTTGACCTTTGACTTTGATTTTATGATAAAAAGAACATGTACAGCTGCTTAAAACCACCAATATGTGAAGTTCTAAAAGTATTTTTGTCGTTGTTTGCAGGGCTCCCCCCACGGTTCGGTGATGTCGTGCCAGTCGCTCGCCGCTCGCGCGTTCGCCGAGCCCGATAAAGACATGACGCACTGCAGTGGTTTCCACAGGTAAGGTCTTCGTCATAAGCTTATGTGATTGGCTGTAGAAAGCAAAGAAAGACAAAAAAAGAATGAAAAACTACTACTACTTATGCCGAAGTGACGCACATGCCAAAAAAAAATTGTTTAGGCTATGGTCTCCTATTTTATGCCAAACGTGGCGTCTGATGTTAGCGTCAACGTTTAATTCCGTTCCGATCGACGTCTGAATGCAACGCACAGCGTCGGCGGTCAATACATCCGCAGCAGAGAATGGCGTTTTAGTCGCTGCTCGCGAGCGATCTCAATTGAACGTCATCATTTTTTATGACGCGAGAGACGACCTTCACGCTGCAATTGTTCGGCTATGGTCTCCTATTTTATGCCAAACGTGGCGTCTGATGTTAGCGTCAACGTTTAATTCCGTTCCGATCGACGTCTGAATGCAACGCACAGCGTCGGCGGTCAATACATCCGCAGCAGAGAATGGCGTTTTAGTCGCTGCTCGCGAGCGATCTCAATTAAACGTCATCATTTTTTATGACGCGAGAGACGGCCTTCACGCTGCAATTGTTCGAAATGACTAGAGACGCGACGCACAGCGTTTAGATGCCGCGTACGGCGTCAAGACGCCAACGTCGACGTGTGAAAGAGACCACAATAGTACATTTCTATAGTAAACATTGTGACGCAGCGTACGACCTAACGTGACGCAGCGTACAGCATGAAATAGGAGACCATAGCCTACGAAATGACTAGAGACGCGACGCACAGCGTTTAGATGCCGCGTACGGCGTCAAGACGCCAACGTCGACGTGTGAAAGAGACCGCAATAGTACATTTCTATAGTAAACATTGTGACGCAGCGTACGACCTAACGGGACGCAGCGTACAGCATGAAATAGGAGACCATAGCCTTACAAAAGCTCAAGCCAAAAAACAAGTATTAAATCTGGAAAAAACAAACGAAAGGAAAGAAAAGTGTCGATTGGTGGACGCATTGGAAAGACCTCGCTCTTCTTCTCTATCGTGTGGGCAGTAAGGTCTTACGACCCCACACACCCTAGTGTCAGAGTTTCTAAACCGCCTCAAGGGCCTCTGACATGGTTTGAGTGGGACAGTAAGTCCAGGTTTCCTCACGATGTTTTCCTTCACCGATGCCAGTGATGTCCAAGATAAACTTCAGAAAGTACAGTTTATGAATTGAAAAGTCACATTGGTACTTGTGCCTTAACCACTAAGTCATCACGACAACTAAACCGTGCTAATCTTCACGCTTTACAAGTCTAGAATTTTTCAAATGCTGCGACACCGGCTTTCCGTCTGTAAAAGAGTAGGCATTTACACCAATCGTAGTAAAGGTTCGTCGTCATCACCATTCTGAACCGACTTCAAAAAACCCCGGGCCCTAGGAAGACTTTATTAGTGAGGTTCTTCAAAAAGGTCAGGTGCGCAGTACTCGTAACCGGCGTGCTTGTATGACGAGATGTATGAACGTGGACGAGGCGAAAGGAGTATGTAAGGATCGTAGCAGGTAGCGTTCTGTGGTTTCTGCCTACCCCCATGGGAAAAAGGCGTGAGTTTATGTATGTCTGTTCAAAAAAGGAGGAGACCTCAGAACTCTGTCATTAATATTTTTTAAAATTCAATACAAGATTTTCCGATTAAAAAATCGATCGAATTTACGTTACGTTTACTCTGTGCGTGTGCTAACTCCAAAATTTGTGTTTCCAGATCAGTGCGGTTCAGTTCTGACTCTCGGAGCTCCACCAGAGCCTCCAATGACCCGGAGAATAAAAGGGAAACACCTGGTGAGTCTACATCTATACTTATATACTTATCTATACTAATATTATAAAGCTGCAGAGTTTGTTTGTTTGTTTGTTTGTTTGTTTGAACGCGCTAATCTCTGGAACTACTGGTCCGATTTGAAAAATTCTTTCAGTGTTAGATAGATTAGTTATCGAGGAAGGCTATAGGCTATATACCATCACGCTACGACCTACGGGAGCGGAGCAGTAACCAAAGACACGGGTGTAACCGCGGCGGACAGCTAGTTGTAGTATATTTTTGACTTCCATCAATTTTTGGTTGACTCGAATTTTGGTCGGACTTTAAAGCCTTAGGCATTCTCTAACAAGAGAATGCCTAAGGCTTTAAAGTCCGTCATTGTACTTTTTGCCATGAAGTTTGAAAATACGTATGATGAAAAGCTCTTAATCTCTCGAATGTCGTGTGTACCGCATAGGTACACACAGCAAAACAGATAGGTATGCAGGGTCGTCAGATATAGTTGAAGTTTTCTTAGAAACCGATCGATATTTCCGAATGTAATTTAATTTAAAACGTAGATAATAAATAGTTCTTCATTTAGGTTAAGTTTCAGTCAAAGACATCCATCGGTTTCTTAGAAAACTTCAACTATATCTGACGACACTGCATACCTATCTGTTTTGCTGACTGTACATAAGCTCATCTATATAAGCGCCCGCGCACAAAATGTCGACACTGAACGGGAAGCAACTGCATTGAATAGCAAGTAAAATGAAATATGTACAGTTAGACTAGGGGATCCCAACCGTTTACTATCTGCGCCTCCCCCCAACTTTCTTCGAAATTTTGAGCTTTAAAAAGGTTTAGAACCTCTGGTGTAGACTTATAAAAAAAAAACTTCTTAACATCCTTAGGCAAAAAAATACAAATAAATAAATCCTTACTAATATTATAAATGCGAAAGTAACTCTGTCTGTCTCGCTTTCACGCCTAAACCACTGAACCGATTTTGATGAAATTTTGTACAGAGATAAACTAGAGCTTGGGAAAGGACATAGGCTACCTTTTGTCGCGAAAAAACGACCTTTGGTCACGATTACCGACATACACGCGGACGAAGCCGCGGGCATCAGCTAGTAATAAATAAAATCACATCATCATAACTTTCTTCATAGACTTATGCAACTTTCTCTTCAATTCCAGGCTCGATATCCCTGACGGCGCTGACGGTGACTCCTGTGACGTCACAAGGGTCGGCTATGAGCCAATCAGCGCCCTCCGCGTCAGCCAATTACGATGTCGATGATACGGTAAGATAACCACACTGCCACATTGACGTGGACTGCCTCGTTGGTCTAGTGATCGCATAGCACGACTGCTGAGCGTGAGGTCTTGGGTTCGATTCTCAGGTCGGGCAAAGTGTTATTGGGTTTTGCCATCAAGAATTTCTCAGTAGCAGCTTCGGAGTCTGGCTTTGTGTCCGGTTGATGGCAATAGGCTGGCCTATTATATGGGACTTAAAAATAACTGTCGGAATGTGGGTGTACTAATGGGTACACCTCATGGCGTGATATATGTTAATCTCTCTTTCTGAATTACATCTACCAACTACTATAAGGGTGCAGTTCCACTTGAGCTAAGACACGTTGCTACATGCGGTGTACACCTCTGCCTAACCCTTCGGGGATTACAGGCGTGATGTTATGTTTTATAAATAGTGACTATTAGTTAATAATATGGATTAGTTTTACCAGTACTAATTACAATTTCATTTCCAAAGGGCGGTTACCTCATTTAAATGCACAGTTCATATGCTTCCAGCCTCTACCTCCGGTGCCATCCTGCCGCTTCCCGAAGCTCGAAGAATGCGCACACTTCCACTACGAACGTGTCTCCCTCGGGGGGTTAAGCATAGAGACGGTTCGGTGCGAAGATAAGTGCCAGGACTCTATGGATGAAGGTAAGAAAATTTATGGCGAAGTTTCGTTAAGTAGTGGCTTGTGATGGTCTAAACGGTCTTTACACAGTGGCCCATGCTGGCCTAGTAACCTTACACACAGTGGCCCATGTTGGCCGACGAATTCTTAAGTCAGAGTTTAAAATGACTTGTTGCGGGACGTCTTAACAGGATACCGTGGCCCCGGAACGTAAAGGGCAACAGAAGGAACAGGGTGGTTTTTTAGTCAGTAAAAGTCTGACAGTCCCTCCCAGGGCGGAAGGAGTCATTTTGATGATATTTTTACCACCTAAAAAAAAAAAAAAGTTAAATGACTTATTTCTGACGCTTAAATGTCGAATCGAATGGATTTAATTTTGTTATCTCTTACAAAAATGTAGTTTCGCATGGAGAAGAATAGGCAAGAAACTCCAGACTTGCTCATAAATAATTGTTTTACAATATTTTGTATACTATACACAGCAAAATAAATAAATATGTGTCAAATTGAACACCTGCTACAAAACTATTATAAAATCTTTACATGTCTGTTAGTTGTATAATTCTAATACTATACAACTTTTTGCTAGTTGAGTATTGTTCCAAACACTTATACAACATGGCCTTTACTGGTCCAACTCATATACACCATGGCCTTTGCTGGCCCAACTTGCACCATGACCTCTATTTGTTCAAACATAGTTTCCTTTATATTTCCAGGTTGGATATGCCTCAAGGTCCGTTCGCACGTGAACTCGTCGTGCGAGGAGAGCTCCGAGAGTCGAGCGTTGAGTAGCAGCTGGACGGAGGCCAGCGACGTGCGGGAGTGGACGCTCACAAGGAACAGGGACAACCTGCTGCAACTCGACGATATGCTGCACAGGTGAGGAGTTGTCCATTTGTATCGGTGAAAGCTTCCAAGTCCAAACCAAGTCGATGTTTACTGCCCCATGATGGAGAGCCCATCTACATAGTGGTCAATGCTGGCCCAACTATCCCTATACACAATGGTCCGGGTTAGCCCAGGTGCCCTTATAACTACCTAGCCTACTCTACATAACTACCCCTATACACTGAAGCCCATGCTGGCCTAACTAACTACCCCTAAAACTACCCCTCTTTATTAAATTGGTAATTATTTTAATGTTTTTTTAATAAATACCTTATTTGGTTGTTCTCTCTTGTACAGTATTTTACACCTGCTATGTTATCTCTTCACCACCTTTGGTAGACTGGTAGAGAATATTAAGGCATTAGGCCGCATTTGTACTTTTTTTTGCATAAAGTTTAAATAAATAAATATATACAGCGGCCCTTGCTGTTCCAACTCCCCGTTTACACAATAGCCCATGCTGGCTCACCTCCCCGCTTACACAGTGGCCCATGCTGGCCCACAGGCAAATCTATTGCGATCGGCCAAAAAAAGTTAGTGGAATTGCTCCCTAAACTGATGTTTTTGGTTTCTTACAGATGCATATACGACCGCAAAGTGTCCGGCTTGCCTAATCTCCGCGAGAAGATATCACTAGCTCTCTCCCGCTCGGAGTCTGAGTACCAGCGCCTGATCTCGGACTACGTGCATCACCTGTCCATCATAGCTGATGACTCCATCAACTGTGGGCCCGTGCTTAACTGGCTACAGATGGATAATAAAGGTATGTTAGTAACAAAAGTAATTAAAAAAGGTGTGGTAAGCTCATTCCATCGTAGACTTTGTGTCTGTCATCTCTGACATAGATAGATATCAACTAGTTAGATATCGACATAAATGGATGGATGGTGCATTCCGAGGCACAGAGGAGTCTACCGAGACTCCTCCGTGCCTCGGAAAGCACGTTAAGCCGTTGGTCTCGGCTGTCATACGTGGGTCTTTGACAGTCGTTACGTGTCGCCAGAAGTCTGAAAGTCTGACAATCAGTCTTACCACACTGTATCGTATTACTGAGTTGCTGGGTTGTGGAGGTCAGATAGGCAGTCGCTCCATGTAAAATACTGGTATAGGTATCGCCAATCTTCTAGTTCGCTCTGAAGTTGTCTCGAATAGAATCGCAGTAACAACAAAACAGGCGTCGCCGGAACACGCGGGGAAGCGGGGGCGGCGCTGTGCGGCGCAAACACGCGGCCATTGCAACTTCAGAGCGAACTAGAAGTTTGGCGATACCTATACTCAGCTGCATCCGGTTAGACTGGAAGCCGACCCCAACATAGTTAGGTAAAGGCTAGGCAGATGATGATGTAACTTTCTTCCCCAGGTCACAAGCTGCTGGTAGCGAACGAAGACTCGTCATCAATCAACACGCCAGCAGTAGCTGCCGCTTATTCTGTGCGGAAATATGTGTCGCAGGTAATTTTTTGACGTGACAACGTCTTATAATTCGATGGAGCCGGCTGCACGCACGAAAAAACATGACTCATGCGGCGTTACCTCGCTATGCGGCGTTACCTCGCTCTTAAGGCTTGAAGTGCAAGCGAGAGCGCGGAACGAGCGACAAAGAGGCACAATCGGCCTCCGCGTTCGGCGGCGTTCGACATCTTGTCTCTCTCCTACTTGAGTGAGCGATGCGTCCCGTGGACAGCTGCTATACAATAATGCATTTACATGTTTTCGTCAAGTATGAAGTGCAGTGAAAAGTGTTTCTTATGACGTTGTCACGTTCAACTATTCGTCAGTATACCGACTTTACAAACAACCGATTTTTTTTAACAACTTTATTCCCACGACTTCATTTGCGTGAGCACAGATAATATAATACTACGTACAGATACCCAATCCCATACAAAGAAATGAGACCTCCTTAAGTCTGGCTATTCGACTGGCTATTTTCTTTCCTTCATTTTTATAACAGATGGCAGCATCAGCGACGCACTAATTGCCAGAGACTTTAATTTTATTACGCCATCTATGCGAGTTATGCGACGAACTAGATACGTACTACGTGGCTTCGATACTACTAGATGGCGTTATTAGATAGGTACTTTCTCTGCAGTCGTTGCGTTCAAGGTCAAGTATAACAATAGGTGAATAGGTACAACAAGTTACTGTTATCTCGTGTTGGCGCTTAGCGTAATTTAGTTTTTGAAGTGAATACTTCTATCCGCGTTAAGAGATTTTTTGCAGGGGTTAAATAAATCTATGGGTATGGGTACGCGCCAGTTCGCGCCTTGGCGAGAAAGTGGCGCTTTTTTTTAACAAAAAGGCTAACTATAAAATTGCTTGTTATCGAAAACTTGCTTCTGCCTATGACTTTGCCCGCGTCAAAGTTGATTTCTCCATACAAACTTTGGACCCTCTTTCCCCTCAGGGGTGAATTTTGGAATTTTAGATTTTTTAGCGGAAGGCTACAGACCTACCTATAAACTACTTACCTCCCATCTTTATACCTACCTACGTCAAGTGGTTTTCGATATTTCGTGATGAGTGATTAAGTGAGTGACCTTTGTTTCTATGTTAATTAATGTAATTGGTATTATGCCGTATTAATTAACTAGGTATAAATAAATAAATAAATATATACCTACCTACATATTTAGATACCCACAATATGTTGTATTTAGATTTTAATGTAGGTACCTACCTAGTTATTGCGCATGGGATAGGTAGGAACTAGGAGTAGGAGCATACAAGTAGGAAGGTAGCTACTAGGTACCAACATAATAAAAAAAACCAACGGAATATTTTAATAAAAATATTTATTTCTTCTATCAAGTAGGTACCTACTAACAATCAAACTGATAGCACAGATTGACTTGTAGTTCCTACGGAACAGGTAGGTACTTCACTCCATTGAGAAAGCTTGACACTTTAGACGCCCCATAATTACAAAAATATTACAACGTTCGTGCGCGGTAAAATGCACTTTACACAGACGCCCGACAGTACCTACCTACTACGTCGTCTGCCGTGGTGTCACGGCGGGGTAAGACGGGGGATACCTATGAATGAAGCGGCCGTTCGGCGCGCGCGCGGTTAGTAGGTAGGTTTTGAATTTGTTGAATACGCTATGTCTGCGCGTAAGTACGTACCTAGGTATCTATTTCATTTATTTTGTGAATACTGTTTTACCTACTAGCCTACTACAAAGATAGTAGAAGTGGACATATACTTAAATTCCGTAATAAAACAACAGTCCCATCGAGTTTAGGATCGTTTAGTTCGTCCTGACTACTCCTGCCTGACGAGTACCTACTATGGTCCTAGATCGAAACCAGGGTCTGATGATGGAGCTAAAGGAAAAAAAACTTGATAGAAACCTTGCACATGTAAATTAAATGTAGGTAATGGAGATTCTAACTGACAAATATTTTTTTCACAAACTTGTAAGACTTATTCATAAACACATATTTCCTAGTTAGGTACCTACCTATCTATGTATATGAAATTTTCGAACACTATTTTTTGTTCAATGTTATCGCGTTATCACTTTTTGCTTTAGTCAACAAGGCGGTGCCTTTGAGACGAGTCATGAGTCGTGCGGGGTCGGGGCGGGGTGATACGGGGGTTATGAATGAATATCGCACCTCTGCACTGGCACCGCTCTGACCGCTCGGTCACAGGCTCGGTGCTCGGTTAGTAGGTATCTATTTCATTTCTTTTGTGAATTCTGTTTTACCTAGGCCTAGGTACCTACTACAACAATCTTGCTTTTATATACTGCACACTGATTTGATTTTCTAAAGATTTCGTAGTTTTATAACCTGGCATTAGTGAACTCGGATATCGATTTTATTTTGATAATGATTTTGTGGGGGCAGTTTGAGGGAGATTGATTTTACTTTTGAGAAAAACCGGGTTTTATACATATAGGTACCTATTGCTTTATGTATTTTTCTATAAAAAAATATTTTCATGATCAGTCATGTTTTTTTTACATGATCAGTCATGTACGACAAAGGGTAGGTATAGGTACATTAGTACATACAGTTGATATAATTTGAACGAAAAAACAAAATACTTAATAGGTACTTAGGTACTTGTTAAACGTTGAATAGTTTTGTTTGTAATCGCCAGAATGACAAAAATTAAATATTTTAAATATTTTTCATCATTCTGTTGTGAATGACAGCAGACTGATGCCAGACTGATCGTGTAACCGCTCGAATCATTCTCGCGTCAGTCAATTACTGACCACTGTTCCCGACGCAATCTAAATATTTTTTTTTTTTATTTATTTAGATCAATACAACTATCATTACATGTCATGTTACCCCAAATCGGTAACGTGGTATTTCATAACATAGGTAGATCATACAAAGCAACAAAAAAAAAAACAAAGTGAGCTATCGTAATCTGATACGACAAATAATTTGGTTTTGCGGCATACTTGGCCTTGATAACAATCATAGATTTTTAAACGTAAGTTTCATGGCGAGAAATAGGTAGTACCTACGTAGTTTACTTTTATTTTAACAAAATGTTTATTTTTCAGATTTCTCTGATCACCTAATTAATAAAAAGCGTGAAGATACTTTTTATGATCGGCAATAAAATACAAAAAGCAACTGTTTCCGCCCGAGATCGAACCGGGGCCCTTGTGCATGTGAAGCACACATGATAACCGCTACACTGCGGAAACTTGGTTTCTGGAGCTAAAATTACGCTTTACTAAGTTATGACTGAAGTTTTAAGGATTATAGAATTATTTACATTATCTTTTAATGCGCAACAGTCTCTATTGACTTGCCATTGACAAACGGAATAGATACATAGGTACTTTAAAAACGTTTCGTGCAATCCTTTTATAAAGAAAGTTTTATAGTTCCAGGCTAAGTAAACCGAAAATAAGGATAATAATTATGTACTAAAAACATGTATTTTTTCTTTCTAAATTTTATTTTACTTCGTAGCGTACCAGATAAAAAAAAATAATCTTTTAATTATTTTCCTTGAAATAAAACAACTAAACGTAAATGAATAACGATTAAGGAGTGACGACAGCGCAAAATTGAGAAAAACGCCATCTTTTGCTAAAAGAGTTCTAAACAAAATGATTTGCAGATGGCTGCTTGCTCAATCTATGAGTTCGAATGGAGGTAAAATTCTTAATTTACCTTGTTTATTAAAAATACGTGTTTTGTGAGTTTAAATAGGTGAATCAGCATTAAACAATGAAGTTTAGATTTTTATGAATTCTTATTTCGACCTAAATCTGCCGTTTAATGCTTTTTAGTGATTGTTTATTTCATAATTGCTACCTATGCTGCCATCTATGAAATTTTCCGAAGGACTAATTATATTTTGTTCTAGTTGAGACCCCATGGCGTGAGTGTCGGTTATCACAGAGTTTTTTTTTTGCGGATCCCTAATTATTTTTCTCAAATAAAAGTAGTACTCGGTAACAGTGGTTACTTATCAGCTATCTGCCAGTAAAGATTCCTTTAAAATCCGTCTAGCTGTTTCAAAGATGACTCGGAACCAACAGACGGACAGACAAAGATTTAAAAAATCTGTTTTTTTTGTGCATGTACCGTGTGAAAAGCTGTTATTTTAACATAACAAACAGACACTTTTATTTTAATTAGGGCTTATGAGGAAACACGAGAGGAGAGACTTTTTAAAATTAGGTATCAGAAGAAACTATCGCTGTCGCTCTGCGAGCTTCGGCGTGCGAAAAGGACAACTGCAGATCCGACTGAATAGCCTAATAAAAAAGTCATAATTCGGGGTTTAGCTCTCGCCTATTTTCTTCTCTAATATTGATCCAATATAAAAGATATTTTATCATTAATAGTTTTTAAATATTTATACTAGGCCGCTGTTCCCAGCGGCAATTTTGAGCATTTTCTGTGGGTTCTAGTACTTATAAAAATAATGTCTCATTAAAAAGGAAAACATAGGGGCATAAAAATAGTTGATATTTACATTATTCTAAAAAATCATTGCTTTAAAGTTATAAACCAGAAAGAAAACAGCCGAGAGCGTTTGTATGGAGAAAAGTTCACCCGCGTTTCCTCTTAATAAGGGATAAATATGGCGGTTTGACAGCTTTTGTATAGACACTACGTCAAAGTCTTATATTTATTATTTGGATAAAAGTTATCTGACTATTGAAAAATCAGCCCTTATTTGTATAGATTGGGCTTTTAAATGACCCCACGACCTCTGTACTCTGTGCATGCATCCGTAAGCACAATATTTTGCACGCTAAAATAAACAGTGTATTTTTGTTTACTAACCCACTATGGATGTTACTTGCCCGAAATAAACGTTATTTTATTATTATTCTTTTTAATTAAAAAAAAAAAAGTCGTTTCCCAGCAATGAAAGTAACCATCATACTGACTTCTTTTGCCTTATTATCTTTGTATTTACTGTGTTTCTAAAACTACCCACTGGCTGTTGAAAGTGCTATCACTGCAATATTATTGTTATTTTACTAAAATATTTTTGTTTTTGCATGCTGTGTCTATCGCAAGTGAAATCGCTGTAAATAAATTTCATTATATTGTACACTATGCTTGCTTAACTGGCGAAATGTGGGTGTACTAATGGGTACACCTCTGCCTAACCTTTCGGGGATTACAGGCGTGATGTTAAGTAAATCTTTTTTTTCTCTTTACAGGCACGAGACGAAATCAGTTTTGAAGTTGGTGATATGATATCGATCATCGATATGCCTGGTAAGTTTTACTTTATCAATGTTGTAGTTTGTCGCATACTGAACACTACTACTTATTAATAAAACTAGCTTCGGCCCGCGACGTCGCCTGGGTGGTATTTTTGGTCCGCGTGAATTTTGTTACGGATGTAGCGACATATATCTATCGAACAGCATGTGAACTACTAGTCAATGTCTGCATCGCGCTATCAGAGTTTGCCGCGACATTAGCGTATATACAAAATCCAGACAACAACCGTCGGGCAGTAGCCCACCAGACACAACACCCGTCTGGTCGGAGGATCCTCCCTTTTCAGCGGAAGATGAGAAACTTTACATCCTGTTTCATTTACCTCTAAACGGATTTCTAATTATTTTGAAATTATTTTTGCTCATGTTACAAGCTGATAATAATGTAGCTTTCCCTAAATGAAATAATTTTTAAATTGGTTCAGTAGTTTTGACTTTGAGTTTATTCATAACAAACAAAAATACGTTTTTATTTTTCTCTTTTTAATATTAGTTTAGAAAATCCTAATTTGGTAGAAGAAAAAAAAGATTTGCAAGGTTTTACATTAAAATGTTAGTTAAATTTTACATACAAATGTTAGTTAGAGCGATCTTGAGATCGTAAAAAAAAACACATTAGGTTGATTTAAGGAAACACAAATTGTACTGAACAGCTGTTTTTTTTTTGCGAGTTCTACATTGGTTCCATAGTAAAAGATGTTCATTTTCTTAAGTGCTATATAATACTCCTTTGAAGTACGTCACTTGTTCTAACTTACGCCTTGTACACTACTTATGAGTAATAAGTTTAATATATGATTAGAGATTAACTACTATAACATGACGCGCCCCTCCATATTACTATTTCAATGTGTGTAGTCACATCCTTATAATAGAGTTTGTATGTAGTTGTAAGTACTCGTCTTCAGTAGCAGGCCGGCAGATTTGTATGTCAACTAATCATAACTAGCAAGATCGCGCAAGACAACGTACGTGTCATTTTCATAGAGTATGTCAGTGCAGCGCCATACTAATAATAATGAGTAATCAATGACGCCGCTAGTCGAGCAACAAATCGCTGATTTGTTTTTGTTTCGAGAGCCGTCTCAATACGCACACATGCGTGGTGAGTCTTGTAAATACTTTCAAACGTTTTGAATTGTGGAGGGGCGCGCCAAGTTATTGAAGTTTATCTCTACATGTATATTGATGGTGCCAAGCTCTGTCAGGTCCGGCGGAGTCGCTGTGGTGGCGAGGCAAGCGCGGCTTCCGCGTGGGTTTTTTCCCGCACCACTGCGTCGCCGTCATCGGGGACAAGGTGCCGCGCCACATGACGCAGCCGCCGCCTATCGTCGGGTGAGTTTTAGTTAATTACCAAACAGTTTCCATAGATATAAGTACATACAGTTAGACATACATACATACAGGATAAATTAGTAGTGTTGGGTAAAGCAAAAACAGAAAATACATTAATACAGTCATATTATACATGTATGAAGTTAGCTCATTTATCATACATTAGGGCCTTTTCATTGTCATGCGTGTTTGCGCCCGCATGCAGGCCAGGCCCGCATGCGTGCTGCGGACCGCACGCAGAGCATTATTTTCGCTTCGCCGCCACAGTATTGTGCGTGTCGCCAGGAAGAGAACCCGTGTCAAAATGAATGTTCATATTGATCATACAACCTGCGTGCGACCCGCTTGACAGTAAAAACAACACTGACTGTCAAGGTTCGCCACACGCACACGGGCGACACGCATCCGTGCGAGCCACTCGCGATCCGCGTGCGTGTGGCGCGCATGACAATAAAAACATGTATGATACGATAGGTTGCGGGCAGCACGCATGCGTGCCTGGCCTGCATGCGGGCGCAAACACGCATGACAATGAAAAGGCCCTTAAAAACGTTAATAAAATAATATGACGTTATGTATAATTTTTTTTTGAAGTGAAAACTTCTTTAGCGGCGTTGAGCACTTTTTCTGTAATGGGTATAAAATCTTAAACTCGCGTCAGGACACGTGCGCGTCAGGACACGTGACCTGATCGAAAAAGCGTAAGACGGATGGAGAGTAGACAGCTATCCCCTCTCTACGGCGCGGCGAAAATGTATGCCTGGGCCTACTGTTTCGTTTAGACAGCGCAGGGCGCTTGCGCGAATGTTCGTGTATGTTAAACGTAAACGTTAATAATCAAGTTTTCACTTCTGCCGGCACTCCCGGAGTGCAACCCGTTTTTTTCATGGCACGTTTTTATGTTTTGCGTCGTAGTAATCTGATGGAAATTCAAGTCAATTCACATTTGAAGGCAAACCCTTTTTATTTTTCGTAGTATCGCCGAGTCTATAGATTCAAGTCAATGTATTAAATATATAAAATCTATATTAAAATCTGACTGAGGCAAAGGTCCTGGGCCATTATGTGCCACTGTGTAAACGGCTCCTGGGCCAACATGGGCCATGTTTTCCATACGAACAACCGTTATTTTACTAATTATCTTTATTACATCCACAGCTCCGTAGCCGTAGCGCCGATAAAGCCAGTTCTCCGCAAGCACGGCAAACTGATCTCCCTGTTCCGAAGCTTCATACTCTCTCGACCTTCGCGAAGAAGTCTGAAGCAGCAGGGCATACTGAGGGAGCGAGTGTTCGGTTGTGACCTCGGCGAACATTTGCTGAATTGTGGCCATGAAGGTTGGTACTGTTAGTATACATTTTTTGTTTTGTTTTAAAGAAGAAAAAAAATAAGTTAAAAATAACTAAAACCCGACTACGACAAAGTCGCGCACTGAAAAGTATAAAACAAGAACAATATTCATTTGACCGATATTTTCGAAATTTTTAAGTAATAGCCGTGGTCGTGTGCCACCTGCGGTTGTTTCACACAATCTTTATTGAATAGGTGGCATACGACCACGGCTATTACTTAAAAATTTCGAAAATATCGGTCAAATGAATATTGTTCTTGTTTTATACTTTTCAGTGCGCGACTTTGTCGTAGTCGGGTTTTAGTTATTTTTAACTTATTTTTTATTTACACTATTTTGGGGGTTACTTATATTATTTCGGGGTGTTGTGTATGCCGAGCGCAGGAGTGCGGGCTGCGCCCCGCACCTCCCCGCCGGCCGCGCCTTGCGGGTTACTTATTGAATATATTAGTGTGCAACAGACTAGCGAGTTTGATTGACGTACAACTACCCCTGTCACTTCCGTATCTAACACGTGGCGACGAACGGACTCACATTTTTTTAAAAAATGTCTACGGTTGCGACTTATGGCGTTCTTTCCACTTTCGACCACCTGTCACAGGAGTGGAATAGTTTCAAATTGCGATTAAATCAGTGGTTCATCGCAAACGACATAACCTCAGAAACGGACAAGGCCACAATCAAAAGAAGGGCGATATTGTTAACATCCCTGAGTGAATCTACGTTCAAGCTTGCTTGTGACCTGGCGCTACCCAGAAAGGTTGAAGAATTGGGTTACGAAGCGATAGTGGAAATCCTCGACGACCACTTCACACCAAAAAGGTTTGGGTTTGCAGAGAAATCAGTATTCTATTCGGCAACACAGCGACCAGGTGAATTGCACACTCAATGGGCAGCCAGGATTAGAGGATTGGCAACTCACTGTGCATTCAAGAATTTGGAGGAGGCCTTGCTGGACAAATTCATCATGGGCATGGCACCAGGACACGAACGGGACAAACTTTTCGTACAGGACCAGCGGGAGCTGACCCTCGCGAAGGCCATCGACTTGGCAGAGAGCGTGCGCTGTGCGCGCCAGGCCTCGTCGCAGGCAGCACCAGGCGCCAGCGGCGCCGGCGCAGGCCCCGACGGCGTGTTCAACATCTCCAAAAAGGAAAAGTGCAGTGTGTGCGGTTTTACAAATCATAGTTCTAATCAGTGTCGTTACAAAAAGTATAAATGTAAAAAGTGTAACAATAAAGGCCATTTGCGTAAAATGTGCCCTAGTGAGGGTAAAGTGAAATACGTAGACGAAGGTACTGTGGACGACGGAGACGACGACGGTGAGTGTTTTTATAATATTCGGTGCGTGAGAGGGAAACCTATGACGGAGCGTGTGATGATCAGTGGCCTAGCTTTAGAGTTCGAAATCGATCGATCGTTAGATACGGAAGTGACAGGGGTAGTTGTACGTCAATCAAACTCGCTAGTCTGTTGCACACTAATATATTCAATAAGTAACCCGCAAGGCGCGGCCGGCGGGGAGGTGCGGGGCGCAGCCCGCACTCCTGCGCTCGGCATACACAACATCCCTTCCCCATAAGCTAGGACATACTTTTAATCTATTTCTTACTACTAAACTTATTCTATAGTTAAATCTGTTGGTTCGTTATTATCATCGTCGCTGCCGTACTGACCCGCTGTAGGTGTCGTGAAGATCGGACTAATTTCCTGTCGCCTTAGAGATCTAGCGGCTGCTCGCGGAGGAGTCACCAGAGCACTTGGCATCGTCGTCCTTTCTCCCCCTTCTCGCTGCGTTATTGGCTCGGGGTGAGAAGTATTAAGTGGCTCCACATCAGGCACCACATCTGGGTTCCAGTCTTGGTTGTCGCTCGGAAGTGTGTGTAGTGATTTCCTTATTTGATCCATGTGCCTCGTGACTTCACATCCTAAATGTGGCACGTAGATTCTGTACATAATATTGCCGATTTTCTTTCTAATGATTCCTTGTATCCAACAGATTTTTTTATTAATAATATTTTTGGTTATCCATACTTTATCATTTTCTTTAAAGTCTAACCTGTGTTTCCCTCGGTAGTTCTTAGCCTGTAAGGACTGGTTGTGTGCGACGGTTCGCGTTAGTTCTGTGGACGAAGGTGACGGCGCGATAGGGTTCAATAAATCTAGGCGTGAGCGCAACGCACGCCCGAATACTATCTCCGCGGGTGATTTGTCAGTGGTACTATTTTTAGAGTTCCTGTAGTCAAATAAAAATTTTGCAATTTTCTCGTGTATATTCTTCTTATTGCAGCCCTCCAAAATGATAGTTTTAAACCCTTTTTTTACTATTTTCACGAAACTCTCGGCTTGTCCATTACTAGAGGGATGGTAAGCCGGAGATAAGACGTGCTCTATACCGTTAAGTCTACAAAAGTCTTGAAATTCTGTTGATGTGAAAGAAGTGCCGTTATCACTCACCAACGTGTGCGGAACCCCGAACCGCGACATAAAATCGCAAAGTTTACTTATAACCGCCTTTGAATTATGAGTTGTGGACATATCGTAGCATTCTACCCATTTACTATAAGCGTCGACGATAACCAACAACATATAATTATTAAACGGGCCCAAGAAATCAATGTGAATTCGGTAGAAAGGGTACGGCGGCAGTGACCAAGGCGCGAGAGGGGCGTGTGGCGGTGCGGGGCGCAGCGCACAGCACACGCTGCAAGCGGCCGCTACTCGCTCCAGTGTCGCGTCCACGCCAGGAAACCACAGTCGCTTCCGAGCCTCTGCCTTCATCTTGACTACCCCGAAATGTGAACTATGCAGTTCCCTACACACGTTCTCTTGTAGGGACGATGGAATAACGACTTTATGCCCGCGCATTAAGATTCCATTTTCATACGACAGCTGTGTTCTACAATTAAAGAATGGTTTTAAACTATCGTCTTGAACTTTCCTAGGCCAACCATTTAAAATGTAACCCTTAACAGTAGCTAGGTGAGTGTCGCGAGCCGTCTCGTGACGCAAGTCTTTTATTGTTACCGGCAAGTCACCGTCCACTACGAAATTCACGTAGGCCGCACGATCCTCGCACTCCGCGAGCTCGTCGAGCGCCTTCATGCCGTCCTCCCCTTCCCCGCACGCCCGTGATAAATAGTCCGCGCTGTTAAGCTTGCTACTGATATACTCAATGGTATAATTATACGCTGCTAAAAATATGGCATATCTCTGCAAGCGATTAGCAGACACTTCGGGTATGCCTTTATTCGGCCCAAATATAGCCAAGAGGGGTTTGTGATCTGTTCGTAGTACGAAGGGTTCGGACCGACCATATAGGTATTGGTGGAACCGTCTTACCCCGAAGATGATCGCAGTTGCTTCCTTTTGGATCTGTGCGTAATTTCTCTCCGCCGACGACAGCGTTCGCGACGCATAAGATAATGGCCTTTCTAACCCTACTTTATCTATTTGGGATAGTACAGCACCTAACCCTGACGGCGACGCATCTACGGTTAATATTAACTTAGCCGTCGGGTCGAAATGTGCTAATGTGTTATCGGACGCGAGTATGTTTTTTATTCGGACGAACGCGTCATCGTGTTTACGAGTCCACTCCCACTTAGTATTTTTATTTAATAAATTATATAATGGACATAATACGGACGACGCGTCCGGCACGAAGTTCCGATAGTAATTAGTGAGGCCCAGAAACGACTGCTGCTTTATATTATTTGAAGGAATAACTCTATTTAATTATTTGATCTATATCTATACATATAATAAAACAGTAAAAAAACTGTGTCTGTACATTGAATATATTAAAAAAATAATAATTGAGGTGGGTTTAGAAACAGTAAAAGAGCACGAAACCAAAAAAAAAATTCTGTCTGTTTGTCTGTTTGTCTGTTTGTCTTTTTGTCTGTTTGTTTGTACACGCTAATCTTCGGAACTACTTGACGGATTTGAATGATTTTTTTTTTGTTGTATAGGTATTAAGTCTGGGCAACATATAGGCTATAATTTATCTTGGAAACTTGAACACCCGATGCAGAACCGCAACAGACCAGCTAAACTATAAGAGATACAAAAATGGTACCATAGCAAAAATTGTTTCACGTGATGAGCATTTTCTGCTAAGAGAATAAATTTGAAGATCTGGAACAGCTGATGTGGAACTCCTAGAGCCCAGCTACACTATAACATATATAGGAATGACGTCTTAGCAAGAGTTGTTCAGCCTGATGAGCACTCTCTGTTGTCGTATAAAATTTGAAGATCTGGAACAGCTGATGTGGAACTCCAATAGCCCAGCTACACTATAACATATGGGAATGACGTCTTAGCCAGAGTTGTTCAGCCTGTTGAGCACTCTCTGTTGTCGTATAAAATTTGAAGATCTGAAACAGCTGATGTGGAACTCCAAGAGCCCAGCTACACTATAACATATATAGGAATGACGTCTGAGCAAGAGTTGTTCAGCCTGATGAGCACTCTCTGTTGTCGTATAAAATTTGAAGATCTGGAACAGCTGATGTGGAACTCCAAGAGCCCAGCTACACTATAACAAATATAGGAATGACGTCTTAGCAAGAGTTGTTCAGCCTGATGAGCACTCTCTGTTGTCGTATAAAATTTGAAGATCTGGAACAGCTGATGTGGAACTCCAAGAGCCCAGCTACACTATAACAAATATAGGAATGACGTCTTAGCAAGAGTTGTTCAGCCTAATGAGCACTCTCTGTTGTCGTATAAAATTTAAAGATCTGGAACAGCTGATGTGGAACTCCAAGAGCCCAGCTACACTATAACATATATAGGAATGACGTCTTAGCCAGAGTTGTTCAGCCTGATGATCACTCTCTGTTGACGTATAAAGACTGTTGTGGAACTCCAAGAGCCCAGCTACACTATAATACGAGTATATACAGGAATGACGTCTTAGCAAAAGTTGTTCACCCTGATGAGCACTCTCTGTTGACGTCTAACAATTGAAGATCTGGCACACACGTTGTGAAATTCCAAGCGCCCAGCTACACTATAACATAATATAGAAATGACGTCTTAGCAACAGTTGTTCAGCCTGATGAGCACTCTCTGTTGACGTTTAAAAATCAAAGATCTACAACGACTCCAATGGTCTCGCTCATCCCGTTGTTTTCCCGTCCCCGGGCCTTAGAATTCTACATCAGAGGAACTTCGATTTTGACGACCCCGTTGTCGCTGGCATAAGCAATAGGATCCGCGTACGAAGTCGCGGGCAGAAGCAATAGGATCCGCGTACGAAGTCGCGGGCAGAAGCTAGTATAATAATAAAAGCAAAGTAGCGAGTGAATTTCAAATGTACTCATTAAGTCTTTTCATTTGATACCCATGTTGACACTGTTAAAAACAGGCAAAGTAGCTAGTAAAAGCTATATAATGTATATATATTTCAAATGTGCTCATCAAGCCCTTTAATTTGATACCCATGTCGATATTGTGCGAATTTTTTTTTTTTTTGATAACGACTTCACAACCCCTGGAGGGCGCCATATTGGATTTGGTGACACGTCACCTACCCTATAATCAGCGGACAACTGAGACGCTTCTAACGACACCTCATTTGTCATGTAATGATAAGGAGTTTAGAAGTTACGAGGGAACAAACAAACATACATACAAACATACATACATACATACCGGTCAAAATCATAACCCTCCTTTTGGCTTTGCCGTAGTCGGGTAAAAAGGTGGTTGCCTTTTTGGAAAAAAAAGATGGGCCATTGTGTGTTTGGGTCGTTTACACAATGGCGGACCCTCATGGGCCATCATTCGGTAAATATCAGTCTCTTGGGTAGGCGCAATACTAGTTGTTTTATTTTTGTTTTGTGATACTTTGCGTTATTATTAACAATTTAGTTTATGTTGTAATATGAAAAGTACCAGGATGACATAAAAAGAAAGTAGTACAATCTTTTTGACTTTCTCACTGCGCACGGCTCCAATATAGATGCACAAACTTTTCCCTTGAATCACTCTATCACCATTTGCTCCCCCCCTAGTGCCTGCGGTGCTGGTGGAGTGCGCGTGCGCGATCGAGGCTCGCGGGCCAGTGGACGGCGTGTACCGGCTGTCGGGCGGCGCGGGGCTGACGCAGCGCCTGCGCGCCGCGTTCGACGCGGGCGCCGCGCCCGACCTGGCCGCGCCCGCCACCGCGCGCGACCCGCACGCCGTGCCCTCGCTGCTCAAGATGTACTTCCGGTGAGGGCAACTCATTTCATTATTACAAACTTGCTTTCGCGCGCGACTTCGTCCTCATCAAAGTTGTTTTTTCCAGACAAACTTTAGACCCCCGTTTCATCCCCTTAAGGGGTGAATTTTAGAAAATTCTTAGCGGACGTCTATCAACTATAAACTACCTTCCTGCCAAATTTCAACTGTATACGTTCTATATTTCGTGACTAGCTTTTGCCCGCGACTTCGTCCGCGAATATGTCGGTTATCGCGGACGCAGACGAAGTCGAATAAAAAGTAGCCTATGTCCTTTGTTGGAGTTCACACTTACCCTGAACCAAATTTCACACAAATCGGTTCAGTAGTTTAGGCGTGAAGAAAAAACGGACAGAGTTACTTTCGCATTTATAATATTAGTTAGGATGAGTGAGTGAGTGACCTTTTTTTACACACACTTAACTTTTACTACAAACTTATTTTCAAACACTCAACTTTTACTACAAGTTTCTTATTTTTTTATTTTTTATATAACTCTCAACCGTACAAAACGCACGTGTGCTCACGCCTTTGCGATAGAAGACACGAGTTTTGCAATTTGTTTTTTTCTATTGCGTAATGACTATATTGTACTTCACATCATAGAAAAAAGCGTAATTATGAATTTTACGTTATGAAACAAACATTTTTGGAAGTTATATAAGAGTTAGGGAGCCTCGACATGGTTAACCCCTCACACACGCATAACTTATCTATTTATTTTATTCATCAGGGAACTACCAAACCCTCTCTGCACGTACCAATTGTACGAGAGCTTCGTCAGCGCAGTGCAGCAGGGCGACGAGGCGGCGCGGCTCAGGGCGGTGCGAGACACTGTCGTGAAGCTACCTCCACCGCATTATAGGTAATTGCATTACATTTGTAAAATTACATAGCCGCCATCTTGGATTTTGTATTTGACCTCATTTTCGGCATCAGTACCCCCGAAAACTATTGCAATAACACCCATGGCGTATGTTTTTCATAGCCGCCATCTTGGATTTTGAATTTGACCTCATTTTGGCATTAGCGTCGTTGTAAACCATGGAAACGACATCTATAACGCACAAATTAAAAAAATATCATAGATTTTGAATCTGACCTCATTTTCGGTATCAGCGTTTTTGTAATCACGGAAAAGACACCCATGACAAATGTTTTGTAAAATTTTGTAGCCGCCATTTTGGATTTTGAATCTGACCTCATTTTTGGCATTTTTGGGCTGGTATAATTTATCTTTTTTTTTACTATGCTACATGAGTCTGGGTTTATGCTCGGTTGATGGCAATAGGCTCGCCCCCTATTACATGGGACTTAAACATAACTGGTGAAATGTGGGTGTACTAATAGGTACACCTCTGCCTAACCCTTCGGGGATTACAAGTGTGATATTATGTAATGTATGTAGGAAACGGAACGTTAAGATAGATGAGTGGAATGACTCGTAAAGATGAGTGACAAAATTAAATGTGAAGCATGTTGAATGAAAGAGATGAAAGTATCAAATAGTCTAGGAGTCAAAGAGAAAGCAAGTGAATGTTAAAGAAGCTGAAAGGAAGAGGACTGGAATACGAGGAGAACAAGACGAAGGACGTTAGCGACAAAAGACGATTACAATAAAATTTAAGTTAACAAAAAGATCAGTGCTTTTATTTGGCTCTTATCGAACAATTCCCACATGTATGTAAAACGTTTGTTCGCAGGACGCTGGCGTACCTGATGCGGCACCTGCGGCGCGTGTCGCTGCTGGGCGCGCAGACGGGCATGACGGCGCGCAACATGGCCATCGTGTGGGCGCCCAACCTGCTGCGCGCGCCGCGCCCGCAGCACGCGCTGCAGGGCGTCGCCGTGCAGGTGCTACTCAATGTTCTGGACTAGGGATTTTTTTATACCCAGGAATCGGGTATAAAAAATTCATATACAGGGTTATTTTTAAAACACCAGCAAGCTGAAAAGGGGTCATTGTACTCATCATTATGACCAACTTTTTCTATAGGACCAACCCTGCAATCGTAAAAAAAAAAGCGGGTTGCACTCCGGGAGTGCCGGCAGAAGTGAAAACTTGATTATTAACGTTTACGTTTACGTTTAACATACACGAACATTCGCGCAAGCGCCCTGCGCTGTCTAAACGAAACAGTAGGCCAAGGCATACATTTTCGCCGCGCCGTAGAGAGGGGATAGCTGTCTACTCTCCATCCGTCTTACGCTTTTTCGATCAGGTCACGTGTCCTGACGCGCACGTGTCCTGACGCGAGTTTAAGATTTTATACCCATTACAGAAAAAGTGCTCAACGCCGCTAAAGAAGTTTTCACTTCAAAAACAGCTTTTTCATACATTATGATTGTGTTGTATTACAAAAATGCTATACAACTTGTATAGCATTTTTGTAATGATACAGCTGCAACTGCAATAGACAGCTGATTTTTTTTTACCAAAGTAAGACCGTAATTCGGTCTTACTTTCGTTCTAACAAACATTCATTCGTTCAGTTTTGTTTACTATTGTTATTGACGATTCTAGTTTGTAACTGAATTATAATTTCTAAATCTTGTTTTCGTGTTGATTTCTGTGAAAGAAAGTGAAATTAAACATTTTTTATGTAATCATTGATTTTAGTTGAAATCATCTTTAATCATGATTAATTCATGCCAACTCTGGTAGAAACCCTATTCTGGATCATACCTGGGCGCAATAAAGTCGTTTCTCAGATATCATTTTGAGGGGCTGATGGGTATATGATATGCCTTTATACGACGACCTGGTAAAGGCCACTTTATCTTACCACCTTTCATTTTTGACTGCCTCGTTGGTCTAGTGGTTAGTGACCCTGACTGCAAAAGCCGGAGGTAGTGGGTTCGATTCCCACCCAGGACAAACTTTGTGTGATGAGCATAATTGTTGGTTCTGTGTCTGGGTGTAATTTATTTATAATATGTATATATTTATAAAATTATATAAGTATGTATATCAGTTGTCTGGTTACCATAACACAAGCTCTGCTTAGCTTGGGATCAGATGGCCGTGAGTGAGTTGTCCCAAGATATTTATTTATTTATTTATTTGTATGCGCAGGCGGTGGTGACAGAGTTCCTGATCTGCTACGCCGAGGAGCTGTTCGCTCAGGAGCAAGGGGAGGACTCCGGACCAGAGTCGCTGGAACAGGTAAATTATTGTGAACAGTTTATGTTCGTAGCGTTATTCTTAGGACTATGCCGAAAGAGAGCTCTTTTCAAAAGAAGCTATAGCTTAATCGCCTAAATAAGTCTTCGCCTGCGAGGTGCAGGGGTAGGACGAGAACGGGGACCGGGAGAGGTGCGGGCGGAGGGCGTGAGTAGCGTGATACACAAGAGGCGAAATGTGCACTAGACTGTTCTTAAGATATGTGACGTCACATTGGTTTAACGCGACACACGCGAATATAATCTTAATTGCACATTGCTCAATAATCTATAATAATCAAATGTACAGTCAGCAAAACAGACAGATATCCAGGGTCGTCAGATATAGATGAAGGTTTCTAAAGCCGCGTACAGACATCGCGAGGCGTGCGCCACGAATGGTTCGTCTCGCATGCCTCAACCCGAGGCGTACGACGGTACATTTATACGTGCGTCCCGAACGATACATGCTCAAGCTGAGCAAGCAAACCACCACGCACGGTGTTCGTCAGTAGAAAACGCAAACAACACCTGTCCGTCCACACGGAGCGCACGGCTCGTATTGAGGCGGCGTTCGCAACGATCGTATGGCGCGAATGCTCACTGTGAGCACACCCGTCCACACAGTCCGAGGCATGCGAGACGAACCATTCGTGTCGCACGCCTCGCGATGTCTGTACGCGGCTTAAGAAACCGATGGATGTCTTCGATTGAAACTTAACTTAATTAATGATCTGTTTATTATGTACTATTTAAATTAAATAACATTTGAAAACATTCATCGGTTTCTCAGAAAACTTCAACTATTTCTGACGACCCTGCATACCTATCTCTTTTGCTGACTGTACATTGTTTTTTTTTTAATGTAACTTATTTGTTTAAAAAATTGTGGGTTGGCTCATTAAAGCTCGATTGTTGTAATTTATCTGTTATGTTCGTTTCAGGAGCGGTGCGAGTCTCAAGTGGAGCTCCGCGGTAATGAGTCGTGTCGACGGCCTAAGAGTCTGCCTATAAACCCACCTACTAAGTTGTTGAGGTAACATTATACTGTATTACTATCCTATACTTCTATTTATTTACTATTCACAAAAACCACAGTTCTATGAAATTCAAAAAAAAAAAAAAAGGTAATCTAAATATGTGCAGATATCGCTGATGGTAGATTTTTAGCGAAAGAAATACTAAAACTTACTTTTTTTATTGCTTTTTTGTTTTTATTATTTTTGTGTGCACATGTTCTGTGTCAATAAACATTTTATACCATAGGCTTGGGGTAGTGCTTGCAAAAAAAGTTTTTTCGGAATAATATCAAGATTAGTTTATGATTTGTCACAAAAGAACTCAGATGCTTTTTTAGCTTGGGAATTTTACGCACACTTCCATGATCTGCGATTCTTTCACACCAAAAATAAGTCTTTTTCCCAGCAATATTTTTTGCTAAAAGTTACTTATTTCGATGGGCAGTATGAGTTGTTCAAAGGTTATGTGATGTGTGTTTTTACTCTGTATATACAAGATATTAGAACTTTGCATATAATAAGTTCCCATTTCTATAACATCATCTATGTTGTCCTCCAGCTTGGAGGAGGCCCGGCGTCGCGGGCAGACGGGCCCCGGGCCGCAGGCGCCCAGCCCGCGCCTGCCGCCCGCGTCGGGGGCCATCGCCGCCGCGGCCGCCGCCAACACACAGCTGCGGCCCTCCTCGCATCTCCGCCCTAAGTACATCGAGGTGAGTCTGCAAGGACAGCGTTAAGGACGCGTTTACAAAATAGACAACACAAACATCGCAACACTACATTGACACAGTGTATACACACATACACATACGCAAGAATACTGCGGAAATAATGAGAAACCAAACTGATTTTGATAAGTATCTCTCAGATTTTTTATGAAATAAATCTAGACAGTGACCGAATAAAATAACCCTTAATACCACCCATTAAGGTTCATGTGTAACAGCAAAATTTGTGAAAAATTTGACGGAACGTTTTCTTTCTTTCTAAAACTATTTTTAATATTTTCATAAATATTTTATCCACCATTTTGAGATGACTATATCTGCTCCCCTTGGGAATTTACGGGAAACAAAATGATGTACATAATAGTATAAAAAATGTACCTAAACTAAGCCTCGAATCGTCAATTTTGTGTCAAGAGGCTTTCGAAAATCGCTTTTACATTATTAAAAAACAAACATTTCAATGTTAAATATCACGGTATGGAGATAAAGAAGTAATGTATGTGTTGCAAGCATTAGTTGCGTTTGATTTGGTTCAATTTATCCAAAATATGTACCGAAAAAAGAGCTTATTTTGACAGATTTGCATCAAAAATAGTTAGTACGCCCGACAGAATAATGTGAAACGTTTTAGTGAATACTAGCACTCTTCCCGCGACTTCGACGATAATAAAATATAGCCTATAGCAAGCACTCAGTGATAACGTAGCTTACAATTTGTGAAACAATTTTCAAAGTCGGTTCATTACTTCCGGAGATTACCCCCTACATACAAACTTACAAACAAATGTTACCTCTTTATAATATTAGTATAGATTAAAAATTTGTAATTAATTAAAACATGCAATTAATTAAAACGTGAACATACACCAAGAAGTCGAGAGTGGTGGCGTAGTGGGGGCATCGCGGTATGATAATGTCACGCCATTTGCCGTTACGGCATTCGAGTCGGTTTTACTGCTAAGGCGCGCCAATAGATGCTTCACATAAAAAATAACTATTGTTTCATACATCAAAGGCGTGAGTTTATGTATGTATGTATGTTTCATACATTTCAATCATGCTATAGTGCGTTTTTGTGGGAAAGCTATTTTCTCTTAAAGCTCTGAGAAAAGTCGTTCGCTGTATACTGAGCTGCTAGGCGAAGGCTGCAAGGCTGCAAGCGCGCTTGCAGTACGGACGTTTTCTTTGCTATTACCCGGTACATGTCTAATTAACACATTGTGTTTCTTGTTGTAGGTCGGATCGGGTCCCAACAACTTGCCACAGTACCACACCGTATTAGATTTACCGGCACCAGGTTTGTATTATGTTAAAAAAATTCTTACCCGGATTATTAAGATATGTAGTTATATCTATCGCAAAGTATGTGAACTACAACTGGCAATGTCTACATCGCGCAATCAAAGTTTGCCGCGACATTTGCATATAGACAAAATCCCGACAACAACCGTCGGGCAGTAGCCCACCAGACATAACACCCGTCTGGTCGGAGGATCCTCCCTTTTTAATAGAGGATGAGAAACTTTACACCCTGTTTACCTCTAAGGCTGGGCGCAAACGTCCGGTTTCCGGATCGGGTTTCCGAATCAGGAGGCGTGTATGTACATATACACACATACATAAATTACACACACATGTAAAAAACAAATGAATGCATACACGCCTCCTGATTCGGAAACCCGATCCGGAAACCGGACGTTTGCGCCCAGCCTTAAAGTCCACTGCAAATCATCATCATCTGCCTAGCCTTTTCCCAACTATGTTGGGGTCGGCTTCCAGTCTAACCGGATGCAGCTGAGTACCAGTATTTTACATGGAGCGACTGCCTAAAAGTCCACTGCAAATATGTGTGCATAAAATGATATTAATAATGATTGTTATTATTTGTTTGTCAATATTTTGCAAAGAACCACATTTTGCAATAGAAAGTATTTTATAGAAGACAGTATTTTCTCAACGTATTTATCGTATCCTCTCCTACTTATTTATATGATAATTTATATATTATATGAAATGTAAAAGTCTGTATGTTCTAAATGGATTTTGATGTTCAGCACATATGTAGAACATAGACCGAACAAGAATTAGATAGAATACTTTTTATTATCCCGGTTCTCGTGGCGTCCTACAATTGATTTTTATGAGAGTGAAGTCTCGGATAAAAACTAGTTTGTAATAAGTTAATATGTGATTGTGTGTGTACAGGCAAGCGCGGCCTAAAGCGGTCCCCGTCAGGCTGGCGCGGGCTGTTCACGCGCAGCAAGCAGCAGCGCGCGCGCGCAGCCTCCAGCGAGCCCGCGCCGCGCGCGCCCAGCACGCCCACGCAGCCACTGGTATGTGACAACAAAAAAAAATGTGTTACGATAATAGGGTAGATGACACCACCAATCAACTGACGTACTTTTTATGACCTGTCAAAACGCTATTCTCCCATAGATTTTGTATGGTGTAAATAACTATGACGTTACTTTTGAGTAGACTCAATTGACTAACTATTTATAAATTAGAAAGCAATAAAAAATCAAAACAGACAGTTAATTGAAAATGAATTGGGTTATCAGGGCTAAAATAAAGTGTTTCTTTAGAGTAGTTATGTCTTGGTATTATTGGTTAGTGATGTCATCTACCCTATTGAGGGTTTTTAGCTAGATTTCCACATCATATTTGTACGCCTCCTGGCATTACATAGCGCTCTTTTCATCAAACAAGATCTGTATTTCTTTACCTATGTTAACAAATAAATAAATTATATTCTACATTAGGCCAAAACTAGGCAAATCAAAAAATATTAAAAAAAAAAACACTATAAGTACATACATAGCGCACTACATTAATATTTAACCTAACGACTGTCGGTATTTTTTTTGCGTGAACACTTATCCTATGTGCTTTTGCGCTAAGTATGTATGGGAACGCGCTGTGGGAATAATCCTCGTTAACTATCTTTTTAAACGGAATATTCTATGTATGTGTTTATGTTTGTAAAGGACACGTCGATGTGCACGACCAGCTTCGCCCTCCGGCCGGTGAAGTCGTGCGAGTCGCTGGCGTCCGACAGCGACACGCTCGCGCCGCTCGCCGAGCGGGCCGCCGCACCGCTCAAGCATCACACCAGGTGAGCATTTTAATGGATATGAACAAGGTGAAATTTTGCATTCTCGTCAAATATGACAAGTAAAGGTTGCTTGGGCCAGGGGCGGATCTTGAATTTGTGGGGCCCTGGGCTAATACTGCTTAGTTATTCAATCAATTGCCATTTTGTCAAAAAACTGTTTTCTGTAGTGATGTAGGTATATATAATTTGATCGCAGTGTTGCCAACCTTTTAATCGGATTTTTTTAATTTAAGATAACTTTTATTATTGACAATATCGTCTATTGTTTTCAGTCCGGTTGGGGGCCCTCTGTATTCACGGGGCCCTGGGCTGCAGCCCAAAAAGCCTTTAAGTAGATCCGCCCCTGGCTTAGGCAGCTGTTAGAATGACGGCCGCCACGGCTCACGTGCAATCAACAAAAGAGATAGCAATCCAGGGTCGTCGGATATAGTTGAAGTTTTCTTAGAAACCGATGGATGTCTTATATTTCGACTTTTAATTCTATTCCGTAATTTGACAGATAAGGGTTACCAAGTTTTCACAAAAAAAAGATAGTGAGGTGGTGTAAGAATGAACGAAATTAAATGAACTTAAATAATGTACTTAACTTGGTATTAAACCATTCTTATCATTCGTTCCTTACGCAAAATCGTTCACTACTCCAACACTATTAGTTGTAGTATGGTAACATTATTTTTCTTTGAACTGTCAAGTTACTGAATAGTATTAAAAGTCGAAATATAGTTGGTGATTGGAATGCCTTGAGTGTTAGGAGACTCCGCTCTTCCACAGCAGTATAAAATTTTTCAGTACCTTAGATATAAACAATATGTGAGAGGGTGTGTGTGTGTGTGGGGGTGTGTGAGAGATTGTGGGGGTGTGTGCGTGAGGGTGTTTTTGCGGTCTTCCTCAACACGGTCCACAAAAGTACTGGAACCGCAACATTGTATGTTAGTTTTCTGTTTTAAGAAGCCGCTCATCGTGCGATGTGTGGCAACAGAGCGCGATGTTGCTGGCAACTGTTGCTCAACACTTGTCGCCTAAAGACAATCTGGATTTAAGGTAACAATGTCGAATAACTGCCTCGTTTGTCTAGTGGACGCAAAGCGCGGCTGCTAAGAGGTCTTGGGTTCGATTCCTAGGTCGGGCAATTTGTTTTTAGGGTTTTCCATCAGGAATTTCTCAGTAGCAGCCTCGGAGTCTGGATTTGTGCTCGGATGATGGCAATAGGTCCCTATTACATGTTAGCGTAGTTTATCTCTACGTCCGTTTTGGAACGAGCAACTAGCTTCAACTTACTGACTCCTTGACAATTCAAAAGTGCCTGTAAATGGTCTAATTGAAATAAATGTTTTGACTTTGAATTGTCCCCAGGTCCTCGTCGTGTGACTCGTACTTCGAGCCCTGGCAAGCGGAGCTGGCGGACATGCGACTGCGTCTGTCACCACAGGAAAGAGACCACCATATGTTTAGCGAGGAAGACGACACGCAGTTACAGCTTAATCATGCGCAGGTTAGTTACACAATAATTTAATCTATTACTGCCTTGTTGGTCATGAGCAAAGTGTTATTGGGTTTTTCCATCAGGAATTTCGCAGTAGCAGCCTCGGAGTCTGGATTTGTGCCCGGTTGATGGCAATAGGCTCGCCTTCTATTGCATGGGACTTAAACATAACTGTCGTAATGTGGGTGGACTAATGGGTACACCTCTGCCTAACTCTTTGGGGATTACAGTCGTGATGTTATGTCATGTTTTGATAATCGACCTTGTCAGCCCTCGTGACGGATTGTCAAGTTTTTCTTATTTAAACAGCATTAACATCTCATAGCAATATTCCTTTAGAACAAGGTTGCATATGACTCAGTCAGCCAGAATCCAGAAAAAGTCACATTAGTACTTGCCCGGTATCAAATCCACAACCTCATGCATGAGAGGCGAGCCCCTTAACCACTTGGCCATCAAGTCTGCAAGAAGCTTGTAAAGGAATATTCCATTAATAAATAAATAAATAATTTTATTATCAGGCAACTGTGGCCCATAGAAAAAATACACAAAATAATCTTATGAAAATAAAAATAAACTAATACATACTCGTATTATAAACGTCTTATGCTTGTCTTGTGCTTGTCTTAGTCTTGTCCATTGTTCCAGGGTGACTCCCTGTGCTCCACGCCTCCCGAGTCAGGGCTGTGCAGCGCCGAGCCGAGCCCGCGCAGGAACCTGCGCGTCGACATACACCAAGCCAACGAGCTGGCTGAACGGTTAGTACTTGTACGGGAGCCCGGCGAAATCTCACGTCAATATTCGATTTTTCTTAAGACTTTTGGGAGGGGCAAATATTGGTTTTCATCACCGACATGCTAACTCAATTTCGTCACTGACATGCAAATGGGGCTGCATCACCGACCCACCAGTGGGGCTGCGTCACTAGCACGCTAATGTGCCGCCGTCACTGACATGCTAATGGTGCCGAATTACTAACATGATAATGCGGCATGACATGTCAAAATCATTTTTTCTTTCTTTCTTAGCGGAGGATTAAATATAAGGGGTTATACAGCTTTTATATAAAAAAACAATTATGTTAAATTGTCATATTCTTCAAAGTTACGTGTCCATTGAAAAATCGACCTTAATTCGGATTGAACAGTAATTTTTAGGGGGATCCTATTACTAAGCCTCCGCTGTCTATCCGTCCGTCTCTCAGCGGAGTGTATCTCAAGAACCGTAATAGCTAGAGAGTTGAAATTTTCACAGAATGTTTTTTCATGATTTACGACTAGCCGTAACAACATTTGTTCATATTCATATTGTTATAACTTGGCTACAGCCGTCGGCTGGCGCTGGAGGAGCAGCTGTCGCAGATCGGCTACATAGACGGCGAGTCCCCGCGCGCGCGCCCCGCGCCTGAGAAGCGCCACTCCGCGCGCCCCGCCTCGCCACGACACACCGACATCGCTAAGAGGTGTGTTACACCATCTGTGTAGCCACCCCAGTGTTCTTTTCCTCTACTTACGCCGAGGATCCCCGACTGATGCGGGCCTTCTCAGGTCAGAGCGGGGGAGTGACGTAGAAGAAGGGCGCGCGTGCAACACAACGCGCCGCTACCTTGGGACCTTAACTGCCTTGGCTTACACCTTTATTCTTATTTTTTTTTAAATAATTGTTTTATATTCATCTTCATTGTTTTCACATGTAGAATCAACAAGAATAATGTAACCAGGATTTTGTAAAAACCTTATTTAAAAGAGTGCCGTGGAGTTTCTTGCTCGTTCTTCTCCATAGAGGCCTACCTCTGTTTTGGAACGACCAACTAGCTTCAACTTTCGGACTAACTGACCGACTCCTTGACTATTCAAAAGTGCCTGTAAATGGTCTAATTGAAATAAATGTTTTGACTTTGACAGACGTATCCCTTTTGTCCTCATCATTATGAACAACTTTTACTATAGGACCAACCCTGAAATAAGCTTGTATATTGTACTTTATTATGTCGCCAATAAACTATATATTTATTTGTCCATAGACTATGCAAAGACAGGGACAGTCCAATGGCCTCTCTTACCGACTTCCCGACTTCGCTTGGCAGTGTGAAACTCAGGTAAATATACCAAATTTTACACCCAACCTAATTATACACAGTGTACCGTAAATATGACACATCGGGTGAGAGAAAGAGACAGTCAAAGGTGTGCGAGAGAAAAAGAGAGTGTCACACTTTGAAACCCAAAACTATACAAATACATAAATTAAATTCAAGTGTCTGCATTTTTACTACATGCATTACGATTGTTTGCACGGGAATACCAAACAAACAATTTTTTTATTTCTGAGTCTGTTTGTCCCGGCTGATCTCCAGAAAGTCTAGATTGATTTCGACGGGACTCTCATTGGCAGATAGCTAATGTAGATGTTTTCAATGCTATGCTGTATTCATCAATATAATGCGGATTTCATCAATAGATAGAGGTATTCAAGAGGAAGGTTTTAATGTATCTATATTTTACCCGTGCGAAGCCGGGGCGGGTCGCTAGTAACTTTCAAACCTACTACATACAGCTTAAAAAAAACATAACATAACATCACGCCTGTAATCCCTGAAGGGTTAGGCAGAGGTGTACCCATTAGTACACCCACATTTCGCCAGTTATGTTAAAGTCCCATGTAATAGGGGGCGAGCCTATTGCCATCAACCGGGCACAAATCCAGACTCCGTGGCTGCTACTAAGAAATTCCTGATGGAAAAGCCCAATATCACTTTGCCCGATCTGGGAATCTAACCCAAGACCTCATGCTCAGCAGTCGAGCTTTGCGACCACTAGACCAACGAGGCAGAAAAAAATTGACAAAAGATTTTGCACACACAATTTAACAACCCAAAAAAATTTTGATTTGATTTAAAATTTGATGTGTCATATTTACGACTGGTTACTGTACTTGCTTTACATACCTAAGTATAGTTCTGCTAAAACAAACCAACCCACAATCTCTCAATAATTAAATATGCCAAATCTGTTACATTACTGTCCAGCCAGGGGCGTAGCAATATCAAAGGTATGCAAGCTGCAGGGGCCCGAACCCCAACGGGGCCAAACGCCTGCCGGGGTTGCGGGACATCTTAACAGGATACCGTGGCCCCGGAACGCAAAGGGCTATAGAAGGAACAGAGTGGTTTTTTAGTCAGTAAAAGTCTGACAGTCCTTTCCGCCCCACCCAGGGCGGAAGAAGTCATTTGATGATTTTTACCACCTAAGAGAGAATCGCCTCGATATTATCGTCGTGCACTCTCTTATAACGTGTCTACACACGGCGATGCAACGAGTGGAAACACGTGGCGCGACGATAATAACGCCGCGATTTTCTCGCTCGTGGAGACGGCCCCTCTATTTTTTTGGGATGGTAAAAATCATAAAATGAGTCCTCTCGTCCATCCCCCTCCCATCCCCAAGTCCCTTCCGCCTTGGGTGGGGCGAAAGGGACTGTCAGACTTTTACTGACTAAAAAACCACCCTGTTCATTCTGTTGCCCTTTGCGTTTCGGGGCCACGGTATCCTGTTAATACGTCCCGCGACCCCGGCGGAGACGGCCCTTTACGCCGCTAACGTTCCCGGGAAAACATAAACAAATGGTTTCTTTGTGAAAAATCTTTACCCTCCATTTGGGCTTCGCCGCAGTTAGGCAGAAGGACCCCAATAAATTTTAAAATAGGGCTCGTCTTAGGCCTGCTACGCCACTGTATCTAGCAAAAACAGGTCTATGTGCAACCCAGGAAAATGGCGGTTGACCAATTTTCAACCTTATTCATCATCATATCAGCCGTAGGACGTCCACTGCTGAACATAGGCCTCCTCTACAGATTTCCAATAAGACCGGTTGGAACTTGTTGCAAGTGCATGCAAGTTCTGCGTGCTATGTGGCCTGCCCACTGCCACTTCAACTTGCTAATTCGCTGGGCTATGTCGGTAACTTTGGTTCGTCTACGAATCTCCTCATTTCTGATTCGATCACGCACAGAGACTCCGAGCATAGCCCTCAACTTTATTGCTAAGAGCGTAAGGAAGTAGGACCACAAATGACCACGATAGTTCATTTACCAATTACGTTAAGTAAAGATTCCAAACGAATCAGTTATAATATACAAAATCATTACAATTACTTTTAGAATTGAGAGAAAAATTAACGTGTGTTGGTTTGTTTTGGCTCATTTAAACTGATTTGTGTAGTATTTTATGTGTTAAGTTAAATCTATGCTCACATAGGAAAAGAGATGCCACTTATCGTGTTACTTGATATTAATAGGGATTGTACTATGTGTAAAAGTTGGTAACATTTCTAAAAATAAATGATACCTGGCAATACTGTTATTAATATAATTGAAAATATATCCGAAACCTGAAAAGGGGTCATTGTACTCATCATTATGAACAACTTTTACTATGGGACCAACCCTGAAATCATGAAAAAAAAATCAGCTGTTCCCACAAAAATGCTACACAACAAGATCGTAATGTATGGATCAGCTGTTTTTATTTTCCATGATTTCTGGGTTGGTCCCATAGTAAAAGTTGTTCATAATGAGGAGTACAATGACCCCTTTTCAGGTTTCGGGTATATTTTCAATTACCCTGTATATAAATTAAGTAGTTGACACCATTAATTACAAGACATAACTTCTTTAAACAAACACTTTATGACGGCACGGTTGGCGCAGTGGCTGTGCGATTGGCTGTTGCGCTGCGTGTCCCGGGTTCGATTCTCGCACGGTACAAATATCTGTATGGCCTGCAGGTAGTTGTTTCGGGTCTGGCTGTTTGTGTATGTGTGTTTATATGTTTGTAAACACACCCAAGATTGGGCAACATTTCTTCTCTAAAAAAAAAACTATTTTAGCTCAGAAAACCTGATTAATTTTTAATACAGTATAATTTTATTTTTAATTGCTTTCAAATTAATAAATAGTTACTCAATTGAGTCGACACAAATGTGACGTCACAGCTGTCTTGCCATACATCTATACTAATAATATTATAAAGCTGTAGAGTTTGTTTGTTTGTTTGTTTGTTTGAACGCGCTAATCTCTAGAACTACTGGTCCGATTTGAAAAATTCTTTCAGTGTTAGATAGATTAGTTATCGAGGAAGGCTATAGGCTATATACCATCACGCTACGACCTACGGGAGCGGAGCAGTAACCAAAGACGCGGGTGTAACCGCGGCGGACAGCTAGTAATCTATATTTCGACTTTTAATTCTATTCAGTAACTTAGAAACAGTTAACTAAGCTTGAAAGTCTGACAACCAGTCTTACCTAGGGATATCGTATTACCCAGTTACTGGGTTGTGGAGGTCAGATAGGCAGTCGCGCCATGTAAAATACTGGTACTCAGCTGCATCCGGTTAGACTGGAAGCCGACCCCAACTTGAAAAGGCTAGGCAGATGATGAATTCTATTCAGTAACTTGACAGTTCAAAGAAAAATAATGTTACCATACTACAACTAATAGTGTTGGAACAGTGAACGATTTTACGTAAGGAACGAATGATAAGAATGGTTTAATACCAAGTTAAGTACAATTATTTAAGTTCATTCAATTTCGTTCATTCTTACACCACCTCACTATCTTTTTTTTTGTCAAAACTTTGTAACCCTTTATCTGTCAAGTTACTGAATAGAATTAAAAGTCAAAATATATAATATGAGTGTTTCGCGTTTTGACAGGTCATAAGAAGTACGTCAATTGATTGATGGTGTCATCTACCTTATTAGTACTTGTTCATACGGTCTATTGAATTTTCAACGTTCTACTCAGCGTCGAGTGAAGTTTTTCTTTATCGCTTACTGGATTTTTTTTATCTGTCTGTGTTAAAAATAAAGTGAGCGGTAAAATGTTGGTAAAGCCTATTATTGGCCCACTGCAAAGGCCTCTTCTGATACAGAGAAGGCACGAGCATTGATCACCACGCTTGCTCAAGTCGGATTGGCGATTTTAAACATTGTATTAATTTTAAGTCCAGGTTTCCTCGCGATGTTTTCCTTTACCGATGTCTAAGGGCCTCAGCACACGGCGTATTTTAAACGCGCAGACGACTCGCGTTTCAAGACAATTTCAAGAACACGCGTTGTCTGCGCCGTAAATACCGATTAAAACGCGAGTCGTCTGCGCGTTTAAAATACGCCGTGTGCTGAGGCCCTAAGATATACGATCCACGAACTCATGTCGTGGGTTCAAACCTGTGACCTGTGATTAGTTTATTTTTATTTTTCATAAGATTATTTTGTGTATTTTTTCTATGGGCCACAGTTGCCTGATAATAAAATGATTTATTATAACATAACATCACGCCTGTAATCCCCGAAGGGTTAGGCAGAGGTGCACCCATTAGTACACCCACATTTCGTCAGTTATGTTTAAGTCCTATGTAAAAGGGGGCGAGCCTATTGCCGTCAACCGAGCACAAATTCAAACTCCAAGGCTGCTACTGAGAAATTTCTGATGGAAAAATCCAATAATACTTTGCCCGACCTGAAATCGAACCCAAGACCTCAGCAGTCGCGCTTTGTGACCACTAGACCAACGAGGCAATCTTACAACTAATATAAGTCTGTAATCACCAATCCGCCTTGAGCAAGCGTGGTGATCAATGCTCGTGCCTTCTCTGTATGAGAAAAGGCGTTTGCCCTGCAGTGGGACAAATAATAGGCTGGTATTATTATTTATATTATTTTAAACAAATACAATAATCAGGTAGTTGACATCATCAACCAATAATTCCAAGACATAACTTCTCTAAAGAAACACTTTATTTTAGCCCTGGAAACTTGATTAATTTTCAATCAACTGTAAAATTCGATTTTTTATTGCTTTCAAATTAATAAATAGTCAATCAATTGAGTCGGCACAGAAGTGACGTCACAGCTGTCTTGTTATACAAAATCTATGGGAGAATCGCGTTTTGACAGGTCATAAGAAGTACGTCAATGGATCGGTGGTGTCAACTAGCCTATTATATTACAATAATATAAAGTCCTTATATGTGTTATAGTGTCATTTTAATATTTGTTAGGCCAGTAATGCTATTCTCTAAAAACACAGCGCCGCGGCAGCGCTGCGGCAGCGCCGACACTATGGTTTGTGTTTAGTGGATTTTCAACTTTATATTGTAGAACACAACGTTGAAAATCTATTAAAGACAACTGTTTAGGTACTCGTCGTAGAGACAGTTTGTCGTTAATGGATTTTCAACTAAATGCTCTAGAGCATAAAATTCAAAATCCACTGGGGACTGGTTTCGGAAACGAGTTCGTCGTATAGTCTTTTAGAGAATAGCATAGCTGGTTCACATTAGGTCGGACCGGCAAACAACGTACAGTACCCGGCGATAAATATTGCACATCGACCTTTGGAAAGAGACAATCGGCTAATTTCGGCTTCGTAGAGCGTTATCTCTGTCGCACGAAATACAAACAGTCCGGTATCTATTAGGAGCTAAGCCCGCCACACTGTTCCCACCCACTGCAACTCCTGAAAGCCAGAATCAACAGTGGAGGCCACCAGAAAAGCGCCGAGGCAATGAAGCTCGACGAGTCCCAGAGAATCGATTAGATAACTGTCTTGGGTCCCGCAACGAAATTAATCAGAAAAGAATATGTAGCGGAGAAGTAAGAAAAAATATAATTAGAAGCTGGTTATTAGGAGCTGTTAAAACAATTATGATTTGCTTCTTTTGATAATTCTTTGTATAAAATACGAAATACGATAAAGGTCGATGTGCAATATTTATCGCCGGGTACTGTACAACTGCTTTGTGACGTCCCCGGGTCGTCACAATGCAGTTGTAAGTTGGCTGTGGTAAAACGACGGGTACGACGGTGGTGTTCACATTAGGTCGGATCGGCAGCTTCTAGTGTGAACAGCAACACCCGACAGTCGGTCAACGGTAAAACTGTCGGTCCGACCTAAGGCCGGGCGCAAACGTCCGGTTTGCGATCAGGTTTCCGAATCAGGAGGCGTGTATGTACAAAATGTACATGCACACACATGCATAAATTACACATACATTCATTTGTTTTTTTACATGTGTGTGTAATTTATGCATGTGTGTGTGTATGTACATACACGCCTCCTGATTCGGAAACCTGAATCTGAAACCGGACGTCTGCGGCCCGCTTAAGGGCGCGTTCACATAGAACGTCCGATTTTACAGGATCCTTTTTAACTAATCCGTCGCTACTGGAGGTAATATACACACAGCATTTACAGTACCGATTTTAACTGATCCGTCGCTACTGGAGGTAATATTCACACAGCATTTACAGGACCGATTTTAACTGATTCGTCGCTACTGGATGTCGGATCGGTATTTTTTTACTGGATCCGGAATACTGTATTCTGTGTGAACTCGCTCATACAACTACATACGCTAATAACAAATAGTACGTTTAAACGGACCTGTAAATCGGACGTTCTATGTGTACGCGCCGTAATGTGAACCAGCTTTCACGTCACAAATTCGCGTAGTTATAAATACTATTAAGGGCAAATTTTTCAATCGTCAGATAACTCTTAACGGAGGGATAAATATGGCGGTTTGACAGCTTTTATATAGTAATATGTCAAACTGTCGTATTTATTCTTTGGTTAAAAGTTATCTGACTATTGAAAAATTTGCCCAAAATATCACATTTTCAATAACACATACATTTGACAAACTGTGTGTGCCGCCACTGTTACTTTGTGTTTTAATTAATTAGTTTTATAATTGTTTTGTGGATTTATTACACTAACTAGTAATACGTCGCGGATTCACCCTCGTTAAGATACATTTAGTTGTATT
Source organism: Hoplodrina blanda (assembly GCA_949316365.1). NCBI lineage: Eukaryota > Metazoa > Arthropoda > Insecta > Lepidoptera > Noctuidae > Hoplodrina > Hoplodrina blanda. Next base: position 6,552,640 of record OX438574.1, on the reverse strand, counting down.
TATGAAATATAGTTGCGGGAAGCGACTAAATAAAACTGCAATTCCAAGTGAGAACTTTTTTATTTTCATATACCTACACGTAACATTTATCACATACCTGACACATCTGGGATTGCTGCTCCGCTCCCGGGTCGTAGCGTGATGCTATTCAGCCTATAATCTTCCCCGATAAACGGGCTAAATAACGCAAAAAGGTTTTTTCAAATCGGTACTGTAGTTTCTGAGATTAGCGCTTTCAAACAAACAAATGAACTCTTCAAAAACCCAATAACACTTTGCCCGAATTAGGAATTGAACCCAAGACCTCGTGCTCAGCAGTCTCGTTTTACGACCACTAGACCAACGAGGCAGTCATAAACGATGTTTAAATAACATGTAATAAATCCACAAATCCGTAATAACAACAACACGTAAATGTGATAACAATCTAAGTTTCCGCTTACACTGACATCTAACACTTTCAGAGAAAGGAATTCCCCACGAAAATCTAAAGCACGATACAGCGGCATGCACTTAGACACAGACAAACCGACAAACAGACTCAGTTGGCACGGCAAAGATGGCCATTCCACTCTCATTAAGATTGACTGGCCAGCAGAAAACTCTGTATCAAACCTAACGACGAGTACTATAAACTCTAGCCCCTTAACTCCCGTTACACCGATATACGACCCATTAGAAAGCGATTCCGAGGTCAGCGACACAAACAAACACACAATACAGATAAAGAGTGAGATTTGTAACAATTGTGATCAGGAAAAATGCCTGAAATGTGAATTAAAAGCGACAGATTACGAGAATTTGAAAGATTTCACTGAAAATCTACATGATAGCTTAGAACATAGTCCTTTACACTCTACTGATATCAGCTATCACAATCTTAACAGACTATCAGCTGTGTCCAACTCCTCAAATTCCGACCACACTGATAAGAAAAAGGATGACATTGACGTCATGAAAGTTATGACGTCATCGCACGAGAGCTCGTCGAGTTATTCCAATGTCAGTTTGACGAAAGGCGACGAGTTGTACGAATGTTACAATTACACACGACCGAACTACATTAATTTACAATCTTCTAGCACTAGTAAGAGCTCCCCTGGAAGTCCGTTGAAAAGTCCTTTAAAGTCTACTATAAGTATTACTTTCCGATCTCCTACTAAGTGTAAAAATTATGAAGACACTCCTACTAACGATAGGGACTCCGTGTATGAAGATATTGACCTGGAGAAGAATCTATCCATAGTTGAAGATGCAAGTATACCCCAGACTGACGCTTGCTTGCCTACCCAACAGGCTTGCCAACCTGACCATATCCAAGACTTGATCATCCTCGAAACACCAACAGAAACTAACCTAGACGAAGATTTGGATGTTTATAGCCAAGTCAAGTTCTTTAAAAAGAGTATTGATGAAGTCAACGCTATGTTGCTACCAGAAGAAAGACATTACGAAAATATAGCGTTTGAAAAACAAAACGATTATGAAAATATTAACGTTGGTACTCTAAAAATATGTGATAAAGACTTGATAAATGAAGACGATAACAACCAAAGTGCGGTAGAAAACGGCAATTTTAAAACTATGAACGTCAGAGAGTTAGCTATACGATTCGAAAGCCCTACAGAGCAAAAATCAGCGTTCACATTCGACAAATTCAAAGCAGAAATCAAATATCCAAGTCTGGAACGGAAAGACGAAACGAGAGTTATAGAGATTAAAAAGATCGACTTTAAAACACCAACAGTATCACCGAAGTCGTATAAGCTGTCGAAAAACTCTCACAACGCAAGATCGTTGGACGAAAACGCGTTTATAAAAGAATTTGGTAATGAAGAGTCAAATGTTGATAGAAGAAAAAGTTTAGAAGTCAAAACAAACAAGAAACAACCAGATTTAAACCTAAACACAGATCATGAACACAAAGTAATTATAACTCCAACGACAGAGAACAAAATATCCTTAATACAAAGATTTGATAGACCGGACATTAAAAACCTAATATCGTTAGACTGCGACAAGAAACTCAGTCGAGAACGAATAGAGAAGTACAAAGAAGAACGGAGAAACTTCCTCAGAGAAAAATACAGCTCGCAATCTTTCCGATCTAACCCGGAACAGCTAACCAGAATAAAGATAAGGAAAGATAATAAAGAAGATAAAATTGAAACGTGTGAGAGATTAAAAGATGAAGTGCCTAAATTTGAGAGGAGGAACACTGTTGATTTGGGGCAGAGATTAAGGTTTAGCCTGGCTAAAAGTAGCAATAACCTGGAGTCGATCCCGTCTCCCTCTAGTCCGGAGCATGAATTTCGTTGCCAGAGTCGAGATGATCGGAGTTATGATAGGTAAGTGATATACAGGGCTTGGGAGATATTTTTAAATCGAAAATATTCATTAAAAGTGCGAGTTGAACTCGTACACAAACGGTTTCGTACTATCGTACAATATTTAACATAACATCACGCCTGTTATCCCCGAAGGGTTAGGCAGAGGTGTACCCATTAGTACATCCACATTTCGCCAGTTATGTTTAAGGCCCATGTAATAGGGGGCGAGCCTATTGCCATCTACGTGTAAAAAACACGTTTCTTGTATTACCTCCTTTAATTTTTGTAACTTTATTTTATTTGTTGTTATAGCGGCAATAGTAATACACATTCTGTGAAAATTTCAACTCTGTACTTATTACGGTTTATGAGATACGGCCCGCTGACAGACAGACAGACAGCAGAGGCTTAGTAATAGGGTCGTTGAAACGCCCAAACTAAGTTAAGGGAAAAAATTGCTTCCGAATAAGAAAAAAATGAAAACTTAAATTCAATTATTTAGTATAAAATGCCCCATAAAAGCACCCCCTTTTATTTTTAACTATACAAGAAGTTTTTTTGTATGCAGTGTAAAATATTGTATATACAGAGTGGTACGGTAACTCTTTGTATACAGGTTTGACTGGCATTTGGCCGGATTTTTGGGCCCCTAAAAAAAAGCTAAGTAATAAAAATATCTTCCAAGTCATTTTTCTTAATATTTTTTTTTGTCTTTTGTACGTTTGATTTTTTTTGTTCCTGTGTAAAATTGGCTTTAAATTGTGACACATAACATCGTAACTATAGTTTTGCACACAATTTTATGTGTATTTTGTTTGGTACGGTAAAATGCTTAGTTATTGTGGTAAATATGTATTGAGCGGTATACTTGAGTCTCAATTTTCGTATAGATAAACTGCTATAATATGGCGCGCCCCTCCATAATTACTATTTCAATGTAGTCACATCCTTACGAAAGAGTTTGTATGTATGTAGTAAGTCTTCAGTAGCAATCCAACAGATTTGTTGGTCAACTAATCATAACTAGCCGACCGCGCAAGACAACGCACGTGTCATTTCCATAGAGTATGTCAGTGCAGCGCCTTACTATTAATGAGTAATTAATGACGCCGCTAGTCGAGCAACAAATCGCTGGATTTATTTTTGTTTGAGAGCCGTCTTAGTACGCACACATGCGTTGTGAGTCTTGTAAATACTTTCAAACGTTTTGAATTTCGGTGGGGCGCACCTGCATGTTATAGTAATTTATCTTTTCAACCCGGTCGAGTTAAGTTTGCACCTTAAGTATGCAAAAAAAGGTATCACTATATGACGAATATTTGTTAAAAAGAGTCGGCCATTTTAACTTTTAGTAATTGACATAATTATTATATCAATTTTATTACTACTCTTTAGTATTAGATATTTAAATACATAATGTAGTTATTGTAATTCGCCACATTCCAGCGAGGGGCTAACTTAGCTCGACCGAGTTGTAACTTATAACGTTCAAAATATATATTTCGACTTTTAATTATATTCAGTAACTTGACAGTTCAAAGAAATATAATGTTACCATACTACAACTAATAGTGTTGGAACAGTGAACGATTTTGCGTAAGGAACGAATGATAAGAATGGTTTAATACCAAGTTAAGTACATTATTTAAGTTCATTCAATTTCGTTCATTCTTACACCACCTCACTATCTTTTTTTTATCAAAACTTCGTAAACCTTTATCTGTCAAGTTGCTGAATAGAATTAAAAGTCGAAATATTGTTGCAATCTAATATTAGCTACAAATGTCAAAAATATCTAGGTTTTGAGACATTTTTGACAGAATAAGACTAAGATTAGAATGCAAACGTTCTTAAAATTATGACAATTATCCCTCTGATATTGACAAACGTATTTGGCCAACAATTTAATATCCAAGTATACCGTTGAATTGCAAGATACCCATTAATTTTCGTTTTAAAAACATAATTCGGGTTTACCTAATTAGTGTCGTATCTTCTTCAATAATTTACTAAAGAATCATTCATTTTTTTTTTACAAGCTTTTATTTGCCCTGTCCCAGTGTGTGTGGTTCAAATCTTACAAGTTAAATTTGACCCACTTCCCGGAGTTCGATTGAGCTGAAATTTTGCGTAAATGTGCAATTTGCATGACAATGCAATATAATGATGTCACAGAGCTGGTCTGATGATAGAGCCGGAAAGTGGCCATAGGAACTTGATCAAATCTTTTTGACCCACTTTCCGGTGTTCGATTGAGCTGAAATTTTGTATACATATGCACATTACATGACAATGTAATAATAAAAGCTTGTTTTAAAATAAAAATATTTTTAGATAGATTTTTTTTTCAAAATTGTTTACAATTTTTTTTTCAGGGGCGTTGGTATAATTTTGTTCAAAATATTAATAAATTTATTTCTTTCGTTTTTCTATAGGCAGGAAAAGGTGTCACCGTCATACAATATCCGGGATATGGCGGCCATTTTCGAGCAAAAGTCACATCCGCATACCGGTTGATATACCAATTATTTATAATTTATAAGTTTACCAATACCTGTGATGAGACTTGCGGCGGTACCTGTAAACTGAGGTAAGATTGCCACTACTACCAAAAAAAAAAAATTGGTAAAATTATGTTTGTATTGGTAAAGTTGACAAAATGTCGTGAAATTATGACAAAATTGTTTTTTGTGTGCTATGCGATCAAGGGGTATTTGTAACTCCGTATAATTGTCAAAATTACCAAAATTGGTAAATTGTGTATTGGTAAAATTGACACTTAAAAAATTTAATTCTCTATGATCAAAAAGGCGATACCTGTAAACTTAGATAAGATTGTCAAATATTACCAATAATTGGTAAATACCTATGTATTAAAAGTTATGGTAAAATTGTCGCAATGCTTTAAAATTACCACTAAATTGGACGATGCCTGTAACTCAGGTAAAATTACCAAAAAACTGGTAAATTATTAATTGGTAAAACTGACATAATTGTGACAGATCAGATATACATAATTATGTCAAAATTAATTAGATTATATAATTAATGTACTTTATTAAGCTTGCTTTTTTGGTAAGATTTGTTACTTATAAACTAAATTGTGAAGTTTGCTAAAAATAATTGAGTTATTTTATGTATTTTAAAGTGATATCGTCACAAAATTTAGAGAAAATATAATAATTGGTAAGCTTATTACAGAAATGTATAAAAAATATTATAATACGCGCCACGACAGATGAGACTTGACAAGCATCAGTAATGGGGAGCTTGCGCAGGTACTGATGAACGAAATAGTTATCCATAATTTGTGTCTATTCAGGGATATTTCGATGACATTTCGATTTAAATTCTTAACAATATTTATCAAGAAATAATAAAGTTTGTGTAGTGTGTCATGAGAGGTGGGCGCGTTAACCACTGGGCCATCACGACACTCACACATGAGGTTGTGGGTTCGAATCCGGGCAAGTACCAATGTTTTTCAATTCATATGTACTTTCTTAAGTTTATCTTGGACATCACTGACATCGCTGAAGGAAAACATCGTGAGGAAACCTGGACTTGTAATTAATATAAGTCTGAAATCGCCAATCCGCCTTGAGCAAGCGTGGTGATCATGCTCATGCCTTCTCTGTATGAGAAGAGGCCTTTGCCCTACAGTGGGACAGTAAAAGGCTGGTATTATTATTTTAGTGTGTCAAGTCTTATATTTCGTGGCGCGTATAGTACTTACTTTTTTTTGTGTAGCTTCTAAGACGTCTAGTTTTTTTTTGTAATTGGGCTAAGGAAGACATAAAGTTGCTTCTTGTAAAATATTGATATTTGAATCTATTAGGGTATTACTGACCGATACTTTCGGTATTAATTAAGGTCACGCGCTTTGCTTTAACAAATCGTTTCTTTGGGAAAGCTATTTGTATATCATGTGTGTATTGGTCAGTAATTACCAATTGGGTAGATGACACTATTAACCAATAATTCCAAGACATAACTTCTATAAAGAAACACTTTAGGCCCTGAAAACCTGATTAATTTTCAAATCACTGTAAAATTGGATTTTTAACTGCTTTCAAATTAATAAATATACACATCAAAAGTGTCTAGGGATCAAGATGTATTTGGTAATAATAATATATTGATCCTTAGACACTTTTGATGTGTGTAGTTAGTCAATTGAGTCTGCACAAAAGTGACGTCACAGTTGGGTTTTGTTATACAAAATCTATGGGAGAATCGCGTTTTGACAGGCCATAAAAAGTACGTCAATTGATTGGTGGTGTCATCTACCCTATTACGCTCTAGACTGGAAGTCGACCCAAAGGCTTATATGATTACCACATTTTTTTTTCCGGTATTAAGGTATCTTGCAGTGTATTCGGTACGGTCGCCTAAGTCTCACCACAGCAGCCATTTTATTGTTATCTTGTATATTAACAAAATGAAACTCATTTTATTGTGAAAATATTAATATTAAGTTGTATAAGAATGTAATACTTGTATTTGTATACAAAATTGTAGGTAAAAAACTAAATAGTACTAAAGTATTGACAAAAATTGAAAAGAGTATGCTTAGATGGCTCGGTCATGTTGAGAGGATGAGTGAAAGGCGGTTCACAAAAGGTATTTATATGGCAGATGTGAGTGGCAACGCAGGGAGGGTCGCCCTAGGAAGACCTACACTGACCTTATTGGTGAGGTTCTTCAGAAAGGTCCGGTGCGCAGTACTCGTAACCGGCGTGCTTGTATGACGAGATGTATTCATGAACGTAGATGAGGCGAAAGGAGTAAGTAAGGATCGTAGCAGGTGGCGTTCTGTCGTTTCTGCCTACCCTCATGGGTAAAAGGCGTGAGTTTGTGCTACGATCCTTACATACTCCTTTTGCCTTATCCACGTTCATACATCTCGTCATACAAGCACGCCGGTTACAAGTACTGCGCATCTGATACTAACATTGATGCTTCCTAACACTCCCCATTACATACTTACCTACATCAATGTATATAATACAAGTATTACATAATAGTTATTAAAATAAGTCACTTGTTTCGTTATATTATTTATTGACAAGTTTTTTTTTTATACTAATATTATTATTTCGTCGGTAAACATCACAATTTGGTTGGGTTTTGAAGCGGTATTGAAAATACAGGTTTGATTACCGGAAACGGACATACCCGGTTAATAGCAATCTATTCGCTGATTGAGCTAATACAAACGTGCGAACTGAGTCATAAAAAAATTTATCGGACCTCTCGCTCGCACTTACAAGGCCTTATGGAACTGCCCTAGTAGCACTCAAATCTGCCTATTCTTTTCCCAACTGCTTAGCATGCTTTCCAAGGCACGACTCCTCCACACCTCGAAAAGCACGTTAAGCCGTTGGTACCGGCTGTCATACGTAGATCTTTGACAGTCGTTACGGGTCGACAGAAGCACGAAAGTCTGACAACCAGTCTTGCCAAAGGGTGTCGTATTACCCAGTTACTGGGTTGTGGAAGTCAGATAGGACAGTCGCTTCATGTAAAATACTGGTATTCAGCTGCATCAGGTTAGACTGGAAGCCGACACCAACATAGTTGGAAAAGGCTTAACAGATTGGATTTTGTATAGATGAAAACTGCTCTCAAATATTGTTGGTCTGTTTGCGCTCACTCCTATATAGATAAGCTAACTGGTGAAATATGGGTCTACTTATACCCCTCAGCTTAACCGCGTGATGTTATATTAATGTAAATACATCAATACCGCTTCAAAACGAAATCAAACAAGTATTATTATATTTTAAACAAATAACTGGGTAGTTGACACCAATAATCACGACATTTCTTTTTTGAGCTCTAAAAACGAAATTCCCTTAAAAAAAAAAATAGTGAACTGTGACGTCATTTATTTGCCAACTCAATATTCTTTATCGTGTGGGCAGTAAGGTCTTACGACCCCACACACCCTAGTGTCAGAGTTTCTAAACCGCCTCAAGGGTGACATGGTTTGAGTGGGACAGTAAGGCGCGTCGCTCACACGATTAAGGCGCGTCGCTCACTGGTAAAGTCGAGGCGACGTCGTGTCAGCGGCGGTGCGGCGTCGCAGCACGGTCGAGGATAGGTCTCTGCGTATAGTCGAGGCGCAGGCGGCTATGCTTCCTTCACATTTTGAATGACAAAATGACAAAATGGCGGTGGGATCGTGGCTTGGGCACACTTGAGCGCCCCTCCTGCGCCTGCACCTCGCCTCCGCCCCGCCTGCACCTCGCCTCCGCCCCGCCTTCACCTCGCCCTCGCCGCAACTCTTGTATGTGAGGGCACTACCATTCATTTGTAAAGAAAACCTTGTTGCGGCGTGCCTCTTATGCGCCCGCGCCTCAACTGCACCTCGACTGTTAATCGTGTGAGCGACGCCCCTAATAGGCTGGTATAAGTCCAGGTTTCCTCACGATGTTTCCTATTTATCTTTACATAGTATAAAACAAAGTCGCTTCCCGTCGTCTGTAAGCTTAGATCTTTTAAACTACGCAACGGATTTTAATGCAGTTTTCATTAATAGATAGAGTGATTCAAGAGGAAGGTTTATGTATCTACATTGCACCCGTGGCGGTTCCAGTTGACTATAAACCAACTTGAAGTCTGCCTCGTGGGTCGGGTAAAGTGGTATTGGATTTTTCCATCAGGAATTTCTCAGTAGCAGCCTCCGAGTCTGGATTTGTGCCCGGTTGATGGCAATAGGCTCGCCCCCTATTACATGGGAGTTAAACATAAAGGTAGAAACAAACTTATAACACGCTACGCCACGCCACGGCATTCAAGCGTTCTCATTGGCCACATTTCATCTCGTGAAACTACTCTTTGTCTTTTGGCCAATAAGCACGCGTGGGATGGCGTAGCGTGTTATAAGTCTGTCTCGCCCTTAACTGGCGAAATGTGGGTGTAATAACGGGTACACCTCTGCCTAACTCTTCGGGGATTACAGGCGTGATGTTATTTGTTGAAATTTAATTTTACTGTTGATTGAAAATTAATCGGGTTACCAAGGCTAAAATAAAGTGTTTCTTTAGAGAAATTGTCTTGGAATTATTGGCCAATAGTGTCAACTGCCCAATTTTCATACATAAGTTGTTTTCGGAGGAATCTCATGTATATTTCTCAAAGATATGATATTAATGAATCTATTGGCTCATGCTTAGACGCCTTTTTCTATGTAAAAGGTAAAAATATGACTGTTTTCGCCATTTTCTGGCTATGGGGACTTGAAATTGTACTTTAAGAGGTCGAACAGGGCATGAATGTGAAAAAAAATGGCGTAGTATCTCTATGGAGACATGAAATGTTGCAATGTTGCTCGCAACATGCTATTCCGGGTTTATATTAAACAAAAAAGATCTCGCTACAACAAAATGTTTTCAGAAACATTGTTGCAAAACAGTGTTTCGGCAACATGTCTTTTTTGTTGAAGCAACAATGTTGCAGTATTGCTGACAAGATGCTAATGTTCCGTGTTCGGGGTAAACAAAAAAAGGTTTAGCAAAAATAAATGTTTTTAGAAACAATGTTGCAAAACAGTGTTTCAGCAACATGTTTTTTTTTGTTGCAATAACTATGTTGCTGGAAACATGGAATGTAGCAGTATTGCTGGCAACATGGTTATGTTCTGTGTTCATGGTAAACAAAAAACATCATGCAACAACAAATGTTTGTAGCAACAATGCTGCAAAAATATGTTTCGCGGGATGAAACTGTCATTATTTTTTTTTTACATTCATGTATCCGTTCTGTCCTTAAAACATTACTCAGTATTTCTGTAATGACCTGAATATTAAAAAAGCTGTAACCAATAAAAAAAAACAAACTCAAAATGGCGACTTTATCATGTTTTCTCACTCACTCACTCTCTATACTGTGCAAGTGAAAGAGCATGAAAAACTTCTTTGTTTGGCCGCCATTTTGAATTCTTTTCGTTAATGGCGTTAGTAGATTACTATCGAAAGCCTTAATGTAGCTACTCTCATTCTACGAGCCTGTAGATTTCAAGCTCGTTAGTAAAAAGGCGTCGAAAATATTTATTTGACAGGCATTCGGATTAAAATAGTTTTCACTTTGAAATATAAGCTTTTAGTCAACATTGATAGGTCAAAATCATATTAATTTCACAAAAATATGTTAAAATCTCTAACATAGTATAAAACAAAGTCGCTTCCCGTCGTCTGTACGCTTAATTCTTTTAAGCTACGCAACGGATTTTAATGCGGTTTTCATCAATAGGTAGAGTGATTCAATAGGAAGGTTTATATATCTACATTGCACTGGGGTGGATCGCTCAAAGTCAAAGTCAAAGTCAAAATTATTTATTTGCGTTAAATGTGGTAATGTCATGTACAAAGATGGTAAATATAAATAAAAGTTCAAGCACATTTCGCCATGAAAATGGCATGCAAACATTATTAAAGTAGGTATTAGGTTACACATTTGGTAACTACGTATAATACAACTTTTAGGTTAATTAAATCTAAAAGAAATTATATTTTGCTGTTAAATATCACTCAACATACAATTTAAAACTTAAAAATAAATAAAATATACAAAATTAGTTCACAAACATAACATAAAATAGTACCTAAGTAACGACCAATTCGTTATATATATAAATAGTTATAGTGCATTACGGTAGTGATATGATTTACAATTGGATTTTTTTAAAAATTCAGCTACTGAATAAAAACTGTGTGAAACAAGCCATTTTTTTAAAACTATGCAAAATTTTTTATAAGGTAGGTCAGTAATATTATTTGGTAAAGAGTTAAAGATGAGAGGAGCCATATAAATACAATTACGTCTGTATAGTTCAATCCTAGGTACCGGCATTTTTAATAGAAACTGTGCAACTGTGCGTTTATTTTTATTGTTTTTGGGTTCAAAAAGTGAAAAATTAGTTTTGACAAATTTTGCGATTTCATATATATACATACTAGGAACTGTAAGAAGGTTGTGTGACTTAAATACTGGTCTGCAAGAATCAGTCCAGTTCATGTTGAAGATTGAGCGTAGGCATTTTTTTTGTGCCAACAGAACTCTTGTTACCTCAGAAGAGTTCCCCCAGAGAATGATGCCATACCTGATGATGGAGCAAACATAGGCATGGTATACCATCAAAGCAGTCTGTCTGGTGGTCTCATCTTTGACTTTTTTAAGGGCGAAAACGAATCTATTTATTTTTGTGCTAAGTTCATCGATGTGATCCTTCCAGGTGAAATGTTCATCGATTGTAATACCTAGGAATTTTGTTTTATTAATTTGTTGAACTGCTTGATCTTTGTGGGCTATGTTAAGTTGGATATATTTACTTTTCTGCGTTTTAAAGTTTAATATTTTGGTTTTCTCTACATTGATTTTTAAAGCGTTTGTTTCTAACCATGTAATTATTTTATTTAAGGTTTTATTTATTGTAGACTCATGTGATTCGTTATTTTTACAATCTATGATAACTGTTGTGTCATCAGCAAACAGGACACAGTCTTGGTCTATAGCTTGCGGAAGGTCATTGACATATACAAGGAATAACAGTGGCCCCAAAATGCTTCCCTGTGGAACACCAAAGTAATTGTATCGAGGAACAGAGTCAAAGTTCGTGACGCAATTGTTTTTGTCATCGAATTTAGTGATTCTTGTTATCTGCGTTCTGTTAGAAAGATAGGTTTTAAACCACTCTAAAGCCGGGCCCCGAATACCAATTATACTTAATTTATTAATTAGAATGGAATGTTTTACAAAATCGAAAGCTTTGCTCAGGTCTAAGAACAAAGCTGAAGTTGTAATTTTGGAGTTAATATTATTTAAAACTGATTTGATTAAATGAAAAGCTGCTAATGATGTAGATTTACTTTTCCTAAAACCGTATTGCTCTTTTGCCAGCATATTATATTTTTCCAAGAAAGAGAGAATTCTTTTATACATAACCCTTTCAAAGACCTTTGATAAAATCGGAATCAGAGCGATAGGACGGTAATTGTTTTTGTCAGTTTTTGAGCCTTTTTTATGCAATGGTTTTATAACAGACATTTTTAATTTATCCGGAAAGCAGCCTTGTTCTAAAGATAAATTGATAATATATGACAGAGGTTCAGCGATAAAAGGAGATATTTGTTTGAGAAGGTCTGTAGTTATATCATCGTAACCGGCTGACTTTGTGTTTTTTAATGTTTTTAATATGCTGAAAATTTCAGAGGGACTACAAGGATTTAGAAAAATGCTATTATCATTACCTTTAATATCGGGGTTAGTAACAATAGGGGTGTTTTGCGAGGTAGCGCTATTTTCAACAATATCAATAAAGAAATTATTAAATTTATTTGCTATATCCGGGCCTGATGTTACTGTGACATCGTTGTCAATAATATCATTAATATATTCACGAGATCTTTCGTTACCTGTGCAACGTTTAACAATATCCCATGAAGCTTTACCCTTATTTTTTGAGTAGGCAATGTGCTTTAGGTTACATAAGGATTGTAAGTTATGAATACATTTCCTTAATATATTGGAGTAAACCTTAAATTTAGTTTTATTTTCACTTGTTTTGTTTTGATAGTATTTATATCTTAATGTACGTTTGGTGTGACTACTCATTTTAACTCCTTTTGTAATCCATTTTAATGTACCATATTTAAACTGTTTTTTTACCTTTATGACGGGGAAACATAATTTATAAAACAAAGATAAAGTGTCATGAAAGTTATTAAAAGCACTATTTGTATCGGAAATATTATAGACTTCGGAAAAAGATAGGTTGCTGATATGTTCGATGAATTTGTTGACGTTATCTTTACTCAGGTCGTTCATGGTCATAAAGTAATAACTTGATATAGGTTTTTGATCGTATTCAAATTTCACAACCTGTGCTGTGTTATGATCAGATAGATAAACATTATGTGTAGAACCTACTATATTTGGAACATTACTGATGATGTTGTCAATACAAGTGTTTAACCTGGTGGGCTCTTTGATGTGACACCGCATACCATAATTAGAGAGAAGATCTTTGAATTTTGTACTATTACTATCATTACATAGAAGGTTTATATTAAAATCACCGGCAATTATTATTTTACTTTTTTTATATTGCAGTTTTCGTAGGGTCTTGTTCAAGTTTTCAAAAAATATATCCACGTTGGATGAAGGTGTTCTATAAATACATAATATGATCACTTGTACTGATTTGATCTCTAGTCCACAGATCTCGAAATGCTTTTCGATGCAGAATTCATTTATTTCTTTTAATTCGATACTTTGGATATAGTTTTTACACAGTATGCATGTACCACCTCGCCGTTGATCAGGCCGCGAGTATATAGCACCAACATAGAAATTATTTACTGTAAGGTACTTTTCATCCCCTCTTAAAACAAAGTGTTCGCTAAGACATATAACCCCTATATCTAAATCAGACTCACACATCTCATTAATAGTAATATCAATATATTGCAGCTTATTTAAGGCTCCTGCAATGTTTTGATGAAGTACTGAAAATATATTTCTGCTGTCTTTATTATTTCGAAAAACCTGTTTACGATTGTTACATGGTGTGGCCTCGAAAAAATGTTTTGTTTGGGGTCATATTCATATTAATTTTAGGAAAATAATAAGGAATTGTACCTTTAATTGGAATAGCTCTTTGGATATTGTTTGGAGTAGTGTCTGTAGAAGTTTTGCTAATTTTGTTTTCAGTATTTAAATCAATCGGCACTTTTTTACATGTTAAAAAGCTATGTTTATAAAAGATTGTGTCTACTAACAAATTAATATTTTTGCAAGTTTCTAATAAGAAACGTTTCCTGCTATAAAAGTGTCTGTCAATTTCTAGAAAGGTACAATTTACAAAGTTTTGCGACATGTTTTTTAGTAGACTATTTAATAATATTTCATTCAAATGCCTATTGTGCAACACGTTTAAAATAATAACATTTGTGTTTTTAATACATTTCAATAAGGACGCTAATTCTATTATTATTTTGTTCGGATTACTGTCATTTTCACCAACACACAAAACTAAAAAGTTGTTTTTACAGTCATCTAACTCGTACTTTTGTGACAAGATATCCTCAGTAGTCGCATAAGGCTTTAATGTCGATGATATGCAGTATTTTTGGTAAATGGTATCGCTTCTAGAGTGAATTAGTGCCGATGCTAAATCGGAGCATTGTTGACCACCTAATATTTGGATTTTCGGTTTTCGATCCGAAATGGTAGAGCACATACTGACATCTATTGGGCTATTCAGTAAGATCGATTTCTTATTATGATACACACTAGCGCCATCTAGGTGATCACCGCGTCTTGAAATTAGTTTTGCATCAGCGGTGACGGAGATAGTAGCTTGCGAGTGGGTGCTAGGAATATTCTGCGTTACATCAGCGCCATCTAGGTCTTCTTGGCGTGTTGAATTCAGCTTGGCAGTTCTGTTGTCCGAGTTTGTGATAGGAATCCTTACCAAATTATCTTGCTTGGATATATTTAGGAGGGTTTTATTGTGAGGTGAATCCTGTAAACATTTTTTTCTAGGAGCGATTGATGTTCGTTCATATTGCTCGGCATTTTTTGGTGTCGAAGTTATTTGAGTTGTTTTGTATTGTGCAATTATATTTTGCTGTTCTATTGTTTGTGATTTTAATGCACTATTTTCAAGTTTCAAGATGTTGATTTTATTCTGGGCTTGTTGCAATTTCTCTTTCAGGTCTCGAATTTCATCTTTTAGTGTCTCAGTGGGTTCATAATATCTTGTTGATAGATCTGGTAGACTCTTTCTTAAATAGTCGTCCTCGGACATGGTTGATTGGAACGACTCATTTATTGAATCATTAATGACAGATTTTTTTTTCCGAATTGTTATATTTCCAAAGTCCATTTTGTTTGTAATTAAGAAATACAGTGAAATAAGAAAAGTTTAAAATACAAAAAGTGAAATTTTTCCCCACTGTGATTCGAACTCAAGCTTTGTTAGTGCAAGAGCGTTTTATGTAGTAGGAGTACCGAATGCGCTATTTGAACATGATATTTATTAGCGAAATAGCTATTGAGGTACAGGTAAAATAAATCGTTTAAAGACGCGATGCGCGCGTCGTTTAAATTTGAATTTCTTGAAAAATGGTTAGATAAAGTAGTTTTCACTTAGTTTAAGATTTATCACATAAAGTTCACTTTCTTTTGAATATTTAAGAGTATTTTTGTGTTTTTGGGCGTACTTGATATAAAGTTTTATTGATTATCACCAAATTCACTTGTTTATAAACAAACTTTTTAGCAATTGTTTTTTTTTTAGTTTATTGAACATTATCATTCACATACGTTGTTGCAAACGTTTTCCAGCAACTATTGTTCGTTTACGCACAATTTGAATAACATTTTATACACTTTTACACTGTTTTACTATTTTTTTTATAATTTTAAATACGGAGCGAATTGTTTACTGTAGCAGTGGCGCCACCCCACCGCCACCCGCTAAAACAGCTATTACGTACATTTCGTTCCGTTTTTGTGATAATCGTAAAAGGATTCATGATATTCCCCAGACTGACTATTGGAGACTAGCCAAGTCCCAAGCGATCAAACAGAAAAACTCAAAAATATACTTTGTTTTATACTATACTGCCTCGTTGGTCTAGTGCTCGCAAATCATGACTGCTAAGCACAAGGTCTTGGGTTCGATTCCCAGGTCGGGCAAAGTGTTATTGAGTTTTTCCATCAGGAATTTCTCAGTAGCAGCCTTGAAGTCTGGATTTGTGCCCGGTTGATGGCAATAAGCTCGCCCCCTATTACATTGGACTTCAACATAATTGGCGAAATGTGGGTGTACTAATGGTTACACCTCTGCCTAACCCTTCGGGGATTACAGGCGTGATGTTATGGTATGATTTTTTACTATTTAAAAGCTACATTTCAAAGTGAAAACTGTTTCAAAATTGCCACCTAAAGAGAATATTGTGTTGCCATATTGAAAAAAAAAAATATAAATAACAAAAATGCATTTATTACTATATTTTTGTAAGCAGTATTTATTCAATAGAATAGAGGCTGTAAAATATTTGAATCTTATGGAAATGTAATAAAAAAAAGACTATGTAATGAGGAAATTAAAAAAAAAATACGTAAGATGAATCTCGGGAACAATTCTGACTTTTCTGACATTGGCGAAACATATTTCTGACTTTGGTAGAAATTGTCAAAATTCACAAGAAAATGAAGAATTTTTTTCTAAAAAAATTTGAAATTGCATAGTCATATTATATTTAGATATGGTTGAATAAAACGTAGCTTTCTTTGTATATAAATACGCACCTCTTTTTGTAAAAAGTCGGTTAAATGGAGTCGAAAACATATTTAGTTTGTGTACATTAAAATGTTTTATAGAAATAAAAATAAACTTTTTCTCTGAATGAATTGATTATATTTTTAACTCTCCATTATACTAAAATTAGCTAAAATATACAGTTAACTTAATCATGGACTCGTTCACACGTGTTTAGTGTTTAGTAACGACGTTATAGCATCCATACTATTAATCTGATCGTGTAAACTTACCGTTTTAGTGATTAGTCGATGTTTTTATACGTTAAATCCCTAAAATTTTGGTACAGAGCTTATTATACTACCCAATAGGTATAGTCAATCGGAGTTAATAGGCGTGCGGGGGTGAATCTGGACTAAACTTTAAAAGGGATTTTAACGCAGAAACAATATAGTTTGTCAAGGGATTTTAACGCAGAAACAATATAGTTTCTCACCAACAATGACACCAAATCGTAAATTATAATTCTGTCATTGCGAGTCCTTTTAGTAATAAATTGTAATTATTCAACAATCCCTTTTAAAGATTCGTCCCGATTCACCCCTGCATTCCTATTCAACCCGTTTGACGGTAGGCCCCTATTGCTAGGGCAAGAGATTTATTGATAGCCTAACACCCGATCAACCTAGCAGTAGATTTTTTTTTTTGGTGCGCGGTGGAAATCCTCATGGACTTCCTCCGTCGTGGGGGTGACGGAGGGCATACCGGACTCTTACCGGCTAAAACCACTGCACAGTGTTCCAAAAACGCTTCGGACTAACACTAAATACGTGTAAATAGAGATTTGTTCCTAAATGGAATTGAAACTTAGTATGTCTTTGACTCGATTGAATTCTATATACAGACAATAAATTGTGTATCAATTTTTACGCTTTGAAAATATCATCATTCAAAAAATTTATAAAAACTTTGTGGCGATATTATCGGTTTTATACCTATTATTATTTTTGCGAGAAACCCTAATTCTGTTTCTTAAAAATAAAAGTTTTATATTTTATAACACCAGCTATCTGCAAGTGAAAGTGCCATCAAAATCGGTCCAGCTGTTTCGACGATTAGCCAGAACTAAACAGACAGACAGTTTTCGTGTGAGTCAGTGTAAACTTGAGCTATTAATTTGTAAATTACAGGCAGACACTTCAATTTTATCTTATTTGTAAAGATAGTAATATTACTTTCATTCATTTAGACGTTTGTAATTTTTGTTTATAAAGTTGCAAATTGTATTTGAGTTAAATAATATTAAAATGGAGTATGTTTTAGGTCATCAAGGTCTTGGGAATTTGTATGATGATAATTATAAAACCGGTAAAATTAGCTGTTTTTTTTTTTAATCTAAGTCTGGAGTAATCTTATGGCAAATTAAATGTATCGGAGCCATGCAGTTCTCATAATTTTTTTACCTCCAAAGTAAATCTTCCAAGTCGTATGATAATTTTCTTAGATGGTGTGTGTACTGTATGTTCCTGATTAAGAGTTTATGTATAAATTCTACTAGTTCTTCAGAAAGGTCAGTTGCGCAGTACTCGTAACCGGCGTGCTTATATGACGAGATGTATGAACGTGGATGGGGCGAAACGAGTGTGTCAGGATCGTAGCAGATGGCGTTCTGTGGTTTCTGCCTACCCCCATGGGAAAAAGGCGTGAGTTTCTGTATGTATGTAGTTTTTCCCTCAAATTCGTTTGCGTGGAACGACACAATTTTGAGTCGCCTTCAAGTTTTAAGCTGTCTCTGAAAGTGTATTATAGCGACAGAGATACATGCATATAAGAACATCTTGAAATTAAGTCTCGTTTGAGAATTCGCGGATTTGATTCATAAAATCTATCTCAATTTTAACTCTTGTATTTATACTCTAAAACATGAATTAAATACATATAGTACACATAACATCTTTTATCTTTTTCATAAAACCGACTGTGACAATGCCAAATCGTATAAAAACTCTTTCAAATAATATTGTAATAATGTATGTATTAATAAAGCCGCAAGTACGCGTGCTTGCAACTTGCACGAATGTGTGCAAGTAAATTGCAAATAATTTTGACATTTAAGTTGTTATTACACATAATGTGCAAGTTACTTGCATAACTTTCTGCAAGTTAGGTACTTGCATACTTTTGTGCAAGTTACTTGCAAACTTTTGTGCAAGTCACATGTATTTACGGCTTAAGCGACGCGAGATAAGTCTTGTTTAAATTAAAATATTAAAATAATGAAACGTGTATTTTTATTGACTGACCACTGAGTTTGGTACAAAGTATTGATACAAGTTGATGATTTGATGAATATGTATTAGAAATTATTGTAATAATTTTATTGATCTGAATACTGAACCGACTGTGGAATAACTCAAAAAGAGGGTAATGCTTTTGTTAATATTGTGTTTACTGGCCTCCAGATAAGTTCCCCTTAAATTCTGTTAATTTATCTGCTGGATAACAGCTATCCAGACGCTGTAATACCAAACTGAGTAGTGAATCAATGTTTAAGTATAAAACAGTGAGCTTTAAGCGTTTCCTCTTATGAGAGCTATGGACGCAGAGGGCGCCACTGAGCGATCCCTTGTATTTACAATCGTGTAATATAAATATTTCTTTATTGTCGGCTTGTAGATGTAGGTTATGACGAATAAAAAGTATTGCGGAAATGTGGGTTTATTATTTTTACAACATTATGCATGGTCTGTTTGCGCTCAACCTTATATGGGACTAGCTACCTATCTGCTTATACCCCTCAGCTTAACCGCGTGATGTTATATTAATTACTCAAGTTAGCAATGAGCAAACTGTGACATCACTTTGCCAACACAATTGATTTCATAGCAACTAGAAATCGTTTTGATTATGAATCATCGGGGTTTCTTGAAATTATTTGCTAATTGTGTCAATTACCCAAATCAAAGGTAAAAAATAACATATAATATAACGGTCGGGTAAGCAGAAAAAAACCAAAATAAAACAACGACATACAAAAGCAATCTTTATTTACATAGTAGAACTTTACAATAACTATAACTACAAGAGAGTAATGACAACAGTCTTAGAAACTTGATCATTTTGTCGACAGCAGCGGTGCGGGACTGAATCAAACAAAATTATTTATACAAAACATTAATTAATATTTTAGAACAAGAATATTTCATTAATAGAACCAACACGTAGAAAGTATCGTAAGTAAGTACCCATAAAATTCTAACAGGCAAAATGATTACATATATTGATCATATTTTCAGTGTCAGCTTTGCACCGAAACGCGACTCTATTACTTCAACATGCATAAGGTATCTTATTGAGTAATAAATAATTTAGATATTGTCTCATTGTGTCGAAAAGTATGCGCAGCGTTACAAGGACCACACGCGACATCCACAAAATCCAAAAATACAGGAAATACGTCCGTTTGGGCGTTTGTGGTTGTGGTCGGTGACCCGTGTGCTGCCAGGCTTAGCGTAGACTGACTACCGCACATCATTTTACCTGAAAAGCTACGAATTAAATCTGGAAAATATAATTCACATATAAATTCTGTCAATATTCGCACCGCTACTATAATAGGCACACAACACATGAAATAAAATGATCGTTATTAATACTATACTTGCAGGTTTTATTGCACAAGTTATGATTGTGCCAGCATTTTCGTAAGCGACCAAATCAATTGCAAACTTCGGAATGCCTGTCCGAAGTGTATACTATATTGTTATATTGCAAGTTACTTGCAGACATTTCTTGCAGACTTTTTTGCATTCTCTAAAGGAAACACTGCAAGATAATAAACATAAGTTTCAAACGTCAACTTGCACAAGAAAACTTGCAAGAGGACACAAGAGAACATTGATTTAACGATTTATCGACACGCTTCTATCGGCAATTAGCCTCTAAAAAGCTTGGAAACGACGCCAAGACTCATTGGAAAAGACACGTTATTATAATCTTTAGAAATAGTATTGCTATGTTTTATGAAAAAGTAGATAAGGCAAGTTTTTGCTATAAAATTCATGAAAGTACAGCGGTATACTTGCGCAAGTAGATTTCATGCAAGTTTTTTTAATAAGCGTTACTTGCATGATAGAAAGTAGGTGCAAATTTAATGTCACATACATTTTTCCATATTGTTTTTAATTAAATTTATATGTGCCCAAGATTGGTGAAAGAGTGACAGAAAATAAATAGATTAATATAAAACTATGTGGGGTGTATTTAAATATAATATTTACAATTAGAAAACATTCGTAATATAATTAAAATACTTATAAAATGGTTTTAATTTTACTCACATACACATTTCATATACTCCGAGCTCTTACGGACTCATAAAGTAATGAGTCCGTAAATTTTCGGGTGAATAAAATATGTATACAGCATGTTACAAAAACCCTGTCCGATCCTTAAGGGTATTATTCGGCATCGTACTGCGTACACATATACGTAACCATTTAATGGATTTGAGATTATTATTTTTCCCCAGTGAAAAAAAAAGAAGAAAGAAGAAGTAATTAAATTAAATTAAAATAAAACATAAAAACTGATCAACGGCAACACTGATCTGACAGGGTTTTTGTTACATAGTGTATATATAAGTAAAACTATAAACAACTAGCTGACCCAATTTCGTACCGACATATTTTTATTAGATAGATTGAAATATAAAAATGAATCCCTATTTCCCTTGGTGATGCCTACGGGTGATGCCGTGTCACCCGTAAACGCCTGGACGAAAGGAGAAGGTTCTATAAAAGAAAATATATATATATGTATATAGCGTTACGAAGCTCGCTGGCTCAGCTAGTAATAAATAAAGTATCTCACAACGACTATATCAGTAAAATTCAATTAAAACACACAATTTATTCAATTCAATTTACATTCTTAACTAAAAACAGCGAATATTGTTCAATTAATTGATATTAAGCTTTTATAAGCATGAAAATATTTTAGTTTTAAATATTTTAAAATTTAAATTTTAACAATTTCATAGCACCTTGTTTCACTAATTGATTTTAACTAATTTTAAGCTTTGGTGGTTCTTGAATGACTTTTAATCGACTATTTGTATTAAAACTTAGTCAAGTATAGGGCTTGACGTGCGTGACGTGACGTGACGTCCTTGACTACATCGTTTACTATCAAGGGGGCAATTCTACTAAATTTTTAGAACTATTGAAATCTAATCTGTCAAAAATACCTCTGACCTCCATTTTTAGACATTGATTGTCGCCCGAGATGAGATTTTGAGATTTCGAAAGTTTTTAATTAACTCTCAGGTCATAGTCGTCAAAGGCGAACAGAACATAACATCACGCCTGTAATCCCAAGGGTTAGGCAGAGGTGAACCTATCCAATATTAAAAAAAAAACATTGCTCTCGGAGGTAGTGGGTTCGATTCCCACACAGGACAAACTTTGTGTGATGAGCATAATTGTTGGTTCTGTGTCTGGGTGTAATTTATCTATAATATGTATGTATTTATAAATTATATAAGTATGTATATCAGTTGTCTGGTTACCATAACACAAGCTCTGCTTAGCTTGGGATTAGATGGCCGTGTGTGAGTTGTCCCAAGATATTTTATTGCTCTCGTAAAAAAGATCGCAGTAACGTTGTGAAAAAAACGTCATACATAAAGATAAAACAAGATAAATTGACTAAAATGACTAATTAGTAACTCAAAAATTGCCTAAATATACAAATAGTCGACTAAAATCTTAAGTCAATAAATTACTAAGGCGTGTCCGGAAGCTATAAGTTTTTAACCATTTTAAACTATTAACTTTTTTTTTTTGCCTCGTTGGTCAAGTGGTCGCAAAGCGCGACTGCTGAGCATGAGGTCTTGGGTTCGATTCCCGGGTCGGGCAATGTGTTATTGGGTTTTTCCATTAGGAATTTCTCAGTAGCAGCCTCGGAGTCTGGATTTGTGCCCGGTTGATGGCAATAGGCTCGCCCCCTATTACATGGGACTTAAACATAACTGGCGAAATGTGGGTGTACTAATGGGTACACCTCTGCCTAACCCTTAGGGGATAACAGGCGTGATGTTATGTTATGTTTTAACTATAAAATTATTTTTTTAAATATCTAGTGACAATATTTTAAAACTACGATCGCACTGTATAACTAATTCTTAATTTAAAAACTTTTACAATCTATAAATTTAAAATCTAACGTACATTTTATTCTAATAAATTCAAATTCAAAATAATCTCGAGCGTTCATAAGAAATTTTAAGACAAAGTGTTATTTTACATAATTTTTCTGAAAAATAAAATGATATTCAGAACATAAAACATTTTTAGGAAATACAATTAATGAAAATCATGAATTATTTTAAAAATTAAGTTTGGCCGTTACGGGACGCCCCTCAGATGTGAAGCATTTCAGTGAATATTCAAATTTCTTATTAATAAAAAAGCCCATTTAGAAAAGAAGCAACTGAGTGAATAGTATGCGCGCGCACACATAAAAGGGAGTCGAGATCAGTGGCGCATGGCGTCATGCCGTTTGCCGTCACGGCATAGATGTATCACATCAATAAAATTCATTGTTTTTAGGTTCTAAAATCGAATAAAACTGACTATTTAGATATAACCAAGTCGGCCATTTTTTATGTTAGTAATACATAGTTTTTTTGAGCACAATTTTGTCATGGAAATAAATTAGCGAAAAATGAGCGAGTCACCCATCCCCGGACCAACCTCTGCAAGCGTAGCTTAACCTGTTGGATCGAACCGTGCGGCTGTTATTACTTAGCCACGAGCTACTCCAATTTGTCAAAAAAATGTAAAAATAATCATGTAAACTTGTAAAAAAAATAAACATTTAAAAAAATCCCCGACATTCACCATTCCGCCATTTTGTGGCGGCGGCCATCTTGAATCGATTTGCATCAAACATAGCTAAGAACACTCCCAACTAATTCACCTTTTGAACAAAAAATACCAAAATCAAAATCGGTTCATTTGTTCATGAGAATGCAACAGACAGACAGACACACAGAACGTCAAACTTATAACACCCCGTTTTTTTTTTTGCGTCGGGGGTTAGAAATATAACAGCAAGGAACTAAAAGTCAAATCGAAGCATTTATTCTATCTATCGCAAATTTGGAAAAATTATTTTAAGTGCACAATTTACAATACTTTTTCAATATCTTATGACTTTACAAGACAATACTTTTTAGGAACTCCGTCAAGGGACTATTTGAAATATTTGTACAAAAGAATTTCTACATATTATTATCTACAAAACTCTTAACAAAATGATATCAAGTTGCAATTTTGAATCGTCGTCAAATTCAAAGAGGTATAATATGCGCCACGAAAGATGAGACTTGACAAGCGTCAGTAATGGGGAGCTTGCGCAGGTATGGATGTACGAAATAGTTATCCATAATTTGTGTATCTATTCAGGGATATTTCGATGACATTTAGATTTAAATTCTTAACAATATTATAATATTTATTACGACATAATATGTACAGCTTGTGTGGCCTTTTGTGGCGCGTATTTTCATTACTTTTTTTGTAAGAGACGCGACGGTGCGATTCTGTACTTCGAAAAAGGGTTATTCTGTTAAACATAAACAAGTATTTATTGATCAGGTGTTGTAATTTTATTTTATTTTATCTATCTTTCATGACCACCTCCTGAAATTTGACGAAAACGCAGAACTGCATCTTAGGGTCAGTTCACACCGAGACGCGACGCGACTCAACATGACGATACTGGACGAGGCCAGTGACTTCGCGCTGCGCCGCGCGCCGCCGCGAGACGCATCGCAACGTCGCCGCACTTGCACGTCGCGCGTACGATTCACTGCTGCGTCGCGATGCGTGGTGTAACGTATTCTAAATTCTCACAATGAAATGTGTATCTTTTCGTGTAGAAAATAAAGTTATATTTTGAGTCGCTCTTTTAAAGTGTGCACTCAGCGTCGCGTCTCGGTGTGAGCTGACGCTTATATATAACACCACAACATAAGAAACCATTTATTTAAACTTTACCCCACACTAGGAATTTCTTCTGTTTCGTAGATGCGTTTACAAACACATAAACTCACATACACAAACAACCAGACCCGGAACAACTACCTGCAGGCCATACAGATATTTGTTCCGTACAGGTTCCGTAAGGGCGGATCCAGCCTTCAAGTTAGAGGGGGGTCATATAATAAGGTCCAGTCAGGGGGCTTAGACAAAGTAACAATTTCAAAACAATAACGAAGTTACAAAAGACTAATATGTATGAGATTGACTTAAGCCGCGTTAAGTCACGAGTTCAATCGACATCGTTATCGCAATTTGGTAGACAATGTTATAATTCATAACGAAACCATAAAGTAACGAATCGTTAACGTGTTTATGCCATAATGCGTAGACAAGCAGCGCTTTCAGTGTTCGCCTTCGCCTCGATCGTGATCGCCAAAAAAGATAACGAAACGAATGCTAAAACGTTGTAGTTATCTTAGAGAGACGATGACGAATTTAGATATCGTTTCGATACGAAGCGATGTTACTTTGTCTAAGGACCCAGGACGGGCTCCGTTTCGATTACAATAATAATTCTAATTAAAAGAAAATAGTTCACCCGGGGGGGGGGGTCATGACCCCCATGACCCTGGATCCGCCCTTGTACGGGCGATCGTATCCGCGACACGTGTCGTCAAACTAAAAAAATATAATTTATAAATATTTAAATAACATAGCCAATAATTGCATTTTTAAAATTAATTTTTCGCCATACCGTATTTCATTTAAGTCGAAAATGTTTGTGATTCATTAACCGATTTTAATTAAACTTGATAAGTATAAGCAAGATACATAAATTTATCACCCTAAGACAATAATTTACCCTTTAAGATCAAAAGGTTTGGTTTGAATTTACTCTTTTAGACATGCGATAACGTTACGTTACCCTTCAAGAAGTAGGGTAACGTTATGTTACCCTTCGAGAAGTACGATAACGTTATGTTACCCTTCGAAAATTAGGAGAACGTTACGTTACCCTTCAAAAAGTAGGGTAATGTAACGTCACCGCAATAGGGTAAAACAAAATAACCAAATCTTCTAAAAATGTACGCTTACTTGCTATTTTCATCTTAAATCATGTTCTAGAACACCATAATATTGTTTCTGGGCGTCCTAGAGAGGTTATCGTCTATGGTTAGGTACATGTTGAAGGAGAAAAACATGGCGGTCGAAGACAGGAAATGCCATATGTCGTGTGCGTCGTACAATTGGAGAAGGGAGCATTGTCGGTTGCTTTGACGAGATTGCGCTGGGGTGAGCTGTGGAAAAAAATATCTTTTAGTAGATAACTGGCCAGTCGCAGCATTTTATAAATATCCGGCCGGATACTTGATAGTATCTCAATATGCGTCGAATACTCGTATACACGAATTTTGTGGTGCACTCGTATGTAGGTCGGAAATAAAACCATAAAATTACTGTTTTAATATCAGGCCGGATACTTGATAGCAGCTCAATATCCGTAAGTAAAGTATTTCAAGCTTATTATAATTTTGACCATCAATATTTCCACTTCCAAACTATTAATTCTCATTGATGGGAATACACGTAACTTTCGGCTCGGTTAAGTACATACATACATACATAAACTCACGCCTTTTTTCCATAGGGGTAGGCAGAAACCACAGAACGCCACCTGCTACGATCCTTACATACTCCTTTCGCCTCGTCCACGTTCATACATCTCGTCATACAAGCACGCCGGTTACGAGTACTGCGCACCTGACCTTTCTGAAGAACCTCACCAATAAGGTCAGTGTAGGTCTTCCTAGGATCCTTAAGTGTCGTGATAATAGTGTAAAAAAAACACTTACCGCCCAGTTAGTACTCTGATCCAAGTAGAAATAGCTTGATCCGAACCATATGGAGTACGTCATCGCTATGAAAACCCAGCTGTGAAATTATACAAATCAATAATTAATATGATAGTGCAGTGACATCTAGCGCACAGCATGTGAACACAACAGTAACTGACAAATAAAACTAAATAATTAAAAAAATTAAAAAACACGACTGCTATGTAATAAAACTGAACTGAAAAGCAAAAAAAACAAGATTCACTCACTGACCAAACATGAAAAATCGAAACCCACTTGATCTACTAAACTGAAATTTTCATTGCAGTCGGGGGACTTCTAAGATAGGAAGGTATTTCACAGAGCAAAAGTCCCCCGACTGCAATGAAAATTTCAGTTAAAGTGGTTTTTTTTTTAACTAGCCTATGTTACTCGGAACGATGCAAGGATTGTAACGATACCCCATACATCTAAATCGGTTCAGGCGTTTAAAAATTATGGTGGAATAAAGAAACTCACATACATACATAAATACATTAACCCTGAACACATGACACTCCTTTACATACATTAACCCTGAACCCTTTTTTAGGGGCAGTCGTGTAATAAAAATTATTTGATTTGATTGGACAATTCCTACATCGCGCAATCAATATTCGGCGCGACATAATATGTACAATATCCCGACAACAACCGTCGGGCAGTAGTCCACCAAACATAACACCCTTCTGGTCGGAGGATCCTCCCTTTTCAACAGAGGATGACAAACTTTACAGCCTGTTTCACATCCCCCTTAGAGACACCTCCCCCCCTCCCCCCGACGTTTAACAGTGCCTTTTAATAGTCTAATTGAAATAAGTGATTTGACTTTGACTTTTACAAGACTCACAACTCATGTGTGCACTGAGACGACT
The DNA here is from genome assembly GCA_949316365.1 of Hoplodrina blanda. Taxonomy (NCBI): domain Eukaryota; kingdom Metazoa; phylum Arthropoda; class Insecta; order Lepidoptera; family Noctuidae; genus Hoplodrina; species Hoplodrina blanda. The sequence continues at coordinate 6,525,241 of OX438574.1, read as the reverse complement.
CTCGAAACAAAAACAAATCATCGATTTGTAAATCAACTAACGGCGTCATTAATTACTAATTTTTTTTTAGTATGGCGCTGCACTGACGTACTCTATTAAAACGAGACGTGCGTTGTCTTGCGCGGTCGGCTAGTTATGATTAGTTGACCAAAAAATCTGCCGGCCTGCTACTGAAGATGAATACTTACAACTATGTACATACAAACTCTTTTCTAAGGATGTGACTACACACATTGAAATAGTAATATGGAGGGGCGCGCCATGTTATAGTAGTTTATCTCTAGCACTCTCCCCGCGACTTCGTTCGCGTGATATTTCTTACGGATCCCTATTTTTTTTTAAATAAAATTATAACCTATGTCACCCGGGGATAGTGTAGCTTCCCACAGTGAAAGAATTTTCCAAATCGGTTCAGTAGTTTCGGAGCCTATTCAATGCAAACAAACAAACAATCAAATCATTCCTCTTTAAAATATTATACAAAGTTGATACGACAGATGGGCTTTCCTTTAAACTGCCTATACTAGGTACCATTTTCAAGCTCTGTACCAAAAATCAATTAAATAGGAGCAGTAGTTTAGTCGCAAATGATTTTTTAAGTTTCTGGCCGACCGCTTTGATAAGTACGAAAGAAAACACGAGCGCCGCGCGCTTGAGACGTTTGCCGCTTTAATACCTAGGTATCTAAGGTCAGTTAAATTTATTTACAAAGCGTGTATGCGTTTTACTCTGATTTGTAAGCTATTTAGTTTGTTTGAAAAAAAATAATAATAATATATTTATATTTTATTTTAAACCGTGTCAAATTAATACTAAACACGTATAGTATACGTAGTTTAATTTAATGCCCCTCTGTCATATCAACTCTGTATATTATATAGTATAGATTTGTCTACATACCTGTACCACCTGATGGATTCGCGATGTAGTAGCTTCATCACAATATAGAACAGCGTGTACAGGAACAAATTACTCATTAGAACAAGCAGTAGGTGAGACGCGAAGTCGCGGCTGTGCTGGGCGACGCTGTAACAAGAAAAAAAAAATTTAGTTTGGCAATACTGGCCAAAATTTTAGTGTGGTAACACTGATCTGTCAAATCTGTCAAGAGTTCTTGTGTGGAGTTATTTTTTTAGGAATTGGCAACATTGAGATTTATTTTATTGTTGCAACAACATACATACGTAAACTCACGCCTTTTTCCCATGGGGTAGGCAGAAACCACAGAACGCCACCTGCTACGATCCTTGTATACTCCTTTCGCCTCATCCACGTTCATACATCTCGTCATACAAGCACGCCGGTTACGAGTACTGCGCACCTGACCTTTCTGAAGAACCTCACCAATAAGGTCAGTGTAGTCTTTCTAGGGCGTCCCCTCTCTTAGTTGTTGCAACATTAAAATGTTCCAAAGGTCAAAATGCGAATATCCATTGTAGAAGTCGGAAATTTTAAACACCACGAGCGCAGCCGGGGCGGTTTGCTAGTTTGAAATATAAAAAAGAATTGATTCACTCACCCATAGGCAGCAATAGCCCAGTTGGCAAGGTTAGCAATGATGAGCAACACACATCTCCCGCAGTACGTCGGCGTGATGGCCGCCAGGGGACGCGTCAGCAACTCACGCGCAGCGCGGCAGATGATGCCGCCGTCTGGTGAAGTCAAAGTCAAAACATTTATTTCAATTAGACCATTTACAGGGACTTTTGAATAGTCAAGGAGTCGGTCAGTTAGTCAGAAAAATGAAGCTAGTTGCTCGTTCCAAAACGGATGTAGGCCTCTATGGAGAAGAACGAGCAAGAAACTCCACGGCACTCTTTTAAATTAGGTTTTTATAAAATTCTGGTTTAATTATTCTTGTTGATTCTACATGTGATCACAATAAAGATGAATATAATTATAAGTCCAGGTTTCCTCAAGACCGACTTCCAAAACTGAAGTTATTTATTATTTTGTAGTTTTTGAAAAGAAAGTTGTCTTTTTGTAAAAAAAATAATTCTTTTTCACTTTTTAGTGCAAAAATATTTGTAGTTAATAATAGAAATCCTTACAAAAAATCGGTTAAGAAAAACATGAGATAATCACGGACAAACATACATACATACGCGTCAAACTGAGACACTCGTTTTTTTTAAGTGGGTTAAAATACCAGAGCAATACCTTCTCCTAAATGTTACAAATACTTTTCTAAAAACCGCATCAGAATCGGTTCAAATAAAATAAAATAAAAATAAAATCTTTTTATTTCGGACATACTTGTCCCATAATATTGTCAGTAGAGCCCTTAAAAAACTGTGTGAGGTACATTTATAATTAAATGATTGAGTTATTTAATAATTTCGGTTCAGCTAAACGCGAGATAATCGCGGACAAACATACACACAAACGTACAAGTCGGTTAAAAATACTCACCCAATTTAAATCTTCCCAAGTAGTATATCTGGAAGGTCATGACAAGGCAAGTAACGAGATGAAGCACTGTAAACGCTATCCAGAAGTAGAAATTAGCGTTTAGGACACCCACAAGACCTGGAGAGAAAAGTAAACAAATAACATCACGCCTGTAATCCCAGGAGGGTTAGGCAGAGGTGTACCCATTAGTACACCTACATTTCGCCAGTTATGTTTAAGTCCCATGTTATAGGAGGCGAGACTATTGCTATCAACCGGGCACAAATCCAGACTCGGGTTGCTACTGAGAAATTCCTGATGAAAAAATCCAATAACACTGCCCGACCTGGGAATCGAACCCAAGACCTCATGCTCAGCAGTCGCGCTTTGCGACCACTAGACCAATGAGGCAGGCAGTCCTGGTAAGCTGAAATTCTATTTTATTACGACTTACCAATAAATATAATAAGCGCCAGTACGCCGAAGGTAGCGTGCGCTCGCGCATTGATATCGGGATGTCGCGACTGGTAGATCTTCACCATACACAGCACTGACGTCACATACATGAACGACGTGTCTGTTAAAGAGACAGATATATTTTAAACTAGCAAAACAACAGAACAAAACAGATAGGTATGGGGTCGTCATATACAATTAAAGTTTTCTTAAAAACCGATAGATGTTTTCAAATGTAATTTAATACAAAAAGTAGATACAGTACCCGGCGATAAATATTGCACATCGACCTTTATCGTATTTTGTATTACACAAAGAATAAAAAAGAATTATCAAAAGAAGCAAATCATAATTGGGAAGATGACAGCATTTACCAATAATTCCAAGACATAACTTCTCTAAAGAAACACTTTATTTTAGCCCTGAAAACTTAATTTTCAATTAACTGTAAAATTTGATTTTGAATTGCTTTCAAATTAATAAATAGTTAGTCAATTGAGTCTACTCAAAAGTGACGTCACAGTTATTTTTTGCCGTACAATATCTATGGGACAATCGCGTTTTGACAGGTCATAAAAAGTACGTCAATTGACTGTGGTGTCATCTACCCTATTGTTTTAACAGCTCCTAATAGATAGGACTGTTTGTATTTCGTGCGACAAAGATAACGCTCTACGAAGCCGAAATTAGCCGATTGTCTCTTTCCAAAGGTCGATGTGCAATATTTATCGCCGGGTACTGTAATAAACGGTTCATTAATTAAGTTAAGTTTCAGTCAAAGACATCCATCGGTTTCCAAGAAAACTTCAACTATATCCGACGACCCTGCATACCTATCTGTTTTTTTGACTGTACATGAACGACGTGTCTGTTAAAGAGACAGATATTTTTAAAACTAGCTTTTGCCCGCCATTTTGTCCGCGTAAATGGCGGATATCGAAGACAAAGTAGCCTATGTCCTACCTTGGGGTTCAAACTTACCCCGAACCAAATTTCATCAATTTCAGTTCAGTGGTTTACTTAGCTTTCCAGAAATTTGGGGTGCCCAGATATTTTGGGAAGCCCAGAGCGTAGTCATTCCCAGATATTTTGGGAAGCCCAGATAGCTGTGGTTTTCAGATATTTTGGGATGCTCAGATAGCTGTGGTTCCCAGATATTTTGAGATGGTCAGGTAGCTGTGGTTCCCAGATATTTTGGGAAGCCCAGATAGTTGAGGTCCCAGATATTTTGAAATGCCCAAATTGTTGCGATTCCCAGATATTTTGGGATTCCCAGATAGCCTCGGTTCCCAGACATTTTGGTATGCCCAGATAGTTGCGATTCCCAGGTATTTCGAAATGCCCAGAAGGTAGTAATTCCCAGACATTTTCAGATGCCGAGATAGTTGTGGTTCCCAGATATTCTAGACTGCCCAGATAGCTGTAATTCCCAGATATTTTGACATGCCCAGATAGTTGTGGTTCCCAGATATTTTGGGATTTCCAGATAGTTGAAATTCCCAGATATTTTGAAATGCCCAGATAGCTGCACTTCCCAGATATTCTAGGCTGCCCAAAAAGTTGTAATTCCCAGATATCTGCGATTCCCAGATATGGTAGACTGCCCAAAAAGTTATGATTCCCAGATATTTTGAAATTCCCAGAAGGTTGCGATTCCCAGATATTTTTGGAACCCCAGATAATTACAATTCCCAGATATTTTGGTATGCCCAGATAGTAGCTACGACTCACCGAACTGGAAGTTCATGCTGTTGGGACAGACGTGGTAGGCCGCGGAGAGCAGACCCTCGCTGACGAGCGCGATACCCATCGCGTACAGCAGACCGAAATGCTGCGGGATGCCCAGCTCTTTCTGTAGACAAGAATTATCCAAGAAGCATGAAGTCTTGGGTTCGATTCCCAGGTCGGGCAAAGTGTTAAACAAAATTGGTATAAGAAAAAAGCTGTTATTTTGACAGACATTTCAATTTTATTAATTTACTAGCTGACCGGCCTACGCATTGCTGTGGCTCAGGTTTGCAATAAAAAAATATTAAGACCAATAATTGAGATAAAAACTATACTATCTTTCAAGTTGGATCAAACTGCACACGGTGTGCTTTGATTAAAATCGGTTAAGTAGTTTAGGAGTCCATTCCGGACAAACAACGTGACGCGTAATTTAAATACAATATTAAGATATTAGGGTCTACAGAACCAGGAATCATCACAAACCTGCGCAGGAGTCTTGTTGTGATGCGAGTTGTGTCGCCGCCACACCTGCATGAGGAACAGCAGGCCGAGCACCACGTAGCCCAGGTTGGAGTACACGTGGTTGAAGTCGGACAGGACCAGCAGTGGGTGTGCGCATAGGAAGTTGAAGTAGCACAAGTCTTGGTTCCCAGATTGGTTTAGGAGCTGGAACAATGAATATATAATAGTTGTATAAATAAATTACTATAACATGGCGCGCCCCTCCATATTACTATTTCAATGTATGTAGTCACATCCGTATGAAAGGGTCTCTATGTAGTTGTAAATATTTGTCTTCAGTAGCAGGCTGGCAGATTTGTTTGGCAAATAATCATAAATAGCCAAACGCGCAAGACAACGCACGTGTTATTTTCATAGAGGATGTCAATGCAGCGCCATACTAATAATAATGAGTAATCAATGACGTCGCTAGTCGAGCAACAAATCGCTGATTTGTTTTTGTTTTGAGAGCCGTCTCAGTACGCACACATGCGTTGTGAGTCTTTTAAATACTTTCACAAACACTTTCAAACGTTTTGAAAAGAGGAGGGGCGCGCCGTGTTATTGTAGTTTATCTCGACACCCACATTTCGCCAGTTATGATGAATTCCCATGTAATAGGGGGCGAGCCATCATTGCCATCAACCGGGCACAAATTCAGACTCCGAGGCTGCTACTGAGTTTCTGATAGAAAAACCAAATACCACTGTCCAACCTGGGAATCGAACCCAACACCTCATGCTCAGCAATCGCGCTTTACGACCACTAGACCAACGAGGCAGTCAACTAAATAAATAAATATTATTTTAACCCCACACTATCTTCTACATCGTGAGTGTATATTGGAAATTTAGGTGGTAAAAATCATCAAATGACTCCTTCCGCCCTGGGCGGGGCGGAAGGGACTGTCAGACTTTTACTGAATAAAAAACCACCCTGTTCCTTCTGTTGCCCTTTACGTTCCGGGGCCACGGTATCCTGTTAAGACGTCCCGCAACCACAATATTGGAATACTTACCCTCTGATAGGTAACCACAAGTTGTATGACTGGTAACGTGTAGAATACCGCCACAGTTAGCACGTTCCATAGATACATCTTAGACCTCGCCGATAGCACTCGAGGACGACACCTGTGGGCGGAAAAAGAAAATAATTACATACATACATAAACTCACGCCTTTTTCCCATGGGGATAGGCAGAAACTACAGAACGCCACCTGCTACGATCCTTACATACTCCTTTCGCCTCATCCACGTTCATACATCTCGTCATACAAGCACGCCGGTTACGAGTACTGCGCACCTGACCTTTCTGAAGAACCTCACCAATAAGGTCAGTGTAGGTCTTCCTAGGGCGACCCCTCCCTGCGTTGCCACTCACCTCTGCCATATAAATACCTTTTGTTTATCGTCTTTCGCTCATCCTCTCAACATGACCGAACCATCTAAGCATAATAATAATTTTTCCTATTTTTAAATTATTTATCAGTGAAAACTTGAAAATGACCTTCCAATTTTGAACCCTAAGGTACGGAACCCAAAAAATGGGTAACTTACCTAGCCAAGTTAGCTACACACAGCTTCCCGCCAAGTCTGTAGATATCCTTATCTGTATTGACATCGTCTAACGTGGAGAAATCTGATTCCGTGTCTGAAGAAGAACTGCCATCTGAAATCAAATCTATATATATAAAAGAAAGTCGTGTTTGTTACAACACTTATAACTCGAGAACGGCTGGACCGATTGCCATGGTTTTTGATTTGTTGGATTTGTTTTCGTCCCGAATAGCAGAATACGAAAAAAAAAAAAAAAAAATTAGGTAGGGTAGGGGTAGGGTAAGGTAGGGGTAGGGTAGGGTAGGGGTAGGGTAGGGGTAGGGTAGGGGTAGGGGTAGGGTAGGGGTAGGGTAGGGGTAGGGTAGGGGTAGGGTAGGGGTAGGGTAGGGGTAGGGTAGGGGTAGGGTAGGGGTAGGGTAGGGGTAGGGTAGGGGTAGGGTAGGGGTATTGTAGGGTATGGGTAGAGTAGGGGTAGGGTAGAGTAGGGTAGGGGGTAGGGTAAGGCAGGGGTAGGGTAGGGGTATTGGTAGTGTAGGATACCACGTGAACGAAGTCGCGGCGGGTCAGCTAGTATTAATTAAAATAAACATAATTGGCGAAATGTGGGTGTACTAATGGGTACACCTGGATCACCTTCAGGGATTACAGGTTTATTATGTAAACATAATGTAAGCGTTCCCTGAAGGAGTAAGGCAGTGGTTTACTCACATTTTAACTAGAAAATAAACATTATATTATTATTTGACTATTACACGTATTGTAAAATATGTTAATAAAAAAATAAATATTGAAATTAAATAAAAAAAAAATATTGTGTTCAGGCGTGGGGGGCGAGGTGGTTGTGTCTAGGGTGAGAGGGGGGGTGTATACAGCAAGGGGGCCGGGGTGATGTATATGCGTACAAGGCAGAGATGTGCCGCATCGTTAAAAATGTATATCCGCGCATACGGATATGATTAATGGTGTCTAAATCCGCGGATAAGGATACGGATATCCGGCAAATTGCTAACACAGTGTGAGGATTGCGGCTCGCCTTTAGTTTATTTTGCCACCTTATGGCCCTAGCCTTTTTTTTTTTAGGTGGTAAAAATCATCAAATGACTCCTTCTGCCTTGGGTGGGGCGGAAGGGACGGTAAAAAAAAAATGGCCCTTGCCTGCCAAAAGGTTGCCGATTCCTGCACTAAACTACAACCCGGTCACATTATCTTGAAACGAGTCGATGACGTCCGTCGCGTCGGCGCTCTGATATGGTGCGCAAAACAAGCATCCTCTAGTAGGATATTATTATAAACAATAAGATTTCCAACATTGTGTTAATTAATTTAATGTAGGTATATAATGATATGATTAAAATGGTGAAAAATTCGCATTCCTGCGAGGTCTCGAGATAATGTGACCGGGTTGTACAATCACAGACCAAGATACTGACAATATGTCGGTACAATGTTACCTGTTCGTGACGTGAAAGCGTCGCCATCTCCGACCAAACATTGTCGCGAGGTGCTCTCGCCGCTTGTGTCTACAATGTTGATGTGCCGGCGCCGCGTCGTGGGCAGCTCGTTGATATTCAGTTCGTCGTGGGGGGTCGGTGGGGGGGTCAGACGGCCTTCTGTATAAAAATGAATTAATTTATATTACATTGTCATGCAAATTGCACATTTAGAGATAAACTACTATAACATGGCATGCTCCTCCACAAATTCAAAACGTTTGAAAGTATTTGTGAAATTATTTACAAGACTCACAACGCATGTGCGTACTGAGACGGCTCTCGAAACAAAAACAAATCAGAGATTTGTTGCTCGACTAGTGACGTCATTTATTACTCATTATTATTAGTATGGCGCTGCACTGATATACTCTATGAAAATGACACGTGCGTTGTCTTGCACGGTCGGCTAGTTATGATTAGTTGACCAACAAATCTGCCGGCCTGCTACTGAAGACGAATACTTACAACTACATAGAAACTCTTTTATAATGGATATGGCTATACACATTGAAATAAAATTTCAGCTCAATCGAATATCAAGAATTGGGTCCAATTTAACTTGTAAGATTTGAGCCACAGACACCGGGACAGGTGAAAATAAATATAATCTTGTATTAATTTGATGTTATTATTATTATTTACCTTCTTCATGAGGTTCTGGAGGTGGCACCTTCTTCCTACACAGCACTACAATGATGAACGCCACATAGAACGAGCTAAAGAAGATCAGGGCGGCTCCCGCTGCGATGGCATACTCCTGGTACGATATGGTCTGGATTATCCTGAAACTGTGGCCAGGGATGTCAGAACATACCATAACATTACGCCTGTAATCCTCGGAGGGTTAGGCAGAGGTGTACCATGTAATAGGGGGTGAGCCTATTGCCATCAACCGGGCACAAATCCAGACTCCGAGGCTGCTACTGAGAAATTCCTGATGGAAAAACCCAATTACACTTTGCCCGACCTGGGAATCGAACCCATGACCTCATGCTGATGAGGACTCAAAAGATGTTAAGTACCCAAATTACATGCTATTATCTCACCTGAACTTCTTGACCCTGCCATCGTTGGTGACGACTTGTACCACCTCCTCTTGCGTCCAGCCGAGGTACCGCGCCACTTGCGGCAATGTGGTGTTACCAGTTTTGTCGGTACAGTCCTCGTCAGACGTCTTCACTATAAATACTATGTAGAATCCCACGGGGAATGTGTCTTGCTAAAATTATTAAATTAGATTTAGTTTAAATTTAGAATTTTAAACTAAAATTGGCACAATCGTATAGGTACATACATTTATTAGAAAAATAACGGCTAAATATTAGAAAAATAACGGCTAAATATTAGAAAAATAACGGCTGAATATTAGAAAAATAAAGGCTAAATATTAGAAAAATAACGGCTAAATATTAGGAAAATAACGGCTAAATATTAGAAAAATAACGGCTAAATATTAGAAAAATAAAGGCTAAATATTAGAAAAATAACGGCTAAATATTAAAAAAATAACGGCTAAATATTAGAAAAAAAACGTCTAAATATTGCAGGGATTACGGCTTTGAGTGCTTTCCGAGGCACGTAGATGCCACACCACCAATTTCCACTCGGGACTGCTACTGAGAAATTCCTAATGGAAAAACCCAACAACACTTTCTTGCCCGACCTGGGAATCGAACCCAGGGCATTACGCCCAGTAGTTGCACTTGCGATCATGAGACCAACGCAAAGGGGTAGTCGATCATACTACACTTGAGAGCAATAAAATCGCACACCTTGATATTTTTTGGTTAAGGCAGTTTTTTTTTATGAATCTGAATAAATATTTTGAAAAACACACACACTAATTGAAAGTCTACCTCATTACCTTTCTAATGATATCAAATACACTGTAAAAAAATACCCATAAGAGGTTTTACGGCACAAAACCCAACAAACGGGTAAAATTTCGCTTAAGAAATAATGAAAATCAAACTCAAAATTCTTGATCAAATTGTTTTATTAATAAGGTGTATTCCCTCCCCTAGGCCACTGGCCACTCCATCGCGGTGATTCCAACGTCTTCCATGTAGTCGCAAACTGTTCTAGCGACATGCGGTCTGGCGTTGTCGTGCATTAGGAGAAAATCTTCTCCCATAAGCCACGCAAGCGGCCTCACATGTCCTTCGAGCACTTCTTCGACGTATCGTGCAGCCGTCAAACCTCTCGATCTCGGGCCGGTATTCGCCCCAGTGATGATACAATGTCAGTTTTAGTGTCCAACATTATGCCACCCCAAAACATACACGATCCACCGCCAAAAGCCACACGTTCGCTTATGCAGCATTGTGAAAATCGCTCTGATGACCTTCTGTAGACCCTAGAGCGTCCATCATGACCATGTAATGTCATTCTGCACTCATCAGAGAACATAACAGTCATACGTCCAATTTAAATGTTACCTGGCAAATTGTAGTCGGGCTTGTCGGTGAGCTGTGGTCAATTTGGGACCATTTGCTGGGTGATGTCAAGTCAGTCCTGCTTCACCAAGTATTCTTCTGACTGTCTACCGACTTATACTGCCATTGCGAACTTCTCGAAGCTCTTATCCCAGTTGAACCGCATTCAGTTGCGATTTCTTACAAGACCTCGACACAAGAAAGCGGTCATCACGCTCTGATGTTCTGCGTAGCCGGCCAGATCCTGGTCGCCGAATGTAGCCACCGGTCTCTTGAAACCTCTGGTACACACGACGAACAGAGTAGCGGCTCAAATTTAGTCATCGAGCAACTTCACTTTGATTATGGCCTATTTCGTGCAAGGCAGTAACTTGAGCGGCTTCTGCGGGCGTGGTATCCATATTTTTTCGTATGCTTTCAGTAGAGATGTTATCACGTTGACCTTCGGTATGTAACTGATTAAAAATCCACCCTTTTATTCCTGCGGGTAAGGGCTGCAAGTAGTGACAATGCTAACGGGTGAATTTGGCTAATTTGGTGTACGACTGGTTTCTGTAAGTTACGTGAAGGTCAATGATTTTAATTTTATGTTTTTTTAAAGCTAAGCTTGTATTCTTTAATTTTGCCTAATGATTTGTACTCAATATCTTTAGATTTAAGAAAAAAATCAGTAATAAACCAAATTACAAGGGGTGTGCGATTTTATTGCTCTCAAGTGTAGTATGGTCTCTCATATTCATATATGTATTCGAATACCATCTGTAGACAGGCATAAAGAAGCTTATACAGTATGTTAACTAACAGATGGCGTTCCCGTTAAACCGCAATAGTATAGCATCCATACATGCTAAAAAAAATAGTACCATTTGAAAACAAAATGTTTTTTTTTTTTTTTCAATATTAAAATATTGACTAAAAATGTTAAACTAACACGTAAAAGAAACACTCTATGTAGATTAACAAGTTTAATGGAACGCCCTCTGTTATTTAACATACTGTAGAGTGTTTCTTTTACGTGTTAGTTTAACATTTTTAGTCAATATTTTAATATTGAAAAAAATAAAAACATTTTGTTTTCAAATGGTACTATTTTTTTTAGCATGTATGGATGCTATACTATTGCGGTTTAACGGGAACGCCCTCTGTTAGTTAACATACTGTATTTCGACTTTTAATTCTATTCAGTAACTTGACAGTTCAAAGAAAAATAATGTTACCATACTACAACTAATAGTGTTGGGGTAGTGAACGATTTTGCGTAAGGAACGAATGATAAGAATGGTTTAATACCAAGTTAAGTACATTATTTAAGTGCATTCAATTTCGTTCATTCTTACACCACCTCACTATCTTTTTTTTGTCAAAACTTGGATATGAACCCTATTTGAGGACAGTTTTTTACACTCTTTATTAATACTTACAGTAAGTGTAATACCTCCTCTTCTGGTCATAGTCAAGTAATAACCATCATACAATATGTCCCTCTCATTATCGAAAACTGGACACTGGAAAAGTCAAAACATTGATTTCAATTACACCATTTACAGGCACTTTTGATTGTCAAGCAGCCCGTCAGTTAGTCAGAAAGTTGAAGCTAGTTGCTCGTTCCAAAACGGAGGTAGGCGTCTATGGAGAAGAACGAGCAAGAAACTCCACGGACAGAATTTTTATTGCAATAAAAAAAACCTTGCCCAACACTCGTAATTTCTGTAATCCCCGAAGGGTTAGGCAGAGGTGTACCCATTAGTACACCCACATTTCGCCCGTTATGTTTAAGTCCCATGTAATAGGGGGCGAGCCTATTGCCATCAACCGGGCACAAATTCAGACTCCGAGGCTGCTACTCAGAAATTACTGATGGAAAAACCCAATAACACTTTGCACGACCTGGGAATCGATCCCAAGGCCTCATGCTTTTCTCTTAGATTTCAGAATTATTATGCCACTGCAGGGCAAAGGCCATCTTCTCATACAGAGAAGGTACGAGCATTGATCACCACGCTTGCTCAAGGCGGATTGGCGATTTGATACTTAACAAGTCCAGGTTTCCTCACGATGTTTTCCTTCACCGATGTAAAAAAACTTGAGAGGTGTCAAGGGACACCCGGATGGAACGAAGTTATATGAGAGAGAGAGACAGAGACAGACAGAGAAACACGCGCACGCCGCACGGCTTGCGCCGTTACAAGTGTCGTTACAACTTTTGGTCTTAATTTTTTCCGTCTAGCCCCCTTTCGCAAGTCGCAACGCGCGATAAGGAACTTCGTTCCAAAAATAATAGTTTTAAAATAAAAAGCCATCAATAAAAATAACTTACCGAAAAGTTTTGTATGGATACCACAGCACAGATGTCATCGTCTGACTCAATCATTACTATCACACTTTTAGGTCTTGACAACCAACTTCTGGTTTCCAAATTGGTCCTTAATAAGTACCTGTAAGGTTCAAAATTAAAGTGTTTGTGGAAGTATACAGGGTGTAACGGAAAGGGTATATACGTACAAAGAGTAAGGCTTCTTTGGATGATAACTAACGATATGGCAAGGGTTTCAGCTCAATATAAAATACTCTAAGAATTGATACCAAATTTTTGTTTCTTTCATTTCTTCCATTTCTTTATGTTTCTTTCATTCAAATCATAACAAACGTGTCACCGCACTACGTGGGTCAAAAACTTTCCACGGTACTTGCCTAATATCACGATAAATCTCATCCGTAATTCTGCACGCCTAGTACCGCATAGTAGCCTACTGCAGGCGGTGTTCTTTGTTGATCATAATTTCCAAACATGTAGAGATAGGATTAAAAAACACTTGCCATATCGTTAGTTATCATCCAAAGAAGCCTTGCTGTTGGTATGTACATATCCTTTCCGTTACACCCTGTATAAAAGACTCGCATCGCATGTGTGCGTACTGAGGCGGCTCTCGAAATAAAAACAAATCAGCGATTTGTTGCTCGACTAGCGGTGTCATTGATTACTCATTATTATTAGTATGGCGTTGCACTAACATACTCTATGAAAATGACACGTGCGTTGTCTCGCGCGGTCGGCTAGTTGTGTTTAGTTGACCAACAAATATGCCTGCTACTGAAGACGAATACTTAAAACTACATACAAACTCTTTCATACGGATGTGACTACACATATTGAAATAGTAATTATGGAGGGGCGCGTCATGTTATAGTAGTTTATCTCTACGTGTGAGGGGGAAAGAAAATACATGATTACATACCTATGAATACTTTCAGTGTCATCCATCTGATTACACATATATTTCCGTTTCTCATGCTGGTATGTCGGATCTAAATTGTTGGACTGGTCGAACGGAAAGAAGTAATACATAGGCTCGCTCGGCGTGACCGTTAGGTTTGTGGTAGAATTTAATTTCACAAAAAAATCTGTGACCGTTTCTACCGAAATGGTAACATTTATTGAATCCGGAGAAGACGATGTCAAGTGTATTATCGGTGTGTTCTGCGTAGATACGTCTGAAAGAGATAGCAGATGTTATTTTGAAATTTCTTTTTTTTTTGGCTAAATTATTAAGCCCAACACACACAGAGAGCGGGGGCACGTGAGCGTTCAGTGTGTGGACATCCATATAAATACAAGGAATACAACCCCCGGGGTTGCGGGACGTCTTAACAGGATACCGTGGCCCCAGAACGTAAAGGGCAACAGAAGGAACAGGGTGGTTTTTTAGTCAGTAAAAGTCTGACAGTCCCTTCCGCCCCACCTAGGGCGGAAGGACTCATTTGATGATTTTTACTACCTAAGAATAAAAAAAGGAATACAACCCGACGACACGCTCTCGTCACGCTCAAGTCCCGCTCCCGCTCTCTGTGTGTGTTGGGCTTTAAGCTTATTTTTTATATAGGGTGTAAAAAGAAACTTTACAAAGCCGAAGGTCACATATTCTTCCCATTACTGCGATCATTTTTTTGTATTAGACCATACCTGGGAAAGTTCTGGTTATGGAGATATTTAAGGTCAAAGTTTCAACTGTTTTTTTCTCAAAAATATTTTTTTACTCGCGACAACAACATTACGCCTGTAATCCCCGAAGGGTTAGGCAGAGGTGTACCGGGTGTAGACTCGCATTTCGCCAGTTACATTTAAGTCCCATGTAATAGGGCGAGCCTATTACCATCAACCGGGCACAAAAGTAAATAACTTAATAAGTTCTTATGTCGATGCTTGCACCTATAAGTGCAATGTTTTGCGTGTTACCACCATAAACGGTGATTTTTTCACATCAAATATAAAAGTCGTTTGCCAGCAATATTTTTTACTTAGTTTGATGTGCAGTATGCGTAGTAAACAGCTATGTGATGTATCTTTTTACACCCGTTAGAACCACTCCACACGGCGCGTTGCGTCTGCGTTGCGCTGTCGCTGCGTCCTTTTACATACTAATAATCTTAGTGTACACACGTTGCGCTGCGTCGACGCAACGCACACGCGACTGCACTGCAGCCCCCGAGACAAAGCGGGCGGGGGTGTACTCATTGCAACATCGGAACGACAGCGCTTAGGACACACGCATTCTCATCTCGTATTTTTGTATTTGACGCAACGCAACGCGCCGTGTGACAATACTCTAACTTTAAAATTGGACCTTTAATAATACATTCTTAAAAATAGAATGTCTAGTCAAAAGTTAACACCCCGTTTGACAACAAATCACTAAATACATTTAAAAAAAAACTACCCGAGTACTCGGCTCTTGTCGAGGCCGAAAACAGTCGGACTATCCCGAAAAAACTCGACATGGGATAAAAGATGTCGGATAATACAAGCCTGTGATCAATCTAATTACAATTTTAAAGTAATTGTATTTTTTTTAGTCTAAAACTTCTTATTTCTAAAACCCAATCGAGCATATAAAATATATATATTAAAATGTACAATATAATAATAAATATTTACGTATAAGAGGACCACAGTAGACTCTAATCCTTTTCCCACTGACTAAGACAGCGTGAACAGAAAGAGAAGGTAAATTAAAAAGGGGGGTCAACAAAGTCGGACAAGTCGTAAAAGTCGGACGAGTCGGAAAAGTCGGACGAGTCGGAAAAGTCGTACTTCTTTTTTACTGTAGATAAATAATGCCGTTCGAGGCCAACGCTATAAAGAATTATAAATTGGGTTGCCAGATTAAAAATCAAATATTTTCAGTAAAACTACAGAGAAAAAAAATATGTTTTAGCTAAGGTAAAAATTAAAAAATATTGAAAAACATACCTTTTTATATTATTTTCGCGTATCTGGCAGCCCCTAGTCTTGTGTATTAAAGAATTTAATTAATTAAATGAATATTAACTATTACTAGATTAAAACATTAGAAAAATAACGTTACAACGTTATCGTTATTTCAATGTTAACTTACAATAACCTCCCATTATTTCACGATAAGCAAAAAGCAATGTAGACTAATAGCCGTTTACAAAAAGAAATATCACAAAAAATGCAGTAATTTTAATAACATAACACTATGACTGCCGTTATTTTTCAAATGCTATAACAGATTAAAGTTTGACTATTTATTTACGATTATTATTATTAAAACTACACTTAAACAACTCGAACTCCAACAGTTAAAGATCATTGAAAACAAAATATCGTACTAATCCGGTAAATGGGACATAAAAAAAAATCGAAACAAAAATGGAGGTTCTGAAAATTTAAACTCACCACATGTGTCTTCGTCCTCCGTAAACATATTATTGTGAGGACATAGAGTCCTGGATATGTTGGTGAACTGCTCCAGACTCACGGGGGTCTGGACTATCATGGGTAGTTGCCATGAGAATACACCTGTAAAGAAAAAAAAAACTAAGAATTGGATATTTGACATCACCAATTAATGGGTGCCCCCCGGTTGATAGCAATATTGTTGCCCTCGATTACATGGGAGTTAAAACATAACTGGCGAAATGTGGGTGCACTAATGGGTACACCTCTGCCTTAGGGTGCACCCACATTTATCGACGCGGAATCGGCTTAAGCCGAGTACGTATCACAACACTACTCGACGATGCGATCAGATAATCGACAAACGGCTCGTTTCGCCGTCGGCCGGCGTCGCGACGCGTCGTCCGAGCCGAATGATGCGAATGGTATTAGTAACACTCTTATTACGTAGACATAAAGGCTTTTTTGACCGGAGTTAGCCGATTCCGCGTCGATAAATGTGGGAAACCCTTACTCTTCAGGGATTACAGGCGTGATGTTTTATGTTTACTTACGTTATTCTAACACTAGCTTGTGCCCGCGATTTCGTCCGCGTGGTTTTTTTTTATCTACATTAAGTTACATACACACACATACATAAACTCACGCCTTTTTCCCATGGGGGTAGGCAGAAACCACAGAACGCCACCTGCTACGATCCTTACATACTCCTTTCGCCTCATCTACGTTCATACATCTCGTCATACAAGCACGCCGGTTACGAGTACTCCGCACCTGACCTTTCTGAAGAACCTCACCAATAAGGTCAGTGTAGGTCTTCCTAGGGCGACCCCTCTCTGCGTTCCACTCACCTCTGCCATATAAATACCTTTTGTTAATCGTCTTTCACTCATCCTCTCAACATGACCGAACCATCTAAGCATACCCTTTAGCAGCAGCAGCTTTAGCAGTTACATCTTTGTTACTACTCCGCTGTCATTGGTCTGTTGGTCATAGCGCAATGTTACATAACCTATACTACTCCTCATGAATCTGACTATGATATATAAAAATATTTTTTCCAAACCAACTGGTAATTCCGGATATTAGCGCGGTTAAACAAACAAACAATAAATCTTTTCAGTTTTTTTTATATTAGTATAGATGGACTTACCTTTCTGCTGCCTAGCAGTGATGAATAAAGGGTAAGTCTTGTTAGCGAAATCACTGGCTACCTTCACCCTCGCTGGTGTATCATATGCCTTCTGCTCCTGAAATAGTATTCGTTATTTAGTTTAACGCCATCTATTGGTGGAAAGTTGCAACTTTAGGTTGTGGAATAAAAGTTTTTGACGCTAGATGGCGTTTATCATTTTTTTTACTTGCAGAAGTCGCTAAAATAAAATTATGCTGATTATTTCTGTTCGTAATATAACTAGACGAAATGTCCATACATTTCGTCTAGCGTCAAAAACTTTTACTTAAGTGATCCCCTGATCCATATCAGGGGGCTTAGACAAAGTAACAATTTTAAAACGATAACGAAGTTAGAAAAGACTAAAATGTATGGGATTGACATAAGCCGCGTGAAGTCACGTGGACATGAAGCAAGACATGACAAGTATTGACAAGCAAGTCAGAGAGGATGACGAATTTAGATATCGTTTCGCTACAAAGCGATGTTACTTTGTCTAAGGACCCAGCATATTTTTGTTCGCGATTTCAAAGTTGATACCATATTGAAAGTTGTTCATAATGATGAGTACAATGACCTCTTTTTAGGTTTCTGGTAAACAAAATGCTGGCCAAGCGCGAATCGGACTCGCAAAGGAGGGGTTTCGTATCACCATACAATATTTAATACTACATACAAAACAAAAAAAACGACATGTTTATTGTAAGAAAAATAATTACTTTAATAATAATTAAATATGGGAAAAGGATTAATTATATTTAAATGTTAGTAGAAAAAATACACACTCAATGGTATTTTTTCTACCTATTACGGTTCATGAGATACAGCTGACAAACGGGCGGACAGCGGAAACTTAGTAATAATTATGTGTGTCTTACCCCAGCAAACTCCAGAATGTATTCCGTACTCTTATTCACCGCTACTATATACTGTGTGTTATATTTATACCTGTAACAACATTATTATTATTTTCCAAAAAAGACTAGCATAAAAAGTAAAAGTAAAAGTCAAAGCATTTATTTCAAATAAACCATTTACAGGCACTTTCGACTTGTCAAGGAGTCGGTCAGTTAGTCAGAAAGTTGGAGTTCCGAAACAGTTCCGGCAGCGTTCCGTATCAATGCTATAGTGCTGCGGAATGACACAGAGCACTGTGTCGTCACTGACACTGATAGATGTGAACGCGTTCATAGAGAAGGAATAATTATCACGGTGACGGAACTGCGCCGGAATTGTGACTTGGCTGATACGTGGGAATCATATGTGATGAATGTTATTGTTTTGTATAACTCCGGTTAAGTAGATGTTTTAGAAATTCCTTATTAGGTTAATTTAGTATTGTAAGTATACATATAGCGCCGTAAATCATTTTTAAATTGGCTCCAAATGATTTAATCTGAGATTTTTCATAAAAAACTAAAAATCTAACTAACTTAAAAACTACTAAACTTCGGTAGAACATTTGGTGGCTTAATTTGTTGCATTTTAGCCCTACTATGACGTCCTGCAAGGAATACGTCGAGTTACCAGTAACCCTGTATAAATTCCACACTATCGCATTAGGTTAATCCTGTAATTATAGTTGTTAAGGTACAAATAAATAAATAACCTTGAAAGCCTAACAGAAGCCGGCACCAAAAGACCGGGCTCGCATCTAAAAAGCCGATTATATCTGGCTTTATCCGGATGCCTGACAATCCTAATACCAACAGTGCAATCCAACAAGATTATTTTAATGTATGACGCGCATCACACACTTTTATCACGATATAGACTAAAATGTAAGCATGTGAAGCTTGATCAAACAATCAGATTAAATGAATCACAAACGCTTCCATTTTGCAAAAAAAGAAACAATTTTCATATTGTCGAGCAGACTAATTTTTACCCTACTACGGAAGGTAATGATTTTAACAGTCTATGTATGTATGTATGTTCATTAGTGTGTGTTAATAGATGTGGTGAGAGCCACCAATAACAACCACTAGTTAACCACCAGTTATAAAATATGGCGTTTAATATCGCTTACAATATAATGGAGCCATCACCGCCACGGGACCGCGCACACGCGTATTTCATTATTCTACGCGCCACGCGGCTAGCCCAGTTTAAGCACCATTGTATTGTAAGCGATATTAAACGCCATATTTTATAACTATAAAGTGGTTGTTATTGGTGGCTCTCACCACATCTATTAACAGTGTGCGCATATCTCCTAAACTATTCATCGTTAGTAGTTTTTCCCGGAATTAAAAGTAACCTATGTACTATTCCAGAATATAATCTATCTTTGTGCTTCTTATTCAGATCTGTTCAACCGTTAGTTAGATTCATAAGAAATAGTATAGGCTATTCGATTCCCAGGTCGGGCAAAGTGTTAATGGGTTTTTCCATCAGAAATTTCTCAGTAGCAGCCTCGGAGTCTGGATTTGTGCCCGGTTGATGGC
Source organism: Hoplodrina blanda (assembly GCA_949316365.1). Classification (NCBI taxonomy): domain Eukaryota; kingdom Metazoa; phylum Arthropoda; class Insecta; order Lepidoptera; family Noctuidae; genus Hoplodrina; species Hoplodrina blanda. Next base: position 6,505,358 of record OX438574.1, on the reverse strand, counting down.
AATAGGCTCGCCCCCTATTACATGGGACTTATAACTGGCGAAATGTGGGTGTGCTAATGGGTACAACTCTGCCTAACCCTACGGGGATTACAGGCGTGATGTTATGATGATGATGATGATATTATTATCATCATTCTACGACCCACGATAGCGGAGCAGTTACGTCGTAACATAACGCGGGTGATAAAAACCACGCGGTCGTAGAAACTAATATAAGTCTGAGATCGCCAATCCGCTTTAAGGAAACGTGGTGATCAATGCTCGTGCCTTCTCTGTATGAGAAGAGGGTTTCGCCCTGCTGTAGGGTAGGACAATAATACGCTGGTACTACTGCTACTGCTACTGAGTCATCCATTATTATTTTATTGATAGTGTAAAGTATTTAATTTTATCAAGCAATAACAAGGGACGAGTACAATGGCTTAGCTCACAGATAAAATATACAATCTAGAAAGCTGTTGTAGTTACAACGAAATAATATTGATTATCAGATAAAACGGGTATTAATAAGATCCGCCGAAAGTTGCATGTTTTTTCTATCTCATACCTGGGAACATCTGATTACGAAAATAAATTGAAGGTATAGTTTCAACTTTTTAACACGTTTTTTTAACGAAAATCAGGTCTAAATGTTATAACTAAACTCTAAATAGTACCACGAGCCCTGTACTGTTGCATCTCAATCTCTTTGGAGACTAGCCAAGTATGCAAAAAATTATTATAGTATAATAGTCGTCGAGAGACGACATCCGGCCACCGTAGGAGCGGGCTTGCGGTCGGCGAGTAATGGGTAGCTCGCCGTTCGATCAAGGACCATGCCCGGGTCGACGGCGCGTTCTGTTCGCGCGCGCCTCAAAGAGCTGTCAGCACAGGGACGGGGCCCCAATAGGGGCCAAACGCCTGCCGGGGTTGCGGGACGTCTTAACAGGATACCGTGGCCCCGGAACGTAAAGGGCAACAGAAGGAACAGGGTGGTTTTTAGTCAGTAAAAGTCTGACAGTCCCTTCCGCCCCACCCGGGGCGGAAGTAATCATTAGATGATTTTTACCACCTAACAAAAAAAAATAGTATAATAGTGCACAAGTATGTGCGCAAACACATGTGCATTCTCTCTTCCCTCACTCCTATAGTCCGATGGGACACGACCGGGGAGAGATCAGGCGCAGGACCAACGGCTTTACGTGCCTTCCGAGGCACGTCTCACACCATTAACTTTCAAACTCTCGGCTACTACTGGGAAATCACTAATGTAAAAACTCAATAACACTTTAACCCGACTTGGGTTCGATTCCCACCCAGAACCCCACGCTCAGCAGTAGCGCTTTTTTTTTTTTGAGGTGTTAAAAATCATCAAATGAGTCCTTCCGCCCTGGGTGGAACGGAGAACTGTCAGACTTTTACTGACTAAAAAACCACCCTGTTCCTTCTGTTGCCCTTTACGTTCCGGGGCCACGGTATCCTGTTAAGACGTCCCGCAACAGCAGTCGCGCTTGCGACCATCGGGCAGTACAGGGGTCGTAGGCGCATTTCAAGTTCAGCAGTAAAACAAAAAAAAAAAACAAAAAGAAAACATAGAAAAAGTTTTTACTTTGACCTTTAATATCTTCATAACCAGACGTTTCCCAGGTATGGTCCAGAAGCAAAAAATTATCGGTATGATGGGAAGAACATATCACTTTCGGCTTTGTTAAGCGTCTTTTTTACACCCGGTATACAATCTCTACACTTATTGTAGTCATCATCTGCCTAGCCTTTTCCCAACTATGTTAGGGTCGACTTCCAGTCTAACCGGATGCAGCTGAATACCAGTATTTTACATGGAGCGGCTGCCTATCTGACATCCACAACCCAGTAACTGCGTAAAACGATACCCCTAGGTAAGACCTACAGACTACAGTTGTTGTAGTAACAACAAAATAATATTAATTATCAGATAAAAGTTCTTATCATAGCTACGTAGTGAGCTGCCAAAATGCAAGCGAATTACCGGTTGAGCATCGTCATGCAAATTGTTGCGGACCCATTTGCTCATTTAAAACTAGCTTCTGCATGCGGTTTCGTCCGCGTGTCAGTCAAGTTTTGTTTTTAATTATAGGAACAACTATTGTTCGCATCATTTGTTCTGGTAGATATCCGTGACTTACACACAACGAAAATAATAAGGCCAAAACCCTTGACAAGTGTGGACCTGCGTGTCGAAGATGCTCAACGCTAAGCCCATCATGTCCTGGAGACTTACCACGAGACATACCCTTAATTACATTTGACACCTCCTTGGCGGTGAACCTCATAACTGGATCAAGTCTGTGCCCAGGCTGAATGTTGTTCTCAGCGTCGAGCATCTCCACCTCAGAACTTCGCGGTGATGTGACACGAAAATGATTCCTAAATATCATTATTGATATATCACGGCAGCGTAAGTCTTAATGTAATGTTTGCTTTGTAGCTTTAAACCTTCCTCGATAAACGGGCTATACAGTTCAAACGCTTTTTTAAATTGGACCAGTAGTTCCAGAAATTAATGCGATTAAACAAACAAACAAAATGACTCATCAGCCTTACTATATTTATTTTATTTTGTATAGATAAATGTACAAAATATAACAAAGAACTATAAATTGTTGTTATCTACATGTCGAGTTATTATTTATTTATTTACTCAAGTACAGCTGTTATAGTGTTTTTAATATAAAGAACTTATAACAAGCCACAAGGTTCAGTTTACAATAACATTTAATTTTGTTATTTGTGTTGTTTTTATTATATGGTATCTCAATAGCATATTTTTAGATTATTTGTCATATATCCTCATAAGTCCCAAATTAAATTTAGTTTGATATAAAATTATAACCAATTGTAAAATCAAAGTCATGCCAAAATTTTAAATACAATAAATAGTTACATTCCATTCAAGTTTCCACTTGTTCAAGTGCAGCAAATTACAATAACTAAATTATACATATATATTATATGATCCTGAACGATTTCGGGCACGGTGATTAATAACTAATAACTACATTACAACCAATACATGCCATGCCATGCCTAAAAAAAATTCATAGAAATCAGTCCAGCCCTTTTGGAGTGGTGCATCCGCAAACATTGTGACTCGCGATTTATATTATAATGTACTAGCCTCCGCCCGCGGCTTCGCCCGAGTATTTTGTTGATAAAATAAGTAGCATAAATGTCCTTCCCCAGGCTTCAGACTATCCATATCCATAAGAAATAACTCGGCAAATTAGCCGTGAAACCCTGAAACGTAGCCGCTGACTTATGGGGGTTTAATGATTGTTTTATTAAATGTTAAAATAGCTGTATTTTTATCAAACATTTGTTAATGATTTTGTGCATACGCGAGGTGGAAGATTAACTCGATCGGGTTAATCTTCCACCGGTAGGTACTTAAGATGTTAATTGACTGACCAATATAAAAGATAGATACCTACCTTCAAAGAGTATATTATAAAAACTAGACTACCTCTTTCTTCAGTAATACAGATTATTTAATCGGATTAAAAAGTCTTATATTTGCGAGAAAATTAATGAGTTTTGAAACTACAACACACATATTAAGCTAGCTAATACAAAACATAACAAAACTCACGTATTATTGTAGTGAAATATAATTTCTTCTTTGTTTATATTTTCTTGCAAACACAGGTAAGGCAGACCGATTAATAAAAACACAATTTTCACCCATCCTAGTAACGCCATTTTATTTTAAACGGCATTAATTTGATATGTGATTGAAATTAGTCATTTGCTTTGTGTTTTAACGATACTTTACAATTTATCTTTTATTCAAATTTGCTATTATCGGGAAAAACCAAATTGCAAACAATTGAACGATTTACTGAGCAATCAAAACTGTAATGTGTCAAATTGTCAATATTCAATATGTCAAATCAAAATGTCATCTAGGGCTGCTCAATTATACTAATATCGATTAAACTTACTAACTTTTTATTAGAAAGTAGATTTATTAGTAGATTATTTTTATGTTTAGGTTTAATTATTATTTATTGTTTTAAAAAATGTTTAACTTACTAACTAGATTTATTCTGTTTATTTATAAGATTGTGATTTCTTCTTTGACAAAACGAACCCCTTAAAATATTGATGCTTTGAAGTATTTAATATTAAATATTTTTATGAATGGCACTTTAACGTGAATATACAATTTTTCTTACTTCTTTCTTTCTACTTATATTAGTTTGGTCTTGGAAAATAAGCATCATGCTGACACGACCTTAGCACGGGTATCTGTGCTACCCGTCTTAGGCGTTATAAAGGCAAATTAATTGAAAACTTGCTTTTGCTCTCGACTTCATCCTCATAAATGTTGGCTATCGCGGTCGTCGTAGATGAAGTCGTGAAATAAAAAGTAGCCCATGTTCTTCTTTGAGGTTCAAACTTACCCCATACCAAATTTCATTGAAATTGGTTCAGTAGTTTAGTCATGAAAGAGTGATAGACAGACAAGGTTACTATTGCATTTAAAATATTAGTAAGGAATAAGGAACATTAAGGAACTATTGTAGTCAGGTATAAGGATTAGTAAGTACCTAAGGATATTGAGGATGTATTAAAAATAAAATAATTCAATTATTAATTTTTAAGACAACTAAAACTTTAGAAACCTTATACAGTATGTCACAGATGGCATAATAATTATTACATTATATTATTTCTCCCTTCTCTTGTGACTGTTCATGGTCTTTCTCGAAAAAGCTTCGATTCACGCAATTCTGTGAACGCATCCTAAAATTCATTTCTAGTGGAACGCAGCCATAAATCCTCCAATCACAGACATAGAAGCTACTTCGTTATTTAAAAAAAATAACGCCAGCCAATAGAATTTGAGTATTCAACTCACCGGTCAAATGAATCGCTCTGATTGGCGGAGTAATTGAACAGGTGCTATGCGTCATCCGCCATAACGTTGTTAGTTCGTGAAAGTGAGATCGTTTTGTGAATTGTTTTAAGAAAATAGTGATTTTATTGTGATATTTTTGTTGTAAAAGTGTTTAATGTGTTAACGAAGATGACCGAGTGGTATAGAATGAAGACGGGCTTCATTAACAAGCACGATTCATCGGAATTGTCGGCAGAAACTTCATGTGAAATGTCAGACTCTTTCAATATGTTTTCGGATAATTTGAGTCCAATACCTTCTTCTATAGTGCCAAGGAAGTTGGATTTTAGTAGCATGGATGACGATGACGGCATGAGGAATGCATTGCCGCCTCCAGTTTCACATAGCCCTCCCTACAAAAGAGTTAGAGCCCTCAGGTATGTTCAAGTTCTGACTATGTAATTTTATAGAAAATCACCACGCTATGTGGTTTTATAGCGTTCTTGGCCCCCATAGCGTCTCCGAGCTCATATTTATCACGTAAATAACGTAACTTTCACTTTTTGGTACACTTTGGGTCTGAATGCCTAATTAATTTATGCAATTTGAATGATAATTTAAGATTTTTTGGGTGACTCTAATATTCTGACTAGTATTTCGATTCTTTTATCGTGGAATTTCGCATTTTTTCGTTCAACAAAACATGTTTTATTGATATGTTTATGATTTTTCATTCATCTTGAAGTGGATTAACATACTTTCACATGCATATTGCGATAATGAAGCTAAAATAAACGAGATTTACTGTTAGAATCTACATTAGCCATGATTTTAGACTAAAAACATTTGTTTACAAAAACAATGATTTGAAGATAACCTTCACACATAAATGATGTTTTTATTATGTCTTGTACTACAAAAATATCTAACCTCTTAAAATATCACAAAAAGATTCTTTTTATTATCATGGATTGGTGATTTCAGACATACCTACTAAGTTAGTTACTGACTATACTAATATTATAAAGAGGTAAAGTTTGTGAGGGTGTAGGGGGTAATCTCTGGATCTGCTGAACAGATTTTGAAAATTCTTTCGCAAATTGGAAGCTATGCTATTACAGAGTGCTCTAGGCTATATTTTATTATCAAAAAAATTACGGATCCACAAGAAAATCCTGCAATCAAAGTCGCAGGTAGAGTTCTACACTTGAGAGCAATAAAATCGCACACCTTGACTTTTTTTTGTTAAGGCAGTTTTTTTTCATGAGTCTGAATAAATATTTATTTTATTAACCAAATTACAAGGGGTGTGCGATTTTATTGCTCTCAAGTATAGTTAATAATAAGTCTAAGTTTTCTCACAATGTTTTCCTTCACCAATGTCAGTGATGTCCAAGACACATTTAAAAAGTACATAACATGACAAATTACTAACTAAAAATTACAATGGTATGGTCAGTGCCCAGCATTACTTGACCCTCTGTTAGAAAGAAAACATTGGGAAGATGGGTCAGGTTATTCAAGGTACTACTGTACTTTCCTCTGCCTGTTTGCCAACCCACATCCTCATGCATAAGAGACAGACACCTTAACAACTAGGTCATAAGGTTCCAATTAATATTACATAACATCACGCCTGTAATCCCCGAAGGGTTAGGCAGAGGTGTACCCATTAGCACACCAACATTTCGCCAGTTATGTTTTAAGTCCCATGTAATAGGGGGCGAGCCTATTGCCATCAACCGGGCACAAATCCAGACTCCGAGGCTGCTACTGAGAAATTCCTAATGGAAAAACCCAATAACACTTTGCCCGACCTGGGAATCAAACCCAAGACCTCACGCTCAGCAGTCGCGCTTTGCGACCACTAGACCAACGAGGCAGTCCAATTAATATTATCAATCAATAATTGGTATTCTGATATCAATTGAACTCAAATTTGACCTCAAGGAGTTGAATAAAGGGACTCGGTACTGATTGATATTATTATAGTTATGAATTGATTGATTTAATGCAAGACAAGGGCGGATTCAGCTTTCAAGTCAAGACAGGTCATATCGACAGGCTTCAATTTTTTATGATTAGCCTTGACAATTCAGAAGTGCCTGTAAATTGTCTAATTGAAATAAATGCTTTGACTTTGACTATGCATGTGTACCTATTGGTTTGCTTTCATACAAGTATGCAGAAAATATTACAGTGTATAAGTGTCTGTGGGAAAACAGGTGCATTCTCTCTATGGTCACTCTCATAGAGGAATAAAACTTTTCTTGACCTGAGAATCAAACCCAAGACCCCAGACAGCAGAGCAGGCGATAAAGTGTAGACTTGTAAAGATTATTACGTAATCATAAACTATCAAACAGGATTCATAATCCTACTAGGTAGATTAATATTATGAATGTGATGATGTTTAGACGTTTGTTACTCAATAACGCATAAACCGTTGAACAGATTTGAATGAAAATTGGCACATAGATAGACCATTTCCTGGATTAACACATAGGATACTTTCTATCCCAGTTATGTTCCCTTGGGATAATAGTTCAACTTACTTTACAGAAAGTAACTTTTTACACAGGCAAAGCCACGGTCAGAAGCTAGTTATAATGTCATTTGCGATAAAATCTAAAATATCCTACTCTTCATTAAATTAAGGTCACTGTATTAAAACTGTTTTAAGTGGTTGTAAAACAAGAAATATTTAACATTTTAAAAAAATACAATTTTAGCCTTGAAAGTTCACCTTTACACTGAATTTAATTGACTAGCTTAAATCCTGACTTCCTTCTCGTGAATGTCGGATATCGCCGAAAGTAGACGAAGAAACGGAATAAAAACTAGCAAGCTTACTGAATACCAAATTTCATCAAAATTCGATTAGCAGTTGAAAGTGTGCCAGACAGACAGTTGTTTTCGCGTTTGTAGTATTAGTCTGGATTAAACCTTCTCCCTATGCTTATGCATTATCATGATCTGCTTCCATAGAGGCCTGAATAAATTTCTGACAATACTAGTTCTTATATTTTATGGTTTACTATCTATATCCTCGTAAGGCCCAAACTAAATTTAAGTCGATATAAATTAGGACCCAATGTACTAAAAATAGGTGCAAGTAGTTGCGGCCCAGAACTTTGATTTGGTTAAAAAGTGTTTAAATAGAATGCATTTGTTGACTTGATTAAAATTAGGTGGTATTTCTACCTAATACCCAATACCTAATACCTTCCTTTACCCCTTACCACTTCATGAAAAAAAAAATGTTTCATTTTTTTTCTATAATGGGTCACCGAGCTAAAAAAAGGGTTTAAATAATTGTCATGTCATAATTTTAGGTTGCTGGGCCGTAATTTAATTATTTTGAAAACTATCTTGGGCCGGAGTGACTACTTTTTTGTTGTCCTTATGTTAGGCCGTTGGGCCTTACGAGGATATTTCACATTCAGTTATGTTTTTTGTTATTGCTTTGCTTCTGTGGGTCGTGGGCCTCTACTATTCCTAAGAAACTATCAAACAAAAAGATTTTTTCCATTCCGACTGGTATTTCTGAAGATTAGAATGTTTAAACAAACTAAAAATATTTTTAGCTTCATTATATTACCTACTATAAATTCTATCAGTATGAGAAAAAACAACAACTAACAACAAACCATAGTAGCATGTAATAAGTACCACTTGCACACTTTTGTGCAAGTTATTGGCCTGTGTTTACCCATCTTTTTCTTCTCCCAATTTCAGTTGTAACAGGTCTGAACTTGTCCTAATAATTCAGCATCAAATATTACAGGTTTTGACCTGAAGCTGGCCAAGTCAATTCCAATCCAAACAGGTTTTGACAAGTCCCTTTTCAATAACTAGAAATCAGGAATGTTCAGGAAGTATTGTCTGTCTCTTTCGTTTGTTCTGAATAGAGTAAGACAGCATTAGAACAAATTCTTAAGTTTTGAGATTTTGCTAGAACTTTCTAGAAGATTTTGTGTTTACTTTTTATGATTGGATTTTTTTGTTATTGAACTTTGTTAGTTTATGTCAACTTTAGTATTGTTTTTTTACCAATATGTTTAGGTATCTATAAATAAAATAGGTAGGTACTTAATTAAAACACAACCAACAAACAATTTTAATGCAATAAACCATGATAGATGATTTAAAAACATGACTTAATAAAAAAAAACAATCAGAATAAAAAAAAAGAAACTAAAAGGCATCAAATTATTCATCCGCATCGCCGTCAACTGGAAATGCGCCCAAAAGACTGGCCGCATTGCCACATTGGATGGCAATGCTTAACCTCTGGCCAAGGTAATAACCAGCCCTTGGGTCACAAGAAGTGTCAACCATCCGTTTGGGCAACTCTTTGAAGAGGCCATGGGCAGGAAATCATTCAATCTAATCAATCCATCAGTCTAATTGCAGAAAATCTTCTGAACATGATAGCCAGATTTATGAGAAATAGGTACAGTACCCGGCAATAAATATTGCACATCGACCTTTGGAAAGAGACAATCGGCTAATTTCGGCTTCGTAGAGCGTTATCTCTGTCGCACGAAATACAAACAGTCCGGTATCTATTAGGAGCTGTTAAAACAATTATGATTTGCTTCTTTTGATAATTATTTTTATTCTTTGTATAAAATACGAAATACGATAAAGGTCGATGTGCAATATATCGCCGGGTACTGTAGTATAGGCTTTCAATCATCACGCTCCGACCTACAGGAGCAGAGCACTAACCAAAGACTGATACCTACTTAAAATTAAATATAAAAGAAACTAATCCAAATTTTATCTAAAAACTAACCGTTTGTAAGTTATTCTATCCTAAAATCTAGAACAAGTTGAAACTTGTTACCATTGTGCGTCTATCACCCTCCAAAACTCATAGGTGACCTCATTCCAAGCTTGTATAACTGGTTTTTGTGCACAAATACTGTTATTTGCGATGTAGCGAAAAAACTTGTTGTGTGGTGGTAAAAGACTTAACTAAAAATATTGTTAGGGCGCTGCGGCGCGCTTTAAAAAAAACATCTAGTCATATTTTGGTCAATAAGTAATTAAACTCGAATAAATCGATGATTAACTGGATTTAAAATAACATTATAAATTTTATTTTCCTAAACTTACACATAAACATAACGCCGGTAATTCCCGAAGGGTTAGGCAGAGGTGTACCCATTAGTACACCCACATTTCGCATGTTATGTTTAAGTCCCATGTAATATTTTTACAATATTTTAATAGCTTAACATAATTTTGTTTTGATTTATCGCCTATCTTTTAATTAATATAATATAATATAAATATCTTGGGGCAACTCACACACGGCCATCTGATCCCAAGCTAAGCAGAGCTTGTGTTATGGTAACCAGACAACTGATATACATACTTATATAATTTATAAATACATACATATTATAGATAAATTACACCCAGACACAGAACCAACAATTATGCTCATCACATAAAGTTTGTCCTGGGTGGGAATCGAACCCACTACCTCCGGCTTTGCAGTCAGGGTCACTAACCACTAGACCAACGAGGCAGTCAAATTAATCGAGATTCCCCTTACACTTAAAAGTGTCCGGGTTTCACCCGCTGACAACACCTTCCGGACGTACTCCGGGGCGTTCAGGGAAACCCGGACGGATGGCAGACCTATTTAAAAAAAAATCATAAGAAAAAGACGTATGCAACTGGCAAATGGACGCATTCATTGCGTCCATTTGCCAGTTGCAGCAGCTGCTTGTGGACCGAAAGCGATGTCAAACTGATATTCATTTGTTTCTGCTCATAAACAACAAACAAAACATATAAAGCTAAAGAATTTTTTTGTTTGTTTGCCAGTCGAATTGGCAAAAACAGTGTTTTTTCACACCAAAAAAACAAGTCGTTTGATCGTTTCTCTGCAATAGTGTTATTGGGGTTTTCCTTTAGGAATTTCTCAATAGCCGCTCGGAGTTTGAAAGCTGGTGTGACACCCCCGTACCACGGAAAGCACGTAAAGCTTTTGGTCCTTTTTTTTTAGGTGGTAAAAATCATCAAATGAGTCCGGAAGGGACTGTCAGACTTTTACTGACTAAAAAACCACCCTGTTACTTCTGTTGCCCTTTACGTTCCGGGGCCACGGTATCCTGTTAAGACGTCCCGCAACCCCGGCAGGCGTTTGGCCCCTATTGGGGCCCCGTCCATGTGCTGACAGCTCTTTGAGGCGCGCGCGAACAGAACGCGCCGTCGACCCGGGCATGGTCCTTGATCGGACGGCGAGCTACCCATTACTAGGGCTGCCATCCGTCCGGGTTTCCCCGGATTTGTCCTAGTTTAGAGGGCGTCCGGGGGACGTCCGGGAGGAGTTGTCGAAAAGGGTCCGGGTCAAACCCGGACACTTAGTGTCAGGGGAATACCGACTGATTGAAATATAAGAAAAAAAAATATGTAAATTAAGTAATAAAGAAATGAAAATATAAACGATGGTTTTTAAATTTTTACTGTAAATATTTTTTTTTTTTGGGAGTGTCCGGGAAGAAATCTCAATTTCACTAAATGTCCGGGGTTTTTGAAGTTGTTGCCCGGAATCGGCAATTTAGGCGATGGCAGTCCTACCCATTACTCGCCGTCCGCAAGCCCAAGTCGTTGGTCCTGCGCCTGATCACTCCCCGGTCGTGTCGCACCGTCCCACCGCACTACATAGTGCGGTGGGACGGTGCGACACATGAGAGTGAGGGCAGAGGGAGTGCTCCTGTGTTTGCGCACACACTTGTGCACTATAATATCTGCTGCGTATTATGCAGGCCATCCACCATCCTTCCTATCGTCCAATCGGCAGGACGCTGCAGGCATGATCCAATCTGCAGTTCGTCCATATACACCACCCACGATCAGTTTGATTGTCCAATCGGCAGCGACGTTTAGTTGAGAAGTTCCAGCAGAGTGGTGCAAACAGTGGCTATTGAAAAAAAAACAGTGTTCTCATACTAATTTATTAAAAGAATTGAGGGCTGCGCCTCAAGATTATCTACGATCGCGCAGACCGCCATCCACGGTCCAATCGGCATGATCCAATCGGAAGGATCATGCCAAAAGAATCGAAATTCGATTATGCCGTCCATTATAACTGTCATGCCAATCCACTCCCATCCACGGTCCAATCGGCATGATCCAATCGGTAGCGTCCTGCCGATTGGACGATAGGAAGGATGGTGGATGGCTGGCATTAGGCTAGTCACTATTGAGATTTGCCGCCATGGGTGAAATTTGGTTAAAAGAATCATAAAATATCATAATATTACCACCCCAAACGATTAAGGGTGCGCCAAAAGCCAGCAAACTTTTGGAACGAAGTTCCTTATATTATAATTCACCCGCGCGCCCCGTGTTAAGTGTTTTATCGTAATAACTCCAAAACTAAAAGGAATTACCGAAAATGCCTAAACTAAACCCTCACTGATGTAATAAATATAACTAACTAGCTGTCCGCCGCGGTTACACCCGCGTCTTTGGTTACTGCTCCGCTCCCGTAGGTCGTAGCGTGATGGTATATAGCCTATAGCCTTCCTCGATAACTAATCTATCTAACACTGAAAGAATTTTTCAAATCGGACCAGTAGTTCCAGAGATTAGCGCGTTCAAACAAACAAACAAACAAACAAACAAACAAACTCTGCAGCTTTATAATATTAGTATAGATTACCACTCCAAACAATGAATTGGAAAAGCCCTTAAGAGTTTGTAGTAAGCAAAATGACCAATCTTTTTTTTTTATTTTACATGAACAATTCTAGATTTCTAGGCTTAAAATACAAATGTATGAAAACTACATGATATTTTCGAGGGTTCTCATTGATCAAAAACTTAAAATAATAACATTTTCTCGATAGAAAAACATCACGAAGTAGCCTCTAATTTTTTGGTTTTTTCAATTTATACACGATATTATAATGACTAATATGACGAAAATTTGATAATTAGTTACCTATTTATACATGAGTGAGGGTTTTGTCAGGCATTTTAGGTAATTCTTTTTATTTTTGGAGTTATTACGATAAAACACTTAACACAGGGCGCGCGGGTGAATTATAAAAGTTTGCTGGCTTTTGGCACGCCCGCGCCCTTAAGAGACGAAAGACCATCTTCATTGTGAACATCCTGACTCTCAATTGCCTTGAACTCAGCTTACCCAACGGAAACCAAGCGCGCGCGCAGCTTACGTCAACAAAAAAATGACAAAAGATACCTATTGTGACTCATTGAAAGGAATTTCGTTGTAAAATCAGTTAGAATACAGTTATATAAGAAAACCATATGATCGAAACAGCTGACATCTGCCTTGGCAAAAAAATACACCCACATGTCTTTGTAATAGCAAGGTGAATTCAACCATATTTTCAACCATATAAGGCGTATTTTAAATTGCAGATGAGGTTCCTTAGGTAGGAATGTTATGCGAAAGCGAATCTAAAAGTGATAGGTCTAAAGTTTATTTTTAAATAAATGTAATTAGTTAAAAATACTACGAAAATTGGTCGTGTTTTTTTTTTGGCGAAGGTATTAACGACTTTTTGGTGACGTCTTTCAAATATTTGAATCGTTCGATTTTACACTGGCCGTTTAGAATCGAAGCTTCGAACATTCGTTTATTTTTAAAACCAGCATAGGTATATAATATTATATTATACGCACGACTTCGTCCGCGTAAATCGCGAACGCAGACGAAGTCGCGAATTAAAATGTAGCCTGTCTTTTCTTGGAATTCAAACTTACCTCATACGAAATTTCATCGAAATCGGTTCAGTGGTTTTGTCGTGACAGCATAACAGACAGACAGACTGAGTTACTTTCGCATTTATAAAATATTAGTATGGATTAGCTGCAGTCCGCGACTTCGTCCCCTTCAAAGTCGATTTTCGCGGGCTTTTGATTTTTTTGCGTGGTGCCCTAATATTTTTTCCAAAACCAGTCTAAGTATACCTATAAAGTAGTTCAGTTATCTGCTAGTGAAAGTCCCGTCAAAATTGGTCTAGCTGTTTCAGATATTAGCAGGAACAAACAGACAAAAAATTTGGTTAATAGGTTTTTTCGTGTGTTTACCGTGTAAACATTCATATTCATAAAACCTGGTATTTTATCATTTTTTGTTTTTTTTTTGTAATACATAGAATAAAAATACAAGCAAGTTTGACCTGTCAATAATATTTTCTCCATCACGTGTCCCAAAACTTGCCATACTACAATACCACCTGGACTTACTCGCATCCCTTGTACGATACAATTAATAATATCATACAGGTTATCAGGTACCAACAAAATCTTAGGGTCGCCCCACACTTTTTGAAACTTGTAAGATTGGCGCGACAATGGGCACACACTTGCATCTTTTTACAAAATGAACACCTGAGGTTTTGAAAGAAAGAAAAAAATAAGGGTAGGTATGAAAAGGTGTGCTAAAGATTATAAAAGGCGGGTTTTTCGTTGGCGCTCTTTGAAATTTACGTTAAGGCTGCACGCTACTTCAATATATTCTTACTCGCTCGCACTTGCACGTACCACGCACTATTGCTTGCTTTTTCTTATAGTTGTCTACGCGCAAATCTATTTATTTTACGGCGAAAAAAAAGGAAATTCAGAAAAATAAATAACATAAGACCTGCTTTATAGTTAGTTCAGTTAGTATAAAAAGTTTCATGATCTAATTTTAAGTATTTTATGGTTGCCAGCGGTTTATTGTTCAGTTTAGAGGTAACTTTGAGATTTTTTTCTATAGAGAAAATTTTATGGAATCGTGTTTTCGCCAAACATAAGCCCTAACATGATTCCTCAACTTTACCAATATATATTTATTTCAAAATTAATGCTGCAGTATTTTCGGCGTATCAGAGGATTCTGCTAAGCCATTTGAGGTTGTATAGGCTCTTAACAGCTGTTGTTGATTTTGGATAGCGGAATAAACTCGCCTCGTTGGTCTAGTCTCAAAGCGCGACTGCTGAGCATGAGATCTTGGATTCGCAGATCGGGCAGTGTTATTGAGTGTTTCTATCAGGAATTTCTCAGTAGCAGCTTCGGAGTCTGGATTGTGCCCGGTTTGTGGCAATAGGCTCGCCTCCTATTACATAGGACTTAAAGTAACTGGCGAAATGTGGGTGTACTTTTGGGTACACCTCTGCCTAACCCTTCGGGGATTATACGCGTGATGTTATTTTATTATTTTAATCATCATCATCATCTGCCTTGCCTTTTCCCAACTATGTTGGGGTCGGCTTCCAGTCTAACCGGATGCAGCTGAATACCAGTATTTTACATGGAGCGACTGCCTATCTGACCTCCACAATGAACCCAGTAACTGAATAATACGATACCCCTTGCTAAGTCTGGTCGTCAGACTTTCGGGCTTCTGACGACTCGTAACGACTGTCAAAGATCCACGTATGACAGCCAGGACCAACGGCTTAACGTGCTTTCCGAGGCACGGAACAATGTCAGTATGTTATTATTATATTGAATGGAATAAAACGAAAAGTTTTTTATTATTTACAGATTGTTTGACAGTCCACATACGCCGAAGACGTTGCTAGAAAAATGTTCGACGCCATCACATCACCCGCCGCGCTCCAGACTGTTTCCACCCAAATTAAATGCGCAGTCGGGTAAGTCAACAACGAATGTCAAAGTCATAAATTTTTTGTTTTCCAAAATAAAAAACTGACTTCAAAAAAAAGCACTAAAAAGTTAAAAATAATACTATAACCTACCTATATTAATAAACCTAACCTAACCTACGCGTAACCATTAATATAGGTAGGTTATAGTATTATTTTTAACTTTTTAGTGCTTTTTTTTGAAGTCGGTTTTTTATTTTGCAAAAAAAAATTTATTTGTTAATTTTTAGTGACATGTTTTTGTCCGATTGCGATAAAATTTTCATGGTACCATTTGGGAAGTATAACCTTTCCAACAAAAGAATTTTTGAAATCGGTTGGCAAGCGACGGAGTTAAGCGCGAACAAACATAAAAAAAAAAAAATACAAACATCCGAATTGAGAACCTCCTCCTTTTTTAGAAGTCGGTTAAAAATAGCCTATGTCCTTTCTTGGGGTTAAAACTAAGGCTATATACGCACTATTCGGATAGCCGCAATGCGGTCAGCCGTCCGGTGGACCGCAGGATGCGGTTGCGGTTCAGTCGGACCGCAGCGCTCAGAACGACCGGAGCGGTCGGCCGGCAGCCGCATCGCAGTGCGTACAAAAACTACTTTCTCGTACAAATTTTTGATTCCGGTCAGCCGGACGGCTGGCTGCATTGCGGCTAACCGGATAGTGCGTATGTAGCCTTACCCCGTAGCAAATTTTATCAAAATTGCCGGCTCCCGCGAACTTTGTAAAGTAATAAATGGGGATTCCCCGCATGCTTTATACCGACCGTGATATCGACATGCGGGCCCTGTGGCATAGTCCGATCAACGAGGAGATTCGTTGTATGGAGACTTCCGAATAATTCCTCCGCCTATGAAACTTGGCACATGATGAAAATAGGTAATACACATTATAGATATACAATTATCCAACAACTTTTATTAAGAGAAGTTAGGTATTTTTACCTAAACATGAAAATCGTTTATAGCTCTCTGTGAAAAAATCCTCAGACTGAAATTATTTCTGTATACGTACCTATGTACTACTTAGAATATGTATGTAAAAGTATCCAAAATGTTTTCGATCACAGAGATACCCCAAATTTAACTTTTAACATTTTGCACTATAACTTCTACTGAAAAATTGCTCTGCTGATTTTAATTTTTTAATATGCTTATATATGTTCAAATACATAGCTTTTCTCAGTTATCCAAAAGTTTTTCTTATTGAAACACATTTTTTTAAATTTTTTGCTTAATTACGTAATGTAAAAATAACTCCGTCCATTCTTATATATCTATTGGTCATTTGATTGTAGATTAAAACAGATTTATCAATTATCCAACAAATTTTCGAACGTTCATATACTATTAAGGATATACTAAACGCAGACGAGATGCAGTTCGCGGGCTAAAGTCAGCGATACGTTCTTATTACTACTCCAGTAAGGTTTAAATTGTAACAAAAGGAGCGAGCCCCCGCACCCCTCTGCACTCCCGCGCGCCCGGTCGCTGCTAAGCGGCGGCAATACTTAGTATTAGCAATTACTGATATTTTAGAAACTTGGTATTTCGGTGAATTTCAATTGGATTCTTGAAAAATCTATTACAATAGAGCGACCCCTAACTAAGAAACGTAATTAATTTACCTGAGCAATTATTCACACGACGTAATTACGTCAAAATAAGAATTTTAATATTGTAAAGGAAAATCTTTTGGATAACTTATTAAAGCTATTTATTTAAGTAAATAAAACCATATTAGAAAATAAAAATGAGCAGACAAATTTTTCGGTAGAAGTTATAGCGCAAAATGCTAAAAGTTGAATTTGGAGTATCTCGGAAATCGAAAAAATATTGGATGCCTGTACTTACCTATTCTAACCAATACATAGGTACGTATACAGAAATAATTTCAGTCTGAGGAATTTTTCACAGAGAGCTATAAACGATTTTCATGTTTAGGTAAAAATACCTAACTTCTCTTAATAAAAGTTGTTGGATAATTGTATATCTATAATGTGTATTACCTATTTTCGTCATGTGCCAAGTTTCATAGGCGGAGGAATTATTCGGGTTACAAAAGCCTCGTTGATCGGACTAGCATGCGTTCCAGAAATCTCTCGCACCCCGCATGCGGGCCCTATCGACTAATGAAATTGCGCCATTAGGGTTGGTTCGTTTTAACATAAATAAGCCTAGTGCATCTGTAATGCTAAGTTCTCCTCCACAGGCATGCCATCAGGTTCCAGTCACCATCTACATCCTCCGTCTGGAGATGAAGACAGCGCACTGGGCAGCTTGCCACCTGACGAGCTAGACGAGTCTAGGATGACCAAGCGAGCTGTGGCTAACATCAACCCGTTTACACCTGATGGTAAGTCAGAATCCATCTGTTTTTTTAGCCTAGTGTATTATGGCTTGTAAATGGGGTTGTGTATTGAAATCGGATGGTGTATTGTAATGGGGTTGTGTATCGGAATGGGGTTGTGTATTAAAATGGGCTTGTGTATTGTAATGGGGTTGTGTATTAGAATGGGGTTGTGTATTGAAATGGGCTTGTGTATTGTAATGGGGTTGTGTATTAGAATGGGGTTGTGTATTGAAATGGGCTTGTGTATTGTAATGGGGTTGTGTATCGGAATGGGGTTGTGTATTGAAATGGGCTTGTGTATTGTAATGGGGTTGTGTATTGAAATGGGCTTGTGTATTGTAATGGGGTTGTGTATCGGAATGGGCTTGTGTATTGCAATGGGGTTGTGTATTGGAATGGGGTTGTGTATTGAAATGGGGTTGTGTATTGGAATGGGGTTGTATGTTGAAATATGCTTGAATTTTGATATAAGCGTTCGTATTGAAATGAGATTGCATGTTGAAGCGGTTAAGTATTGAAATGAGATTGTGTATTGGAATGAGTTTGTGTATTGTAATGGGGTTGTGTATAGAAATGGGCTTATATTTTAAAATGGTAGCATCCATTCCAAAATTAAATTATTATTGAAAACATGTAAGTACAGAGAAGAATATAAAATTATTTTTTAAAGCATGCATCTTTTGGGCATATTTCCACTCTTTTTTTTTTACCGACTTCACAAAAAAGGAACAATTTCTGTTTTTGGGGGTGTGTATTTATTTTTTCACTTTTTTTTTGTATGGTTTATTTTAATCGTATTTCTTGTTTACAGGACAAGCGTTGAACAAGAAAAAGCGCGCGTTATCAAAAACACCGACGTGGGGTGATGCGACGCCTGAGCAACCGGCGAAAAGGCTTAGGGTAAATGATTTTGCTTGTTATAGACCTATTATTATTATAACTAGCCCGTACTGTCCCACTGCTGTGCAAAGATGATATTGATGTTATGTATGCTGAATTAAAACTAATATTACAGGAATCCAACATATCTCGTTACAACATAGAGTTCATTGAACTCGGCGTGATCGGGCGCGGACAGTTCGGACGCGTCACTAAATGCGTGAACAAGCTCGACGGATGCGTGTACGCACTGAAGCGGTCGCTGCGACCAGTCGCGGGCTCCGCGGCCGAGAGGGCGGCCTTGACTGAAGTTTATGCTCATGCTGCACTGGGAAAGCATCCGCATGTCGTCAGGTAAGCAATAAGGGTGGAAACAGACTTGTATAGATAAACTACTATAACATGACGGGCCCCTCTACAAATTCAAAACGTTTGAAAGTATTTACAAGACTCACAACGCACGTGTGCGTACTGACACGGCTCTCGAAATAAAAACAAATCAGCGATTTGTTGCTCGACTAGCAGCGTCATTGATTACTCATTATTATTAGTATGGCGCTGCACTGACATACTTTATGAAAATGACACGTGCGATGTCTTGCGCGGTCGGCTAATTATGATTAGTTTACCAACAAATGTGACGGCCTGCTACTGAAGACGAATACTTACAACTACATACAAACTCTTCCATTAAGATGTGATGACACACATTGAAATAGTAATATGGAGGGGCGCGCCATGTTATAGTAGTTTTATCTCTACCTCTAATTGAAATAAATGTTTTGACTTTGACTGAAATAAATGTTTTGACTTTGACTTTGAATATTTATCTTCTGTCCAACAGATACTACTCAGCGTGGGCGGAAGACGACCACATGATAATCCAGAACGAGTATTGCGATGGAGGTTCCTTACAGCAGAAGATGGAGAACGGTCCGCTGCCTGAATCTGAGCTGCTGTTACTGCTGGCTCATATAGCTGATGGGTTGGCGTGAGTATTCAATTATAATAACACGTAACATCACGCCTGTAATCCCCGAAAGGTTAGGCAGAGATGTATAAGCCATTAGTACACTATTTGGCGTTTAAGTCCCATGTAATAGGGGGCGAGACTATTGCCATCAATCGGGCAGAAATTCCTGATGGGAAAATCCAATAACACTTTGCCAGTGTTGGGAATCAAACCAAAGTCTTCATGCTCAGAAGAAAAAGATATTTTTCAATTTCGCGTTTTAGCAAGCAAATAAAAAAACAAAATACTTTCTAACATATTAGTACAGATTATTAATATAAACTAGCACAGCAAGGTCTTCCTAGGGCGCTCTAGGAAGACCTACACTGACCTTATTGGTGAGGTTCTACAGAAAGGTCAGGTGCGGAGTACTCGTAACCGGCGTGCTTGTATGACGAGATGTATGAACGTGGACGAGGCGAAAGGAGTATGTAAGGATCGTAGCAGATGGCGTTCGTTGGTTTCTACCAGGTAGGACTTATGTAGCACAGCAACTAACAAATGCTTCCCCCCCACCAGGTACATCCATTCCCTCCAACTGGTCCACATGGACGTCAAGCCTGGTAACATCTTCATCTGCAGCGGTGAAGGGGAACCCTCGCATGACTCTGATGACGGCTACGACGATGACGAGCCACAGTACCATCATAAGTATAAGATTGGTGAGTGTTCTATTAAAGCGGAAAGTCAAAGTCAGAACGAAAGTCAAAGTCAGAACGAAAGTCAAAATCAAAATGAAAGTCAAAGTCAAGTTGAAAGTCAAAAATTTTTTAGACACTTTTGAACGTCGCATACAAAAAAAAAATTGAATCTAGTTGCTCCTTCCAAAAGTTAGTTTTTAATGGAGAAGAATGGCAAAGAAATTCCATACTCACTCTTTCATACAAGGGCGGATCTAGGGGAGCGAAGGGAGGACAACACCAAATCATATTCTGTAATCACCAAAATATTATATGTCATTAATCACCATTTCTAATCACCAGGCGACCTAGGACATGTGACCTGCGTCTCATCGCCGTCCGTGGAGGAAGGCGATTGTAGATACCTTCCCAAAGAAGTACTACAAGAAGACCTGACGCAGCTCACTAAAGCTGATATATTTGCTTTTGGTAAGTATGTGTAAAAAAACACATAACATAACATACACATATCTGTAAAATTCAATAAAAGTTCAATTACGTACTTTTCGTAAAAGACGTAAAAGTTCAATTATGAACTTTTTGTAGCAACCGTAAAAGTTCAATTACGAAATTTTTCTACAAAACTTAAAAGGTTAAATTACAACCTTTTTCTAGAAAA
This sequence comes from Hoplodrina blanda, assembly GCA_949316365.1. Taxonomy (NCBI): domain Eukaryota; kingdom Metazoa; phylum Arthropoda; class Insecta; order Lepidoptera; family Noctuidae; genus Hoplodrina; species Hoplodrina blanda. The sequence goes on along the minus strand of OX438574.1, from coordinate 6,484,315 downwards.
CGTAAAAGTTCAATTACGTACTCTTTCTAGAAAACGTTACAAGTTCAATCACGAACTTTTAGTAGAAAACGTAAAAGTTCAATTAAAACCTTTTTCTAGAAAACGTAAAAGTTCAATTATGATCTTTTTCTAGAAAACGTTAAAGTTCAATTACGATCTTTTTCTAGAAAACGTAAAAGTTCAATTACGAACTTTTTCTACAAAACGTAAAAGTTCAATTACGGACTTTTCTAGAAAACATTAAAGTTCAATTACAAACTTTTTGTAGATAACGTTAGAGTTCAATTACGTACTTTTCATAGAAAACGTTGAAGTTAAAAACTTACAAGTTCAATCATGATCTTCTTGCAGAAAATGTAAAAGTTCAATTACGAACTTTTCTTAGAAAGTTTAAAAGTTCAATTGCGGACTTTTTCTAGAAAATCTAAAAGTTCAATTACAAAATCCTTACTTACGTGTGTAAGTATGTTTGTATGTAAGTTCTCCTTTTAAAATTTGCAAACCCTTTTTCAACCATTTGTTGGTATCCGATTGAGCTAAAATGTTCCATACACCTTTAGTTCTGATGACAATACAATGTCCAATACTCAATATTGTAATAATTTTAAATCAAAACTTGATTTTAAAAGTATTTATTAAATTAGTTTTTTCTGTCTTCTCAGGTTTAACGCTATTCGAGGCCGGCGGAGGTGGCGCTCTCCCTAAGAACGGCCAGCAGTGGCACGATTACAGAGATGGGAAGCTGCCGGAGCTGCCCAGGCTGTCCAGGGAATTCAATCAGCTGTTACGAGTGAGTAAACTTTCTTTATAAATAAATAAAGTTGAAGTCTATTTGTAATGTTTTAATAACTGCTTTACTGTGCATATGAATATTATGAATACAAAAAAAAAACAATTCATATATTTTGTCTGTTTGTTTGTTTCTTCCGCCTTATCTCCGGAACGATTATACCGATTTGAATGGAATTTTCAGTGATAACTGGTGTTATAAGGTCTAATCTAGGCTCGTTTAATTTTGGAAAAAGATTTTGGGATATGCGCGATAGAAAACTGTTAATCACCGATGTTCACACGGATAAAATCGTGGCCAAAAGCTCCTATTCAAGAAAATCTGTTTGTTTGTTTGAACCCGTTTATCTCCGAAACTACTGCTCCGGTTTTAGTTTTTAATAATTTAATGCTAGCGAAGGCTAGTAATAATTAAACAAAACATGTTTCCTTTTTCCAAAGTACCATAATTAACAACTAAAATTTTTGCCCTCACAGAAAATGGTAGACCCCGACCCATCAGTCCGGCCGTCAGCCGCGCGCCTGCGCAGACACCCCCTCCTGCACCCCGCAGGGAACAAGAGCAAGACGCAGCTGAGGAGAGAGCTTGCAGCTGCTAAGATGAAGAACGAGCTGCTTGCTAGGAAACTGCAGGAGGCTGCAAGGTAAGAACATTATATTAGGCTAGATGACACCACAAATCAATTATTGACGTATAGATTAACTACTATAACATGGCGCGCCCCCCAATATTACTATTACAATGTATGTTAAATTATTATTATTAATCAGTTTATTTCAGTTTGTTTTTAGTTCGGTCATGTTGAGAGGATGAGTGAAAGACGATTAACAAAAGGTATTTATATGGCAGAGGTGAGTGGCAACGCAGGGAGGGGTCGCCCTAGGAAGACCTACACTGACCTTATTGGTGAGGTTCTTCAGAAAGGTCAGGTGCGGAGTACTCGTAACCGGCGTGCTTGTATGACGAGATGTATGAACGTAGATGAGGCGAAAGGAGTATGTAAGGATCGTAGCAGGTGGCGTTCTGTGGTTTCTGCCTACCCACATGGGAAAAAGGCGTGAGTTTATGTATGTATGTATGTTTATTTCAGATCAAAATTAATCCATACAATACAATAACTTATGATCAAGTCGAGAAACAGAATAAAATTAAATGAAATTACTGTAAAATTATAAAAATACAATTAATTATAAGTGTTAGTAAAAATCTTATACACTATGTTAATCAACACCCATCACAACATGCATCCATTTGTTCTGGATAGGGCAATCCGCACGAGATACAACCATCTGCACGATACTGTTGCTACTGCCTCGCACAAAACTAAAGTCAAAGTCAAATTGTCAAAGTCAAATATTTCAATTAGGCCATTACAAGGCACTTTTGAACGTCATTTACAAAAGAAAAAGGAATTAAATCTAGTTGTCCCTTCCAAAAGGTAATTTTGTATGGAGAAGAATGGGCAAGAAACTCCATATGTACTCTTTTAAAATCAATGTTTACAATATTAGCATACAGAATCATACATTGTGGCACGTGAATGCAATGTACATAGTCATAGTCATATGAAAGTGTTTCTATGTAGTTGTAAGTATTCGTTTTCAGTAGCAGGCCGGCAGATTTGTTGGTCAACTAATCATAACTAGCAAGACTGCGCAAGACAACGCACGTGTCATTTTCATAGAGTATGTCAGTGCGGCGCCATACTAATGATAATGAGTAATTAATGACGCCGCTAGTCGAGCAACAAATCGCTGATTTGTTTTTGTTTCGAGATCCGTCTCAGTACGCACACATGCGTTGTGAGTCTTGTAAATACTTTCAAACGTTTTGAATTTGTGGAGGGGCGCGCCATGTTATTGTAGTTTTTACAGTGGAATAATGACAATGAAATAGTAAAATTCGTGCGATAATTTAGCATATGTGTGTGTTTTGTCCACAGATGTATAAAATCATTAACACCGAATATTATAACGAATCAAGAATCGGCCAAATTCCGGACGAGGTCAGCGAAGAGGCTGCAGAAACCTCGAGTTGACACTCACATCGCTGAAATGATACAATCCGTGACGTCACCGATCAGAATAGACAGAGACAGAACGTTTAGACGAACGAAAAAGGTATAATTTTTAAAAATAATTTATTGATAAATGTCGCCTCTGTTAAGATTTATAATCTTTGTCCAATTTTTGTTTTTTTTGTTTTTGAAATAAGAATTTTGTTAGTGTATAGTCTGTGCAGTTAAATGTGGCATTAGCGGTCATTGACCTATTGACATTTAATAAGTACAAGAATTCCGTTGTCGTCAACATTTTTCTTTAATAAAAAACCGGCCAAATGCGAGTAGGAGTCGCACACGAAGGGTCCGTACTACCGTAAATTATTTAAATAAACATACAAAAAAAAAAAACAATTCTTAGTACCCCCGTTAATTTGTAACTTTTTTTTGTAATCAATTAATTTTATTTGCATAAAACATGGTGTATAAAGTTGTTTTACAAACACTATAGTAGAGCATACATGTTTCGCTTATATTAGAACATGCAAATAAAATTATGACGTCCTTATTTAATACTCACTGTAAAATTTCAAGAGTTCTAAGATATAGTTCAGTGACAGACGGACAGCGAAGTCTTAGTAATACGGTCCCGTATCGCATCCTATGTGTACGGATCCCTAAATCTGAGACATCGTGCCTTTACTGCTCAGATTCTTATGAAGAGACTTTAAAGAAACGGTCAATGACCTCTATTGCCATGCTAAAACGCATCAACTATAACATTCTTATTTTGAAAGCATAATTTAGTTCTTACGGCGAAGATATTAAGATTGTCGCAACTATTTTATATTTTAGTCTTTGTAATACATATAAGATTTACAGAGAATTGTCGTTTCTGTAATAAGAAAAATGTTCTGTGGTCTTTACATGTACTGTTTTAAAAAAAATATATGTCAAACTTTTTTTTTATAGGTACCAACATTTTAACAAAGAATAATATTTGTCTATAATTGATTTTTGTGTTAATTTGGTCGTTAATTAATAACTTAATAAGTTTTTAGGTATTATCACGTTATTAATAATTACACAGGGTATGAAAGTAACTGGAAAATCTTAGAGCGTTTTTATTTCATACAAACTTTCAAGTCGTTATTTTTCGAAATGAATGAACCGATTTGAATAAAACTTCCTGAAAACATAGTGAGGAAACCTGGACTTACTGTCCCACTCAAACCATGTCAGAGACCCTTGAGGCGGTTTAGAAACTGACACTAGGGTGTGTGGGGTCGTAAGACCTTACTGCCCACACGATAAAGAAGAAAAAATGAAACTTTCTACACATAAGCAGGATACATAGGTCTGAAAAATAAGTTGAAAACATTTTCAAATAATTGTGTTACAGCGAAATTTCGACCGATTTTAAGTTTCCCATAGAAACAGATTTCCAACAATTTTTTTTTAAATAAGACATTTCGATTATGTTCTCTGATGACTTTTAAATAGTAGACTAGCTGTCCGCCGCGGTTACACCCGCGTCTTTGGTTACTGCTCCGCTCCCGTAGGTCGTAGCGTGATGGTATATAGCCTATAGCCTTCCTCGATAACTAATCTATCTAACACTGAAAGAATTTTTCAAATCGGACCAGTAGTTCCAGAGATTAGCGCGTTCAAACAAACAAACACTGCAGCTTTATAATATTAATATAGATATAGGCGTTTTCGGTTTTTGTGGCAAACGGATAACGTAACCGATATTTAGTTTTCATATCGATATCGAAAACCGTTTTCAGATATCGAAATCAGTAGTACGGTTTGCACACGTAACAATGATAAATAGATGAGCAAACTCAGAGGGAACGCAAACCAACGATAAACGCAAACTCACACGTACGTAATATTCGTTTCATCACTTTTACACAAGTAATAATAACTTAATTAGACAGGATAAAACAGTTATTCGCTTTGTTAAACGCTCAGTTGAACTTGTAATGTGAAGTTTGCATTTTGCACTTTTGATATAACTTAGATTCGATAAAGTTTTTGTGATATCGGGTATGTAGGTTTAGGTATCGATATGATAAGTTATCAAACACATCCGATATAAGTTACGTTTTGATATATCGAACTCATGCCTACTTTTTAGACCTATGTATCCTGCGTGTAGGAAGTTTCATTAAAATCGGTTCATTCATTTCGAAAAATAAGTATTGGTAACTACCCAATCGTCAAGGAGTCAGTCAGTTAGTCAGAAAGTTAAAGCTAGTTGCTCGTTTCAAAACGGAGGTACGCCTCTATGGAGAAGAACGAGCAAAAAACTCCACGGACACTCTTTTTACATAAACATATGGCTGATAAAACCTAAGCTTGTTTACAAAAAATCCTTAAAATACCTTAAATCGACGCCATTTTCATAACTAAACATTGTTTTAATAACATATAAGCGACTAATCTTGTTTTAAATTTTAAATATTAATATTTGGCGCCAAAAAAAAGTCAAAATATATGATTCCACCGAAGTGATGTCGAATATCGCCTGTCCTCTTAATGTAAGGATGCGTGATGTTATTGCAATTTGCTGCGACTGATTGCGACTTGCGGTTAATCGTGCGACTAATCGCAGTTTGTGATTAGTACAAAAACGATGCCGTTTGATTCCAAGTGAAACAGATGTGCATATTTTTTTTTTAATTAATTACAAAGATTATTGAAAAATACATCACAAAAAAATACCAAAAAAAATTTTGCCTGTAAAGTCAGAACTTTGGTAGTAAAGTCAGAACTTTGATGGTAAAGTCAGAATTATGGCAGCAGTAATTTTTTTTGCAGAAATGTTACAAAATTTTGACAGTCAAAAACTCGTAAAAAAAAATGTCGCAGCATTTTAGCAGTAAATCAACACACCCGTATAGTTAATAGATTATTATAATAGTGCCTTCTCTAACAAATGTGATTGAAAAGTGCTTTCAAATCGAATTTAAAGTATAATAAAAATCTTGTATAAATGATAAAAAATGTCCGTAGTAATAATTTTTATCTTCCATTGCATTCTTTGTGATATAATTTGGAAAAAGTAATGTATTTAGTTTTTAGTTGTTTGAGACGTGGCTTTATTTTGGCTATACATACTTTTATCCGCGGTTTCACCTGTAAGTCGTTTTCTAGATAAGAGAAAAATAATTAACAAAAAAAAAATTTTTTTTTGTCTGAAAAAATTCTATCGAAATTCATGCAGCCGTTTCGGTGATAATGAGTGACATACGCACAAAACCGAACATTGAATGTTCCTTTATTAAACCATGTCTCAAATTAGGTAAATAAGGCAGCTTCGCTAATCATAAACATGTAATAAAAAATATAATAAATGTAATATGTAATATTTATATTAGAAAAAAAAACATAAATAATTTGTATAGGTGTGTATAAAATTATTATTTTTTAAGCCAATCAACCAGTTTTTTTTTAATTTGTTAGCGATCTTGATGGAGACGTGACGTTGTTGAGGATAAACAAACAAACAATCTAACAAGAAAACTTTCTTTTCTAATTATTTAATGTTTTGTAATTTTTATTTTTGTATATATACAGCATGTAACAAAAACCCTGTCCGATCCTTAAGGGTATTATTCGGCATCGTACTGCGTACACATATACGTAACCATTTAATGGATTTGAGATTATTATTTTTCCCCAGTGAAAAAAAAAGAAGAAAGAAGTAATTAAATTAAAATAAAACATAAAAACTGATCAACGGCAACACTGATCTGACAGGGTTTTTGTTACATAGTGTATATTGCGCGGAACCCTAATTAATTTTCTAAAATAACTAGCTTTTAGCTTATAATATCAGCTATCTGTCGGTGACATTCCCTTCAAAATCGGTTCAGCCGTTTCAGATATAAGCCACAATAGACAGACAAAAAATCTGAAGAGCCTAGTGTGAGTCCTTAACAAGTTAAATATTCCAATTATGTTTAATTTTGTGTAATAATAAATAATATCTCCTAATTGACTTTATTTGCTGACCATACTAGGTACTCGCCACTATGAATTTATTGAGCAGGGACGTAGCTGCCGCCGTATCTAGGGGCCCCATAGCTACAGGGGCCCAAAACCCGTGTTAGCAAAAATTCTACTGCTTTACTTTTATCAACGTCACGTAATCGTCCGTCATTCGCGTTTAGGGGCATTCTGCTCAACCAATCTAAGCTCTTTATAATCTTATGTAATTATTATAAAATTTAAGAATTATTACATTTTTAAGTTAATTCTTTTAAAATTATTGTGAGTTTGTATTATTGAGAATTGCTATTTGTTGATTTATTGGTGTCGATTATATTATACACGACATATACTTGGCTATTAATTACGTGAGGCGTTTAGGGGGAGGGCGGGGGGGGGGGGGGGAGAGTCGAGCCGATTCTCACCCAATCTCAGGTTGGGGTGCGTCCCCCTCAAACGTTTACATGGAGCGACTGCCTATCTGACCTCCACAACCCAATAACTGGGTAATACGATACTCCTTGGTAAGACTAGTTGTCAGACTTTCGGGCTTCTGACTACCCGTAACGACTGTCGGAACGTATTGATTAAAAATATGAAGAATTTCAAGATAATAATAATTTGACATCTTTAACAAAAATACTTTAAAAAACAACTAATCGTAATTCTCAATCGTATTAACAATAATCTCCTTTCATTAATAATTATTAGTTTGTAATAAACTCTTAAATCAAATGATTTAATTTTTAGTCTTAAAAAAATACTATTATTTTTTGTTTTATGCACCTTTTAAGTAATGGTCATTGACAAAAAATAACAGAGTAACCTCTATGATTTTTATACTCTGTGGTGAACTAATTCAACTAAAAAATTGAACTTTTATAATTGTAAGTTAAAACAATATTCAGGCATTTTTTTCCCGCCTAATTCCTCTAATTATCTTAATAATAATATTGTAAAAAAAAACGTGTTTGTGACAATAATTTTACTAAAAAAAATAGTTTTTTTTTGCGGGAAAAATTGTCTTTAAAAAATAGTTTTATAACATAGTCATATTATTATATTTAGACTAGCTTTCGCCAGCGACTTCGTCCGCGTCAAAGTTGATTTCTCCATACAAACTTTGGAACCCTGATTCATCCCCTTTATGGGGTGAATTTTGGAAAATCCTTTCTTTGCGGATGCCTACGTCATAACATCTACGTGTATGCCAAATTTCAGCCCGATCCGTCCAGTGGTTTGGGCTGTGCGTTGATAGATCACTATGTCAGTCAGTTAGTCACCTTTGAGTTATATATATTTAGATTTCGTTTCGTAACTACATGAAAATGCAAGACTTCAATCCCCAATAGAATCATCATCATACCTATCAGCCGAGGACATCCACTGATGAACGTAGGCCTCCCCTACAGATTTCCAATAGTTTATTGAATACGCACAATCAACTGTAATTTAATTTAGTTACTTATCCCTTTACAAACAAAACTATTCAACTTTGAACATGCATTTTTTTTTTTTTCATTTACCTATTAACCGTACGCGCCACGAAAGATGAGACTTGACAAGCGTCAGTAATGGGGAGCTTGCGCAGGTATGGATGTACGAAATAGTTATCCATAATTTGTGTATCTATTCAGGGATATTTCGATGACATTTAGATTAAAATTCTTAACAATATTATAATATTTATTACGAAATAATAAAGTTTGGTGAGTCAAGTCTTTTATAGTACGCGCGTGTGCTCACGCCTTTGAGGGGGAGGGGGGGGGGAGGTTGGTCACGAGATACACAAATTAAAAAAAGAATGTTTCTTTACGAAAGTTGTTTGTTATCATAAGTACAATCATGTGTTTAAATATTGGTCATTATTTACCAGTAAATTATAAATAAATTAATTATAGACTTTCATATAATATGTTCATATATATGACTATGTGAATAAAACTATAGTGCAGTTTTGGACACTCGTCAAATTTCAGGAGGTTCTCTTAATAATCAAATAAAATTACGACACCTGTATCTATAATTTTTTAATAAATTTTTTTGGTTGCCAATGTTAGACAGTATTTCAGAATACACCTCTTTCAAAGAACAGAATTGCCCCGTTGCGTATGCGGTAGGCAGTGCGCGACTATATCACTGTCTGTGTGTGGGTTCGTCGCCCCGCCTGTCTAAACCTAGCTGCAAGATGGCTTGTTCAAATTCGAAAATCAGACATTAAAAAATTTACAAGAAGATTTTTTTATCAAGTTCCAAATTTTTAATATTATGATGTTTATGGAAAATAATAAAATACGTATTTTTTTTCCTTTATTATCACTCAGTACTAAAATATTAAGATAATATAGCATCACATAGTTGGGTCAGTGGGTCGTCTTAGGGGCGGATTTGTTGGAGTTGGAGTATACGCTTAGGGGCACTATTAACAGCAAAGAAACATAAAAAAAATATTTTTTTGGTTGAAAAAAAAAATTTTGGGACTTACTAATTTTCGCGGGTTTCTTTACACTATCTCATGGTTCTCGACTAGAGCAACAATTTCTTTCCAGAAAAGATTTTCATCCGACCTACCATTTTGGAAATATAGAGTGTATTATAAAAAACTAAAAATTTCGAAGACCCATAACTCGGAAACGGTGCGTCGTAGGGCCATACTTCTCAGAGCTTAATTTGTTTCTATGGACTAGCTTAATAAGATGCTGCAATAAAATTGGAACTTTTCCGAAAAAACTTTTCGTAAAAAAATCAAAAATTTTCTAAGTCCTAGCGCCCCTAAGGCTACACTCCAACCCATAGTTGTTCTAAAAAAGTATACACATCAAAAGTGTCTAGGGATCAAGATGTATTTGGTAATAATAATATATTGATCCCTAGACACTTTTGATGTGTGTAAATGTTTGTGGACATTGTGCGCCGCGTCGAACTCTGACTCGACGCGTCTGGCTCTGCCCCCAAACATTGATAACACTCAAAACATAAGTTGCAAATTTTCCCTTCATATTTTCACCGTGCAAAATTGTAATTCCAGATAGAACAGTATTTTATTTAGAAAATTTTACATACCAATTTTTTTTTTTTCAAAAATGGTGTCTTTGAAAGATACCTAATGCATAGAAAAAATTTGGAACATGATAAAAAAGTGTTCCTGTATATTTTAGTTATTTTATGATTGATTTGTGGTGAAAATCATTATCATAGTTACCTCATTGAATTTGACGAGTATGCAATACTGCGCCTTGTATGTTGTAGGGTGAAGGGACAAATTGTCGTCCATGTAATTTTAAATAATTAATTTATAACAAATCAGACCTACCCACATGGTGAGTTGGTTATTATTTAATTTTAGTTTGATCTCATTCTATCTCTTTTTTTTTGTCTATGGTAAACTTGACTGTGCATACCATCATGTTAATTACTTACGGAAGCGGTGGAAAATTATTAATTTTTTACTCAATTATTTTGAAAAAGGAATTACTAACCCCTTTTTCAAATTTATTTGCAGTTTAAATGTATCTGTGTTTAAAATAACGGTTTGGAACGTTTTGAAATTCGCATTTTGAATTTGAAAATGGAAACGTAACGGTTCCTTTGAATTTTAAAATGTGTATTTTCATTTGTTTTTAACCGAATTCTTTTTTTGAATTATTTGTCCGTTTTTTTGTGTAGTTGATTTTCTGCTCATTTCGTAAGAAAATGTCTTAATATTTTGTAAAAATATGAAATTGATCGCAGTCAAGGAGTTGTGTGCTTGTACCAAAATTCTGTTTTTACCGTTATTTTTGTAAATATGACACAAAATTGATTGTTGGACGCCACCAAAGCTAGGAGACGAGTGGGCTTGTATAATTGTATGTATATTTGCTTATTGATAATGTAATAAATGCTTGTTTCAATTATTTTTAGTGTTTTATTGTTATATGATGTGGTCTACTATAATTGGAGGAGCACACAAATAATTGTTCCTCGATTTATTATTAGTATGCAACTGTGTAGCCTCTGTTGGAGATCCAAATAAATAAATATGTATGTATTTGGAACTAGCGACTCGTCCCGTTCGCACGGGTACAATGTAGATATTATCTTTACGTATAAACCAACGACCATACAGCCTATAGACGCCTAATACACGATCTAACGCACGAAAACTATTCTGCAAACTTGGTGAGGTACGAGGGGGACGGGGTACTGCGTTCTGATTGGCTAACTCAAGGTCAGTGCATGTTTACGGCTCACAGGAGTGGTCGAAACTAATACGAACTTGGTGACTATTGGTGAGTGACGACGGTTATAAGACTTTTTTGCCTAATGTGTTGACAGACATCGGTCGTCTGTTATTAGGAGTCTAGGTATATATAGTCGTTGGTATAAGCCTTTCTCTTGAATCACTCTTATCTATGGATGAAATCAGTTGCGTAGTTTAAAAGATCTAAGCGTACAGACGACAGGAAGCGACTTTGTTTTATACTATACTAGCGACCCGCCCCGGCTTCGCACGGGTGCATGTATTATACATATAAACCTTCCTCTTGAATCACTCTATCTATTAAAAAAACTGCATCAAAATCCGTTGCGTAGTTTTAAAGATCTAAGCATATATAGGGACAGACAGGGAAAGCGACTTTATTTTATAATATGTAGTGATAGAGATACTAGCTTCTGCCCACGACTTCGTCCGCGTCATAGTTGGTAGATTATCCCACATCCCACCGTACAATTTTCCAGGAAAAATAGTAGCCTATGTGCTTTTTCAGACTAAAATCTATCTCTGTGCCAATTTTCATCAGAATCCATTCAGTCATTCTGGCGTGAATGGCTAACAAACGTCCATCCAAATAATAATTTTTCATTTACATGATAACAGTAAATTACCTAGTAAGATTTTTGAGAAATTGTCATTAAAATCGGTTTACAATATTGGCGAAGTTACCCATGACATACGCACAAATAAAATATACAGTACCCGGCGATAAATATTGCACATCGACCTTTATCGTATTTCGTATTTTAAACAAAGAATAAAAAGATTTATCAAAAGAAGCAAGTCGTACTTAATTGTTTTAACAGCTCCTAATAGATACCGGACTGTTTGTATTTCGTGCGACAGAGATAACGCTCTACGAAGCCGAAATTAGCCGATTGTCTCTTTCCAAAGGTCGATGTGCAATATTTATCGCCGAGTAGGTATCTTTTTTCAAGTCGATAACATTACATCAACAATATCAACAACTACCTTTTATCCTCTGTAAGTCTGGAAACACAATACAGATTACTACGATTTCGTACGTGGTTTTTATCCGTGTTTATTACGTTTGGTCACTACTCCATTCCCGTTGGCTGTAGCGTGATATTATATACCAATCTGACTGGTAGGTCTAGAGATTAGTGCGTTTAAACAAACACACATACAAATAAATAGCTCCATATTTTTTATATTATATTATTAGTAATGATGGGATGCAAAACGCATTTAGTTTTCTGTAACACTGCTATCTTGTGTGGAATAGATGAGTTATTATGAAAAAGTTTATAGTGTTGCTATTGAACGACAGATGTCGCTAGTTGTTTTCAAAGTGAAATCGCTGCTTTATTTGTAACCTTGATAGGAGGCTAGGCAGACTGAATTAACCTTTTGAACGCCAGAGTATAAACTTATCGCCGTACCCCTGACGCCAAGCCACTTTTTCTGTCAAATGACCTTCATAAAAAATAGGGATTCCAAAAATTGATTAAATTGTTTATTTCATAATATGGTGCGACGTGTATTTTGTCATATATTTGTGACGTTGGCGTTCAGGGTAAGAATTCGTTTGTCACATATTTGTGACAATGGCGTTCAAAAGGTTAAATGATCACGAAATACGTTAAATTCAAGAGATGAAATATATTTCCTTATATTTTTGATAATATATTGATATATAACTATAGGTCGTAGCCGGTTAGCCTCGTTGGTCTAAGTAGGTAATCGAAAGGGCGATTCGATTAACGATAATGAGTAGTACTTGGGTTCAATTTCCATGTTGTGCAGTGTTATTGTGTATTTCCATCAAGTATTTTTATTTTTTGACAGCAGGTTTTAAAATTAACTGTTATTGGATATTTGGATAATATTTCATGAAAGTTGTTTGACGTTTGACAAAACTAATCTTTCACATAATAAAGGTAAAACAAAGTCGCTTCCCGCCGTCTGTATCTTGTAAACTACTCAACGAATTTTATTGCAGTTTTCATCAATAGATAGAGTAATTCAAGAGTACCTAAGGTTTGCGTATCTACTTACATTGCACCCGTGCGGAGCCGAGACGAGTCGCTAGTCAATAAAATTATCTACTAAGTTTTAGCCATTGAGTTATAATGTACTACGTACTAGAGAAGCTATCTCAAACAAAAGATGGGCGCACTTGATGAGTGATGACAGCGGGGCATGCGCGGGACAAGCGGGGGGGTGTTATGTTCTCATAGATGCGTGCAGATGCGACATAATTTTATTATTCTGCCTACTTGTGTACTTACTCAAAGAATAAATAAATAAGTATTTATGCTGTAATAATATTTTAATTTCCTTTAAGTAATATAAGTTTAGTTAGTTTCTGCCGTTTTGTGAATAATCTGAAGGTAACCACGTTTCTTCGCTGCGATTATTCTGAACATCCATGATTCTCTTGTTTCATGACACCCCCGAGGAAACCTTTAAATCCAAATAATAATAAAAAAATATTAATGTTATTGCATTAACATTATTATCGTGATTTAAAATTAATATTTTACTGCCCTTAATTATTTAAACTTATACGTCGATAGTGTCAAGTCTGCGCATACAATTAATGTTTTACTCTTTGACATTCACGTAAACATGGCCGCCGCGCCGCCGCGGTGACGCGTTGCAATTGAAAAATTATAATTAAAATTAAGCGTGTTTTAAACATAATTAATGAACTTACTGGTGAAAAGTCACTCCTTGACTTTTATTTATGTTTCTGGAGATATTTGTACAGTATCTCAATACGCACGAAGGCATATTATAAAAAACAAAACTTCACTCAAATGTGTCACGTTGCAGCAAACGCTCGGCATAGACTAAGTGAGTTGGAGTGCATGCGCTCTAACTCGTGTTACAAACAATCGAGTTGAGGTGTCTTCTCTAGTACGTAGTACATTATAACTCAATGGTTTTAGCGTAAAATATTCCCATTTAATATATTACAGCAAAACCGGTTTTAAAACCACCCAAAATTGCCATAACACATTTAAATAATAAACCAAAGCGTTAAATCCGCCATTAGTCGATCTAAATCGTAATAAATACAAAAATAAAATATAATTATGGCAATACAAATTCGCCATATCAAATTAGAGGGAAGCGTAACGAATCTGTCAAAAGATGGCGTCGCGTGGCTTTTGCCGCCAAAATGCGTGTCATTCGCATGCGTTTAATAAAATTTATATTAATTTTATGAGTTATATTTAATGTGTGATTTATAATTATTGCGAGTTGTTTGTCCAATTGGAAAATATACGAGCCTATCACGAAGAAAATAGCCGTCAATTATGCATACTGTCCATCAAACTAAAAAAAAAAATAATGCTGGGTAACTTTTATTTTTAGTGTGAATAATTACTTATTATTGCCTCGGTGGTGTTGTGGTCGCGAAGCGCGACTGCTGAGCATGAGGTCTTGGGTTCGATTCCCAGGTCGGGCAGTGTTATTGAGTTTTCCATCAGGAATTTCTCAGTAGCAGCGCCTCGGAGTCTGGATTTATGCCCGGTTGATAGCAATAGGCTCGCCCCCTATACGTAATTATGTAATTATGGGACCTAAACATAATTGGCGAAATGTCGGTATACTATTAGGTTCACTTCTGCCTAACCTGTTATGCTTATGTTATCTTATATGTAGGTATTATATTGTTTCGGCGGTCGGTCGGGTTTCGTCGGGGTGGGATTGGCCAGCCTTAATCTAGACCCTTCTAGACCACCCAAGGGCTCAAATATTTTGTATGTTATTGAAAAAAAAACAGCCGTTCTATACATTTTGACCATAGAGGTGTTGCACTTGTGTATGGAAAAGCAGAATTTTTACGTAGCGATGATTCCACTGATTCGTAATCGAACACAGTGCGCAAACGCAACTGTTACACACACAATTTATCAATGCAAGTGTGCTGCTTACCCCGTTAACAATGAAAGCGTGTATAATACATGAATATCGTCCCCCTATTGTGCTGTATTCAAATCTGTGCTATATTTACGTAATTACTTTGATTTGATACGCACAGTTGGCAAGGGGTAGATGTCAAAACACCGTTTAGATCCTTTGAAAGGCATTTTTTATAGGTTTTTTTTTATTAAAGTCATTATATTTTACAATAATATCTACAATTAAGCATAGTTAAAAAAAAATGTCAAAGTAATTAGACTAGTTGACACCACAGTCAATTGACGTACTTTTTATGACCTGTCAAAACGCGATTCTCCCATAGATTTTGTATGACAAGACTGCTGTGACGTCACATTTTTGTCGACTCAATTGAATAACTATTTATTGATTTCAAAGCCACAAAAATCTAATAGTAAATTGAAAGTTAATCGTGTTTTTGCTGAAATAAAGTGTTTTCTTAGAAGTTGTGTCTACAAATTAATAATAAATATCTTAAATAATATAATAAATATCTTGGGACAACTCACACACGGCCATCTGATCCCAAGCTAAGCAGAGCTTGTGTTATGGTAACCAGACAACTGATATACATACTTATATCATTTATAAATACATACATATTATAGATAAATTACACCCAGACACAGAACCAACAATTTTATGCTCATCACACAAAGTTTGTCCTGGGTGGGAATCGAACCCACTACCTCCGGCTTTGCAGTCAGAGTCACTAACCACTAGACCAACGAGGCAGTCGAAATAATAAAAAAGGTGTCTACTACCTAATTATTTCAAGTGACTAAGTATTAATTTCTCTCCACACGAAACTACCCTTTGGATTTTTTTTGACATTTATTATCTCCGAGATGAGATTCATCATCTGCCTAGCCTTTTCCCAACTATGACGTTGGGGTCGGCTATCAGTCTAACCGGATGCAGCTGAGTACCAGTATTCTACATGGAGCGACTGATGAGATTGCGACTATAATTTAAACGTAGAATTGATCTTCAAGTCGACTTGTTTGCAATCCAATGTAAAAAAAAAACTATTATTGACAAATGTCATCGTCAGCTGTTTGTTACCCCGCGTTGCATTTGTAAGTAACACACAAGTAAGGGTCGCGTCCCATTGTGTGTGACGCCGGTAACCGATTAACAAGAGAAACGTGTCAGTTACATTCGGTCAGTAGCGGCCCAGGGGGGGGAGGGGGGCTAAGGGGCTTAAGCCCTTCTTCCTTCTTAAAGTGCACTTTATTTTATTCAAATTAAACTTTTTTGCAAGCATTACTCAAATTAAGGTACAGTCGACAAAAGAGATAGGTATACAGGGTCATCAACTCATCAGATATGGCTGAAGTTTTCTTAGAAACCGATGGATGTCTACGATTGAAAATTGATTTAATTAATGAACTGTTTACGTAAATAAAAAAAATAATAATAATAAATATCTTGGGACAACTCACACACAGCCATCTGATCCCAAGCTAAGCAGAGCTTGTGTTATGGTAACCAGACAACTGATATACATACTTATATAATTTATAAATACGTACATATTATAGATAAATTACACCCAGACACAGAACCAACAATTATGCTCATCACACAAAGTTAGTCCTGGGTGGGAATCGAAACCACTACCTCCGGCTTTGCAGTCAGGGTCACTAACCACTAGACCAACGAGGCCAACGGGTTTTTTTTTAAATTACATTTAAATTACATTTAAAAAAAAATCCATCGGTTTCTAAGAAAACTTCAACTACATACTTATATCTGACGACTTACTTACTTACTTACTTACTTACTTGTTTCTTATCATCCACATTTCGCCAGTTATGTTTTAAGTCCCATATAATAGGAGGCGAGCCTATTGCCATCAACTGAGCACAAATCGAGACTCCGAGGCTGCTACTGAGAAATCCCTGATGGAAAAACCCAATGACATTTTGCACGACCTAGGAATCAAATACAAGACCTCATGCTTAGCAGACTACTAGACCACCGAGACTGTCAAACAATAACCCTGTATATAATATAGGATATAGTACATATCTTACTATGCAGTATACCTACCCCATTAACAAAAAAACGCCGTAAACATATACAAATCTTTTATAAAAGATTGCTATTCCATCCCTAGGCCACAGAGTAACCTATATCCAATCTTTTACGACTTTCTTTTAACCGCAATAACCAACTGTTCTGGCTTACCTCATTAAATCTAATATTTAGCTCAAAGAACTTAAATTCATGTGATGTTTTTTTACTCAATAAAAATCCAAACTAAAAACCAACTTTTACACAATAAAAATAAAGTCCAAAATCAATTGTGGCAAACAAAACCGGTTATAGACTCCCAAACAGCCAATAACAATGAGGGGCGGGGCCAATTTTGAAATTGGAACGATTTTTTCTTTAGAACATCGTTCTTCTTTTACGCTCAGTCGGTGTTTAGACGTCGTGGGAGAAAGACGTCTGCAAGTTTGCGAATTGATATGATTTTCAATGAAAAATGGTGTCGATTTGCTCATTTGAATGTTAAAGGTTTATTTGTATGGAGATATGGTTGTTATTGTTGTATTTTTTGGGGTAAAAGGGGATATTGAGAGGCTGTCAGCTGTTGCTAAGGGGGTGGGGTAATTGGGGTGTGAAATCGACAATCTGGCAATCGGTAATACCTATTAATTGAAACCGATTTATTGCAGAAATGTAGTAATGCAATCGATTCGATTTTATTTGATGTTACTTTAGAAATTTTCAAACTGACTGACTGCCTCGTTGGTCTAGTGGTCGCAAAGCGCGACTGCTGAGCATGAGGTATTGGGTTCGATTCCCAGGTTAGAAAGAAAATAAAAAATATGGCGGTACGAAGTTCGTTGGGTCAGCCAAACCTAAATAAAAAAATATTTCTAATCTGAAATTAGAACTAGTCCCATAAAAATTTCATTAAAATCGGTTCAGTAGTTTGGTTTTTAAATCAATATACATACTTGTAATTTGTATGAAGATACATTCCGATAGGCAGTATTGCGCCATCAATTTATACATATTTCAAAATATGTATAATTGAACCAGAATTGTCGCTTGTGGCTGTCACCTGTCGCTACAACTTGTCACTGGTGACAGAGTCAAGCTTTATGAGAAATATTTTTTATTCAACTTAGCAGATAGAAGTTTGTTGAAGTTTTCTTCGAAATAATCGAGTTTTTTTCGGTATTTATATGGCAGAGGTGAGTGGCAACGCAGGGAGGGGTCGCCCTAGGAAGACCTACACTGACCTTATTGGTGAGGTTCTTCAGAAAGGTCAGGTGCGGAGTACTCATAACGGCGTGCTTGTATGACGAGATGTATGAACGTGGACGAGGCGAAAGGAGTATGTAAGGATTGTAGCAGGTGGCGTTCTGTGGTTTCTGCCTACCCCCATGGGAAAAAGGCGTGAGTTTATGTATGTATGTATGTGTTTTCTTCGAAACCGATGAATGTCTTCGATTGAAACTTAACTTAATTAATGAACTGTTTATTATCTACTTTTTAAATTAAATTACATTTGAAAACATCCATCGGTTTCTTAGAAAACTTCAACTATATCTGACGACCCTGCATACTTATCTGTTTTGTTGGCTGTACATAGAGAGAACCTCGGAGTCTGGATTTGTGCCCGGTTGATGGCAATAGGCTCGCTGTAAAACAGTGGACTTAAACATAACTGGCGAATTGTGGGTGTACTGATGGGTACACCTCTGCTTATCCCTTCGGGCATTACAGGACATTATTAAGTAGGTAAGTATGTAAGTTTATCAAATGAAGTCTTTTAAGTTTCGTCAACCAATTTTATTTGACCTCAACAATATCAATGATTGGTCCAAAAAAAAAACAATACCTAACTCACAAAAAACCAATATGGCGCCCATTTTGATATTATCAAAGCAACATTACAGCTTTGTATCAATCGTGAATGGGTTTTGTTACAATAAAATGCGGGCGGGACGAGAGGGCAGAAACTAACTCCATGAAAAACAACTCTATACCCCTTTTTACGTACTTATGACTACACACATACCTATTTGCCGAACAAATTTATATTTTACACGTCAAAAACGAAGAAAAATCTTTATGGTAGTAAAAATAAGAGATGTTATCGTGTGGCTGGTTGGGTAATGTAAGTTTGTAAGTCGATAACACGACAACCAAAGCTTGACCTCTTAGTTCTAAAATTAAAAAGGTACGGGGAGGTCAAATAAAGATGGTGGCGATAACAAAAGCGCGCTAAAAAGCCACCCCGTGTTCGGATATACGCCCCCTTTCTGAAGAACCACTCCCTTAAACGCAGTCGTTGTTCAAACGTCGAACAGGAAGCACGCGTTTGAATTTTTTCGACGCAAATTCGAGCGCGAATTTTGAATTTGGAATCGAACTTTAGTGATTGTGATGACCAGAATAATTTACGTTTTTTTTTCTTTTTTTTTCGTGCAAATAATATTGTAAATTAAATAGTTTTTAATTCAAAACGTATTATGTACCCAACAGATTTGAAAAATGGACAATTAAAACTAAATACGTTTGGTAAACAATTAGATCATAACATTATGTTGAAAACGATTCAAAACTTTTGCTATAACAAGTCAAGTGCGGGACCATTTAATATGACGTCACCATTTTTAGTCGACAACATCTTGCACCAACAAAAAACGGAATTACACAACCAATATATAAATCAACAAATAGAAAATTACGTCCGTCAAAATTACGAGAGATCCCGCGAAAATACACCAGATATGGACGAATCAAAACTCACGGAATGCGACGAAGATAATAGACAAGACGAGTCTATCGAAGATTCAAAATTAGAAGACGACGATTCAAAGAGTAGAGACGACGATTACGTCAAAAATGAGGTTTACTACAATAACGATTACTATCCACGGAACGACGAAGGTCGACAAATCGAAAAAGAAGTTTTGAACGTTCCAAATTTAATTCGGCGCTGTCAAAGCTGTGGGTCGTATGACTGCCCGCCGTTTTCCTGCAAGAAGTCAGGTATTCGAAGGCTAGAAGAATTAGAGAAACGATTTAACCTCAATTATCATGAAAATTCGGGGGACGAAGGGGATAAACATGAGGGGAAGGGGTACACAGATGAACTTGTGAGATCTTGTGAGGAGTACACCGAACAAAAAAAACCGCTATTGAAGTTTAGTGTTAGTGCAATATTGGGTGAAGATAGTTTGAAAAGTAGCAACGTGAATGGTGAGTCTTATTTGTTTTTTTTTATCTATATTAATATAATAAAGCTGCAGTGTTTGTTTGTTTGTTTGAACGCGCTAATCTCTGGAACTACTGGTCCGATTTGAAAAATTCTTTCAGTGTTATATAGATTAGTTATCGAGGAAGGCTATAGGCTATATACCATCACGCTACGACCTACGGGAGCGGAGCAGTAACCAAAGACGCGGGTGTAACCGCGGCGGACAGCTAGTCTTTTATATTACTAAAGGACCCCGGCGATCCCTTCCTGCGAGGTGAGTGGCAACGCAGGGAGGGGTCGCCCTAGGAAGACCTACACTGACCTTATTGGTGAGGTTCTTCAAAAAGGTCAGGTGCGGAGTACTCGTAACCGGCGTGCTTGTATGACGAGATGTATCAACGTGGATAAGGCGAAAGGAGTATCTAAGGGTCGTAGCAGGTGGTGTTTTGTGGTTTCTGCCTACCTCCATGGGAAAAAGGCGTGCGTTTATGTATGTATGTTTGAGTAGCCGACGGCAAATGGGTTTAGTTATTTTTGAAGTGAAAACTTCTTTAGCGGCGTTGAGCACTTTTTCTGTAATGGGTATAAAATCTTAAACTCGCGTCAGGACACGTGCGCGTCAGGACACGTGACCTGATCGAAAAAGCGTAGGACAGCGCAGGGCGCTTGCGCGAATGATAATTGTAATAGTTTTAAAGTTAAATTTTTAATGTAATATAAATTGTCATGTTTGTGTACACAAACATGACAATGAATATTGTATTCTACCACATAAATGATAGTACTTTTATACTGATAAAGCAATTGGTGCAAAATTATTCCCTAACCATTCCAAAATATCAAACATGCTCAACGTTAATAATCAAGTTTTTACTTCTGCCGGCACTCCCGGAGTGCAACCCGTTTTTTTTTTTATGTTCCCTCAATGCCTTGTTTTGTTTAATACCTATTTATTACGAATCTACACTGACGCGACGGAACTAAAATTTAATTTTACTTCTTAAAGAAAAGTTTTATTCATTTAATTAAGGAATTGTCAAAAAAAACGTCGCTTTTCGCCGTCTGTACGCTAGATCTTTTAAACTCCGCAACGGATTTTACTGCGGTTTTCATCAATAGATAGAGTGATTCAAGAGGAAGGTTTATGTATCTACATTGTACCCGTGCGAAGCCGGGGCGGGTCGCTAGCATTGTTTATATTGATGAATAAATTATCGAGTTTATACATAATTAATTAATTGGACATGATGCTAAATGCATTGCAGATATAACTAGAATTTTATTTTTGTAAAATAATACCAGCTTATACTATTGTCTCACTACAAGGCAAAGAGAACTTCTGAATTGGCGATTTTAGACTTATATTAGTTTCTAGCGACCCGCCCCGGTTCCGTTCGGGTCCAATGCTGATACTATATATACTAAATATAAATAAAATATAACCTATGTCACCCGGGAATAGTGTAGCTTCCGAACAGTGAAAGATTTTTTCAAATCGGTTCAGTAGTTTCGGAGCCTATTCAATGCAAACAAACAAACAATCAAATCTTTCCTCTTTATAATATTAAGTATAGATAAATCCAGGTAATGTTGTGATGATGTATGTTGTGAAAAAAAAAAGTATATTTATCATTTACTAAATTTCGCTCAATTCGTCCGTGTCGATTACCGCGGACACAGACAAAGTCATGAATTAAAAAGTAGCTTAAGTCTTTACCCAGATTTCAAGCTACCTCTATGTTTTTCATTACGATCGGTTCAGTGGTATTTCCGTGATGAAGCAACAAATATACAGACAGGAGTTAAATTTAAAAGAAAATCTCGTAGCATTAACAAAAGACATAAACGCGTATGACATCACAATCTCCGACACAGTAAAAAACAAAGTCGCTTCTCGCCGTCTACGCTTAGATCTTTTAAACTACGCAACGGATTTTAATGCGGTTTTCATCAATAGATAGAGTGATTCAAGAGGAAGGTTTTGTATCTACATTGCACCCGTGCGAAGCCGGGGCGGGTCGCTAGTGGAGTATATTTTCAAGTGGGTTATTTTTAGAGATAAACAAGGATCGCGCGCGCGCGCGAGCTTTTAGAATTCACAACGTTTGAAAGTATTTGTAAAAGTATTTACAAGACTCACAACGCATGTGTGCGTACTGAGACGGCTCTCGAAACAAAAACAAATCAGCGTGTCATTGTTGCTTGACTAGCGGCATCATTAATAAAAGCGGGCCAAGTTGATGAAGAGGGTTTCACTAAAGTGGAAAAGAAGAAGAGGAAGCCCTGTTCACGTAACCAGTTCGGTACTGCGCCGAGCGGACTCAACATGCTGCTGCGTTCTGCTGTGCCTACGACGCAGCTGTACATTTCGCGTCTGCACTACTCCACGAAGTCTGAGGAAGTTGTGGAGTATTTAAGAGTGAAGACCAACTGCACTCTGAGGGTCGAAAGGTTGGAATCGCGCTACAACGTCAACTTTAAGTCGTTTGTGGTACGCGTTCCTACCCACCAGCTGCAGACCTTCTTGAAAGAGGACTTTTGGCCGAAGGGTGTCGTATATCGACGTTTCCGAGGTCGGTTACGCGACACCACGCAGCGCAACACGACGCCGACGCTACGTGTTTAGTTATTTAATAAGACTTTTGTAATATGTATTAGTTTATTTTTATAAGATTATTTTGTGTATTTTTTCTATGGGGCTCAGCTGCCTGATAATAAAATGATTTTTTATTTATTATTATTATTATTAATTACCTACTCATTATTATTGAAATAGTAATTTGGAGGGGAGCACCATGTAGCCATGTTATAGTAATTTATCTCTACACGCCTGCATCCATTCGCCGACGGTAACCACCGAGAGTTCCAATATATGATCCGACGGCCATTGGCAATAGAGTATTTGACATAATTAAACCAATAAAAGAAATAGTTTAATTCAAGTAACAAGACTTATACACAAACAGATACATATTATAGGGACTTGCCACAAAAGCTTAGATACTAATGTCAGTCTCATGTCAAACTCCATTTATATAAATAGGTAAACTTAGGGCTAATTTTTCAATCGTCAGACGGAGGGATAAATATGGCGGTTTGACAGCTTTTGTATAGAAAATATGTCAAACTGTCATATTCAGAGATTCTGACTGATTCTGAGATTTTCTCTTTCCGCCGTCTGTAAGCTTATTAAATCTTTAAACTACGGATTTTAATGCGGTTTTCATCAATAGATAAAGTGATTCAAGAGGAAGGTTTATATAATATATCTACAGATTGTATCAAATTTGAAAAATTATACATTATGTTTGTTGAGATATTATACATCACTGACATCGTTCCGTGCCTCGGAAAGTACGTAATCCGTTCGTCCCGGCTCCATACAAACTTTGGACCCCCCTTTCATCCCCTTAGGTGGTGAATTTTGAAAAATCCTTTCTTAGCGGACATCTACTAACTATAAACTACCTCCCTGCCTAATTTCATCTTTATACGTCACGCGGTTTTCGTTATTTCGTGATGAGTGTATGACCTTTCGAAAGAAAGAAAGAAAGAAAAACTGTTTATTCACGCGAAATGACGCACATAACATAAAAAGAAAATAAAAGATAAATTATACATAAAAGCAAAGTAGAAACAAGTTTGTATTAAATCTAAAAAATAAAAATCAAATAAATACAAATTATTAAAAAAAAGGCAAAAAGGAGACGTCTCCTTTTTGCCTTTTTTTTTAATAATTTGTACATATTTTACATTTACTTTAAGGTTTTATGTTTAAGTGTAAATAAACGTAACATGTTGAATTAAAATAAATACAAAAAGACATATGCGCCACTACCGCGCGAAGGCACTTAAATCACGGCGCTGGTTTTCAGCGTAAGCCGGCGGCATGTCGCGTTTCGCTTTTACATATTTAGATTTATTTTTCGACTTTTAATTCTATTCAGTAAATTGACAGATAAAGGGTTACCAAGTTTTGACAAAAAAAAAATAGTGAGGTGGTGTAAGAATGAACGAAATTGAATGAACTTAAATAATGTACTTAATTTGGTATTAAATCATTCTTATCATTCGTTCCTTACGCAAAATCGTTCACTACTCCAACACTATTATTTAGTTGTAGTATGGTAACATTATTTTTCTTTGAACTAGCTGTCAAGTTACTGAATAGAATCAAAAGTCAAAATATAGATTGACAGATCATATCAAGACTGAAATTAGATTGCGATTGTTCCCGATTTGAATTTCCTCAAAAAGATCTTTAAGAAACAATATTTTGTTATATCCCGACAAAATAAGGAAATTAATTAACTTGCCCCAAAGAAAAAAAATAACATAAAAACGAAAGTAACACGTTAACAACGCTACAATAACGTTATATCGTTGGTACATCTTAATTCACTAAAGGGAAGTAGCAATATGGCTTCGGGGAGTTTTTCAATAAAATGTTGGCAACAGCTGGCAGGACACTTAAGCGCGGGGGCGCGAGCGAGACGGCGCTACACATAACCCCGTTCGTAAGAAAGAGATAGGTATAATTCGAGGGTTACCAGCAAAATTAATATGTCCTTTTTCTTACATAACGGGAGGAAGTAAGTTGCTTTTTATATTATTTTATTATTGATGTCGTTTCGTTGATACGGGTCTTATTGTCTGTCGATATTAGGACCGAAACAATTACAGGGGAATAAAGATAGTAGGAAATATTATAGTTTTGGAGACAGGGAGTGTTAGATATGTTTCAAAATAATAATATCTTGTGTCTATGGTTTGATTGACAAAAAAGAAAATAAATAAATAATTAGTCTGTAGCGAGCACTTGTAGTTTCATTAGGGATGCAGTTTCTTCAGCCATTTTTCTTTTTACAAGCTTTTATTTAGCTTGCACTGTTCGTATGTATGTAAGTTGTCCTTTCAAAATTTGCAAACCATTTTTCGACCATTTCTTGGTATCCGATTGAGCTGAAATTTTGCATACACGTTTAGTTCTGATGACAATACAATGTCCAATACTCAAAAAAATATTTTTAAATTAAAGCTCGTTTATTAAAAATATTTTTTTTTTAGTTTTTATGATGTCATTTCGGTCTCATGGCTAAGTAATAACAGGCCTGTCTGGTTAAGCTACACTTGCCGAGGTTGGTCCGTGGTTGGGTGACCATCTTTATTATACAACAAGACTCCTCCGTGCCTCGGAAAGTACCTTAAACCGTTGGTCCCGGCTGTCATACTTAGATCTTTGACAGTCGTTACGGGTAGTCAGAAGCTCGAAAGTCTGACAATCAGTGTTATACTGGTAATCAGCTGCATCCGGTTAGACTGGAAGCCGACCCCAACATAGTTGGGAAAAGGCTAGACAGATTGATTGGAACATAACACATAACATTACGCCTGTAATCCCCGAAAGGTTAGACAGTGGTGTACCCATTAGTACACGCATCTCGCCAGTTATGTTCAAGTCCCATGTAATAGTGGGCGAGCCTATTGCCATCAACTGGGCACGAAACTCCGAGGCTGCTACTGAGAAATTCCTGATGGAAAAACTCAATAACACTTTGCCCGACCTTGTAATCGAACCCAAAGCCTCATGCTCAGCAGTCGCGCTTTGCCACCACTAGACCAACGAGGCAATCTGGAACAGCAGATCCTAAAAATGTCCAACGGAAACTGCAGACAGACCAAAAAGATATCTTTTAAAACAATATCTAATAACCAGGCAAACCGCGCCAAAAATCCATATTAAAGCATCTGCTAACATGAGAAATAAGAACAGAAACGAAAAAGTCTGAATCGAGAGTTATAAAATTATGCATATCGTACCCTGGGCTCATATTAACATGTCATTCGGCCGCCATATTGGAATCATATTCGAATTCCGAACGTTCACTCACTACGCTTTACTACCAACGTAATTCTACATCTGTAACAGACGATATTGAACTTTATCTTGGCTTGTATAAAGCTTTTCTATGTGCACATTTTAATTTTGTCCAAGTATATATTAGTCGATTTTCCGAATCGGATTTTTTTATGGGCGTCGTAAAGTTCGGTATGAGTATCGTTTTAGTAAGTTCGATTCGATTATCGAATGATTGGGATAGGATACTTTTTCTTTAGTAACAGGTGGGGTAAATTATTATTTTGTTAGTTTAGGCTGTACGTGATTGTCGGTGCTTCAAGTTGTTATGAAAAAGGAAATGTTTGAGGGTGCAAGTAGTGGGGTGAGCGGTGGAAGGACTTTTAGGATTTTTTATTAAAGTTGAGTGGATTATGGTTTTGTACTTATGATATTTTTAGATAATATTCTGGAGAATGATACTTATGCTTTTTGAAATGTTTGGCGAAATTTTCAATTTTTAATTTTTTCCACTAAATGGCGCTAATCAGGAGTAGATCTATATGCAAGCTTTTCAAGCTGAAACCCAGGGCAAAATTGAAGCTATCAATACTTCTTTAAATTAATTTTTAATCTAACAACTTTATAAATGTGACAGTTTTGACTGATTAAGGTTTGTAACTCAATCGCGGGCTGCTAGTATATTATATGAATTTTAAAAAATCCTTTCTCCGCTGATGTTTTCTAACTATAAACTACCTCCCTGTCCAATTTCATCTTTATACGTCCAGCGGTTTTCGATATTTCGAGATGAGTGAGTGAGTGATATTTCGCTTTTATAAGATAGATATCATTGCACCCGTACGAAGACGAGGCGGGTCGCTAGTAAATAAATAAACATTTTCCAACAGGAATTTTCTATCTTTCCGATCGAGCGAAACCATAAATGAACATAAATGTGTTTCCACACAATGTAGTAACATTACCAGTTACAAAATAATACACACACACACGCACAAAACTATAAGTACAAATAACCACTAACACACTCCCTAAATGTTCTACACCTGTTAAATGTTGGCGTTCCAATTTTGAAACACTCCGCGCCCGTTGCACACGACCGCAGACACGTTCTGAATTTAAACGAGCCAATGGCAACGCGATAACGCGTTCGGGTATTTCACGGAAATTGTCGATTGCGGTCGGCGGGTTAAGGTGGGTTAGGATGAATTTTATTTAAGTATGTGTATGTAAATTTTAGGGTTTCCACCATTGGGGTAGGTTGGAGGGATTGTTACTTTGATATTCCATAATATGAGTAGTGTCTGAGATTAATAAAAAAACATTGAAAAAGGATTTAAAAGCAAGTGTTTTATTGTCTGTGGTTTATAAAAAATGGCGACGATTTGTTTGTTGGGCGTGTTAGGCTTATTATCCGACAAAATGTTACCATTACAGAAATCTGTTGACACAAGCAACAATAGTTGCCTGTGCTGGGAGGTCCGCGCAAAAAGTTTTTATTCATTGTCTTAAAAAAAAAGATTTAAAAGTAAGTGTTTTATTGTCTGTGGTTTATAAAAAATGGCGACGATTTGTTTTGTAATAAAAAGAGGGATTCTCACATACTGTTTTTATTGTGGATTTAGTATTTGTAACTAGTTTATACAATAAGGTAGCAGACACCACTTTTTAATCAATTGACGTACTTTTTATGACCTGTCAAAATGTGATTCTCCCATTTGTAATGGTAAAAGATAACTGTGACGTAACATTTGTGCCGACTCAATTGACTAACTATTTATTAATTTGAAAGCAATTAAAAATCATATTTTACAGTTAATTAAAATTTATACGGGGGTTTCAGGGCTAAAATAAAGTGTAATTTTTATGGAAGTTATGTCTTGGAATTATTGGTCAATAGTTTCAAATATCCAATTATTTTAAAAGAGTAAGTATAGAGTTTCTTGCCTTTTCTCATTATGAAACTACCTTTTGGAAAGTCAACTGATATTACTGTTGTTTTTACTACATTATTTATGAAGATATGCCATCACCATTCAATAAAAAAATTAAAACAAATAATATAATACTTATTAATTTGTAATATTCGAATCGTTCTTTTTTATTGAGGATTTGTTACATACATTCAAATTTAATTTTCACCTGAAGAAACATTCTCAGTATTTTTTCTGGCTCTGGGCCCTTAAACGTTTTACGGCCCATAGGCAACTGCCTAATCCGGCCCTGGGTTTACTGTATTCAGTAGCATAATGTTGAAACGTAACATAATATGTCCGCAACACGCGCAGGTAACCGCAGCGCAGATTGTGACGTTTATATTCGCGTTACAAGCCTGCCTGGTAAATTGTTTTTATACTAAGTTGTCATAACAACCATTATTTTTGACATGTTCCTTATCATAGGCTGCTAAGCATGAGGTCTTGGGTTTGATTTCCAGGTCGGGTAAAGTGTTATTGGGATTTTCCGTCAGGAATTTCTCAGTAGCAGCTTCGGAGTCTGGATTTGTGCCCGGTTGATGGCAATAGGCTCGCCTCCTATTACATGGGACTTTAACATAACTGGCGAAATGTGGGTGTACTAATGGGTATAATTGTAGGCACAAGTCGTGAGCACAGATTGTACGATTTCGCGCATGTACACTTTTGGCCAAATAAAGACTAACACATATAGATTTTCAATGTCTTTTCAAAAAATAAAAATGTTTAAAACACAGCAATTTTATAAAACGAAATAATAAAAATGAACTTTATTAAACAAAAAAACACTTCAAATAAGATAAAACGAAATTAAACTACATTTTAAAAAAACAACTAATACGTAATAACAAGAAAAAACAATTAGAAAATTTAAAATGTGATTCATTAAATTTGCACAAAAGTGTACAGTAGCCGAATGACAGGCGATAGACCAATAGACGACGAGTATCAATTGACGAACCAATCGCGTGCAAGATCGGCGCCCCCCGCCTTCTTCATTCCGCCAAAGAGACCGAAAAATTTGCAAATGCGCAGTGCTCACCACTGGTGCCGATAGCTATACCTCTGCTGATTTTATACACATAAAATAACAATACGACAGCAACCCTAAAACCCTAGAAAATCCATTCCACATCATTAAACCCATTAAAACAGTTTTATTTTCCGAATTATTTCCCAAAAAAGCCCACAATACCGATTTTTACCTCCAAACAAATAAACTGGCGACAAACTTAATTACAAAGAAATTAAACGCGACAATTCTGTGCCCTCCGGGATTCGGGAGGGTCCAATAAAATTCGTCCCCTCGCCCGAAATCAATTATTTTCTCACTTTCCCGCGAAAAAATTGGCGCCCAAATAACCGTTATTCAGGTGCGGCGACTCAATCGTTTTTCGAATAACCGTTACCGTTTATTGAATAACGTTATTGTTAGTTACGTTAATGAAATAATATTGGTTGTTGATTACATTTTTTTTAAGTGACAACTTCTTTGACTTTTTTGGTAGGGGCAAAACTTGTGCGTTTGCGTCACCGACACACAGATCTGTTCGCGTCACGGTCATGCAGGCCTGACCGCGTCACCGACATGCTACTGTGACCGCATCACGGATACACAGATCTGTTCGCGTTACAGTCATGCAGGTATGACCGCGTCACCGACATGCAACTTTGGCCGCGTCACCGACACACAGATCTGTTAGCGTTACGGTCATGCGGTCTGACCGCGTCACCGACATGCAGCTGTGGCCGCGTCACCGAAACACAGATCTGTTCGCGTTATACAGTCATGCGGTCTGACCGCGTCATCGACATGCTAATGTGACGTGTTACTTGTATTAATTGTATTTTGTTTCCAAAAGTACTAGTCATGATTATTTAAGTATAATGTCATTAGCTTCAAAATTACTCAATTACTCCAAAAGTCAAAGATTACACCAATTTAGCTACATTTTCAACAAGTTTTTGACATTGATGTCATTGAAATAAGGTTGCGCCTAGATTTTAAAAGTTTTGAATAACGCGACTTGACCTTTCAGAAGCTAACACCATAAATATTAACTTACAAAAATGTATCCTTCAATCATTTAAACCCACTTACACTTCCACCCTCAAGAACCCACGTATCCAGAAAATATGCTCAGCCGATTAAGGTGAAGAAAATTCACCCCCCACAGTGGGGTGAAGGCGTTACCCCGGAAAAGTTTACCCCGAAACACCCCGAACGGTTAACGATTTAAAACGTTTCGCCCCCGGTGTGATTTTAATTATTTTATTATAATAATATAGGGGTTGATATCTGAATGTTTCTGATAGGTTATTTGAATCTTTGCATTTGGATAATTTGGTATTATCGAGGAGTTTGGTTTTGTATTTGTAATTTTATGTATATGATTTTTATGTGGGGGATCAGTGTATTTTTTGGTGTTATATCAATTGAAAGATTGATATATCAAAGAATCAATCAATCTGCCTAGCCTTTTCCTAAATTGGGTCGGCTTCCAGTCTCACCAGATGCAGCTGAATACCAGTATTTTACATGGAGCGACTGCCTATCTGACCTCCTCAACCCAGTAACTGGGTAATACTACCCCTTGGTAAGATTAGTTGTCAGACTTTCGGGCTTCTGACGATGCGTAACGACTGTCAAAGATCATGTTACGTATGACAGCCTGGACCAACATGCTTTCCGAGGCACGGAGGTGTCGCGGTGTGTTTACGGAGCAACGGTAGCTTAAAATGGATCGACCCGTGCGTTTTACTTAGCCACGAGCCTGATAATATTATAAAAAAGTAAAATTTGAGAATAAGCGCACAGACGGCGGTAAGCGACTTAGTTTTATACTATGTAGAAATTAGAATTGTACGCGGACGAATTCGCGTCTTTAATATTTTCGCAAATTATGAGTTTGAAAACCGTTAAATATCGTCTATACACCAATTGATCCAAAGTAATTAGTTGTTCTTCGAAATAAATCGAGCTTGCAATATAAGAACTCCAATATCCCTCCTTCAACAAAACATACAAAAGGAATAAAACACACACACAAAAGAAATTATAAACTCAACAAAACCCACATTACAAACCTTAAAAACCTCTTTAAAAAAAAGCGCATCGCCAAAAATCCTGGCAACACTTGAGAAAACAAAAAAAAACGACCATCAACAATAGAGGCAATAAAACCATAATGCAAAGCAAACAGAGCATAATCCATAGACATAATAAAAGATAGTTTTTATCTGGGAACAATGGGTTTTTATATCTTTTTAAGCCCGTTTTGGTTGCGTTAAAATAACGAAACGTTATTGTTACTGGGAGTTATTTTTAACGGTTCATTTGTTGTTGTTAATTTATGTTGGGCACGCCCCTTTTTAATAAGCCTATATAATATGTAGGGGATGATTTAAAATACACTATAATACGTGTCGCACAGCGCGACTGCTGAGCATGAGGTCTTGGGTTCGATACTCAGGTCGGACAAAGTGTTATTGGGTTTTTCCATCAGGAATTTTTCAGTAACAGCCTCGGAGTTTCGTGCCCGGTTGATGGCAATAGGTTCGCACCCTATTACATGGGACTTAAACTCGGCTAGTCACTGGCCGCCATGACCTGGCCGCCGCGGCCATGGTCGTCAGTGCATAAAAAGCCTAACTACGTTGGTCGTGGCCGTCTAGTGCGCGAGGTGCCTTAGTTAATCTGTGGTCGTTGCGAGGTGCCTAAATAAAACAATACTTACTACCTAATTCATCCATATTAAAGTACTTCAACAAACAAACATAACAACACATAGTTTAAAGGGATAGCAATGATTAATGACGTCACAAAGGCTCCACAATATATAATGGTGAGCGTGTCTTTGACAGAACGGGGTGGTAAGAAATCAGGGTGCGTGTGGTGCAAGTAGTGGGTGGAGGCGGAAGGGAACTAAATAATTAATTGATGAAGTAGTCAGAATGTTTACTGTGTTGCGGTGTAGCATTGAAAATTTGCCAGTAATGGTATTTACTGGGTGTAAAAAAACATGGAGTGAAAGGATCGATGCCTAACACACGTACACCGCCCGACCGCGCGGTCGAGCGGTGCAATCCGCTTTACCGCGCCATCCGCGGCGATGCGCGGTGCCGTGTGTTAATCGCCTTAGTGTAATGGGCACTATGCGTAATTAACGGTCATGTGATATGTTTTTTTACATACATACATAAACTCACGCCTTTTCCCATGGGGGTAGGCAGAAACCACAGAACGCCACCTGCTACGATCCTTGCATACTCCTCTCGCCTCATCTACGTTCATACATCTCGTCATACGCCGGTTACGAATACTCCGCGCCTGACCATTCTGAAGAACCTCACCAATAAGGTCAGTGTAGGTCTTCCTAGGGCGACCCCTGCGTTGCCACTCACCTCTGCCATAAATACCTTTTGTTATTTTATCATTTCAAACCTTTTTTTCGTATGGCCTACAATAAATGATTTGACTTGACTTCTAATGCTACAAGTTCCCAGCTTGTACCACACCCGCCCTTTGCAGCAAGCATTGTATAGTAATCACATCGTTAATCTATTACTGAGTTGTTCAACTTTGATTATTTTATATCGATCTGTGTGTCTTTGATAGAATTCGTTTATTTATTATACGATTCTAAAATATGTAAACCTATGTTTCTTTTGTTTCATCCATATTAAATACTAGCTGACTCGGCCACGCGTTGCTGTGGCTTGAAGTAAGTAAAGATTTTGAGGTCAATAATCGAGATAAAAACTATCCTATCTTTTAAGTTTGACCAAATTACACACAGTAAGCCATATTTCATAAAAATGGTTGAGTAGTTTAAGGGTCCATCCCGGACAAACAACGTGACGCGTAATTTATATAGGTACATATATTAAGATTAGTCCAAGAAAATAGTATTATTAGGGCGAGTATCTCTCCACAGGTAACGAGATATTTTCAATATGTGTAAAACATCGATTTTTTGACCTTTGACCTTGGAATATCTGTAGTCGAGGACAAACTACGATAAGTAGGTTTTGAGACAAGTTTAAGGGTGTCAAAATAAAGGTTAAATACTTATAGGAAGCCTTTTTTATCACATTTCCAATTTTTTCAAGGCATCTTTCAAAGACACCATTTAAAAAAAAAAATTGGTATGTAATATTTTCAAAATAAAACATTGTTATATCCGGAATACGGCATACCTTTCCCATTTGACGGTCTTAAGCCCGTGAAAGTATTAAAGGAATATTTGCAACTTATGTTTTGGTTGTATGTTTCAGTGTTCGACGCGGCGCATAATGTCCACAACTATGTGATGCTATATCTTAATATTTAAGTATAGAGTGACACAAAAAGAAAAAACACGTATATTATTATTTTCAATAAACATCATATTAAACACTATTTGGAACCTTATAAAAAATCTTTCTGTATTGTATTTAGCCGCCTAAAATACCGCGCCGCAATTCGCGGCCTAACGCCAATTATGTATTTATTTGTTACTAGCTTTTGCCCGTGACTTCGTCCGCGTATATGTCGGTTATCGCGGACGCAGACGAAGTCGAAGTCGAAGTCGAATAAAAAGTAGCCTATGTCCTTTGTTGGGGTTCACACTTACCCTGTACCAAATTTCACACAAATCGGTTCAGTAGTTTAGGCGTGAAGAAAAGACAGACAGACAGACAGAGTTACTTTCGCATTTATAATATTAGTTAGGATTACTAAATCACTAAATAGTATAAAACAAAGTCGCTTTTTCTGTCTGTCTGTCCCTATGTATGCTTAGATCTTTAAAACTACGCAACAGATTTTGATGCGGTTTTTTTTAATAGATAGAGTAATTCAAGAGGAAGTTTTATGTATTTACATTGCACCCGTGCGAAGCCGGGGCGGGTCGCTAGTTATATTATAAAATATTCTTTGATGTCGTCCAGGGCATCTAGCATGAAGGGCGGTCAACTAGCTATTTAGATTAGAAGATAGATTGACTGCACAATATTCCGTTATGTATGGAAATTCTCAGCAGCAGGTTAGCAAGGCAGATTCTCCAGTATAATTGTTATTGAGACAAGCTAACTCAGTCAATATTAACCCGTTCGAAACTCAATTGACTGTGAATGTATGTGTCATGTCTGAGTTTAGTTTGTCAGTCACTGTGGCCCTATTATGAATATTGATTTAGTTTAAAGATACCAATTACCACACCCACATTTCTCCAGTTATGTTAAAGTCCCATGTAATAGGGGGCGAGCCTATTGCCATTAACTGGGCACAAATCTAAACTCCGAGGCTGTTACTGAAAATATCCTGATGGGAAAACTGTATAACACTTTGCCCTACCTGGGAATCGAACCCAAGACCTCATGCTCAGCAGTCGCGCTTTGCGACCACTAGACCAACGAGACAATATTGTAGAATACACCTCTTTCAATAAACAGAATTGCACCGTCGCGTATGCGTTAGGCAGTGTCGCGCGATTATCACTGTGTGCGTGGTTCATCGCACCGCCTCTTGTCTAAACTCAGCAGAAAGGTGGCTAATTCAAACTTGAATATGACCTCCAAAAAAGATAGTTATTATGATTGCGGCGCATGCGTTGGATCATTTGGCTCCCTCCATGATGGTTGAGCTAGGTGGTGCTGATCCATGCGTCATGCTCGTGAACGGGTGCTATCAGTTGGGATTGGTCATCTCTTAACTGCTATTGCTTAGGTACATCTTTATTTTTTTTAACTACTGTTCTATATTCATCTTCATTGTGATCACATGTAGAATCAACAAGAATAATGTAACCAGGATTTTGTAAAAACCTAATTTAAAAGAGTGCCGTGGAGTTTCTTGCTCGTTCTTCTCCATAGAGGCCTACCTCCGTTTTGGAACGAGCAACTAGCTTCATTTTTCGGACTAACTGACCGACTCCGTGACAATTCAAAAGTGCCTGTAAATGGTCTAATTGAAATAAATGTTTTGACTTTGATGTAGGCATGCGCTAAGAAAGGATATTCTAAAATTCACCCCTTACGGGGATCTAACAAGGGTCCAAAGTTTGTATGGAGAAACAAGATGAGCTAGTAATTAATATAAGTCTGAAATCGCCAATCCTTGAGCAACCATGGTGATCAATGCTCGTGTCTTCTCTGTATGAGAAGAAGCCTTTACCTTACAGTGGAACAATAATATGCTCGTTTTATTATTGGTATTTGCACCAGCCATGTTATTTATTCATCACCTTTGGTTGACTGGTAGAGATTGCCTACGGCATGAAGTCCGCCTTTGTACTTTGATATGTTGCATAAATCTATACTGCATATATATATCTATACTAATATTATAAAGCTGCAGAGTTTGTTTGTTTGTTTGTTTGTTTGTTTGAACGCGCTAATCTCTGGAACTACTGGTCCGATTTGAAAAATTCTTTCAGTGTTAGATAGATTAGTTATCGAGGAAGGCTATAGGCTATATACCATCACGCTACGACCTACGGGAGCGGAGCAGTAACCAAAGACGCGGGTGTAACCGCGGCGGACAGCTAGTGTATAATAAAATCGTAGCGAAGTCAAAACTGTACATTTAATATTTTTGAAAAAGAGTAATCGCTATGAGGTCGGGGAGTGATTCTAATGCCGAAAATATTTTTTTTAGATTTTTTGTCTGTTTGTCTGTATGTTTGTTAGAGCATCACGCGAATACTGCCGGATAGATTCTGTTCAAATTTTGTATGAATATTCCACATTGGCCAAATTAGTCCATAGGCTACCTATAAATTACAAACTTTGCCGCTTACGAAGTCGCGGGCAGAAGCTAGTTTTAAATAAATTAATAAAAATCGTCTCTTCTTTTACAGAATACCGGCAGCCGATCATGGGCAGCCCATGGCCTATCGCCAAGCCTATTGCTAGCAGACCGATACCAGTACAGCATCAGCACTTACAACATCTTCTGGCTCACTGTCATCATCCATACTTAGGTAAGTTGTAAATCTATACTAATATTATAAAGCTGCAGTGTTTGTTTGTTTGAACGCGCTAATCTCTGGAACTACTGGTCTGATTTGAAAAATTCTTTCAGTGTTAGATAGATTAGTTATCGAGGAAGGCTATAGGCTATATACCATCACGCTACGAGCTACGGGAGCGGAGCAGTAACCAAAGACGCGGGTGTAACCGCGGCGGACAGCTAGTGTAAATGATAAAATATGTTTAAAAAATAATACTGCCTCGTTAGTTTAGTGGTCGCAAAGCGCGGCTGCTGAGCATGAGGTCTTGGGCTCGATTCCCAGATCGGGCAAAGTGTTATTGGGTTTTTTAATCAGGAATTTCTCAGTAGCAGCCTCGGAGTCTGGATTTGTGCCCGGTTGATGGCAATAGGCTCGCCCCCTATTACATGGGACTTGAACATAACTGGCGAAATGTGGGTGCACTAATGGGTACACCTCTGCATAACCCTTCGGGGATTACAGGCGTGATGTTATATTATGAGTTTTTTTTTTAATTTGTATTTTGAGATAATACCTACTTTGTTACTGTGCCCTAACAGAGTCGCGCCTTGCGAGCCCCAGATCAACCAGGAAGTCTTCCTAACTAAGCACCATTGAGCAAAAATGATAATAAAAATTAGAATGAACAATCGTTTATATCTTTGTTATTGTAAAAAATATAGGGTAGCCTTTTTTGCCCTAAAACACCGTCATTGCAAATCGTCTTTAACCTTTTCACCGCCAGCGAACACAAAATGCGATGCCGCGCCCAGCGCCAAGCTATAATATGATAATATGTAGTTAAAATGAAGAGCAAGTAATGAAGTCGTGGCGCTGGTGGCACGAAAATCCGGAACTTCTATTGAAGTCCGTGGCGGTGAAAAGGTTAAAAAAAGCTTGTAAAAAAAAAAACAAAATTGTGTAGTTGACATCATTACCCATTAATTCCAAGACATAACTTCTATAAAGAAACACTTCATTTTAACCCTGAAAACCCGATTAATTTTCAATTTACTATAAAATTTGATTTTTAATTGCCTTCAAATTAATAAATAGTTAGTCAATTGAGTCGGTACAAATGTGACGTCACAGCTGTCTTGCCATATAAAATCTATGCGAGAATCGCGTTTTGACAGGTCATAAGAATTACGTCAATTATTATTGATAGGTGGTGTCTGCTTACCTTATTGTATCAACTAGTTACAAATACTAAATCCACAAAAAAAACAGTATGTGAGAATCCCTCTTTTTATTACAAACAAATCGTCGCCATTTTTTCTAAACCACAGACAATAAAACACTCACTTTTAAATCTTTCTTTTTTATCATAGACAATGAATAAAAACTTTTTGCGCGGACCTCCCAGTAAAGGCAACTATTGTTGTTTGTGTCAACAGATTTTTGTAATGGTAACATTTTGTGGGATAATGCCTGGCACGCCCAATTTGATGGGCACAGATACAAAACAGACCTTTTGTTAACATAATCTATAAGATAAACAAGAATTTATAGAGGGTGGCTTGTAATGGTTCAAAAATTAATATTAAATATTTTAAATGCGGTATTCATTCGTTTTTTTAACCGACTTCAAAAAAAGGAGGAGGTTTTCAATTCGGCCGGTATTTTTTTTTTTATGTATTTACACCGATTGCTCCGAGGTTTCTAGTCCGATTAGTGTGATTCTCTTTTTGTTCGATGCAGTATACTTGCCATTTGGTCTCATAAAAATTTCATCCAATTTGGTTTAGTGCTTTTTATTTTGTGAGCATTTTTCTAAATTAAATATATCGTGTGAGGTATTGTTTGATAAGGCTTTTATTAAGGATTTCAAACATTAACATACAAGCACTAAAAAGTGAAAAATAAAAAGCTTTTTTATAAAAAAAGACAAGCGCCTTCAAAAACTACAAAATAAAAAATAACTTTAGATTGGAAGTCGGCGGCTTTGGTTTTGTTTTTTGTTATATAGGTATTATCACCGACTTCCAAACTAAAGTTATTTTTTCGGTTGTCTTTTTTTGTAAAAAAGCTTTTTTTGGTATTTAAATTTTGTTTTTCTTTATATTGTTACTTAGTTTAGTTTTAAGGGTTTCGTACTCGAAGTGAGGTGACGGGGCCCTATTCTAAGACTTCGCTGACCCTCCCTCTGTCTGTCAGGAAAAAGTTAATAACACTGCCCGACCAAAGAATCGAACCTAAGGACCCCTCGCTCGACAGTCGTACGTCCAACTACAAGACCAGGGCAGTCAAGCAACTAATAAATATAAAGCCTTTCTTTCTTTATCGTGTGGGCAGTAAGGTCCACACACCCTAGTGTCAGAGTTTCTAAACCGCCTCAAGGGTCTCTGACATGGTTTGAGTGGGACAGTAATAGGCTGGTTAGTCCAGGTTTCCTCACGATGTTTTACTTCACCGATTTAGAAAGCCTGATTTAGACAATGCGAGAAATATCGTGCAAGTTGTCGTACATTGCGGGACCGCGCGGCTGTCGTGTCGTAAGTAGGGTTACCAACTCTTTGTCGGTCAAATATAGTAGTTCTAAAATTATTACCCATAAAAATATAGTAGGTAAGGAAAATATTTAAAAAAATATAGTAGGTTCCAAAATAGGTACTTTATTTTTTAAAAGAATATTTCTTTTCTACTTTTAGCCTTGACTATTAATAATATGAATTAACTAAGTAAGTAGGTAGTTACAAAAACACGAAGTCAAGAGCGCGTAAATCAAAATTGCCAATCTGTCAAACTATCTTTTGAACGTAACTGTCAACTTGACATTCCAGAATCGTTAAGAAATAAATATTGACGTTTCGTCATACGCTTAGACATTTTGAAACGAATTGCTTAAGAGTTTGATGCCTTTAAAATATAGTAGTTTCGCCTACTATATCTTTTTTCCAAAAATATAGTAGGCGGGGGCTCTAATATAGTAGGATACTATATATATAGTAGGGTTGGCAACCCTAGTCGTAAGTGACCGATCATCGACGGTAATGTACCACAACTTGCACGATATTTCTCACACCGTCTAAATCAGCTTTTATTCTATAATACCATTGCGAGCTTTTCAACAATAAGACGGACAAAAAGACTAACAATAGATTATACGTTCTTCTTACGAGCATTAGGCTGAATGCATTTGTACCTTTGCCATTTTTACTGTTTAGTGAAAAAAAAATGTTATTGGTTTTTTGCGCCAAAATTGATAAAGGCGTTATAAAAAATATTTTTAGGTTACCTACTTAACCTTGGTCATCTTATTATGTACCATTCCTCAATGTTAGAGATAAACTACTATAACATGGCGCTCCCCTCCATATTACTATTTCAATAATATTGGGTAATTAATAAATAAATATCTTGGGACAACTCACACACGGCCATCTGATCCCAAGCTAAGCAGAGCTTGTGTTATGGTAACCAGACAACTGATATACATACTTATATAATTTATAAATACATACATATTATAGATACATAATAATTACACCCAGACACAGAACCAACAATTATGCTCATCACACAAAGTTTGTCCTGGGTGGGAATCGAACCTGCGGCTTTGCAGTCAGGGTCACTAACCACTAGACCAACGAGGCAGTCAATAATGACGCCGCTAGTCAAGCAACAATGACACGCTAATTTGTTTTTACAAGCTTTTACAAGCACTGTCCGTATGTATGTAATAAAGTATGAAAGTAAGTTGTCCTTTCAAAATTTGCAAACCATTTTTCGACCATTTGTTGGTATCCGATTGAGCTGAAATTTTGCAAACACCTTTAGTTCTGATGACAATACAATGTCCAATACTCAATAATGTAATAATTACTATATTAAAGCTTGTTTTTAAAAATATTTTTTTAATTTTAAAGGTTTTATTATTTCGAGAGCCGTCTCAGTACGCACACATGCGTAGTCTTGTAAATACTTTTACAAATTAATACTTTCAAACGTTTTGAATTGTGGGCGCGTCAAGTTATCGCAGTTTATCTCTACTTAATTTATTGGTCAGTATGCGTATTTAACGGGTGTCTTGCTACACCCCGTAGATTTAAACTTAAAACTTAACAATACACTGTAGTTTGTCTGTATGTGTGTTTAAACACGTTAATCTCCAAAATTACTAGTCCGATTTTAAAGTATTTTGTTAATAGGAAGCTACGTTATCCCTGAATGTGAAATTTTATTTTTTGTTTCAGTACGACCTGCGCAGGCGCATACTCAAGTGTTTCCGTTACCAGGAGGATTCCCGTGGGCGCATAGTTCCAGAGGTTGGTACCGTATCACAATATTTTCAACTTAACAAAAGCTTTTTATTTTCATTATGCAAAAATTGACTTTAATAATTAGTAGATACTAGTAGATAAGGTCGCAAAGCGCGACTGCTGAGCATGAGGTCTTGGGTTCGATTCCCAGGTCGGGCAAAGTGTTATTGGGTTTTTCCATCAGGAATTTCTTAGTAGCAGCCTCGGAGTCTGGTTTTGTGCCCGGTTGATGGCAATAGGCTCGCCCCCTATTATACAGGACTTAAATATAACTGGCGATATGTGGGCGTACTAATAGGGTACACCTCTGCCTAACCCCTTGGGGATTACAGGCGTGATGTTATGAAAAGATAACATAGGCAGTAAGGTAAATTATTCAAAAGGCTTGTTTTTTCCAGGTAAACCACGCCGCGGTATGATGCGGCGCGCTGTCTTCTCAGACCTGCAGCGCAAAGGCTTAGAAAAGCGGTTCCAGGTCCAGAAGTATATCTCTAAGCCTGACAGGAAGAAACTGGCTGAAAAACTTGGACTTAAGGATAGTCAGGTTAGTTGATGAAGAAATTGGTTTCATTGCAGCTCGTGGCTGGAATGAGAGACTGTAATACACACTGGACTCACACCAGCCTATTACTGTCCCACTCAAACCATGTCAGAGGCCCTTGAGGCGGTTTAGAAACTCTGACACTGGGGTGTGTGGGGTCGTAAGACCTTACTGCCCACACGATAAAGAAGAAGTGAAGTGGCTAAGTCGTAACAGCCGCAAGGGTCGATGTATGAGGTTAAGCTACGCTTGCCGGGGTTGGTCCGTAGATAGGTGACCATCGATACACACCGGGATTCCTCCTTGCCTCGGAAAGCACGTTAAGCCGTTGGTCTCGGCTGTCACACTGACAGTCGTTACGGGGCGTCAGAATCGCGAAAGTCTGACATTCTGTCTTAGGGCGCGGGCACACGGTGCGTTGCGGCGCCGCACCGCAAAGATTTCACCGTGTCAGCGGGCACACGGGCGGTGCGGCGCCGCAGCGTTGTTATAACGCAGCGGCGCCGTAGCAGCGAGCGAGCGTGTGTCCTTCCTTGTGACGCAGAACAACTGAGCGGTGCCGCTCCGACGTCGCAACGCATTTACCCCTCCCCGCCTCGTCTTGGTGGTTGCAAGTCCGGTGCGGCGCCGGAGCGCATCGTGTGACATGCCACAGATATTTCTATGTAAGACGACGCAGTGACACCGCTCCGGCGCCGGACCGCCGCCGCAACGCACCGTGTGCTCGCATACTTAGGGGTATCGTATTACTCAGTTACTGGGTTATAGAGGTCAGATAGGCAGTCACTTCATGAAAAATACTGGTATTCAGCTGCATCCAGTTTGACTGGAAGCCGACCTCAACATAGAAAATTGGGAAAAGGCCAGGCATGATGTTGCAGGTTACGATACCGGTCAAGTAACTATGTGACTTTTTCAATTCACATGTACTTTCTATGATCGGAAATATTTTTTACTACCTTTGTATTCAGAAGCAAACGTAACATTAATTATTGACAAATTATTATAAACGAGCTAACTAGCTTTCGCCCGTGGTGTTACCCGCTTCAAAGTTATATATCACTAGCGACCCGCCCCGGCTTTGCCCGGGTGCAATGTATTATACATATAAACCTTCCTCTTGAATCACTCTATCTATTAAAAAAAACCGCATCAAAATCCGTTGCGTAGTTTTAAAGATCTAAGCATATATAGGGACAGACAGACAGAAAAAGCGACTTTGTTTTATAGGTACTATGTAATGATATATAAGTATGTGCCTTTGTGCTATTCCAGAATATAATCTATCTCTGTGCCTTTGTGATTGAGTAAGAAACATCCATCCATCCATACTTTCGCATATACACACATCAAAAGTGTCTAGGGATCAACATCCCTAATCAATGTTAGGGATGTTGATCCCTAGACACTTTTGATGTGTATATTACTAAGTAGGATAGATTTCAAATCATTCCACCATACCCATTATAATCCTATAACTCAAAAATCAAAACATACCAACCAAGGAGTTTAGCGTAAAGATACAATATTCCGCTCCCCCTAGAGGGGAGTTTAACGCGGGGTGTTACAAAAAATTGTTACCCCTAAGGGTACAAAGAGGGGGCTGTCAAACGCAGCCGACCAACTCCGCCCCCCTGCAGAAACCGTTTAAAACAATTACAGGGGAATATTTGAATTTTAGTATTGAAACTTTTTGGTTAGGCTGTATGGAGACGTGGCTTTGCCTTTTTGATTTGGGGTTGTGTTTAAAAATTTTTGTTGTCTGGGAATTGGGTACTTGACATAACCAATCAGTTGTCATACTTTTTATGGACTGTCAAAACGCGATTGCCAGTAGATTTTGTATGACAATATCGAACTGTGACGTCACTAATTTGCAAACTCAATTAACTGTAGCACTTGGTAGGTACACGATTGTAGTACTTTACATGATTTAATTAGGTATGTACCTACTACTTATTGTAGGACCATATTTATATTTTTTTATTTATTTATTAAGTATATTATTTTTTCTGTCCACGATAACCGAATTTTACGCGACCAAAGTAGCAAACAAAAGCTAGTTATTTATACGGCTGTCATACGTGGATCTTTGACAATCGTTACGGGTCGTCAGAAGCCCGACAATCTGACAACCAGTCTTACCTAGGGGTATCGTATTACCCAGTTACTGGGTTCTGGAGGTCAGATAGGCAGTCGCTCCATGTTAAATACTGGTATTCAGCTGCATCCGATTATACTGGAAGCCGACCCCGACGTAGTTGGGAAAAGGCTAGGCAGATGATGAGTACCTAAATCAAACAAAATCAAAACTAGATAAAAACTATTCAATAATTTGCTTAACCAGGCATCAAGATATCCCCTAAATAACTAAGACAGCTTACCTTCGCCCCCTCTAATTCGATAAACGCCAGCAATTATCTGAACACATCCCCTCGGCTATTCATTTAAACGATTTCAACCCCTCTGGGTGCGGTTGAGTCGGGTTGAATCAACTAAGTATTAAAAATTGATCTCTCTTTTGTTTACTCGATCTTGATTTTTTGATACTGATTTTTCGCGGGGGTTGAAAAGGGGTGAGTTGGTTGTGTTGTGTTTTTTAATGGGGGCTGATCAATTTGTAGAAAGTGTGGTTGTTAAAAATACTTTTGTAATTGTTTTTAATTCGTATTGTATAAGTTTTTTGTTTTTTTTTACTACAGGCTGCCCACGACTTCGTCTTTTCAAATATCGGTTATTGCGGACGCAGATGAAGTCGCGGAATAAAAAGTAGCCTATGTCCTTTCTTGGGGTTCAAACTAACCCTGTACCAAATTTCATCAAAATCGGTTTAGTGGTTCAGTCGTGAAAACATAACAGGCAGATAAACAGACAGAGTTGTCTGTTAAGTGCC
The DNA here is from genome assembly GCA_949316365.1 of Hoplodrina blanda. NCBI lineage: Eukaryota > Metazoa > Arthropoda > Insecta > Lepidoptera > Noctuidae > Hoplodrina > Hoplodrina blanda. The sequence goes on along the minus strand of OX438574.1, from coordinate 6,440,625 downwards.
AAAGTAACTTTGTCTGACATGCTTTCACGACTAAAGCCTACTGAACCGATTTTGACGAAATTTGGTACGGATTAGTTTGAACCTCAAAGAAGAACATAGGCAACTTTTTATTCCGCTACTTCGTCTTTGTCCGCGATAACCGATATTTGAAAGACGAAATCGCGGGCAGCTGTAGTAAAAAAACTGCTTAAATCGACGAAAATGACGCACACAAAATAAAAAATTCTATATACTTAGGTAATAGCAAAGTAAAAACAACTTCGTATTAAAACAATAGGATGTATATTATTAGTTTTACATAAATATTTACTTCTACAGACTAATTAATTATAAAATATTTACAATTTATAAAAAAGACAGAAAGGAGAAAACTTAATGGGCATCAAAAAATTCATCCGCGTCGCTGTCAATGGGGCAAGTGCTCAAAAGGCTGACAGCATTGCCACGTTGTACGGCAATGCTGATTGTTTGGCCTAAGAAAAGGCCAGCCCTCTGGTCATGTGAAGAGTCGACCAGTCGCTTAGCGATGTCCCGAAAACTAAGGTAGAAAAAAAATTAAACCTAAAAAATAAAAATCAAATAAATAAATACAAAAATAAAAATGCGCAAAGTCTACCGCGCGAAAGGGCTTACGCTAAATCAAATGTTTATTCTTAAATAACCAGCAAACGTTCTAAATTCTTCTAACCATTCGGATACACCGCAATATCTGTTCACAAGTGCGCTATAAAATTCAGATATCGTAAAAAAGGTCCCGGTACGAATATCCGAACGGGTATGTGAGTAAAAAAATAATATAACCGACCAATGGCAGCGCTTTCGCACTTTTATTTGATACAAATCGGCCAATAGAAACGAAGTTTAAGACGTCGTTGTAGTAATATTGCCGTCTCTTTCTTACTTATACGCGTTTCGTTATTGCTGTTTCGCCGGAATGGGTGTATTGTCTCAAGGACCAAATAGTCTTTGGGTATTTGAGAATTTGCTTCGCGGGTTGTGTTTTTCAATTCATTTTTGTGATGGCGAAAAGGGTTTTGATGTTTAGCTTGTTTTTAATCGTTAAAGGATACTATTAAAAGAATACAATCTTGTTTTTATTATTACTTTGATGTTCATTTTGTGAAAAATCCATGCCTTGAAATATAGCCGTTGATGAATAGCCTTCTGCGTGTTATAATGTAGTAGTGACTGCCTCGTTGGTCAAGTGGTCGCAAAGCGCGACTGGTCTTGGGTTTGATTCCCAGGTCGGGCAAAGTGTCATTGGGTTTTTCTATCAGACATTTCTCAGTTGCAGCCTCGGAGTCTGGATTTGTGCCCGATTGATGGCAATAGGCTCGCCCCCTAAAAAATAGAACTTAAACATAACTGGCGAAATGTGGGTGTACTAATGGGTAAGTACATCTCTGCCTAACGCTTCTAGGGATTACAGGCGTGATAGCTAGCTCTGTTCGCGGTTTCGTCTGCATAGATTTCAGAATTAAAAGCAACATTCTAAACTATTCCACAGAATCACAAGAACAAGATTAAAATTATTCTGTACTAGCACTCTCCCCTCGACTTCGTTCGCGAGATTTTTCTTAAGAATCCCTAATTTTTTGATGATATTTAAGGAATATTCATTTGAAAAGTCGAAAATTTGCACTCGTGCAAAGCCGGAGGGGGGGTAACTAGTTACTACTATAAATGCGAAACTTTGGATGGATTTGCTTGTTACTCAATCACGTCAGAACGGCTGAACAGATCAGGATGAAATTTGTTTAGGGTTATCTTATCTTAATATACTCGTAATAAGCGAAAGATCACTCACTCACTCATCACGAAATACCGGAAACCGTTTGACGTATAAACATGAAATTTGGCAGGGAGGTAGTTTATATTTAGTAGACGTTCCTTTTTCCAAAATTCATCCCTAAGGGGATGAAATGGGGGTTCAAAGTTTGTATGGAGAAATCAACTTTGACGCGGACGAAGTCGTGGGCAGAAGCTAGTTCATACATATTTTACGTAGGTACAGTCAGCAACAAAAGTCGATTAACATTTATGATTTTTAAATTCTAATTATTAAGTACAATATTAAAAGTAAAACGCAATGAGTATAAAATTAAGATATTGTAAACCCTTAGCTATTGCCTGAAATTCTGAAAGCCAGTACATTATGTGTTTAGTGTTTGTTTAAACGATATAAAAAAGTAACATTATTAATCGACTTTTGTTGCTGACTGTACATTAGCCGCGATGGCATCTACTTACGATGATGGCCTAAGAATTTGAATCAATAATCCGTCGGCAAAATCGAAGTCCTAACTAGAAAATACGTAGAAACGCCGACACTTGCGAAATATCTTCATAATCTAACAAAAATCCCGACGGTCGGTCATCATTAAATAAATTTCAACGACGCTTCCCCCTTGCCATAGACTTGTTGCGAATAGACCTGCCAAGGGTTGAATATTTTATTTATTTTTCAAGATTTATGTTTGATCTTTTATGACCAAATGAATGTAGTGATGGCCCAGTGGTTGAGGAATCTGCCTCTCATGCATAAGGTGGTTCGAATCCGGGCATGTGACATTTTCAATTCAAATGTACTTTCTAAAGTTTATCTTGGACATCACTGATATCGGTGTAGGAAAGCATCGTGAGGAAATCTAGACTTACGATTAATATAAGTCTGAAATCACCGATCCGTCAGCAAGCGTGGTGTTCAATGCTCGTGCCTTCTCTGTATGAGAAGAAACGTTCCTTTACTTTTCTTGGCAATAGGCTCACCCAATTACATGGAACTTAAACATAAGCGAAATGTGGGTGTACTAATGAGTACACCTCTGCCTAACCTTTCGAGGATGCGGGCGTGATGTTATGATGTTATAAATCAAGTTTCAACACACAATAATAGCTTCTTTTCCTACTATACAAGAGATAAATCAATAACACAATAACAAAACAATCCCAACTTAATATCCGCCGCCTCTATCCGTTTCTAACGCCGATATCCGTCCGGCGCCCAACAATTATTTAATGTCAGACGCAAGCAGCGCCCAAGATTGCGGATACGATACTCCCGTGAACGCATACCTTTATTTATGTCGAGTTTAGTTCAAGTATTTTTGTATTTTAGTTTTATGTGGTCGTGGGATGGGGGCTCTAGATGATATTTTGATTTGAGAGTTATGCGTACTTAGTTCTTTTTTTGAAATTGGTTTGTGTTTATGTCAAAGTCAAATCATAGGTACCTATATCGATACCTTTAGGCTCAAAGGGCGTATCCACCAAAACACGACTTTTCAGGAGAGCCAAAAAACACGACCCAAATTTTAAGAAAATCTATGTTTAGCGAACCAAAAATTATGGCTGTATCCACCATTTTTTGCGAATATCTATGTTTTAAATATATCAATCGATAGAGGACGAAAAACTAAGTAAGACTGCATTAAAATCTCATTTTGGCCAAAATGGCGTTTACGGCCTTTGAGCCTAAAGGTATCGATATGTCAATTAGACCATTGAAATGCAAAATGTGATTTACAAGAGAATCTATTTGAACCTTCCAAAAGGTAGTTTCTTATGGAGAAGAATGGGCAAGAAACTCCATATATCCTCTTTTTAAATGGTCTCAAAGCGTGACTGCTGGGTATGAGGTCTTGGGTTCGATTCAAAAGGCAAAGTGTTATCTGATTTTTCCATCAGGAATTTCTCAGTAGCAGCCACGGAGTCTGGGTTTGTGCCCGGTTGATGGCAATAGGCTTGCCCCCTATTACATGGGACTTAAACATATAACTGGCGAAATGTGGGTAGGATTTCTGCCTAACCCTTCGGGGATTACAGGCGTGATGTTATGATTTCTACATATTTTCTTCCAGACATGATCTTCTTAACAAATTCTCGTTTCACTATGATTTAAAAATCAAAATTACGACGTACAAACCCATTTTTTTTAAAACATCATTATTACCCCATAAAGCCTAACAATTCAACTAAAACCTCCTTAATAAATGAACTAAATCCCGCCATAATATCATCTCCCGCCATCTAATCTCGCGCCATTGTTAGAATTAATTAATTGTCTATGGTACAACAATAGATTATAATGGATTATAATTTAAGCGCTTTTGATGTTCGTGCGGCTTATCTGTACGTATTTAATTATAATTATAATATAATTTTGTATTAAAAACAATATGGCTTACAGTTAATTGAGTTTCATGTGGGTTTGAGATTGTGTTTTAAATTTTATACAAGACTGGCAAAGGTAATCTCTTTTGTATGCCTACTGCCTACGGCAAATTAACTTTTCTCACTTAAAATTGATTTTTAGTGTTTTTTATGCCATTGCAAACATAACACATAAGACATTTGAGCTTTATTACTGGAATGGTACCTAACTTATATTATAATAGGCAAGGTATTGCAGATGTAGTGAAGTCGGCAATCGCCTAGTTTGCCTCTTTAGGGAATCATCGGAAAATAGACCATCGCACTATGCATGACAGTTGTTTTTTATTTACACTTGTCTTTTGAAACGATTGAGAATATTTATTATCTTATATAGTAAACCTATATTCTAAGTACTAGCTGACTCGGCCACGCGTTGTTGTGGCTTGAAGTAAGTAAAGATATTATGGTCAATAATCGAGATAAAAACTATGCTATCTTTTAAGAGCAAATTAAACACAGTAAGTCATATTTCTTAAAAAATGGTTGAGTAGTTTAGGAGTCCATCCCGTACAAACAACGTGACGCGTAAGTAATTTATATATATTAAGATTATATTATCTATGACGATTTTTTTGGCCGTCGGCAGCGTGCAATTTCACTCAAATGAAATCGTGGGCGTTTCTTCATTTTCTCCTAAATATGACAAAAATGTCCATTCATCCACATTGACAGTCATCTCATATAATACTTACCTAGGTACCTACCTATACCCAATGAATCTGATTTTCATTCTCGGACCACGCCATATTTGAAATATTCATATTTCGAATGAATATTCAAACTGCTCTGTGTTTACATTCACGGCGTTCCAATTTCAAATATTTGCATTTATTTATTTATGGATACGGGACCTTTTTGTTCGGACTTTTTGCCGCGTTTCGTTTGCAAAAACATTATTTTTTTACGGTTTTGTGTATTGCTATCCTTTTCTTTCTTATGATAAAAATCTTCTATCTCTTTTCCACTGGTCGAATGTTTGCTTTTGAATTTGAATTCTATTCGAATATAGTTTCACGCTATCTCTTTCTATCTACAAAAAGCTATATCTGCCCATTTCTTTCTATTATTTGACTTTTTGATTGACACATGTATTGTCATGTTTGTTTAATTTTTACCATTCAAATTAAATTGTATTTAAATTATTACAAACACTTTTGTTAACCCTTTTGTAAATATGACTTTTAGGCAAATATTGTGGTTGTAATAAATACAATGGATTTATAAAAATAATAAAATTATAATTCAGCTATATTGTCTGAATCCTTTCTAATATTATAAATGCGAAAGTAACTCTGTCTGTCTGTCTGTCTTTCTGTCTGTCTGTCTGTCTTTTCTTCACGCCTAAACTACTGAACCGATTTGTGTGAAATTTGGTACAGGGTAAGTGTGAACCCTAACAAAGGACATAGGCTACTTTTTATTCGACTTCGACTTCGTCTGCGTCCGCGATAACCGACATATGCGCGGACGAAGTCGCGGGCAAAAGCTAGTATAATATAAAACAAAGTCGCTTCCCGCCGTCTGTGCGCTTAGTTTATTTTGTATTAAGTCTTTTGGATTTTTATTTATTACTAACGACTCGTCCCGGCTTTGCACGACCGCAATGTAGATACATAAACCTTCCTCTAGAATCACTCTATGGCGCCCATTACACGGTAGGTTTTGCCATGGCAAAACCATGGCACATTTCCATCAATCATGACTGATGGTGAATGATGGAATTTTATCGCCTACAATTTTCGTCATGCAAACGTCAATCATCGCATTAGACGATAGGTTTTCCGTCAGTCAAAATTTCTTGCCATGGTTTTGCCATGGCAAAACCTACCGTGTAATGGGCGCTTATCTATTGATGAGAACAGCATTAACAACAACTATGTAGAGATTTAACTTTAATAACTTAATTTAACAAAAATATAAAAAAGTAGGCTATCCTTAGCTATGACAGTACCTAGATAAAAAAAAAAGATATTCGACTTCACCATAAAAAATGTCAGCCTTTTATTGTCCAAACTGCAGGGCAAAGCCCTCTTCTCATACAGAGAAGGCACGAGCATTGATCACCACGCTTGCTCAAGACGGATTGCCGATTACAGACTTGTATGAATTATAAGTCCAGGTTTCCTCACGACGTTTTCCTTCAACTATATCAGTCTTCTTTCTTTACCGTGTGGGCAGTAAGGTCTTACGACCCCACACACCCTAGTGTCAGAGTTTCTAAACCGCCTCAAGGGCCTCTGACATGGTTTGAATGGAACAGAAAGTCCAGGTTTCCTCACGATGTTTTCCTTCACCGATGTCAGTGATGTCCAAGATAAACTTTAGAAAGTACATATGAATTGAAAAATTCACATCGGTACTTGCCCGGATTTGAACCCACAACCTCATGCATGAGAGGCGGGTGTCTTAACCACTGAGCCATCACGACATATCAGTGATGTCCATAGATGTGCTTAGAAAGTACATACATAATTATGAATTCAAAAGCAAGCCTGGCGGCAAGGCATTGCCACGTTGGATGGCAATGCCGCCAGAGTTTTGGGCACATTTCCTATTTGACTGCGCAGCGGTTTTTTATGCCATTTAGTTTAATTTCTTTTTTATTATTTTATTGGTTTTTTTATTTATGAATTCTCTAAAGTACAGAAAAAGTCATATCGGTACTTGGTATCGAACCCGCAACCTCAAACATATGAGGCGAGTGCCTAAACTACAGACCCATCACGACACCATTTAATCATAACTTCTAATATACTATAATCTGCCTCCCTGCTTCGTTCATGTCAGTTTCACGCGTTACATCTCTATTCCGTATAAATTGTAATAAAAGTGAATATGTCAAAAAGTAATTAATACTTAGCCGGCGAACCCCTGTCTCTTGTAGTGTTGTGACGATAGTCGATAGATTTTTATCGATACTTCTTTATTAATTAGTAGCACTTTACGGATCCCTGTTTTATTTTTAAATAAAATATAGCCTACTAGCGGAGTCTAGATTTGAGCCCGGTTGATGGCAATAGGCTCGCCCCCTATTACATGGGACTTAGACATAACTAGCGAAATGTGGGTACACTAATGGGTACACCTCTGCCTAACCCTTTGGGGATTACTGACTTGATGTTATGTAACTCTGTATGTCGGATTGTTACCACAACACGGCAAAATTACTGAACCGATAATAACAAACTAGAACTAAACTATTTTTTTATTGTAAAATATAGCTTATGTCAGTCGCTAATAATGTAGCTGTCCATAGGCGACAGAATTTTTAAAATCGGTTAAGTAATTTTTGAGTTTATCCATTACAAACGTACATCTTTACTTTACAAATATGCAATACAAATCTTTTCCCTATTAGTACTCGTTTTTATTTGACGAAATTCGGTCTGCGGAGTCATATTAAGGCACATGCTTGGAAATAATTTCAAAGAGTCGCTGTAATCAAATCGACAAGGCTACGGCCTCCGCCGCGTTTCCTTATGTTTTTCATTAAAATATAGCCTATAGTACTCAGAAGTAACGTAACTCCCTATTAGCGAAAGTATTTTCAGAATCCGGTAGTTCCGGTACTTACCGCCTTAAATATCGATAATAATTTCTTACCTTTTCACATCCCTACTTGCAAAAGGGCCGGCGTCATCTGCTCGCGGCATATTGTCGCCACCCTTCACGCCAGGGACCCAGGGACCCTGTCTGAGGAGGGGAGGGCGGTCAGTAGATTACAGAGATCTTTGCGTCTCAGATTCATGGTGCCGTGGGTTTGTGAGAGGATTTGGATGAATTGAACTGTGTGATATGGAATGCGTCTTTAAAAGCTCCATATTGTTTCTTATCAGCTTCAATTCTTCATGAATTGCTTTTGTTGGGACACATACCTACATAAACTCACGCCTTTTTCCCATTGGGGTAGACAGAAACCACAGAACGCTACCTACTACGATCCTTACGTACTCCTTTCGCCTCATCCACGTTCATACATCTCGTCATACAAGCACGCTGGTAACGAGTACTGCGCACCTGACCTTTCTGAAGAACCTTACCAATAAGTTCAGTGTAGGTCTGTGTAGGTCTTCCTAGGGCGACCCCTTCCAGAATCAAAATAGATTTGAAGCTTTTATCTAAATACTAGCTGTCCGCCGCGGTTACACCCGCGTCTTTGGTTACTGCTCCGCTCCCGTAGGTCGTAGCGTGATGGTATATAGCCTATAGCCTTCCTCGATAACTAATCTATCTAACACTGAAAGAATTTTTCAAATCAGACCAGTAGTTCCAGAGATTAGCGCGTTTAAACAAACAAACAAACAAACAAACACTGCAGCTTTATAATATTAGTATAGATGTAAAAGCGAAAGGTTACTCTCTCACTCACTCATCACGAAATATCGAAAACTTCTCGACGTATACAAATGAAATTTGGCAGGGAGGTAGTTTATAGTTAGTAGACGTCTGCTAAGAAAGGATTTTCCAAAATTCACCTCTTAAAGGATTGCAAAGGGGTCCAAAAAAAAAATTTAAACTATTTCATGCAAAAAGGTTTTTTTAATTACATACTAGCTGCTGCCCGCGACTTCGTCTGCGTGAACCCAGGTTACTGTCCAGGTGTTCCAGATCTTCAAATTTATTCTCTCAACAGAAAATGCTCATCACGTGGAACAATTTTTGCTATGGTGCCATTTTTGTATCTCTTATAGTTTAGCTGGTCTGTTGCGGTTCTGCATCAGGTGTTCAAGTTTCCAAGATAAATTATAGTCTATATGTTGCCCAGACTTAATACCTATACAACAAAAAAAATCATTCAAATCGGTCCAGTACTTTTTGAGTTTATTCCGGACATACATACTTTCCTACCATTTTATTATATGTATATATAGATATATAGAAGATAGTGCTTCTTTTATGACAGATAAGATTATGTGCACTATCACATTAATTTAGAGTGTTGCTCACTCACATTCTTCTCTCCTAGTCTAAGAGGTGGACCTACATGTATCCTCCATTCTAAACTTCCCAACAACGGCGAAATATGATTTTAATATGTTTAGAATTTGTTTAGAATTTTTGTTTTCTATTGGTCCAAAGTTTGTATGCAGAAATCAACTTTGACGCGAACGAGTTAGTTTCAAATAATTAGGTCTCAATGAAATCTCAATAAAGACTTTTTTATCTACAGTAATAGGTGTAATAAAGCTGCTAATGATTGTTTCTTTGTTACACGCTTATCTCTGAAACTACCAATCGGATTGGAAAAAATCTTTTTGTGTATTATAGCCTGATTAATGAGGAATAGTTTAGGCTATAAAACATCACGCTACGACCCAAGGGAGCGGAGCAGTAGCCAAAGACGTAGCTTAAAGCGGATAAAGATAATCGCGGGCAGGGGCTCGTATATTTTTTTTATATTCCTCACGCTCTAGGATGGTGCGGGTGACACATGTCAGTAATTTATCTATGGATGTCAGAATCGCATTTATGTCAGTGACACTCTTTAATTTACTAATTTACTTACTTACTTATTACTGATTCCGTATTTTACGACTATGATATTAGTGTGCAGTTAAAATATTCAATCATGATTGTAAATCCCCGTAACGTTCAAGAGTAAAAAGCAACAGTTTGACAAATGTCAACCGCACCATCCTAGAGCGTGAGGAATATATATGTAGATGTTTTGTTTCCGTTACTTTATTATGTTCATTTAAACTGACAGCTAATGCATCGACTTTATCTACATTGAGACCTTAAAACCATGAAAATCAACAATCATTATGCAAAACACCATCTGTTACATCATAACCATTTTTCGATAAAAGATTGTCAAGATTTTTAACGATTCAATCCGACACAATGAAAATTTGCGCGCGTAAAAAACATCGCCATATTTAAAAGTTTGACAAATGATTCGATATTTGAATCGGGCGCGAACATCGATCAGTTTGATTGGTTACGGGCAATCGGCGGACGCCATTTGTCATTGCGTTCAAGAAAATTGTTTTTGAAAAAAAATGTGATTCGATTTTTTTTTAAGTTTGAAAACGTTATATTTTACGGTGTACTGGCAAATTGATTTTAACGGTATGAAGATGGAATCATCTATCAGCTGCTAATCATTGGAAGAATAAGATATTAGAGGGTGCTAATGACATTTTTCTTGTAATCGCAACAGACAATGATGCCAGTTCCCTTGTTCAGAAACTAGACTAAAATCAGAGAGTTGGTAGGTATCTCTTTCTGACATACAGCTAAAGAAAAGGACACCGGTGACACTTAAAAACTAATTTAGAGATGTCAAATTAGTTTTGCCTTAAACTTCTTCATGTTTTTAATCAATAAGTTCTGACCGGACCTATAATATACAATTAAACAGAATTACAATAGATGAAACAAAATTAGATACTTAAATATTAATACAATTGAAAGCCTAACACTAACTCTCAGAGCAAAACGTAACATGAATTCTATTATAATTCATTCATCGCACTCATTTGAATATACTGAATACACTACAATCATTTAGCTTACGCTAAATCTGTCAATTTATAAAAGTATTTCTGTATTTATCTAACAACCCACAAAGTAAGAATGACATTTCAATATTTTCAATAAAAAAAGTCTAAATAAGTAACCGTATTTCACGCCTACATGTCCTCAGTCCAATGACATATTAGTTTTTTTTTTTATTCTACTTATTGTTGAAAATATGACATATCCATTTAATTGTCAAATTATCGACAATCATTGTGGCAATGATGATAGAACAGGGAGGTAATTGGGTAGTTGACACTGACCAATAATTCCAAGACAAGAAACACTTTATTTTAGCCCTGAAAACCCGAACTGTAAAATTAGATCTTTACTAATTAGAATTTTACTGTAAAATTAGATTTTTGTGGCTTTGAAATCAGTAAATAGTTAGTCAATTGAGTTGCCAAATAAGTGACGTCACAGTTCTATGGAAGAATCGCGTTTTGACAGGTCATAAGAAGAAGTACCTATGTCAATTGTTGGTGGTGTCAACTTAGCCTATAAATTCTACTAACTTTTAGAAACGATCGCAATTTAATCTCAGTCTCAAACTGTCAAAAATGCCTAAAACTCACCAAAAGCCATTGATTAACTTAGTATGGACTAGCGGCGTCATGTTTTTTTTCAGTGGCCACAAATAATTATTATGTTACTTTGTTGTGTTGTTAAGTACACATAATATATGTTCAATTATTTTTATCCTAAGTTATATCGAAGTTGAGATATTTGCATTTGAAGATTTTAAAAATGTCGTCAATATAAAAACTTCAATTACTGTCCTGCGTACAGAAATCTTAGATATGTTTTTGAAGGTTGTTTTTAGAGATTGACTTTATTGTTTCACGACCATGTGTCAATGTTACGTTACTTTTGGGTCTTGGGAAATAATAAAGACACATTACCTCGTTGTAGAGCAAGAAGTCATTAAGTGCAAAAAGGTAGTTTCGAGATAATAGTGTTTTACAGACTTTTTGTTTTTTTAATTCGAAATAACACATTAACACTTATAGTTACAAAAAAAAACTACTATAGCATGACGCGCCCCTCCATATTACTATTTCAATGTGTGTAGCCATATCCATATGAAAGAGTTTCTATGTAGTTGTAGTATTCATTAGCAGGCCGGCAGATTTGTTGGTCAACTAATCATAACTAGCAAGACCGCACAAGACTACGCACGTGTCATTTTCATAGAGTATGTCAGTGCAGCGCCATACTAATAATAATGAGTAATTAATGACGCCGCTAGTCGAGCAACAAATCGCTAATTTGTTTTTGTTTCGAGAGCCGTCTCAGTACGCACACATTGTGAGTTTGTTTGTACGCACACGTTGATACTTTCACAAATACTTTCAAACGTTTTGAATTTGTGGAGGGGTGCGCCATGTTATAGTAGTTTATCTTTAGGTTGCGGTAAGTAGGTACCTAGTTACTAAAAAAACCTCAGAACCTTAAAAGGGTTTATAAGAATATATAGGTATAATAACTTCTTCGTGTTTAATGAGCTATCAAAACCAAATATCTCCGTTCCGATAAGGTTTAGAGAAATGTGTCCATATTAGTTTTTGATCGCATTATTCTGATCTTTCAAAATATCTAAGTTTCATTAGTGGCCATCCAACTTCAAAATGACGCCACTTTTACGCAAACCCCTTTTGTTGACATTGATAAAATAATTAATCTTTATTAGTATGAAAGCTTTCTTAAAATGTAAAAATAATAAATTACGACGCTATATAATGTATATAAGGCAATATTCACAATTTAATAGCAGCTATAAAAATAAAAACACAACATAACGTAAAAATATTACGCAGAAAAAAATATTCGAAAATAGAATCACAACAAAAACCGCGCGCGCGGTCAAACGTCAACTTTTTTTTTTCTAAACACAACGCAGGCAAAGGAACACCCGCACAGCCCCGCCTCCGACCATCAATAACATGCGACGTCAAACACAATGCACCGTTACTCGGTATTTATTCCGTAAAACTGTTAGAATTTTTGCCAGAAAAAATATAAAACGATTTTTACGATACAAATGAGAAATCGATTTGTGAAAAAGTGACTATGGGTAGAAAAAAAAAGTAATGTTTCGCGCGTTTTTTGCTGTCAAAGATGATAATTATGGCGATTATGACTTTTTTTTCTCTTTTTTGCCAATGGTATAAAACTTTATGATGCTTTTTTGATGCAATTGTGAAAATGAATGATTGTTAATATAGAATGAACATTTATGAGTAGGATTATGGTCTGTTGTATTACTTAGGGTGGGCAGAGTTTCAAGTTCTGTGGATTTGACTTTCATTCAACGAAACTTAAATATTACATGCATAAACTAAATATTATTATTGGTATTGATAGCCAGCCTCGTGTGTCTAATGGTCGCACAGAGCGAAAGAAGATTTGATGATTTCCCGTCCCCAAAAAAAATCCTAACGAACCCAATTTAATCAGACTTCTTTCTTTCACAGGTAAAAATATGGTTCCAGAACCGCCGCATGAAATGGCGGAACTCAAAAGAGCGGGAACTCCTTGCTTCAGGTGGGTCACGAGAGCAAACGCTGCCAAACAAGAATAACCCACACCCAGACCTTTCTGACGCTGAAGCTGACAAGCCAAAACTGTCCCCCTTATCACCTAACACAGAAGATCAAGCTGAAGATATGAAAAAAGCATACGCAACAACGTCAAATGAGTTTAGAGGTTATGAAGACAAGATGGCCGGCGGTCAATTGTTTTCCCGCGAAATTCCGTTTCAAAATATGGAGGAGGATGACTTTGACAGCGATGCTAGCGCCAGTGACGAGGAAATTAATGTAACATGACGTGTTTTTGTAATAATTAGATTTAATAAGGTTGTAGACACCAGTGATCAATTGACGTACTTTTTTTGAACTGCATGTCAAAACGTTTTCCGCGTTTCCGCCATAGATTTTTTATGGTGAAAGACAACAGTGACTCTATTAACTAACTTTTTATTGATTTTTAAGGCGATTAACACAAGACACCGCGCACCGTTGCGGTTGGCGGTGAAGCGGATCTCATGTCGCATTGGCCTCATCCGTTGATGACTTGCACACGTACAATGCGGTGCAATCCGCTTTGCCGCCATCGCCCTCCGCAGCGGTGCGCAATGCCGTGTGTTAATCGCCTAAGCATCTAATTTCACAAGTAATTGAAAATTAATCGAGTTAAAGTAGGTTTTTTTGTATAAGAGAAGTTATGTCTTGGAATTATTAGTTAAAATGTCAACTGCCCATATGTAACATAATTGGATAATGTTTTGTATATTTGAAGATAAATAAGAGTATTGTTTAACCGATATTACTCCGATATTTTTGTTTAAATATAAACGTATTCGATTCGAGTCGATATTCGAATTGGAAATGACTATTCTAAAGAATTTTGGTATAATGTCATACGACAAGCAAAATAAGTGTTACTCGAAGATATTTATTTATTACTAGCGGCCCATCCCGGCTTCATACGGGTACAAATTTCTGACTATTTTGGTGGATATTCCAAAAAAAATCTCTTATAAGAGCCTTGTCTAGATACTTACAAACACAACAAAAAGAGAATCAACCAAATCGGTCCAGCCGTTTTCGAGTTTTGCGCTTAGCAACACATTTAGACATTCATTTTTATTTATATAGATTAGGCTTTTCAACAATGAGTACACTGTTACCATACAGAGTTATTTTTAAAACACAAGCAACTTGAAAAAAAAAGTCAGCTGTTCCCTAAAAAAATGCTACACAACACAATCGTAATGTTCGAAACAGCTAATTATTTTATCATGATTTCAGGGTTGGTCCCATAGAAAAAGTTGTTCATAATGATGAGTACAATTATCCCTTTTCAGGTTGCTGGTGTTTTAAAAATAACCCTGTATAGTAACAGTGTACTCATTGTTGAAATGCCTAATAAAAATGAAGATATGAAAAAAAGTCTTCAAACATAATAAATATTCTGTATGAAATTATTTCTTGTGGGTCTACAATCATTAATGAATCCATAGTAAAAGTTTATGTCATGATGTTACACTAAACGGTCATAAGTGCAGTAGCATGCTAAGGTTTGAATTGCTATGAACACGCGGTACAAGCCGTACCTACATCTGTGTATAAAGTGATTATGTATTAGCACAGTACCTATGAACACCTCAGAATTCGCACATGGCATAGAAAGGTCTTAATTAAAAAGTGTCCAAGATTGCTACTCCACTTATGACCGCTACTGTACCGTGTATTTTTTTCAATACAGTATTATCATTTTCTTACAAGATTTAATTTAAAATATGTATAAAATAGTGCCAAATCTAGCACGAAAAACTAAATATAGAATTTACTACTTATTTTATTACTAGTTAAGTAATATTAATAATTGATAGCGAGATTAAATTTAAGAAAAACTTATAATAATGTCTGTATGTATCTAAAACAGTATCTCAGATTTATTTTTAAACTTAAGTTTCAGTTTGGTGTAAAAATCAAGCGGAGTATTACTCCGTGTTATTAATCTGAAAACTGTGCATTTAGAGACACTTTCCGAAAATATTAATATATATAACGTTATCGTTATTTCGCGTAGAGTCAACAAAAGTGACAGGTATGCAGGGTTGTCAGATATAGTTGAAGTTTTCTTAAAAACCAATGGATGTCTTCGATTTAAACTTAATTTAATTAATGAACTGTTTATAATCTACTATTTCAATTAAATTACATTTGAAAACATCTATCAGTTTCTAAGAAAACTTCAACTATATCTGACGACCCTGCATACCTATCTGTTTTGTTAACTGTACATTATTTTGTATTTATTACAAAGCAATTTGTAATTTACATTTAAAAAATAGCACAAAAATGCCGTTATTTTAATACAGTATTATTGTTTTTTTTTTTTCAAATCAAGATAATATGTGAATGTAAATAATATTCAAATATAGTTAATAAGTGTGTCTTGTAAATAAAATAGTTCTTACGTATTAGTAAGTTTGTAAATGTCCCATACTTTTTTTTTGGTGCAAAATTATTATTTTTTTATTTTTTTTTTGTAAAATCCGTCCCCCTTAAATATTTTTTTTTTAGTTTTTTTAACTAATGTTGATTCTGAATTCAAAACTGTTTATTCTGTAATTTAGTTAATCCTATTTAATTCCATAATCCCATTTAAGTACAGTCAGCAACAAAAGTCGATTAACAATGTTACTTTTTTATATCATTTAAACAGACACTAAACACATAATGTACTGGCTTTCAGAATTTCAGGGTTTATTTTATCTTAATTTTATATTCATTGCGTTTTACTTTTAATATTGTACTTAATAATAAGGATTTAAAAATCATAAATGTTAATTGACTTTTGTTGCTGACTGTACTTCATAATTTATAGCTCTTTCCTGTGACTTCATCCGCGCAAATGGCTGTTATCGCAGACGCAGACGAAGTCGCGGGTCAAAATATGCTCCATAAACGACCTTACTTTAGATTACGTTGACTAAGAAGTTTAATCTTTTCACTGCACCAAGTCAAAGTCAAGTCAAAGTCAAAACATTTATTTCAATTAGACCATTTACAGGCACTTTTGAATTGTCAAGGAGTCGGTCAGTTAGTCCGAAAGTTGAAGCTAGTTGCTCGTTCCTAAACGGAGGTAGGCCTCTATGGAGAAGAACGAGTAAGAAACTTTAAGCACTCTTTTAAATTAGGTTTTTACAAAATCCTGGTTACATTATTCTTGTTGATTCTACATGTGATCACAATGAAGATTAATGTAAAAAAAATAATAAAAATAAAGATGTAGGTATACCATAGCAGTTAAGAGATGACCAATCCCAACTGACAGCACTCGTTCACGAGCATGACGGATCAGCACCATCTAGCTCAACCATCATGGAGGGAGCCAAATGATCCAACACATGCAAGAGGTAGCATACCTGAGTATTTGATATTAATAATTTCAGCTTGATAACTCCACGCGTTCCTGAGAAAAAGGGTCTTGACAGACAGACAAACGGACTACAAACTGATCCTATATGGGTTCTGTTTTTGCCGACTGAGGTACGGTCGGGGTCATAAGTGCAGTAGCATGCTAAGGCTTGAATTTTTGTGAACACGCGGTACAGGCCGTACCTACATCTGTGTGTATAAGTGATGTATTCAAAGTTAAAGTCAAAGTCAAATCATTTATTTTAATTAGGCCACTATAAGGCACTTTTGAACGTCATAACACAGTACCTACGTACACCTCAAAATTCGCACACGACGTGGAAAGGTCGTAAGTTTAACCAAAGTGTCAATCGATTTGCTTTGTAGATTGCTACTCCACTTATGACCGCTGCTATACGAAACCCTAAAAATGGGAGAAATTTTGACGAGTCGTTGATTCTTGACAAAATGCCAGATTCCATTAATTAAAAAACCGTTTAAAATCTAATGACAATCTCATCTTGAAAACCAGCATCAGGCACAAGTGGTCTGGCATTTTATGCTGAACTGGGTCTGTTTGGCGCAGCTGTGGGGCACACAATTTCTTATTTTTTGTTCATTTTATTGCCTTTTTAACCGACTTCAAAAAACGAAGGAGGTTCTCAATTCGGCCGGTATTTTTTTTTTTATGTATGTACACCGATTACTCCGAGGTTTCTAGTCCGATTAATGTGATTCTTTTTTTGTTCGATGCAGCATACTTGGTCATACTTGCCATTTGGTCCCATAAAAATGTCATCCAATTTGGTTTGGTGCTTTTTATTTTGTGAGCATTTTTCTAAATTAAATATATCGTGTGAGGTATTGTTCGAAAGGGATTTTATTAAGGATTTTAAACATTAACACACAAGCACTAAAAAGTGAAAAATAAAAAGCTTTTTTACAAAAAAAGACAACCGCCTTCAAAAACTACAAAATTAAAAATAACTTTAGTTTGGAAGTCGGTGGCAATACCTACATAACAAAAAACAAAAACAAAACTTCCAAACTAAAGTTATTTTTTATTTTGTAGTTTTTGAAGGCGGTTGTCTTTTTTTGTATTAAAGCTTTTTATTATTATTTTTGTGTGCACATGGTCTGTGTCAATAAACATTATTTCTTTCTTTCTTTTTTCTTTCATCTCAGCGACATTCAATCAATGTCAAAATGAACTTTAGTTTTAACTACTAAATTATAAGTATTTTGCACCAAAAATCGTGTAAATAACTAAAATGTATTAATAAATAAGCGATCTCATAGCATAAGTATAAGATCAAGACTTTAAATAAATCTAAATAGTGTCATGGCAACATTTATGTGAAATATAAACAATGTAAAAATAATTTTGTTTGTTTTCTTTATTCCTTACTAGCACTTTAAAATAAAAAAATAAATAAAATACATTAAATAAGTATGTATATCAGTTGTCTGGTTACCATAACACAAGCTCTGCTTAGCTTGGGATCAGATGGCCGTGTGTGAGTTGTCCCAAGATATTTATTTATTTTATTTATTTTACTTTCCCCGCGGCTTCGTTCACGTGATGTTTCTTAAAGATCCCTAGTTTTTCTATAATAAAATATAGCCTATGTCACCCGGGGATAGTGTAGCTTCCCAACAGTGATATAATTTTTCAAATCGGTTCAGCAGTTTCGGAGCCTATTCAATGCAAACAAACAAACAATCAAATCTTTCCCCTTTATAATATTAGTATAGATTTCTATGTTTTCTTTATTTCTTACTAGCAGCTATCTGCGACGTTAATTTTTCACTCGTGCTAAGGCGCTTCCCTGCACCAAGTCAAAGTCAAAACATTTATTTCAATTATACCATTTACAGGCACTTTTGAATTGTCAAGGAGTCGGTCATTTAGTCCGAAAGTTGAAGCTAGTTGCTCATTCCAAAACGGAGGTAGGCCTCTATGGAGAAGAACGAGCAAGAAACTCCACGGACACTCTTCAATCAAGTTTTTAGTAAATCATGATTTTATTACTGTTGTTCATTACAAGTAGATAACATAACATCACGCTTGTAAGCCCCGAAGGGTTAGGCAGAGGTGTACCCATTAGTACACCCACGTTTCGCCAGTTATATTAAAGTCTCATGTAATAGGGGGCGAGCCAATTGCCGTCAACCGGGCACAAATCCAGACTCCGAGGCTGCTACTGAGAAATTCCTGATGCAAGAACCCAATAACACTGCCCGACCTGGGAATGGAACCCGAGACCTCTAGACCAAAGAGGGAGTCAAAAATTCATATTTAAAAAAATTACCATATTACAATTTACCATATTGGCATTAGTCTCGAACTCTATTACATGAGACTTAAACATAACTGGCGAAATGTGGGTGTACTAATGGGCACATCTCTGCCTAACTCTTCGGGAATTACAGGCGTGATGTTATGTTTTATGATGTTAAAAAGTACGTCAATCGATTGATGGTGTCAACTAGCCTATTGTCAAGGAGTCGGTCAGAGAGTCTACCCTCAAGTAGCTAATGGCCGGATATAGGACCCTCCCTAATCTAGCAAGCTGCTGAAAGGGCCCTCTCTAATCAAGCAGGTTGCTAGATATAGGATCTACCGGAAAGTACTCAACTGCCGGATATAGGGCGTTTCTCAAAGAAGGCAACTGTCGGGTGTAGGACCCTCCCTAATACAGCTACCTGCTGGATATAGGATAAAGACAAAAATTACAGGCACTTTTGAATTGTCAAGGAGTCGGTCAGTTAGTCAGGAAGTTGAAGCTAGTTGCTCGTTCCAAAACGTAGGTAGGTCTCTATGGAGAAGAACGAGCAAGAAACTCCACGGACACTTTTTTCATTTAGTGGAAACTTAAACAAAATAACACACACAATTCCCAACACCGAAGTAACAAAACAATACGAAAACAAACAAAACACGCAATCAATAGAGGTGTCCCCTCAATGGGTGTGAACTAGAGGTGTGAAATATAAATAACCGTTCGAACGTACAGACTGCAGTTGACATGAGCTCACACCTTCATATTTATAATCTGTGCCGCCTACCCGCTGTGACCTGTGCCCGGTTGTATTTTTTTTTCTATAAATATTTTTCATCTGCGGTTTTTCTAGGAGAATGGAGGGAAAATAAAAATGGCGAGATATTGGAATATAAATAGATTGGTGGCTTTAAGCCACCCATATATAGACAATGTGATTTTTCAATTAAAAATAAAATAACGTAATATAAAATCACGCCCGTAATCCCTGAAGAGACAGGCAGAGGTGTACCCATTAATACACTCACATTTCGCCAGTTATGTTTAAGTCCAATGTAATAAGGGGGCGAGCCTATTGCCATCAACTGAGCACAAATTCAGACTCCGAGACTGCCACTGAGAAATTCCAGACGGAAAAACCTAATAACATTTTGCCCGACCTGGGAATCGAACTCAAGACCTCATGCTCAGCAGTCATACTTTGCAATCACTAAACTAGCGAGGAAGGCATAAAAAAATACCACAACTAAAAACCAAACAGTAAATTAATAAACGGATCGATTGCCAACAGATGCCACGTGCGGGTCACGCGCCAAAACTTATGTCAAACACACATGACGCCATTTTGGAGAATTACGTTCCTCTGCACCCATTACATACACTCCCGGCGCTAATCTGACAGAGAATTTCGTTTGAATAAATAGTGCGTGGGCGTCGTGATGATCCAGTCGTAAATGCGCCTGGGCAAGCACCAATGTGACTTTTTAAATTCATTTCTACTTTCTAAGTTTATCTTGGACATCACTGACATCATCATTTGCCTAGCCTTTTCCCGATTAGATTGGGGTCGTCTTCCAGTCTAACGGGATGCAGCTGAGTACCAGTATTTTACATGGAGCGACTAGGATGCCTATCTGACCTCCACAACCCAGTAACTGGGTAACACGATACCCCTTGGTAAGAATAGGTCAGACTTTTGCGCTTCTGTCTGTAAGGATTGTCAAAGATCAACGTATGACAGTCGGGACCTTTTTTTTTTTTTTTAGGTGGTAAAAATCATCGATTGCCGTGTGGTCCCGGGTTTAGAATGTGGCCACCCCATTTCATTCCGTGGGTGTCGTAAGAGGCGACTAAGGGAGCGTGAGACCTGGTGTAGACCACTAAGCACCTTGGGTCAACCGTGTGGTGGCGGGGAAACCACCAGCAACAGCATTCCCAAGGAGGGTTGGTGTCAGGCAGGCGGCCGACTATAAAACAATTGCCAAAACATTTAGCAACATGACAGGTATAAATGGAATGCGCGATAGTGTTAGGGCGTACCCCACAGGCGACGCGCAGAGGCAGCACCCGGCTTCTGTGGGAAATGGACTAGGGTTGTTGCACCACCCCGGGCGGGGGCAACGTAAGAAGCAAGCTCGGGAAGTGAGATTGAGGTATGCAAGTTGGAATGTTGGGACGATGACTGGAAGAGCCAGGGAGTTAGCGGATGTACTCAAAAGAAGACGAATAAATGTGGCGTGTTTGCAAGAAACAAAATGGAAGGGAACAAAAGCGAGGGAAATAGGTGAAGGATACAAGTTTTTCTACTGTGGAAGTGACGGGAAAAAGAATGGCGTAGGAATAGTGTTAGACAGTAACCTGAAAGAAAGCGTGATGGAGGTAAAAAGGGTTAATGATAGATTGATAGTTGTGAAAGTTATAATAGAAAATGTGATGTTAAATGTAGTCAGTGTGTATGCACCGCAGGTAGGATGTGACGAAAGGGTGAAAGAGAAATTTTGGGAGGATTTTGATGCAGTTTTAATGACCATCCCGGTGCATGAAGAATTGATAGTTGGAGGTGATTTTAATGGACATGTGGGAAGAATGAAAGGGGCTTATGAAAGAGTACATGGGGGATGGGGGTTTGGAAACCGTAATAACGAGGGAGAGACACTGCTGCAATCAGCTACTGCATTTGACCTGGCAGTAGCAAACACTTGGTTCCAAAAGAACGATAGCCACCTAATTACATATAAAAGTGGCAACCACAGGACACAAATCGACTACTTCTTAGTTAGACGCCAGAGCATAAAGCACGTCAAGGACTGTAAAGTGCTACCAGGAGAAGACTTAGTCTCACAGCACAAACTTCTGGTTATGGTAGTAAATATAATAATTCAGTGTTCCAAAAGAAAAGAGCGATCTCCCCCTAAAGTGAAATGGCATTTATTAGAGAAGAATGATTGTGCAAATAAATTCAGAGAGCGAGTGGTTGATAAAATGATAGAGATGGGAGACATGAATGATCGGAGTGTGAATGAATGCTGGAAGGAAATGGCTGGGTGTATTCGGTGTGCAGCGAAGGACATTTTAGGAGAGACGAAAGGAAGGGGTACGATAGATAGGGATACATGGTGGTGGTCGACAGAAATACAGAATGTGTTGAGGGAAAAGAAGAGGAAATTTAAAGAATGGCAGAGTGTGGAAGAGGAGAATGTTACTTTGAAAGCTGGAAAAAAGAGTGAGTATGATGCTCTTAAGAAAAGAGCCAAGAAAGCTGTGGCCATAGCGAGAGCGAAAGCCCAAGATGAGCTGTACAGCACGCTGGATAGTCCAGCAGGTCAAATAAACCTGTACCGGCTGGCTAGAGCTAGAGAAAGAAAAGCGAGGGATATTTGTCAGATAAGATGTATAAAAGATGAAGATGGAATGGTTCTTGCGAGTGATGAGGAAATTAGGGATAGGTGGAAGGGCTATTTTGAAAAACTGATGAATGAGGAAAATAACTGGAATGGGGTGCTTGAGAATAAACCAGTGAATGAAGGGTTAGTGAGAATGGTAAGTATGGATGAAGTGAGAATTGCAGTAAATGGAATGAAGAATGGTAAGGCATTAGGGCCAGATGGAATACCAGTTGAAGTATGGAAGTTATTGCGGGTTGATGGATGGTCGTGGTTAGCTTTATTCTTCAATAAGTTGCTGCGGGATGAAGCCATACCTGAGGAATGGTGCAACAGCTCGCTGGTGCCCATCTTTAAAAACAAAGGTGATGTGCTGGAGTGCAACAACTATAGAGGAATAAAGCTAATGTCACATAGTATGAAAGTATGGGAGAAAGTGATTGAAAGGCGGCTGAGAGAAGAGAGTGAAATTTCACAAAACCAATTCGGTTTTATGCCTGGTCGGGGTACCACAGATGCCATTTTCGCTATCCGCCAGCTGTGCGAAAAATATAGAAGTGCGCATAAAAACTTGCACATGGTGTTTATCGACCTCGAAAAGGCATATGACCGAGTGCCTCGTGAGGTTTTGTGGTGGGCCCTTAAGGAGAAAGGTGTGCCAGGGAAGTATGTGCAGTTGATTCGGGCAATGTACTGTCAATGCAGTACCCAAGTCCGGTCTACAGTGGGCTCTACTGGCAGCTTCAATGTGTCTGTCGGCTTGCACCAAGGGTCGGCTCTTAGCCCTTACCTCTTCCTGGTGATAATGGACGCCCTGACGTCGGACATCCAGGAAGAGGCTCCCTGGTGTATGCTGTTTGCTGACGACATAGTGCTGGTTGCCGAGAGTGGCCTGGAGGTCCAGAGCAGATTGGAGGTGTGGTGGCAAAGACTGGAGAGTGTTGGCCTGAGATTGAGCAGAACCAAAACAGAGTACTTGTTTTGCGATTTCGGCGGCCTCTCTAGTTCTGTGCCAATATCTCTCGCTGGAACGCCCATACCGATCTGCTCCGACTTTCGGTATCTCGGGTCGCTTGTCCAAGGTGATGGTGAGATAGACCGAGACGTAACGCACCGGATCAACTCAGGATGGATGAAATGGCGACAGGTCTCTGGAACAACTTGCGACCCACGGATGCCCCTCAAGTTAAAGGGGAAAATTTACAAGTCCGTGATAAGACCTGTCGTATTGTATGGATCGGAATGTTGGGCCGCGAAGAAGACGGATGAAAAAAGATTGCATGTAGCGGAGATGAGAATGTTGAGATGGATGTGCGGAGTGTCCAGAATGGATAAGGTCAGGAATGAGTACATAAGAGGAAGTTTGAAAGTGGCGCCAGTGACAGAAAAGTTGAAAGGGAATCGTTTGTCTTGGTATGGGCATGTGAAGAGGAGGGATGAAACGCATGTGACCAGGAGAGTTATGAATATGAATGTGGATGGATGGAGAGCAAGAGGAAGGCCAAAGAAAAGATGGATGGATTGTGTGAAGAATGATATGAATGAAAGGGGAATCAGTGATAGCATGACGGCTGACAGGACAGAGTGGAAGAAGAAAACATGTTGCGCCGACCCCAAGTAACATGGGACAAGGGCAGGAGGATGATGAGGTGGTAAAAATCATCAATTGACTCCTTCCGCCCTGGATGAGGCGGAAGGGACTGTCAGACTTTTACTGACTAAAAAACCACCCTGTTCCTTCTGTTGCCCTTTACGTTCCGGGGCCACGGTATCCTGTTAGGACGTCCCGCAACCCACAGTCGGGACCTTAAGGTGCTTGCGTGGACATCACTGACGTCGGTGAAGAAAAACATCGTGAGCAAACCTGGAAGTACAAATTATGTGCAGATTAGAAATTAAACAAAAAACTTAAAATACGGTTACATAAACTCACGCCTTTTTCCTATGAGGGTAGGCAGAAACCACAGAACGCCACCGCCTACGATCCTTACATATATCTTTCACCTCATCTACGTTCATACATCTCGTCATACAAGCACGCCGGTTACGAGTACTCCGCACCTGACCTTTCTGAAGAACCTCACTAATAAGGTCAGTGTAGGTCTTCCTAGGGCGACCCCTCCCTGCGTTGCCGCTCACCTCTGCCATATAAATACGTAAACGTACGTACGGACGTTAATAAATCAAAATATTAAATCGTTATTCTGTCAATCTCGATAAAAAAAATGTCTGTCTGGGTGTCTGACATAGGCATTTGAAGAAAGAACCACACAAAGATACCATCACAGAGTCCAAATTAATAAACTATCACCCACATGTAATGCCTTTCATAATCACAGCAACAGCTTGTAAATAAACGATAAAATTAATGCCTATCTTTACAAATACAAATAATTTTTGGCCCAAAATCACAAATGCGTTGATAATCTGTCAAGGGGGCACGTGTCGTGCACGCGTTCCGTCATATGGTGTGCGAGAGGGACCTGAATACATGTTAGAGAAGGATAGCAACCTTAAATGTTTTGTTTACAAGTTAAAGATCTTTTAGAAAATGTTGAATAAATAAAATGTGTGTTTTACGCAGCTTGTAGCTGATGTGCTACGGCGTAGATAGGTCTACGAGATTTGCTACGGCTTTCGTAGCGGGTACTGATATTTATTTTGGGCTGGTGTGTGCACGCGATTTTGAAAGTCAAATCTATTTTTTTGCTGTAACAAAAGTGATCTAAGTAACGCTTTAAAACTTCAGCTAAATGCCAGTGAAAGTCCCGTCTAAATCGACGCAGCCGTTTAGGAGATTGGTCGGAAAAAAACAAAGACAAAAAAACTTGTTAACATTTATATGTATTTTGTAAAAATATGTAATTTAGATATTATTGCAAAGAGACACTTCAAAGGAGGTCAACAAAATCCCGTACAAGTTTGCCCAAATATGTACCTCGAGGTACACGTGCACTAAATCGTAGAGAAAAAAAAAATAGAGGAATTCGTAAATAATTTTATTTTTATTCATAAATCATTTTTTACTATTTAATAAATTATTTAAATGTAACCTAATATAATTAAAACATGGAAATTTGCATGCACGATTGCGTTTTAATTGGTTGTCACTCGGGTTGACATTTCGTAAATGTCATTTTGTTTTGTTTTTGTTGACACTTGACACATGTCATTCCGTTCGTTTCTGCGTTTCGGCGTACTCGTCTGTCAACTTGACAGTTTTTTTTAGGTGCTTATTTCCTAGAGTGCCAAAATGGCGTGCTTTTTATTACGATTAAAAGTTATTTTATTCTCTTCCCCGGGCAACTTATCTAAATAATTTAAGAGTGCAATATTATTCAGTGTAATCTAGTGTATTTTATGCCACTAAGTGTACCTTCTGTACAAAATTGGGCAGATAATTATTACTACTATTAAATATGCAAAAGTTTAAATGGATGTTTGTTACTCAATCACGCCGGAACGGCTGAACGAATCGGGATGAAATTTGGCAGAGAGATAGTTTTAACCGCTGTGGTTTTCATGCTTTCGTTCACGGGCCACGGCATTATGGTCAGCTGTTTCGCGCGGTAGTGGCGCATATTTCTTAAGTATTTGTATTTATTTATTTTTTGGATTGAATACCAACTTGTTTTGATTTTGCCTTTATGTACAGTCAGCAAAAGAGATAGCTATGGTCATCAGATATAGTTGAAGTTTTCTCGATGAACGTTTTCAAATGTAATTTAATTAAAAAATTAGATAATAAACAGTTCATTAATTAAGTTAAGTTTCAATCGAAGACATCCATCGATTTCTAAGAAAACTACAACTAAATCTGACGAACCTGAAAACTTATCTCTTTTGCTGACTGTAAAATTTTTTCTTTTTATGTTTTGTGCGTGATTTTCACGTTAATAAACAGTTTTTCTTACTTTCTTACTACTGGGCAATCAATCAATCAATCAATTTAATCTATAATTTATATGCTGACTATTTCAATTTAATTTATTTGCAATAAAATTTCTAATTCAATTTAATTTATTTTAATCAATTTATTTTCAAATCAATTATAATAAATTACGACTAACATAATCTTAAGATAGAATGTTACTAACAAAATATGGACACTAGTCTGAAATAAACGAATTTTATTTTATTTTTAAATTAAAAGTTCCTTATTACAAGTTCCTTATATATTTTTATTTAAAGGGACCACCCCTTTACTTGTCAGTTGCAGATAATGTATTATGTCTTATCTTGAACTTTTATTTAAACATAGGGGTACGCGATTGTGAACCAGAGATCAAAAAACCCGCCAAGTGCGACTCGGAATCGCATGCCAAGGGTTTCGTGTTACTGTACAATGTTTAACACTAGCTCTTAAACGACGTTTATCAATGGAATAAACGGTTACCATGCCGCCAAAGAGACAAATAAATTTAATTCCTCAGATAGGTAAATTATTCGACGAATAAAGCCTATTTGACGTTTGTACAACTGATTTTTTCGCTATCTATCGAATAAACCCTGTCTGTTTTCTGAGGATTGTAAAATCGCATCCATACTAATATTATAAATGCGAAAGTGTGTCTGCCTGTCTTTCTGTTACCTCTTCACGCTTAAACCGCTGAATCGATTTTGATGAAAGGCATGTAGATAGTTTAAGACCCGGGGAAGGACATAGAATAGTTTTTATCCCGGAAATCACCCCCTAAGGCGGTGAAAAGGGGGGTGGAAGTTTGTATGCAAGTACGATATAAACAAGTTCCACGCGGACATAGTCGCGGGCAAAAGCTAGTTTATAATATTAGTAGGTAAGGATAAATTGTTTGATTTGTGAAAAATTCAAGTGTTTACCTATTACGACATACAGAACCCTGTGACAGACAGACGGAGAAATACGACTTTAGGTACCCTCCCGTTTGCACCTTTTAAGTAAGGAACCCTGAAACGCGGCAGCAAAACTTTATCTTAAGATCAAACAACAATATGTTATTGATAAAGTAGATCAGAGGCTTTCACAAGAGCGCGCGGAGTGAAGCGTTGCGTTACGATGCGTTTTGGAATTTAAAACAATCATGACAAGTGCCACGATTTCGTTTTGTGAAAATTAATCATCTTTCACTCATCCTCTCAACATGACCGAACCATCTAAGCATGCTCTTTCCAATCTTTGTCACTACATCCTCTTTTAATCCGCAACATACATAAACTCACGCCTTATTCCCATGGGGGTAGGCAGAAACCACAGAACGCCACCTGCTACGATCCTTACATACTCCTTTCGCCTCGTCCACGTTCATACAAGCACGCCGGTTACGAGTACTGCGCACCTGACCTTTCTGAAGAACCTCACCAATTAGGTCAGTGTAGGTCTTCCTAGGGCGACCCCTCCCCGCGTTGCCACTCACCTCTGCCATATAAATACCTTTTGTTAATCGTCTTTCACTCATCCTCTCGACATGACCGAACCATCTAAGCATAGGTACCCTTTATCCGCAACGTTCTAGTATAAAGTCACCATAAGCAGATAATTAGAACAAAGTACCAAACATCACGCCTGTTATCCCCGAAGGGTTAGGCAGAGGTGTACCCATTAGTACACCTACATTTAACCAGTTATGTTTAAGTCCCATGTAATAGGGGGCGAGCCTATTGCCATCAACCGGGCACTAATCCAGACCCTGAGGCTGCTACTGAGAAACTCCAGATGGAAAAACCCAATGACACTTTGCTCGACCTGGGAATCGAACCCAAGACCTCATGCTTAGCAGTCGCGCTGTGCGACCACTAGACCAACGAGGCAGTCATCCATTCTTATCTACCAATACCCGATATCCCATTAAACCCCCATGATACGAGTATCCACAAAATACACACATCATTCCCTGTCCACAAATATTTGTGCTAGCACTTTGCGAACGGTTTCATGTTTCGCAAATATTTTGCTGCAATTTGCACACTGTGGTCGAATTGTATCTTCTGATTGATTAAGGGGTAAAGGGGGGCTCGTGGCTGAGTAACGGCTGATCAATCTATCTGACAATGAGGGACAAATTAGCAAGAAAGAAAACAGACATGTTTATTACTAAAACAATAATACTTTTGACCCTGTCACTTTTTCAATTCATATGTACTTTCTAAAGTTTATCTTGGACATCACTGACATCGGTGAAGGAAAATATCGTGAGGAAACCTGGACTTATACCAGCCTACTTATTACTGTCCCACTCAAACCATGTCAGAGACCCTTGAGGCGGTTTAGTAACTCTGACACTAAGGTGTGTGGGGTCGTAAGACCTTACTGCCCACACGATAAAGAAAGAAGATTGTCCAACTGCAGGGCAAAGGTCTCTTCTCATACAGAGAAGGCACGAGCATTGACCACCACGCTTGCCTAAGGGCGCGTACACATAGAACGTCCGATTTTACAGGATCCTTTTTAACTGATCCGCCGCTACTGGAGGTAATATTCACACAGCATTTACAGGACCGATTTTAACTGATTCGTCGCTACTGGAGGTAATATTCACACAGCATTTACAGGACCGATTATTACTGATTCGTCGCTACTGGAGGTAATATTCACACAGCATTTACAGGACCGATTTTAACTGATCCGTCGCTACTGGAGGTAATATTCACACAGCATTTACAGGATCCGTTTTAACTGATTCGTCGCTACTGGATGTCGGATCGGTATTTTTTATTGGTTCCGGAATACTGTATTCTTTGTGAATTCGCTCATACAACTACATACGCTAATAACATATACGTTTAAACGGACCAGTAAATCGGACGTTCTATGTGTACGTGCTGTAAGGCTATTGCAGACTTACGTATTATATAAATTATAAGTCGAAGTTTCCTCACGATGTTTTCCTTCACCGATGTCAGTGATGTCCAAGATAAACTTGGAAAGTACATATGAAATAGCAAAATCATGTTGGTACCTGCCTACAACCTATTGCATGAGAGGTTGGCATCTTCAAATCAACTGTTGCATACAAAAATGCAACACCTAAGTAGTCAAAATAAATGGAACAGTAATTTTTTAATAACCGACAAAAAATGTTGACGCTGTGGGGCCTAGAATTATGAGCTAAATCATGGGTTTCAAACCTGTATTCTGTGGGGGTAATATTTCTAGTAATACATAATAAAAAAAACTCATTTATACATATTACTCAGGTATTTTGCAAAGTTCTTATACAGTATGGGGATCACATATATGCAATAAATTATACGACATACTTGTTATCGCCTTTTCTGACGATATACAAAAAATTAACGAAATCGGTCCAGTAATTAGGTCAAAAAGTAGAGTTTTAATTTTGAACAAATTTAAACACTCTGTAGAATTGGATCAATTTTTTTTCGTAAATCTCAAATTTTCAAACAAAACAAAAAGCCGCGCCAACAGAACAGTCAACAGAGAACTGTCAACAGAGTGTTTACTTTAACTGAATTTATTTTGATATTTATTTTGTTTGAAAATTTTACTTTTTTAATTTTCGGTTTTCGATTTAAAATTTAATTAAGCTATACTTCTGTGGACTAGTATTACTTGAGGTTTCATTTATTGCCTAGAAGTGAGTTCCATACCGTATATTAATATAATAAGTTTATGTTGAACTAATGTGATCAATAAAGCCTACTTGTATACCTATGTAATGTATTCATTTATTTTATTACATTTTGAAGGGTTGTAGCGGTGATAAGAATGAAAAAAATAGAAACCACTGCATAATATCTATGGCAAAAGTATTGTAACGATATTTCCATCTCGTATAAAGTGCCGCATCCACATGATCGTGCCGTGACGTCATCACTACACTGTGTAGTGTGTGTTGTGTACTTGTTAACATGACTGTGACGAGCACAGGGACGTACTCGGTGACAAATTGCCGGCACCCAGCAAATAGTGGAGGCTATTGATGGCCCCACGATGATCTATTGGAAGTGACTGCCCCGTTGGAATAGATTGAAAGATAGATATACCATTTATTTGGTGCACACATAAAACATAGCATAACACACAAAACGACATTTAAAACACATAACATAAATATCAAAACCAGGTGCTAAAATAAAAATAAAAT
The DNA here is from genome assembly GCA_949316365.1 of Hoplodrina blanda. Classification (NCBI taxonomy): domain Eukaryota; kingdom Metazoa; phylum Arthropoda; class Insecta; order Lepidoptera; family Noctuidae; genus Hoplodrina; species Hoplodrina blanda. The sequence goes on along the minus strand of OX438574.1, from coordinate 6,410,209 downwards.
AAAAAATTAATGACAATAAAATAGAAAAGACACCCCCATGCACGAAAGCACGTCAAGGTGTTGGGCCCGTCTGTCTTTCGTAGATATTTGACAATATTTATATTCATATTCATATTCATATTCATTTATTGCATACCATCTTTATGGATAGTCAGAAGCCCGAAAGTGTGACATCCAGTCTTATAGAGGGCTATCGTATTACCCAGTAACTGGGTTGTTAAGCCCGAATAGACAGTAGTTCCATATAAAATACTGGTATTCACATAGTCGGCGATAGAATAGAGAGAACTATTAGGTACTCAACATAGTCCCAAGTATTATTTTTATTAACAAAATCCACTGCGTTATTTTTGTTCTAGATCAAAGCAAGTTGTCAAAAATAATTATATAGCAATGGATTTTATTGTTAGGGGCCCGTAAAATATTCCTTCCACACCAAATCCAGCCCTGTCCCCCACTTAAATTCACATCGTATTACGTTTCAGAGCAATTTGTACATTCAATATTATTTGTATACGAGCTACATTTACTAATGTAACCTTTGTTGTGTGGGGATCAGCAGAGTCGGAGGTAGGGGGAGAAATAGTATTGGAAGTTAGGTTTTTGTGTCAAAAATGTATTATTAATTACACGATAAGGAATTCTTTCGACTCAATTGTACGATACGTTATATTGCAGTATCAGAGTGCAAGAGGGAGTGCACCTATGTTTGCACACTTGTGCACCATAACATCTCCTGGGTACTCGGTCAGGGCGATTGTGCACTACAAGGAATTTTACTGTCCGGCAGTCCGATTTTTTACAGTCCGAAGTGGCATGAAAAAAACGGATGATTGGCTTGTGCACTTGTCCGTCTTTACTCGGATGAAACGCCTCAGTTTAGGGTAGCTCTGTCTTTGTCTAACTACACGCCACGCACGCAAAATTACTCTGAACGATGAGTTTCTTGGTTCCGTTCCGGAATGGGGAAAAGTAAAATGTCGGACGGTAAAATTACGTATAGTGCACAAACTAGTATATACATTATATGAAGCGCCATATCGGACCGTAAAAAATCGGACTGCCGGACAGTAAAATTCCTTGTAGTGCACAATCGCCCTTAGTCTCCATTGAGATAAGCCGCCGTGGCCGAAATTCGGTCAGGATTTAATATTATTATTATTAAACTCCCGTATCATTATACGAGGAGGAGCTCGTGGCTAAGTAATAATAGCCGCAACGGGTCGATTCGTCAGGTTAAGCTACGCTTGCCGGGGTTGGTCCGTGGATGGGTGACCATCTTTACACACCAAGACTCCTCAGTGCCTCGGAAAGCACGTTAAGCCGTTGGTCTCGGCCGTCATACGTGGGTCTGTGACAGTCGTTACGGGTCGTCAGAAGCCCGAAAATCTGACAATCAGTCTTACCAAGGGGTATCGTATTACCCAGTTACTGGGTTGTGGAGGTCAGATAGGCAGTCGCTCCATGTAAAATACTGGTATTCAGCTGCATCCGGTTAGACTGGAAGCCGACCCCAACATAGTTGGGAAAAAGCTAAGCAGATGATGATGAAACCCCCGTATCATTATGGCAGATTTAACTCAAAACATGGGTGGTAAAGGGTTAAAATCAGTCACAACATTACTAAAAACTAACCCTTGAAATTCTCACGCGAACACGTGCAAAAAGTTAAATTGCAACATTTTTAAGCACTACAATACATTCCTTAGAAGATTACAAAAAATTGCATTCGATTCTAAAAAGGGCCACACGCAAGCAAACAAAATAAAAAAAATAAAGCAACCCTTAAAAAAATCACCCTATTTAAAAAATTTAGTGTTCGCGTGAACGCACCCGAATAGAACAATGACGTTTTGACATTTCACAGCAATGGCCGACCTAATTTGACATTAAAAAAGGCGCGAATTCAATTGTTGGATAATTTATCGATGTTCTTGTAGAATTTATTTGTTATTAATTAATGATTTTGGGGATCTGTAAGAGAAGTTTTGGGATCCAATTTATAAAGCTTTTTAAACCATTAATGAAACAAACATGAAAAAATAGATAGTTTAAGTACTTTTTTGCGTTTTCTATCCAGTTTGTTAGGTAAGTGGCGGAAAACGCGAGTATAAATAAATAGTTTAATACCATTGAGTTTAATACAGCCAAAATTAATCAACCACTTCAATTTTTTTTCCATTTTTCGAAATAATCCTGATTAATTTGAAAACTCTAAACCTAAGTTTCGGTTTCGAAATTAATTTGACTTAATGGGATGGCTCATTTTAGCAAGATAAAGCTCTTTATAACACAGATTTCACCTTTCAAACCCTACGGAACTCGAAAACTCCCCAAAACGAATCACAAAACCATATTTTTTTGACAACATTCATTTAAAATCATAAATAACCTTCTTTCATAGATTACACGCTACAATACGTTCTACTAATGTTTACAAATGATCGCTACAGACCGGTTTGATGACTTGATTGCGAATTATAACAGTACATTAACTCTTTTAGAACAAATTTTGAATTTAACAAGATGTAATTTTTTTATTTTTTGTTAATTATGTGACGAAAATTGTATGTATGATTTGATGATGAAGGAATTCATTATATTACTCAGTCTTTTAATAATAATAATTATAGCTGTGTAAACTATTGACCAATAATTTCAAGACAAAAACTACTGAAAATATTTTGTTTTAGTCCTGAAAACTCGATAAATTTTTAGATGTCGCTGGCAAAAGATAGTCTAATAAAAATCGTAAGTAATAGTTGATCAAAAAACTTCTTTAACACTTGATTCTGAATAAAAAAACATAAAAAATGATTAAATAGTTAGTCCTACATTTTTCCATTTCTTATTCCCCTCAGGAGCAATACTGCCTAACGCCGAGATCAATATAATAAAGCTACACAAAGCTACAATTACAAAACATCACCGCAAAAAAAAAACAAAAAATTAACAAACCAGAAACATTGTATTTTTTATTCAACGGAAAAATTCGTTAAAACCTAACCTAACTTTTCTAGAATTCAAAATGGCTGACAATGACAGGTGTTTGAACCAGCGAACGATGATTGACTTGTGTTGTGAAATTCTCTAACAAAACCCGTAGCGAGTTTAGAAAAATCGAGACCAGTTCCGTTATTTTAGAAATAGAATCTTTTTGGTTGTATTTAGGTTTATATTTCTTTGTATTTTGTGTAAAACAAAATCATCTTAATAACTGCAGAGCAAAAGCCTCTTCTCATACAGAGAAGGCACGAGCATTGATCACCACGCTTGCTTGCGTGATTTGAGACCTAGTTATATCCATACAAATCAATACTTATAGTATACAACAAAGCCGTGTGTACGCTTAGATCTCATAAACTACGCAACGTATTTTAATGCGGTTTTCATCAATAGATAGAGTGATTCAAGAGGAAGGTTTATGTATCTACATTGCACCCATGCGAAGCCGGGGCGGGTCGCTAGTATACCGATATAACTCAAAAATCATTTCATTTATTTGTAGTATTGACAACTAAAATCCAAAATGGATGCTTTACGATACTTAAATAATGGCGTTAGTGGGATTATAACTCAGGTTCAATAAATAAATTGAGACAGATGATCGCCATCATATTTTATTAATCTATTTATTTTTATTGAGCGACTATTTTCGCGCCATTAGTTATTTGATTTATTTAAAAGGGTGTGAGTTTAAGATTGTAGAATTAAATTTAAAAAGGGCTTCGTATTTAAAGAATGTTTGAATATAATAGAATTTATTTGCTTCGAAAGTACTCTGTTTGTAATGTCAAAATAAGAACTTTTTACTAAAGGCATATTAAATAATTTTACACGGTATGTTTCTATTCTTCTAATCTAAACACATAAAAGCGAAAGGTCACTCACTCACCACGAAATACCGAAAACCGCTGGACGTATAAAGGTGAAATTTGGCATAGAGGTAGTTTATAGTTAGTAGACGTCCACTTAGAACGGATTTTCCAAAATTCACCCCCTAACGGGATGAAACGGGGGTCCAAAGTTTGTATGGAGAATTTAACTTTGACGCAGACGTAGTCGCGGGCAAAAGCTAGTATAAGTATAAAAGTAAAATCATCAGTGACTTATACAACATTATTTTTTGTTTATGCGAAACCCGATACATCTGTCTAGTATTTTTGTGTAAATAATAATAATAATAATAATTTATTTGCAGACCAGTGTCCATATTGTTAGTAGATACATATTCACTTATTAAACTATTGTTAGTAGGTACACATAATGAGACAGAACAAAACAAAACATTACACTTCACTAACAAAAGAAAACAAAACATAACATAACAGTCATAAAGCCTGTCTAGCCTATCTTGCTGCGACCTGTGTGTGCAGTCCCACCCATCGGCTAAACATTGGACAGTCCCACCGATCATTCAATGCCCTCAGTATGCTGTGGGGGCTGCCGCATGTTCTGTGCCGTAGAGAAGCGCAACGTTTGCGGATAATTGCGTAGAAATCATCCACTCTCGCATCGGCAAACATACCCGACGCGCTACAAAGAACGTAAAGAATCTATGTACAAAATTTTAAAACCGTATCATAAAAAATCACAAAGTTATAAACTTGTATATTACCTGGTTGTCCGTTCAAAAACATGCTCATTTCGCGGTACACCCGCGTAAACCGCGTCTCCTGTGTTATACACTCGTGATAATAGTTTGGCAATAGGTACCTAACCGTACGGTGATTGTATTGTAATTAACTCCATAATAAAATTTACGTAATATTTTTGAAAAAAATAAATAACATGGTGTAAAAATTTTCGGAATCGAATCAGTTACTGATTCTGAACAAACTATATTCAGGTTTCGCATGTACTAAAAATAATGTTGTAGACACAGATCCATAGACAAAACCATTTTACCCCCCATTTCCACCAGAGCCCGACTATTTAATGAAGGAAATGCTACGGAAGCTTGCCCGGGGCAACGTCAATCATTGGCCGGCAACAGTTTATTAATTTAACTGCGTTCGTAAACATTCGGGTTTGTTCGTGAATGATCGGGAGTAACGAATTAAAATGGATGCGTGTTTATGACAGTGATTTAGAGTTTTGATATGAACTTTATTGGTAGTTGTTTTAATTTTAATAAAATTGTTGATTGAGATTTAATTATTTTGATAGGTACTATTTTCGGATCTGGAGGATGACGACTAAAATTGTTGTTTTGTAAAAGACTTTCAAAAGTAGGTATCTAAATTCTGAAGGATCAATATAAATGCGTAATGCAGTATCTTAACCAGTGGTCATGGACCTAAGAAGTCCGTGTCTGCCAGGGTTGCAAATTTTGTTCGAAAGAGGAGATTTTTTTAATAAAAACAAGCTTTTTATTACCTGTTAATAAAAAGAACCAAAAAGTTAAAAATTGTTTAATTCTGAGCCCCAGTTTTTTATATAAAAGCGTGCTACACTTTCTTTATTTTTCCTAATGTAAACTCCCGTACTAAGACTCCTAACGCCATCTATTATAGAGTAGAATAACTACCAGTATTGGAACACAGCGACATCTATCGAGCAATATAAAATGATTAACAATGTGTAATAATGCCATCTGTTGTCGAGTAGACATAATTAAATTAATCTGTAGGGCATGCTTGACATTATGCTAATGTACTTCTACTTCTTAACTTCATATCAATTTTGTGTAATTTCTTAGGATTTCGTAGTCAACAAGGAACCCTTACATTATCCTTATGGACGGCTGTCTGTCCGCAGCTTAGCTCAGACTAGCTAAGCTGTAGCTGGGCATGGATATAAAGTTATATCTTTTTGACACACAAGAGCAGTAAAATTTTTTTTTTGGGTTTACTCGTAAAGTTTGATGTTTCTTTTCTTGTCTACCCCCATGTAGAGGGGTGCCGCTGGATAGGTCTATAAAATATTGTGGGTTTGTTAAACAATTTTTCGATTAATTATTGTTTGTGAAATATTAAGCTGTAAGATGATTTTTTATTTATTCTGTCGTCAAAGCACGCTATTACCCACGAATAAGAAAAACAAACAACAAAATCACTTTGGTAAGCGGCATTTATTTAAAAAAAGAACATACAAAAAATTATTAAAATAAAAAAAAAAATAAGTACAGAAACAGACTTGAAACACAAACGATACAGACGAGCAACTAAAAAGTTGCTGTCAAATTGCGGTCAACGCATTCTACTTCTATATTGCTTTACAATCTACATTACTATCATATTTTTATTATTTTTTCGCGACAAAAGTTATTTCCAAGTCTGTTGCTCTACTTAGAGCTAGTTTCACCAAACTTTTATACAAGGCTAAGGCTGTTGAATGCGTTTGCTGGCGGCCTGCTGCAGCACTGGAGTTGTGCGGGTATCGGAGAGTCGAAGTACACACGAACGGCTGTCTTCTATACCAATATTATAAAGAGGTATGTAAAGTTTGTGAAGTTATAGGGGGTAATCTCTGGATCTACTTAACCGATTTTAAAAATTCTTTCGCAAATTGGAAGCTACGTTATCACCGAGGGAAAAAAATTAGGGATCCGTAAGAAAAATCACGCGAACGAAGTCACGAGGAGTGTGCAGTGCTGCATAAATTGAAAAAGCCGTAAACCTTCGTTGAGTTTTTGACAATTCAACTGTCACTGATAGATGTCAATTTCATTCCACAGATAAAAATCTTATACCAGGTACAAAGGTTTAGTGAAACTCGCCTCTAGGAATAGTAAAAGTAAAAAATAAAAATATAGGTACAAAAAAATTGTGATGTACAAAATTAAAGGTACAATCGAAAATTCATTGGTAACAATTAACTGCCCGTTACAAACGGGCGACTTTTATTTACAAACATTAAGCCTCATTTAGACGATGCAAGAAATATCGTGCGATTTGACGTACATGTACACACACGCGGGATCGCGCGGCTGTCATGTCAAAAGTGACTGATCATTGACGGAAATGTACCACAACTTGCACGATATTTCTCGCACCGTCTAAATCAGCCTTTAGGGAACATTGGGTAGTTGACACCATCTTCAAATCTATACTAATATAAAAAAAGCTGAACAGTTTTTTTGTTTGTTTTTTTTAAACGCTCTTATCTCTGAAAGTGACAGTCGGATTGGAAAAAATCTTTATTATTCCTCATAAATCTGGCTATCAAATAGCCAGATTTATGAGGAATAATATAGGCTATTTAATATCACGCTACGACGAATGGGAGCCGAGCAGTACCCGAAAACGTAACTAGTTAAACCAACAATTCCAAGGCACAACTTGTTTAAAAAAAACACTTTATTTTATCCCTGAAACCCCGATTAATTTTCAAACTGTAAAATTCGAGAAACAAGTCAGTTGATTTAGCAAATAAGTGACGTCACAGTTCTCTGGCATGCAAAATTAATGGGAGAATCGCGTTTTGACAGATTGAAAAAGTATGTCAAAATGATAGGTGGTGTCAACTATTCAATTTAAGTCACAGCCTATTCACATAAGCTATAATTATTTTGATCTTGGCTTGATTTTCTCCTTGATACAGTAAATTGTATTCTAGCTAAAAAAAAAAGCTGGCGTAACGGGACACCCGGCAAATGTGAAACATCTCAGTAAATAAACAAATTTATAATTCATAATAGTTCATAAAAAAAATTAAGCAGCTAATACAGAGAAGCAACTGAGTGTACAGTATGCGCGCACACACACGGATGTCGAGATCGGTAGCTTAAAGATGGCGGCATGAGCATGCCGTTTTCCGTCACAGCTAACTGTTCGAGTTTACTGTGAATAGATGACCCAGACCCAGTTACTGGGTTGTGGAGGTCAGATAGGCAGTCGCTCCATGTAAAATACTGGTATTCAGCTGCATCCGGTTAGACTGGAAGCCGACCCCAACAGGGGAAAAGGCTAGGCAGATGATGAGATGTTTCACATTAAAAAGCGTCCCAGGGCAATTTCTATTATTTTGTATGCATAACGTCATTCAAGTTTAATTTAAAATAGTAGTTCTTAAAATTATGAAAACACTGAGGTCCCTTATGTTATGTCAATTATGGCAACTATTAATATTTCTTAACTTCATTTTACCACTGAGGCGTTTATTCCAGCAGAAAATTAGAGAGTTCGATGTTACTTTACGGTTCTGTCCACAACCAACCATTTTTAAGGATTTTTTAGGAAAAGCAACAGGAATATTATAACCAGAATTTTGTTATAAATTGAAAAGAGTGTCCGTGGAGTTTCTTGCTCGTACTTCTCCATAGAGGCCTACCTCCGTTTTGGAACGAGCAACTAGCTTCAACTTTCTGACTAACTGACCGACTCCTTGACAATTCAAAAGTGCCTATAAATGGTCTAATTGAAATAAATGCTTTGACTTGACTTGGGCAGTGTATTAAGCGTTTTAGTATTGAATAAAGAAAACCTGTGTTCTCTATAATCGTTCATTATCTTCCTAACTTTAGTTTTACCTCACAACCGAATTTCAAAAAATGTAACTTATTTGCTCAATATCACAGCCATAGACTAACCACGGCGTTATAAATGGGGATCGGAAAATCTGAAGCATATAAAGGTAGGATTGCGATGATGGCGACCACGACAGACGACACAGCGACCACAGGTCGCGCGACGCGATCGGCTTGCGTTGTTTAGCGTTCCATATAAATTCATACAAAGCAGTGAGTAGCGCGACCTGTGGTCGCTGTGTCGTCTGTCGTGGTCGCCAACATCAGAATTCTACCTTAAGAAAGTATGACTTCTAGAAATAATTGTTTAAAGAGTCAACGACAATTTCGGAATCTCAAGATTTTTCGATGCAAAAGCCTATTCCATACTAAGATAACATCCGTAGGCCAATTCTACTCGCCTCCTTTCATGAATCAAAAAATAGGGTATAGCCAATAAATTAGGAAGTTGACACCCTGAACCAATAATTCCAAGACATAACTTCTTTAAAGAAACACTTTATTTTAGCCCTGAACACCCGATTCATATTCAATTTACTGTAAAATTAGATTTTTTGTAGCTTTGAAATCAATAAATAGTTAGACAATTGAGTTGCCAAATAAGTGACGTCACAGTTCGATATTGCCATATATACGAAATCTATGGGAGAATCGCGTTTTGACATGTCTTAAAAGTACGTCATTTGATTGGTGGCAACGACCATACAGCCTATAGACGCCTAATACACGATCTAGCGCACGAAAACTATTCCGCCAACTTGCTGAGGTACGAGGGGGACGGGGTACTGCGTTCTGATTGGATAACTCAAGGTCAGTGCATGTTTACGGCTCCCAGGAGTGGTCGAAACTAATACGAACTTGGTGACTATTGGTGAGTAACGACGGTTATAAGACTTTTATGCCTAATGTGTTGACAGACATCGGTCGTCTGTTATTAGGAGTCTAGGTATATATGGTAGCCGATTGGTGGTGTCAACTAGCCTATTCTATTCGTGTCTTTTTCATTATTATTATCATAAAATAGCTTAAAGCAGATAAATGATGACACATTTGATTAATAAAACATAATATTTCATTAGCGAAGTAGAAATTTTGACAGGAATGCAAGTGTACCATGATTGTGACGTGTAGGAAATCAGCCATTACAGTATTATAACGAACAAGCACCTTTTTAAAACATATTTTCGCTGGTCAACAACTTATTAATAAGGAGTCATTCATAAATTACGTCACACGAATTTTATGATTTTTAATCCCTTCAACCAAGCCAACCCGTCTGGTGTGACGTCATACATTTTGCAATTTTAGGTTTAAATATAAAATCCACATGAAATCAAAGAATTAAGATTTTTTTCAAAGTTTTTCATAACACAATTAAAATTGCGCGTTTCAATACTTTACATGTTGTTATATGACATCACAAAGCTTTAGGACACCTCCCACCCCTCCCCTCCCCTAAACGTGTGACGTAATTTAGAGAAGACTTCTAACTATAGTTAAAAAATAACTATTTTAACTAAATAAGCTACAAATCTCTGCTCAATTTCAAAATCTCAATACCTAACTACTATAAATTCTATACAGCATTAACTTTTTAAAAATGAAAGTCAATTAATGACAGGAACAGACTTGACACACTCCACATTTTTTTTCAAGTGCACAGTCGAGTGTGCCAAGTGTGTTCCCAGCTAATTACACGTATGCAGCGTTAGCAAAGCTTTCTATCTCACTCTTTATTTAAAAAGGAACAATATCTATGAGAGAGCATATGTTTTTTTTTATCAATTTCGTCATCATCGTAAGATATATCACAAAAAAATATGAGACATGTCAAGTTGATGAAAAGTTGCGCGATTGTTGGGCAACTGTTGGGCGATAGTTGGGCAACTTTAGCCCAATAGTAATGGCTAAATTTTATATTTATTTATCTGTTAGATATTGGTGTCGATTCTAATAAGCACGAACTAAACTTAGTCCTAGTAACTAGTTTTATCTCCAATAAAACAAGAAAGAGACAGATGTAAATTAAAGCTGTGAAGTCAATCTGACACATCCATACAATAATTATAGTTGACATTTTAAAACGTATAGATTAAAAATATGGAAAAGTTGAAAGCGAAACTAATTTGACATCTCTAACTTAGTTTGTAAGTATCACCGTCCTGCTCTTTAGCTGTATGTCAGTAAGAGATGCCAATTCTCTAAGTCTAGTTTGTGAACAAGGGAATCAACGCCATTGTCTATCCAGGGACTGTGAAACCAGCACAGAATAGTATTTCATTTATTTAATTTGCAGCTTCAAAATAAAGAAAAAAAAATGAATTTGCTACAATTTAAAATGGAAACAACAAGTTAGTATCATTTCATCTCTTTGACATGTCTCATTTACATTTCATTCTTAAAAATAAACTTATACTATTAAAAAATTAAATGACTTTTGGTCAGGTCAACTAGAAAATATTAGCGAGAACTATTTAAAAACGTTAAATATTTGCTTTTTGGAAGGAAGTTCCTTATCGCTGCTTGTGGTAGGATTTAACTGGCAGAAATCGTCACGTAAGGAAAAACCGTTATGACCCCTCTAGGCCACATTCCCTTTCTTTCTCTTTCTGTCTGCCTCCCCATATACAGGGTCATTGAAAATTTGAAAATTTGAATTTGTTTTTGTTAAGTGCGAAGTTAACTCATTCTTTTCTTCCTTTATCGTGTGGGCAGTAAGGTCTTACGACCCCACACACCCTAGTGTCGAGAGTTTCTAAACCGTCTCAAGGGCCTTTAACTTTGCACCTGACAATAATAAATTCTATACTAAACATTGATTTATTTAGGTCTAGAAATATCTAGGTCTCATCATAATTCTAGATGATTTCCAAACATATTGGACTATAGATTTTTACAGTCTTAACCAGTGAACGCCTCGCCTATAATTTCTAGTTAAAAACCTGCCTAGTTGCTTGATTTCACCAATATTAAAAAAAAAGTATGACTGTCTTTTATAATAGTACATTATGATATAAGTGAGGAAAGTTGGTCATTACGGTCGAGGCTCAATTGCAACCCGAGCTGACTGCAAGGGCGAAATGGAGGTGAGAGCGTAATGATAAATACTCACGTTTTTTAAAATACTAGTGAGGAAAAAACATTGTTATAAATTCGTTGATACGAAAATAAAATTGCGATTCAATTTATCATGAATGACGATATGTGCCACAAGCAGAATTATTATTTTTGTTTACTAAGGGCTGATTTTTCAATAGTCCGATATCTTTTATCCAAAGAATAAATATGAGAATTTGACATAATATGTTCTATATCAAAGCTGTCAAACCGCCATATTTATCCCTCCGTTAAGAGCTATCTAACGATTGAAAAATCGGCCCTAACACAATTAAATGTTAATTTATTTACAAAAACAAATAAATTCAATCTTAATATTGGTGAAATCAGAGCAGTATAATCTCAAAAAAAAAACAATCGATTAATTAATTATTATTTACAAAAATGACTTAATTATAACAAAACATACCTATTTTATTAAGAAAAGTAAATTCAGGAGCTTTATGTAATGATACTAAAATTATAGTCTATTGCATTTTAGTATTTTCAGGGTTCCGTACCAATAATGATAAGAAAGGAACCTTTGTGATGTTTCTTTTGATTTTGCTAGGGGTTCTGTATGCCAAATACGTGCGTGTAGTTGCGGACGCCAGCCATATCTACATACCTTGTCAGGAGTTCAAAAAATGATCTACCTAATACTTGCATAATCGCACCAAATATAAAAATATTTTTTTATTTATAGAAGAAAATTAACTTTGAAGTAAAATCATATTTTTGTTGCATTACACAATTTTCTATAATAAAAGCTTGTCGCGAGAATACACTATAACACAAGTGTAGTAAGTAGACCTTTATGCAATTTTTATAAAACACATTTACACAAGAAATCCTGGCGCCAAGATTTAATTTTTTAAAGCTTTTGAAATAGGAACGGCCGGAATAGTTCGATATTTAAAAAAAAATGTTGTACACTTTTGGCCACGAAAAACCAGTCACAAGAAAAACAGCAAGCAAGTACATAAAAATGCAATAGACCGTAACTTCGTCATCTTTTCATGGAACTAAAGCTCCTTACTCTTAACAACTATGACTGTTCACTTACACTATCCTTTTCCTGGCACTCAAAGTCTTTTTTCACACTCAAATTTATACTTTCAACATCTTCCGCACTCTTCATAAGATTCAAACCCTGTTCGAATTCGCCATTTTCTTGCGTTCCATGTTTGAATTGTAGATGTTTTTCCATACTTGATTTTTGCACGCACCTATATGCACAATGCGGACATTTTACAGACTTCTGTCGCGGCCTGTACGGCTTACTTTGGTTTTTGACATCGACTTTCTCGCCTTCCTTTTCGTTTAAATGCCTCTGCTTATGTTTTGTTAGGTTAGTTTTCTGCACGCACCTGTACGAACACATGTCGCAACTAAACGGTTTTTGATCCGTGTGTAAGTACATATGTTTGACTAAATTAGGTTTTTGTACAGTCCTGTAGTCACAAAACGGACACGCGAAGGGTTTGTATCCTGTGTGCGTCCTTTCGTGGACAACTAGGTTATTTTTCTGGGCACATCTGTAATCACAATACTGACATCTGAATGGTTTTTCTTTCATGTGAACTAGTATGTGTTTTGCGACGTTGTTTTTCTGGCCTGACTTGTAATCGCAGAAGGTGCAAGAGAAAGGTTTTTCACCGGAATGTGTGCGTTCGTGGATTTTCAAAATGGCGGGTGATTGGCATCTATATGCGCATTGGCTGCAGCTAAACTTTCCGACTTTTTCAACTAACTCATTGTCTGAACATGATTTTGAGTGATGTTTCAAACCTCTTTTGGAAGGGAATACATCATTACACTTATAGCAAACATATTGACCTTTAATATTCATAGAAATATCTTCTGTTATCTTATTATGGGCACTGGAATCATTTTCGCTTTTTCCTTCCGTAAAATTCTGATTATATTCCGAATAATATATTTTATTCTGATCCGTTGGTTTCAAATTTTCTTTCGGCTCTTCGCATTTTTCTTTCGCGCCATTTTGGCAGCCATCTTGTCTCAACTTTTTATAATCGTCGAGGTAAGGGCTTGCGTTCTCAAACTGCCTATTTACGACTAAATTTTGTGGATTTTCTCTGATGTTTGTGTAATTTTGTACGTAGTTCTGTGGTCTGGAATAAAGGTCTATGGAATTAAGGGCTGGCACATTGACGTGGGTGTTATATACGTACATTTGATTGTCTGGGTGGACGTTTGGCTGTGGTTGACTGTGATCGGGGGGTAGACCTGGAATTGAAGATAAAAAAAATATGTTATTACAATTAAAAAAAAAATGCCACCCCTATGTGTGACTGCTTGGTGAGTCTGTGGGAGCGTCGGCGGGTATTTCATTAAGTTACATAAGCGGAAGGTCATGTTTTGGCGGAAAACCTTGACACCGCGAATCAAAAAATTACGTCATTTGTACAACGCCATCTATCGACGTTGAGGTAAATAATGATACATATAAATGGTATTAATGTGCAGACTTAACAGCTATATACCATCATGCCAAGACACACAGGAGGCAGGGGCGGATCTTGAATTTGTGGGGCCCTGGGCTAATACGGCTTAGGGGCCCTACCTATTACTCAATCAGTTGCCATTTTGTCAAAAAACTGTTTTCTGTAGTGATGTAGGTATATATAATTTGATCGCAGTGTTGCCAACCATATAATCGGATTTTTTTAATTTAAGATAATTTTTATTATTGACAATATCGTCTATTGTTTTCAGTCCGGTTGGGGGCCCTCTGTATTCACGGGGCCCTGGGCTGCAGCCCAAAAAGCCTTTAAGTAGATCCGCCCCTGACAGGAGCGGAGCAGTAGCCAAAGAAAGAAAAGAAAGAAATAAAAACTTTTTATTCACGTTAAAGTGACGCACAAAACAAAATAATTTTTACAACAGCCCTAAACAAGACAAGTTGGTACTTAATCTAAAAAACTAAATACAGTCACACCTGGATAAGTGAGAACTGGATAAGTGAGAAAACTCTATAAGTGAGAGTAATAGCCAGGACCCGTCATTTTAAGCTCCCAAAACCTCTATTAGCGAGAAACAGAAACCTCTGTAAGAGAGAGTCGTTTTTCCCTCATAGACCTCCGTAAGTGAGACTGCTACTTATATATACCTCTATAAGCGACAGTCGAGCTTTTTTTACAAATTTAACATGTGCTATTTTATGACTCTTTCTTAACTTTTTGGAACTTCCTACCATTGTTTTTGTATTCTCGTCAATATTGTACCTATTCTATTTCGTGGAACTAAATAATGTTGTTATTTTATCGCATTCTTTTCAAATGGACACGTGTGCCTGTGTACCGTCCTGTTTATCGGACTTACTCAGTTTATAGTTTTTAGGAAAATTAAAGTACCTACTGTCATTAAGTGATAAACTTAAAATAGTGAATGCGTTTGAATCCGGAAAATCGCAAAATGAAATTCAGAGGGAGTTTAATTTACCAGAATCCACCTATTATAAAATTATAAAATCAAAAGACTCTATAAAGTCTGAGTGCTGTGATGAACATGGAAATATTATAATATATTATATTATAATTATCATGCACAATTTTTGATGCATAATTTTATCATATTACAAAATATTTACTACATTCGTACTTGCTGTGACTTGTTATTGCTGCGTACCCCTATAAGAGAGAAACGCTACCCATGTACCTGCATTAGCGAGAAACTCGGGTTAGTGAGAAACCTCTATAAGCGAGAATGAGATTGTGTTCCCTTGAACTCTCGCTTATCCAGGTTTGACTGTACATAATAAAAAAAAAATAATGTCCCTGAACGGAAATTTGAAGCTGCAACTTAACGTGGGTGAAATTGCAAGACAGAATCTATTTTGACTGCCTCGTTGGTCTAGTGGTTAGTGACCCTGACTGCAAAGCCGGAGGTAGTGGGTTCGATTCCCACCCAGGACAAACTTTGTGTGATGAACATAATTGTTGGTTCTGTGTCTGGGTGTAATTTATCTATAATATGTATGTATTTATAAATTATGTAAGTATGTATATCAGTTGTCTGGTTACCATAACACAAGCTCTGCTTAGCTTGGGATCAGATGGCCGTGTGTGAGTTGTCCCAAGATATTTATTATTTATTTATTTTATTCTTTTATTTAAAAATACGACAATAAAATATGACATTTCAGCTTTATCTCAAGAACGGCAACGAACTTGTAATGCCTCTGGTATTGTAGAGATAACTGCTCAGTTTGTCTCGTGTTCGCAAGCGCGACTGCTGAGCATGAGGTCGAGTTCGATTCCCAGGTCGGGCAAAGTGTTATTAGGTTTGTCCATCAGGAATTTCTTAATAGCAGCCTCGGAGTCTGTATTTGTGCCCGGTTGATGGCAATAGGCTCGCTCCCTATTACATGGGACTTAAACATAACTGGCGAAATGTGGGTGTAGGTACTAATGGGTCCTCCTCTACCTAACCCTTCTTGGATTACAGGCGTGAAAATGTTATGTAAAAAAATACAAGTAAACCCAAATAAAACTATAGTTAATCACCCGTGAAAGCAACACATACAAGTGATATTAAAACCAGTCAGATTGACCTTTTTATAATAACATTAAACGTTAATATATTCAGCAAAGGTTGAAAAGTCAACATTTTATCTAATAATTGGACAAATGTCTGTCTGTGTGTGTTAGTTGCTATGCTATTGATTACACTAAAGACCTGTAGAATTAAAGCAAAGCGGTTTATTGTAAACTGGCTTCGACCCGCGACTTTGCCTACATAGAAGTTATCTTAAGTGAAAATACGGGTCACTGGGACGGGGCCCCAACAGGGCCAAACGCCAGCCGGGGTTTTTTTAAACCATCTTGTTCCTTCTGTTGCCCTTTACGTTCCGGGGCCACGGTATCATGTTAAAACGTCCCGCAACCCCGGCAGGAGTTTGGCCCTTTTGGGGCCCCGTCCCTGTGCTGATAGCTCCGCACAGCAGGCGCGAGCTTGCGGACGGCGAGTGATGGGTAGTTCGCCGTCCGATCAAGGACCAAGCCCGGGTCGACGGCGCGTTCATTTGTCAACACTGAGACGGGGCCAAAAGCCTGCCGGGGTTGCGGGACGTCTTAACAGAATACCGTGGCCCCGGAACGTAAAGGGCAACAGAAGGAACAGGGTGGTTTTTTAGTCAGTGAAAGTCTGACAGTCCCTTCCGCCCCACCCAGGGCGCAAGGACTCATTTGATGATTTATACCACCAAAAAAAAAGTGAAAATGCACGGTTTTCTTTCTGATTTACGACGTTAAAGCAATGGTTTTTAGAGTAAAGTAAAAATCTACTATTTGTATTATTAAGTTTCCTTTTAAATGATACATCATTTTTCAACCCCCGACGCATAAACGACGGGGTGTTATTTGACGTGTAATTTTGACGTGTCTGTGTATGTGTGACAGACACATGTGGCATCGTAACTCCCGAACGAATGAACAGATTTCGATATTGTTTTTTTTTTTTGTTGTTGTAAGAGTGAATTAGTGGGGCCTGTTTTAAGCTATGCTTGATGAAAAACGCGCCGTCGGGGTTTTTTAAATTCACCCACATAAATGATAAAAAATTGCCTATTCATATCGATGTCAACAGAGGCCTAATGTACAAACAAAAAAACACGAAGATCTGATTCATAACCTCAACATTTATTTTTAGTTCTTAATAACAAGATAACTTTAAATATTTTAACAAAAATAAATGATCAATCGCTCTAAATAGATTTCGATTATGATAACAAGGCAACCAACCAATCAATCTGCCTAGCCTTTTCCCAACTATGTTGGGGTCGGCTTCCAGTCTAACCGGATGCAGCTGAATATCAATATTTCACATGGAGCGACTGCCTATTTAACCTCCACAACAAATTGGGTAATACGGTACCCCTTGGTAAGACTGGTTGTCAGACTTTCGGGCTTCTGACTACCCGTAACGACTGTCAAAGATCCACGTATGACAGCCGGGTCCAACAAAAATATTTGTTTGTACGACATTGAACTATATTACTGCATGAATAAAGTATTTATTATTTTGCAAGACTTCGCGTGAATCGGCGCGTGCCAGCGGTGGTCGGCGAGGTAAATCTTTCAGTGTGATTTCAATTCTCGCCGATCTACGCCTTAACTGACATGTCAGAAGCGAGATCAACTTATTTTTAATCTATCGACCCGCCCCGGTTTTGCACGGGTGCAATGAAGATACTAGCTACACGTATAAAATAAACCTCTTGAAACCGCCGCCGCCGGCTACGCTGAAAACCGGCGCCGTGCTTTTCGTGCCTTAGTGCACAGACCATGGCATTATGCTGAACGTCAGCCGTTTCGCGCGGTAGTGGCGCATATTTCTTATTTGTATAATATTTATTTGTTTTTAGTTTTTTAGACTTAATACCAAGTTGTTTTTATTTTGCTTTTGTATACAATTTTTTTTTTCTTTTATTATGTGCGTCAATTTCGCGTGGACAATTAAGTAGTGTTTCTTTCTTTTTTTTCTTTCTTGAATCACTCTATCCATTGATGAAAACCGCATTAAAATCCGTTGCGTTGTTAACAAGATCTAGGCGTACAGACGACTTTGTTTTATACTATGTTGTATTACTGCATTTTTTTTAAAGCATCCAAATAAATCAATGAATAAATCTAAAATAAATGGAAATATTACAAGTCGGAAAACCAGATAAACTAATCAAACGACTAAAACTACCTAATTTTAGATTTAGACACGGACGAGTGGCGCCAAATAAAAATCTAGTATTTCAAATGCACTTCAGTATAAGTAGATGTGTGTGCGTCAACGTAATTGTATGAATTATGTATGAAGGTGAATAATTATATAATCTATTGAACATTCTTGTTTTGATTGGATTTGACCTTGAAAAATTAAGTTAGAAAGGAGAAAATAATAAATTATTTTGACGTTCATCAATTTGTGCACCCTGCATCTTTCTTATTTTTATAGGACAAGCCCTCCACATTTTTTCCAACCACCAAGGCCCGATCTAGCTATTTAGCCGCTCAGGGCAAAATAATATTCGCCGCCCTTTACACTAACACCATAATAAGTCATGAGCTTGCTATTCCAAAGATGGGATGTGTGATATTGTGTTAATTGTCATCATCTTCCTGCCCTTGTCCCATGTTACTTGTGGTCGGCGCAACACGTTTTCCTCTTCCACTCTGTCCTGTCAGCCGTCATGCAATCACTGACTCCCCTTTCATTCATATCATTCTTCACACAATCCATCCATCTTTTCTTTGGTCTTCCTCTTGCTCTCCATCCATCCACATTCATATTCATAACTCTCCTGGTCACATGCGTTTCGTTGCGGGAAGTCTTAACAGGATACCGTGGCCCCGGAACGTAAAGGGCAACAGAAGGAACAGGGTGGTTTTTTAGTCAGTAAAAGTCTGACAGTCCCTTCCGCCCCACCCAGGGCGGAAGGAGTCATTTGATGATTTTTACCACCTAAAAAAAAACAAAATCCCTCCTCTTCACATGCCCATACCAAGACAAACGATTCCCTTTCAACTTTTCTGTCACTGGCGCCACTTTCAGACTTCCTCTATAATATCCAAATACGTTGTCTACTACGGTTTCTGAACAAGTTTACAAAAATTCATGAGAGTATGTTGGACTTCGTGCAACCGCCCGGCACACTCAATTTTGCCGCCCCTCATTTTTGCCGCTCTGGGCATTTGCCTTAAATCGGATCCTGCCAACCACTGCAACTCCTAAAAGCCAAAATCAACAGTGGCGACCATAAAAAAAAGCCGCGACATTGATTTTTAAATCTCTTATTTGATTATTTACTCATGTACAATTTTTTGCACCTGCTTTGTTATATCTTCACCACCTTTGGTTGACTGGTAGAGAATGCCTCCGCCTTTGTACTTTTTTGTTGCATGAAGTTTAAATAAATAAATGAAGCTCAACGAGTCCTAAAGAAACAATTCAACTGTCTTGGATCAGGATCCCGCAACGAAATTAATCAGAAAAGAATAGGGCTGGGCGCAAACGTCCGGTTTCCGAATCAGGAGGCGTGTATGTACACAAACACATACATAAATTACACACACATGTAAAAAACAAATGAATGTATGTGTAATTTATGCATGTGTGTGTATGTACATACACGCCTCCTGATTCGGAAACCCGATCCGGAAACCGGACGTTTGCGCCCAGCCTAGCGGAAAAGTAAGAAAACAAAATATATAATTTCCACTCAAAGTCAAGGATATTTATTTCAATTAGACCAATTACAGACACTTTTGAATTGTCAAGGAGTTGGTCAGTTATTCAGAAAGTTGAAGCTAGTTGCTCATTTTAAAACGGAGGTAGGCCTCTATGGAGATCTCATTTCTCTCCAATCAAGCAGGAGACAGAACAGAACTAGGCCAATAGGCACAAAGGGATGTTTACAACTGGGAGAAGCCCAGATTGCTAAGCACCACAGTTTACGATTAACGTTAATTCTTCTTCTTCTTTATCGTGTGGGCAGTAAGGTCTTACGACCCCACACACCCTAGTGTCAGAGTTTCTAATGATATGAACTTTGACTTAATACACTAAGTAATTTGGACGAGCAGTAGCAGCCTCGAGGTCTCGATATATGTCCAGTTGATGGCAATAGGCTCGCCCCCTATTACATGGGACTTAAACATAACTGGCGAAATGTCGGTGTACTAATGACCACACCTCTGGGATCCCCCCTTCGGGGATTACAGCCGTGATGTTATGTTAAATAAACGGTTTTATTCCATTGGAATAATTTATTATATTTTAAACAAGTTTCAGAACGAAAATAAGTTTTATTAGAATATTAGCGAAAGGTTAAGACGCTGTATAAAGGTTAACTTGTCGTGAATGAACGATAAACTTATAAAATTGCATAAAGACCCACTCACACGCAGCTTACTAGCATACGCACAAATAACACATAACATCACGCCTGTAATCCCCGAGGGGTTAGGCAGAGGTGTACCCATTAGTACGACCCACATTTCGCCAGTTATGTTTAAGTCCCATGTAATAAGGGGCGAGCCTATTGCCATCAACCGGGCACAAATCCAGACTCCAAGGCTGCTACTGAGAAATTCCTGATGGAAAAACCTGATAACACTTTACCCGACTTGCGAATCGAACCCAAGCCCTCTGCATGCTCAGCAGTCGCGCTTTGCGACCACTACACCAACGAGGCAGTCACACACAAGAGAATAATGTAACCAGGATTTTGTAAAAACCGAATTGAAAAGCGTCCGTTGAGTTTCTTGCTCGTTCTTCTCCATAGAGGCCTACCTCCGTTTTGGAACGAGCAACTAGCTTCAACTTTCTGACTAACTGACCGACTCCTTGACAATTCAAAAGTGCCAGTAAATGGTCTAATTGAAATAAATGTTTTTACTTTTGACTTTGACTTTGAAAAGCTAGTAATAAATAAAATATCAATAAGTACTCACCATTTAAGCCTCCAACGTTACTAATGGCAGGAGTAATATTATCATAAAAATATCCATCGTCCTCTGGCTGCTCCGATTTTATATGAAACGGCATCGGTAACATGTTATGTTCATTTTGTTCCAATCTTTCATGCATCGTCCCCACCAAACGTTGGCCCAAGTTTTGATCCAACATATGACCATCTTGGACGCACTGTACCACCATAGGAGATCGTCTACCATCCTCTTGACTCAAAATCTCCTGCTCAATATTCGGCCTGTTCAAATGATGAGACAAATCAATCTCATGGCTCAAATCGTGTGGGATGTCAGCTCTCAAATCGTTTATCCTACTCAAATCTGCATTCAAATTCTCATTCAAATTTTGGGCTAGCGCGCTCAAATTTTGTAACTCCAAATCTGCACCTAAGGACCGTGCTAGTGTTAAATCCAAATTTCTGCTCAGATTCTGTCCGAGTAAATCATCATGTCTGTGATTTTGAGGTAGTTCGCTTGCTAGGTTGTGCACCAGATCTAATTCTGATGTCAGGTTCCTTTGTAAGTGTGCAGGAATATCATTGAAGTTTAAATTCCTCGGTAGATGGTTGGTCTTGAGCATTAACGAGGACATCTGCCGTGGTGAGAGTGGTAGTTGGAAGTTATGGACAATTGAGCTTGCAACGGATGATTGCATCGCTTGGTGGAGTTGTTCCATTGATATCGGTGAGTGCTGGTAGTCTGTAGGTTCGAGCTGATGTGATTTTTGGAGCTGTGGAAGATAAAAAGAAGATTATTTATGAGGAAAAAATTTTACATGTTTTATTTAATTTACGTTTTGGCTAACTGCTCTGTTCCCGTCGGTCATAGCGTGATGCTATAAATACTATACTATTCCTCAGAAATCTGGCTATCATATACTAAAAGAATTTTTCCTATCCGACAAATAATAATATTGTAAAATATTGATTATAAAAGAGTATGTATGGAGTTTTTTGCCCATTACAAAACTACCTTTTGGAAGGGGCAACTAGATTAAATTCTATTTTTTTTCTTGTAATGACGTTCAAAAGTGCCTTATAGTGGCCTAATTGAAATAAATGATTTGACTGACTGGGGGTTTCAGAGATTAGCGGGTTTCAAAGAAACAAAAATATTCTTCAGGTTTGTTTGCCCAAAGTGTCCCTGCACTTTAGAGGACGTTAACAAAGCTACAGATGCCGCGATAAACATGGCCGCCTATTGGGCCCGAAAACTATAGGAAACAAAAATGGATTGTCTTAAGAAGAAGCTTTATTATCCGTACTATCCTTACTAATATTTAAATATAATTATTATAAAAATATTTGTGTATTGGACATTGTATTGTCACCGGCACTAAAGGTGTATGCATTTCAGCTCATTTGGATACCAATAAATGGTCGAAAAACGGTTTGCAAATTTTGAAAGGACAACTTACTTACATACATACATACATACGAACAGTGCAAGCTTAATAAAAGCTTGTAAAAATGCGAAAGTAACGCTTTCACGACTAAGGGTCAGTTCACACCGAGATGCGACGCGACGCGACGCAACGTGACGATACTTGAAGAGGCCAGTGACTTCGCGCTGAGCCGCGCGCCGCCGCGAGACGCATCGCAACGTCGCCACTCTTGCACGTTGCGCGTACACCTTTTCGTACACGATTCACCGCTGCGTCGCTCTACGCCTCGTGATGCCTCGCGGCGTAGAGCGACGCATCGCGACGTAGTGCTGCGTGGTGTAACGTATTCTAAATTCTCACAATGAAATGTGTATCTTTTCGTGTAGAAAGTAAAGTTATATTTTTAAGTCGTTCTTTTAAAGTGTACACGCAGCGTCGCGTCTCGGTGTGAGCTGACGCTAAACCAAACACGACTAAACATGAAATTTGATACTGGGTGAGTTTATCCCGAAGAAAGGATATAAGTTATTTTTTA
The DNA here is from genome assembly GCA_949316365.1 of Hoplodrina blanda. Taxonomy (NCBI): domain Eukaryota; kingdom Metazoa; phylum Arthropoda; class Insecta; order Lepidoptera; family Noctuidae; genus Hoplodrina; species Hoplodrina blanda. Next base: position 6,387,236 of record OX438574.1, on the reverse strand, counting down.
TTCCGCGACTTCGACTGCGACCGATAATCGACATTTACGCGGACGAAGTCGCGGGCAGGAGCTAGTTATTTATATACTACTAGCTTTTGCCCGCGACTACGTCCGCGTGGAACTTGTTTATATCGTTATTTGCATACAAACTTCCACCCCCCTTTTCACCGCCTTAGGGGGTGATTTTCGCGATAAATTCTATGTCCTTCCCCGGGTCTTAAACTATCTCTATACAAAATTTCACCAAAATCGGTTCAGCGGTTTAAGCGTGAAGAGGTAACAGACAGACACACTTTCGCATTTATAATATTAGTATGGATAGTGTGATGTGTCTGTTGAAGTTGTGGTTTGTGTGAAAGCACCCTTAGGAAATACGATCTTGACATTTCTGATGTTCGTTTTTTCTAATGGTTCTTTTTTATTGTATTGGTAAAATTAGTATAAACAAAAAAATATTATCAATTATTTATTCCATTCCAAATCATTTTAGCTAATCCTATAATTAAATATCAATGAACACATTTTTAAGAAAAATTCTGTTTTTTTATTAAAGCCTCGATGACACTGGGCTAGTTTTCAAGCTGCTAGTTGGCGAGTTCGCGAGTAGCTTGTAAACTTGCTCCGTGTCATTGAGCTTTTTACAATCTGCTTTTAAATATCCGATTGTGTGTCAGTCGCTGGCTTTTAAACTCGCCGACTAGCAGCTTGTAAACTAGACAAGTGTCATCGAGGCTTAATGTGATTGCAGAAAAAGTATTTGTAATGTTTTTTCTTATTGATTAATTCCAAATTGCTCCCCTCCATATTACTATTTTAATTATTGGGTTTGTCCATCAGGAATTTCTCAGTAGTAGCCTCGGAGTTTGTATTTGTGCCCGGTTGATGGCAATAGACTCGCCCCCTATTACATGGGACTTAAACATAACTGGCAAAATGTGGGTGTACTAATGGGTAAACTTCTGCCTAACCCTTTAGGGATTACAGGCATTAAGTTATGTAAGATTTTAGATTGTGTGCTAACTTGTTACAAGCTTTTATTTAGCTTGCACTGTTCGTATGTAATTAAATATGTAAGTAAGTTGTCCTTTCAAAATTTGCAAACCATTTTTCGACCATTTGTTGTTATCAGATTGAGCTGAAATTTTGCATACACCTTTAGTTCTGATGACAATACAATGTCCAATACTCAATATTGTAATAATTTTAAAAATATTTTTTAAATTAGTTTAAGTTATTTTTACATAATTAAGCTCATTTAATCTTCTGAAAAACATAGTGACAAAACTTGGATTTAAAGTTAATATAAGTCTGAAATCCCTAATCCGCCTTGAGCAAGCGTGGTGGTTAATGCTCGTGCCTTCTCTGTATGAGAAGAAGTCTTTGCCTGCAGTGGAACCACAATAGGCTGGTATTCATCAGACAAAAGTTATCTAATCAGATGATTTAAGCCTCAAAAGGTCAGGTGCGGAGTACTCGTAACCGGCGTGCTTGTATGACGAGATGTATGAACGTAGATGAGGCGAAAGAAGTATGTAAGGATCGTAGCAGGTGGCGTTCTGTGGTTTCTGCCTACCCCCATGTGAAAAAGGCGTGAGTTTATGTATGTATGTATGATTTACGCCTACAAATCAATTGCCACCACTCTGCTTCACTTATCTTCTACTTCAAGAGAAAAAAAACTTGGTTTCAACCTTGAACTTGTTTGTTTGGAAATTCTTAGGTCAAGGTCATAATAGCATTTCCAAATAATATTGTAGGACAAATCTAGATGTTACCAGAGAATGTTGAGACCAAAAAATCTGGCTTTGAAGTTGCTTTGGATCAATTAATTTGAGATATTAAAAAAAAAATGTAATGTCAATTAAAATTATTTTATGAAATAGTAATTCAAGAATGATGTTATAGTAAATAAATAATAAAGAAAAAGAATATGATACAATATGAAACTCGAAATAAATGTTAAGATTCAATTTCAATTATGTTTACTTTGTTATCAAAACCACATTTTTGTAATGAATGAAATAATTCACACTTCGTCGTAAAACAAAGAACTAAAAAAAAATATTGGCGGTAAAAAACTAGAATACATCAGCCGGGATCAGAACCCGGAACTCCAGTCACGTTATCAACACTTTTTATGTAAAAAACGATCGAATTTTGAATTGAAACAAACAAAACGTAAATTGACTTACACTTTCGATGTAAAATTTGTAATTATCATCGTCAATGATATTTTGATCTTCTCTTTTCACAAAATCCATGGTATATCACGAGTAAGAAATAGTAAAATATCTAAACAATTAATTTTAATTCCGATTCATAGTATGTTTCTAACCTATCAAAAACACTGAAGAAAATGACTTAAAATATACACTTAAAATACGTATAAATGCGTAAATTACACTATTTATTGCTAATCACATGACTTCGAAGTAAAATATACGTACTACTGTTAAAGTAATTTGATAAAAAAAAGATTTTTCGATTTCCTTCAGTCAGATTGTACGAACGAAAGAAAGGAAGCTATGTATAGACAAGTAGAGTTTCCGTCAACGAACATCTGTCAGGGATACACTTGTAAAATTTAATTTACCCACATTTTAAGATGAATTAAATATTATTTATTTATTTTGGTTTTCAGAATATATAGTTTTAGTAAATTAAATACTTATTGGATAGTTGAATTTGGACTATGTAAGAATTTGAGACAATAAACACTCTTTTTGAAGTGAAAACTTCTTTAGCGGCGTTGAGCACTTTTTCTGTAATGGGTATAAAATCTTAAACTCGCGTCAGGACACGTGCGCGTCAGGACACGTGACCTGATCGAAAAAGCGTAAGACGGATGGAGAGTAGACAGCTATCCCCTCTCTACGGCGCGGCGAAAATGTATGCCTGGGCCTACTGTTTCGTTTAGACAGCGCAGGGCGCTTGCGCGAATGTTCGTGTATGTTAAACGTAAACGTAAACGATTAACGATTAACGTTTACGTTTACGTATCAAGTTTTCACTTCTGCCGGCACTCCCGGAGTGCAACCCGTTTTTTCTTTATTAAAGTATTTATTTATGATTCATAATAGCCAATAGCCAATGTTTCAAATTTTGATTTTAACCGTACTTATCAACCAAACCACTACAACAACAATGATTTATTTTCTTTAAATTGTAATTCTTTAGCATTCTGTGGCGTTAACTACACACGTCATAGTTAATGGCTTTTTGATTTGGTTTTTTCATGAATTTAGCAAAAGGTGTTGCTAAGAAGTTACTCTCTTTTTAGAGAAATAAAAAATTCTTGAAACTGAAGAAGGACTTTCATTGTTTGAGTGAAAAATAACTGTTTCTGGTACCGAGCAATGCAACGCATGGGAAAAATTGTGCTTACGGATTCATTCAATTCAGGGGGCTTACCATCACCTTTTAAGAAAACGTTCAAATGCCTGTCAGTCAATTTCCATTCAAAAGCAGGTCTGCTTAGGAATCGCTAAAAATCGTACCATGACCGTATTAAAGGTGAACGATTATTGAACGGCAATGCTTGTCTCTGCCTGCTTTGATGATGAAGTTTAGTCTTAGTGTTGTGAATAAACAACGTTCAAAAACTACGATATAATTCTCTAACACATTACCGGTTTTTTTTTTAATGATCATAACTTGAATTTCTTAGATAAATACACGTTATAACTAAGATTATGTATTACAACTTACCATGATTTATTATCTAAAAGCTCTAAAAGCACAAGTTTCACGTTAAAAAAACCTTTTTAACTCTTAAAGATACAATGTGATATTCAGAACGTACCTACGTTCATCAACTGTCAGCGCGTAAATATAAACAACATTTCACTTGATTAATTTAATGATTTTCACAGCCTTTTACAAAAGTAATATATAATGTTCAAAGCCCTACTAGACATTAAAGTCGATAAGAAGTAATTTATTTATTGCGGTATAGAGTGCTTTTGGTAAATTTTGTTTCAGTCACAATTATTGTAAAAAAGTATTTTGTTGTGTTGTTCCTACAAAAATACACACATGGGTACATTTATAGTAAAGGAATTTATTGAAATATCGAAATACAAGAACCGCAATGCCCATAATCCAAGAAACATAACCTTTTTACAGGAATGCAACGGAGCCCCAGTATTCTTGACATCTCCTAGTCTACTAAACTGAAAAATAATATATCTAGTAATTCCATCCAGTGGAGAGCCTAACTAATTAATCATTATCCATACCTATGTATTTAGGATGAAAATTAAAATAAAGAATAATACTTATGATGTGTTTTTATATACATATACCTGCATATTAGAAACCAACAAAGTACACCATATGAATTTATGGCTCCTGCAGGCAGTCATCTCTGTTACCAGTTTTTGTTCTTGTAAACTTTCATTGCATTTATATGGATGTACTTTAGCTTTAAGCATTATGTAACATCTTTATAAACAAATGGTATGCAATAAATGAATATGAATATGGATAATATGGGTTCCTACTTATATGTATATATGTTTCAGTCAGTCATAAGAAAGTATCATGTGATAAATGATAATAATTTAATTTGTAAACAGGTAAAAATTAAACACATTTTTTTAAACTAGATGCGGTCATTGTTTTATTTTCATAAATTTACTGTGTTACATTATGTTGTGTAGAAACACATGCATTTGCAAAACATTTGTGATTGGAAATGTAGGACTTGATGGGCTAATCAACATCTCAATCGAGCCTTTAGTACATCAATGGTCCTCTCAATAATGTTTTGGGTCTTGTTATGCTTCTCAGTGTAAAAGGCTTCTGGAGACTGGTTCTGCATTCCAAATAAAATTGATGTCATTATTGTGTTTCTGAGTCAATACCGAGAATCTCCTGAAATAAATGGATTAAAAGATTACTTGCTTATGTTTTTCATTGTCACTTTAATACACAGCAAATTATGTTTAATGGCAAGGAACATACACAAGAAACACACTAGTGTAGTTATGCTCCACAATAGAAAATCTGATGAATTGATAACACTCACCTTAGTCTCTGCTTAGATCACTAAGCCTTTGGAGGATTTATTATTTTCATTATAGGTTCAAAACCCTCGCACAAACGGGGGACTAAATCTTTTGATAGGCCTGTAAAATACAAATATTAATTATTGAGTATTGTAGATTTGTAGAGTAGGTTTTTATTTATACTTACATTACGTATTTTCATAGGTTTTGGTTACCATTGATGATTTTAAGTTATATCTTCTTACCTATATTAATTGATTCTTATTTCCTGTCATTAACTTCATTATTGTTATTTATTTCCCAAATGTAACGCCGTTGGTATGTTTTTCCATACGATTTTCACACTTCAATTTTATTATTTACATATTTCGTACTCGTTACACAGCTACAAAAATGAAAAAGTCTGGTTTAATTCGCTTACAATTCTCACTATCCACTTTAAAAACTCTTATTATATATATAAACCTAACATGTTGCCACGAATATCATTTTAGATTACAAAACGATGTTGAAAAAGCTAGTCCCATAGTAACTTTTTAGCAATCGCTAATTTTGACATTACAGCCGTTCCATTATCATTTTGCTGCTGTCAAATAGCACGTCATAGTACGAAAGTCTATACAAAAAAAAAGGTGAACGGTTTTGTAAACGTTAACTTAGCAGGCCTGTTACAGGCCTGCTATAACGATGTCATAGTACAAAATAGCGAGGCAGTTCAATATCCGGGCAACTTCTGCCCTGCTATAGAGGTGATAGTAAGCCCCCAGGAGTCGTAGGGGGATTACAAAATTATTCATAAAACTTAAAACTAATCTTAAAACTAATCTGTCTTCAAGTTCTCAGGAATGGTCTAGAACAAGTAACTGGGCACAGTGATTGTAATTTTTGAATTCGTTATGTATCCTTTACACTCGTTCAATCAATCAATCAATGATCATTTATTGCGTTCCATAATGTACATTAATGGACTTATAAATATAAAGGTAAACAAAGCCTCTATTAGATTAACTTTTATTATTTACATTATTATTACAGTCACGTGTGCATTTTTGGTAAATCATCCGATTTGTCTATATTTTTTCAACATTTTCCCCTCATAAAGGCAATTTTTTTACTTGTGTCGCACTATTTCACTCCATAGACTAAAGTAAACAAGCGTTATTTATTTTCAAGGTTACATCACGATTACGTACGTTCAGAAACAGCAGAAAGCGCAGAAACCACTAGAACCAAAAATATTTATTTTGTCGGCCAAATAGAAATAGAAAAAAGGCGTGAGTTTATGTATATAAGTATGTAAAAATAGAAAAGAAACATGATAAATGGAAAATGAAAAGAATGAGTATACGAAAAAAAATTGTCCTTGTTTTGAAAGGTAAATTAACCCAGTATTTCGGTCTGCCGCCGGGCTGCGTACTGGGGAAGTGGGGACGGGGAGCACATACTTGGACTTACTTGGTATAAATACCTTACCTTACCAGTATTTAATAAACGATAATACGACTCACCTGTAATGTGCGGCCAGCCTAAATTGTTGCTCGTAAAAGGTACATGTTTGTAGGGTCTTTAAAATTATCTTTTCTAGACGAATATCTACTTGACAAAATGGCAACCGGTGTTTTGTAAAAACTTTATTTTATTTGACATTCAAAAAGAAAAGGTTACTCAGTTTAATGGTGCTTGGAAGAATACTTTTAAAATCCCATTTACCCTCTAATTACTACCAAACATTGTTTAAAAACTTCAATTGCGTACAAAGCAAGTAAGTTTTCTCATTATAAATAACCTAATTAGATAATATTTACAAAACCCGAATTGCGTAAACACCAACTTGTTGGAAATTATTATAGTACTCTTTGGAAATTAGGTACTAAAAAACCGAACTGCGTTTTTAGATAATTTCGTTCGGTTTTCCGTTGTTTTACTGAAATCTTACGAGTACGACTCTCTGACCCTTTTAAAATCACCTTTTTAGAGTAAGTTTTCCTGCATAATTTTATTCTTGTTGTTTTTTTCCCGGTACGTATACCTACTTAAGTACCTACATAATTATTATGCTTGATACCTAGGTACCTACCCATTTCTATTTTTGTACCATTGTATAATAAGTACCTATTCATTTAATTATCTACGTAAACAAGTGTAAGTTTGTAAAGCATAATTTAATGGGCGTAAAACGACGATAAACCAAGCCGAAAATTACATGAAAGAACATTAATTTTTGGCGTTGTTTATCGACACTCATCTGCAAACAGATTGTTTTTGTTAGGTCAGTGGGTCCGGGTCCATACTTACTCAGAGGCGTACCGTGGGTCTTCGCCGCCCGGGGCCGAAATTCTGCCCCCCCACCCCACTGTAATTTTCTATTTAATGAACCTAATGTTCATCTTACAAGTAATTTAAAGTCAAGGTAAACTACCACTCTTTCGGCAGTAACATACATATATGGAAAGGAATGGGGACCTACCGCTATCTTTTAATACAGCACCATTTTAATATTACATTGGGTCAGTGGGTCGTCTTAGGGGCAGTTTGTAATTTCTGTTGTTGGAATTGCTTGACACGATTGCGGTGGCACTTGCTGCCCCCCCCCTGTCATATGCCGCCTGGGGCTATGGCCCCCCTAGCCCCCCCCAAGCTATGCCACTGACCATACTGCATAACTTTTGAGTTCTATATATCTCTATTTCAGGTACATCTCGTCATCAAATCCAAAAATGTCTAAGACTGCATTGGTAATCCTGGCGGAGGGTGCCGAGGAGATGGAGACGGTTATCACTGTGGATATGCTTCGCAGAGCTGGTGTGAGTGTCCTCATATTTGTTTTTAAGTTTTTATATGAGAATTTCATAGAAAAAAAAACTTTCATATTTTTCAATTTTTCAATTTTCCTGTCTCTAAAAACCTTTTTACAAGCTTTTATTTATCTTGCACTGTTTGTATGTAAGTAAGTTGACCTTTCAAAATTTGCAAACCATTAAATTTTTCAACCATTTGTTTGTATCTGATTGAGCTGAAATTTTGCATACACCTTTAGTTCTGATGACAGTACAATGTCCAATACTCAATATTGTAATATTTTTTTAAAAACAGCTTGTACTCAAAAATATTTTGAACACGCTTTTATTAGCTTCACTTGTAACTATGTATGTAAGAAAACCTTGGAATCTTAATTTGTCCCACTTACCGGTCTTCGATTAGGATGAAATTTTGCACACGCTCTGAATTCTGATGACAATACATGACTAGCTAAGAAACGTCATTACAAATCTAATATGGCGGCCTCCCCAAGATGGCGGACTGGCTGTTTGAAATCCACCTCCATAATATGGGTATCAAGTGAAAGGGTTTGCTGTCAGGAATACGAAAAAAATAACGCTCCATTTGTAATTTTTAGTGCGTGCTAAAAGCGTGTTTTTTAGTTTTTTAAACTATTTTATGATTATTTAATTAGTTTATTTACTGTAATAATAATACCAGCCTATTTTTAACCCACTGCTGGACAAAAGCCTCTTCTCATATTGATCACCACACTTGCTCAAAGCAGATTGCCTTTTTCAGACTTATCGGGCTGCTGCCGACCCATTATGACTGTCAAAGATCCATGTATGACAGCCGGGAGTAATTTATTTATTTATTCAAACTTTATGTAACAAAAAAGTACAAAGACGGACTTAATGCCTTAGGCGGGTTTGACGCAGATTGTGCACTTCGCAAATTGTGCACTTGACGCAAAATGTGTGGGCATTTCGCAAAATGTGCATTCTGCAAAATGTGCACTTCTCAAAATAGCAATTCTCAAAAATAGCAATTCTCAAAAAGAGCACTTCTCAAAATGTGCACTCCTCAAAATGAGTGTGAATTTTATCACTATGGGGCAAAATAAAAATAGTTTGCTTACTATATTTTTTTTATTATTTTGGACGATTTACTATGTCCTTAAGCATTCTCTACCAGTCAACCAAAGGTGGTGAAGAGATAACATAGCAGATGCAAAATATTGTACATGAGAAATAATCAAATAAGAGATTTAAAAATCATTGAGTTGAAAATGGTTGAGTTAAGTGGTGCTGATCCATGCGTCATGCTCGTGAACGAGTGCTGTCAGTTGGGATTGGTCACCTCTTAACTGCCTTGGCTTATATCTTTATTCTATCTTTATTCTGTTTTTTTTTATTAATTGTTTTATATTCATCTTCATTGTTTTCACATGTAGAATCAACAAGAATAATGTAACCAGGATTTTGTAAAAACCTAATTTAAAAGAGTGCCGTGGAGTTTCTTGCTCGTTCTTCTCCATAGAGGCCTACCTCCGTTTTGGAATAAGCAACTAGCTTCAACTTTCAGACTAACTGACAGACTCCTTGACTATTCAAAAGTGCCTGTATATGGTCTAATTGAAATAAATGTTTTGACTTTGACTTTGGCATTAAAAACAAAAATGTACACAAGTACTAAATAATTAATCTAATACTATATTCTCTTTTACTTCAGGTGACAGTAACAATGGCTGGTTTAGATGGAAAAGAGCCCGTACTGTGCTCCAGAAAGATAACCCTTGTGCCTGACAGGTCATTAGCTGACGCCCTTGCTGAAACTCCTAATTATGATGCTGTAAGTATATCTATACTTTACATCATGGCTGTAAAACTCGAAGGGTTAGACAGATGTGTACCCATTACCCACTTAAGCCTCGTCCCCACTAGGAACATTTTGTCGAGCGACATGTGGCCCCGGTGACATCGGGCGATGTCGGGCGACGTCGGACAACATCGCCGCGACATTGTTGAAACTGTTCCTTGTCGCACAGTCGATGAAGAGTAGTGATAAGGAACAGTTCCAACAATGTCGCGGCGATGTCGTCCGACGTCGCCCGACATCGCCCGATGTCACTGGGGACACATGTCGCTCGACAAATGTTCCTAGTGGGGACGAGGCTTCAGATTGTGCCAGTTATGTTTAAGTCCCATGTAATAGAGGGCGAGCCTATTGCCATTAACTGCTCACAAATCCAACTTGGGCTAGTATAATATAAATACGATATTAAGTTTATTTCTTTTTGCTTTTACCCTAACTACTTAATCAATTCTTACATTACATTTTGAAACACATACAGTACAAGACATAATCCTATTTTTACAAGCTTTTATTTAGCTTGCACTGTTCGTATGTAAGTAAATTGTCCTTTCAAAATTTGCAAACCATTTTTCAACCATTTGTTGATATCCGGTTGAGCTGAAATTTTGCATACACCTTTAGTTCTGATGACAATACAATGTCCAATACTAAATATTGTAATAAATCTAAATTAAAGCTTGTTTTTAAAAATATTTTTTAAATTAGTATTATTCCTCAACAAAAGAGAGAACGCGAGCGAAGACGCGTTTAAAAGTTAGTAATACAATTAACTAAAAGCGTCGGTTTGTAACTTCTCTAATAACACAAAAAAACATGAACATAAAATATGTGAAAAATCCGAGTCAGTCGATGCTTAAACAATTCTGCATCTTATGTCATTTAAAATAAAGTTTAATTTTCAATTGCCTCAGAATTCTTCCCTCTCTTCTTATAGGTAATCCTGCCCGGAGGTCTGGAAGGTACTGAACGTCTCTCCAAGTCTCAGTCTGTGGGTAACGTCCTCAAGGAGCACGAGAAATCAGGAAAAATCATCGCTGCTATTTGTGCTGGTAACTTATTGGTACTCTTTATACATGACAACATCACGCCTGTAATCCCCGAAGGATTAGGCAGAGGTGTACCCATTGAATCGTACTGCACCTTTCATTACCACTACGATTTTCACGATGTTTTCTCGGATGCCGCCTACATTTTACGTTGGACTCGCTAGGCGAGTCAAAAATGGACTTCAGTATTATTTTAAGCAGAAAATACACATGCATTTTGGAAAAAAATAGCAAACACATTGAACTCGCCGGGCGAGTCTACGGCGCTGGAATAAAATTTACGTGGACTCTCCGGGCGAGTCGGTGGCACTGAACGTGTTATATAGTGTTTCAAGAGGAATGTATAATATATATGTACATATATAGTTAGTCTCTACATTGCATTCTTGCGAAGCGGAGGCGGCTAGTAATCATTTTTTTTTTCTTTGACAGCTCCAACAGCTTTCGTTGCCCATGGCGTGGCTCTAAACAAGAAGGTGACGTCATACCCCTCGACCAAAGACAAGATACCCTCAGACAGCTACACGTATGTGGAGGGGAGCAGAGTGGTTGTCGATGGTAACGTGGTTACCAGTAGGGTGAGTACTTGAAAACTATACTTGACCAGCGGGACTGGAATAGGCATGTTGACAGTAACGATGAATCATTAGAACAGTTATTTTATAATTGTAAACAGGTTTCAAGGATTTAATCTAATTTTTATATTCATAGTAAGATGTTCATGATTTTCAACCGACTTCAAAAAGGAGGAAATTCTTAATTCGGTGGTGTGTTTTTTTTTGTGTGTATGTTACCTGATTACTCCGCCAATAATTAATAGATTTGGATGATTCTTTTTTTGTTTGAAAGAGTATACTTCCCAATTGGTCCCATAGAAATATTGTCTTGATCTGATGATGAACTTCGGAGATATGGAACGGAACTCCTCATAGGATCACAGCAGAACTGTCGTAACAATTAAAATTGCTTTGTTTATACGTGTAGTTGATGACTGACTGAAGGACGAGGGGGAGAGAAAGAGGACCCCCCTCTTACCACTTTCCAAAATTAAATATATTGTGTGAGGTATTGTTTGGAAGGGCTTTTTTTAAATAAATTATTAAGGAAATACAGGTGATCGCCATTTTGCGTTAAACGCCACTCAGAGCGAATTACGTAATCTAGGCAAACACACAGCTATTACTTGTCAACTGCATGTGGTTTACCACTCATCAAAGACTATTATACTGGCCATCAACCGGGCACAAATCCAAACTCCGACGCTGCTAGAGAAATTCCTGATGGAACAACCCAATAATACTTTGCCTGACCTGGCAATCGAACCCAAGAACTCGTGCAACCACTTGCTAACGAGGCAAAGTAAGATAAAAGTTTAATTATTATAAAACAAAAGGTCAGGCATAGATTTATTGAGTTTTTCCATCAGGAATTTCTCAGTAGCAGCCTCGGAGTCTGGATTTGTGCCCGGTTGACACCAATACGCTCGCCCCCTATTACATGAGACTTGAAACATAACTGTCGAAATGTGGGTACACCTCTGCCCTACCCTTCGGGGATTGCAGGCGTGATGTTTTGTTATGTATTTCTTTTTTGTAATTTCAGGGCCCCGGAACAGCATATTGGTTTGGCTTGACGTTGATTGAAATGTTGAAAGGCAAGGATGCTGCGGCTCAAGTGGAAAAGGGAATGATTATCTCCTGTTACTAAGATCTGAAGCAAACGGTAGGTAACGATTTTGTAACGGTTTATACTCGATATCACGAAGTAAATATACAGAGATGTATAGATAAACTGCTATAACATGGCGCGCTCCTCCATATTACTATTTCAATGTGTGCAGTCACATGTGAGAGCCGTCTCAGTATGCACACATGCGTTGGGAATCTTTTCAATACTTTTACAAACAAACACTTTCAAACGTTTTGAATTGTTGAGGGGCGTGCCATGTTATTGTAGTTTATCTTTATTGTTAAAGTCCCCATCGAGAAAAGCTATAAAGACGTTTAATTGTTTTCGAAGAATTAACAGTTATATTTCGACTTTTAATTCTATTCAGTAACTTGACAGTTCAAAGAAAAATAATGTTACCATACTACAACTAATAGTGTTGGGGTAGTGAACGATTTTGCGTAAGGAACGAATGATAAGAATGGTTTAATACCAAGTTAAGTACATTATTTAAGTTCATTCAATTTCGTTCATTCTTACACCACCTCACTATTTTTTTTTTGTCAAAACTTGGTAACGCTTTAACTGTCAAGTTACTGAATAGAATTATTAAAAGTCGAAATATAGTCAATTGAGTCGGCACAGAAGTGACGTCACAGTTGTTCGTGCCATACAATTTTGTCTATGGGAGAATCGCGTTTTGACAGGTCATAAAAAGTACGTCAATTGATTGGTGGTGTCAACTAGCCTATTACATGGGGTCAAAATAGGGGGGGATCACGATATATCACAGGGGTATAGTATTACTAGGCCATTCTCTGTTTATTTACTTCGTGATTGGAGTGTTAGGGTCAGTTCACACCGAGACGCGACGCTGCGTGCACACTTTAAAAGAGCGACTCAAAATATAAATTTATTTTCTACACGAAAAGATACACATTTCATTGTAAGAATTTAGAATACGTTACACGACGCAGCGGTGAATCGCCGGTACGCGCGACGCAAGAGCGGCGACGTTGCGATGCGTCTCGCGGCGGCGCGCGGCGCAGCGCAAAGTCACTGGCCTCTTCAAGTATCGTCACGTTGCGTCGCGTCTCGGTGTGAACTGACCCTTACAGTAGCCAAGACTTTGGAAAAAATATCGCTGAAGCATAAGTTTTAAATATTTTGTTATAATATTGCTTGAAATAAAATTGTTTCTTTACTTGTCTTATTTTTATATGAGTCCTTAAAAAAAAGGAGTGTAATAGTATGTTTTTAGGGGTCATTGTATTTTAAATACGTACCAAGTTATGTTAAAAAGCCATAATTTAGGTGTAATCTTCAGTAAAAAATACGTTTTTATTGTTTTTCTTTACTTTTTTATCTTTTAGTGTTCTTATTGAAATAAATATCTGAACATTTATATTGTATTGTTTTTGTTTTAATTATCATCACCTGCCTTGACATACATATCCCTGACTATATGGGGGTCGGCTTCCAGTCTAACCGGGTGCAGCTTTCGAGCGCCACCTCAATAAAGCAAAAACTTGTTCTCGGCGCCAAGCTACAAATTCGAATTGGTAGGTACCTATTAGTTTTTGTCATATTAAGTTAATATAAATTCAACGAATTTAAATTGAGTCAAGGAACATAATTAGCAAAGGTAATAAAAAAAAGCAATATTGTATTATAAGCTTTATTTACGTATAAAATCGTAATCGTAGGTATTTAGTCTGTCATGTAATCGTGACAGTGGCGTGATGGGCACATTTTGGGTTGTCATCTATACATGACTGTGTCGGTCAAAAGGTTAAATCATACAATTCAGAAATAAAACAAAAACAATTATATAATAATTGTATTTGGGTACATAGATTACACATTATTCCTATTTCTAACACTAAATAAGTTAGGTATATAAAAAGTAAATGCAATATAAGCTTTAGAGAACATAGTCAAGCCCTGTATTCATTGAAAACAAAAATAAGAAACAGTTTTTCAACAATGTTTCGGCAACATGTTTTATTTTGCATTAAACAATGTTGCACATTCGGTGTAAAAAGACGCTGTTATTGTCAACAATGTTGCAAAACATTGTTTCCAAATTATACAGAGTTTTGTTGATCAGGCATACAAAAGTAATAATAATTTAAACAATACAATAATAATTTTTAGTTTGATCTTATTTAGTACTTGCATACAAAAGATTTTCTAAGTAAATTATAAGCTATCAAAAAAATTCAGTAAAATTACTAATTTCAATAATAAACATTAATTCAGACTTTTTATGTAATTTTAAAACAAATTAATATTAATTGTAAACATCACACGACTATTTTCAGAGTGCATAACATCACACCTGTAATCTCGAAGGGGTAGGCAGAGGTGTACCTATTAGTACACCCATATTTTGCCAGTTATGTTTAGGTCCCATGTAGTAGGGGCGATTTTTAGAGTATACTAGCTTTTGCCCGCGACTTCGTCCGCGTATATGTCGGTTATCGCGGACGAAGTCGAAGTCGAATAAAAAGTAGCCTATGTCCTTTGTTGGGGTTCACACTTACCCTGTACCAAATTTCACACAAATCGGTTCAGTAGTTTAGGCGTGAAGAAAAGACAGACAGACAGAAAGACAGACAGACAGAGTTACTTTCGCATTTATAATATTAGTTAGGATTAAAGTAAAATCGGTACTTCATTACATTAATTGGATAAAAGAACACAAAATTGGAGCTACTATTTTATAATTACGTACATAATTATAATTACGAGTATTCCAATCAACTAAAAATAACCTAAACACAGTCTATTACAATGAGATTCCTATAAAATAAGGAACACAACTATTTGGCAAGTAATAATACTACTGTTTTGCTATCAAAGAAGTAAGCATTGGGGCAGCCCGCGGAATTCAAATATTTTTAGGTTTTTTGTATTTATTTACAGTTCAGATTGGATTGCATTTTAGCCTTTTGAACGCCATTGTCAATATGTGACAAACGAAATCTTACCCTGAACGCCAACGTCACAAATATATGACAAAATACACGTCGCACCAAATACTCACTTGTATACCGATATAAGTTTTGGAATCCCTATTTTTTAAAATTTGAGGTAGGGCAGCATTGGTTACAGGTAGGGCGAAAGTAAAAAAAATATCATAAGTAATTGATCTGCCCTTAAAGCATGGGGTCCTAAATCAATCACCATGTATATCACTAAACTCTAGATCAGTGATGTACATTCAATAGCTATAAGTAGACAAATAATTTCTGCGACAGCGCATGACCATGGATCTAAGAACTATTAAATCTTCAATGATGAAGTACAAGCGAACAAGATGGTTGAACTTCCAGATTTGGATATAGAGATCTAAGGTTGGGCATTGTGATTTCAAGGTAGGGCATTGCCCTACAATGCCCCCCCCCCCTAGCTACGGCCCTGATACTCAGGCGTTCAAAAGGTTAAGTGTATTCTACAGACCGATTTCCGAGTAATCTCAATAAAAACTAGCTAAATACGCAGAAGATATACTGCACAAGTGTGTGCGCAAACACAGGTGCACTCCCTCTTCCCTCACTCTCATAGTGCGGTGGGACGGCAATCCGACATGATCGGGGAGAGATCAGCTGTGCTATTCTCAGAAGCGTAGCGTACCTTGGCGGGCGGGGCCCCGTATAAAAAATTGTTTGGGGGCCCATGAAGGGTAAAGATTTCTCAAAAAAGAAAAAAATGTTTGCATAAAATTAAAAGAAATATTTATTCATCATAATTTATTATCTTTGTATTATAATGCAAAGCTCGGTTTGCGCCTCGTAAATAACTTAAACGGGGAAATCCCGCAGCCCGCTTTAACCGATGTAGGGTGTTGCCAACTTTTGAACGCACGCTTTACTCGGGAAAAAAGAAATTGCTTTTTTTTACTTTTCTCATTTCTGAAATTTAAAAAATTTAGGAAGTTTTTATTAATTTTTGCCTACGCACCTTGGGGGCCCCCGTAGGCCGGGGGGCCCGTATAATTGATACGGCAGATACGGCGGTAGCTACGCCCCTGGCTATTCTCTAAAAACACAGCGCCACGGCAGCGCTGACACTATGGTTTGTTTTTAGTGGATTTTCAACTTTATAGTGTAGATCACAACGTTGAATTGAAAATCCACTAAACACAAACCATAGTGTCAGCGCTGCCGCAGCGCTGTGTTTTTAGAGAATAGCATACCAGGCGCAGGACCAACTGCTTTACGTGCTTTCCGAGGCATGGGTATGTCAGACCACCAACATACAAACCCCGGGCTGCTACTAAGAAATTCATGATAGAAAAATCCAATGACACTTTGCTCGACCTGGAAAACGAACCTAAGACCTTACGCTCAGCAGTCGCAGCTTATACACACACAAAAGTTTCTACTTGACATACTTCTAATGCTCCGTACTCACATACGGTTTTACTCGATCGAGCAAATATGTCGAGTAAAAACCACGGCTCGGGCTTTCGTCCACACATTCAGTATTATTCTATCGAGTAACGCGCACCGTTCCAGTATTCACCGAACCGTTCGAGCCAAAACACTGTTCAACAAAGGAGACGGTGGCTGCTACATATATCAAGTTTCGCGGTTCTTAATTATAAAAGAATTAAAGAAAATGAAAAGAAGAAACACAAAAGGAGTAAAACCGTATGTGAGTACGGAGCTTTATTTAATTCCATCGAGCCGGCTCGATGCGAGCCTTCGAGCTGTGAGTTTTGCGGTACATACGTTGATTTTTACTCGATTTGGAGTAAAACTATCGAGTAAAACCGTATGTGAGTACGGAGCTTAAGAATGACTTACAAATATGTTATAAAAGAATGACTAATGTTAAGTTTACATTTCAATGTATATAGTTACGATTTGCTAAAAAGGAGGCTGTGTCCATAATGAGTGTGCTCAGCATATAATGGAATTAGTAACTGTATAGTTTCAATATTTAAAAACATTTGGGAGGTCGTTCTTAAAACTGGTCACGAAAAGTAAAACGTCATAGCCTTTTCCCAACTATATTTGGGTCGGTTTCCACTCTAACCGGATGCAGCTGAATACCAGTATTTTACATGGAGCGACTGCCTATCTGACCTCCACAACCCAGTAACTGGTTAATACGATACTCCTTGGTAAGACTGGTTGTCACACTTTCGGGCTTCTGGCGACCCGTAACAACTGTCACAGATCCACACGTATGACAGCCGGGACCAACCTCTTAACTTGCTTTCCGAGACACGGAGTAGTCTCGGTGTGTAAAGATGGTCACCCATCCACTGATCCCGGCACTGATTTCTGGCTAAGATATACACTGCAAATATGTCCATATTAAACACTAATTTGTTCAACAAAAGCTAACAGCCTTGACAGCAAATTAATGAAATATTTTCTAGATATTTACCGACTATCCGGCCACTTTCGTAGTTGGCGACTATTCGACAAAGAGCGCCGAATATTCGGCTTCCTACTTGGTATGTATTTCTCAATAGGGTATTTGACTAATTTTGAAAATACTTTTAAATGATTCTTTAGGACATAATAAACGCATAAAAATATTTTTTCTGCAAAATTTATTGTTTTTTATGATAAAAATCGATGTTATAATTAAAGTTTTAAAAATCGCGGCAAAAACGACGTCTCTGTAATGGCGCCGGTCACGTGACGCGTGTGACATCACTAACCTGTAAACAAATCGATGTTGGGTACATCCGAAGGTGCATTGCGTGATAATTAATCAATTTTCAGTACATTTATTGAAAATTATGTCGTATTTAATAAATGTATGTGTGTAGTGCCACAGTGCACAAATACCTACGTCTTTAAGGACTCCAGAAAAAGTGTTTTTTTTTTCTGTTCCGACGAATCCCAAAAAACGTAAAATGTGGTTACGATAAGCGCGAAAAGACCCAAACAGTATTTCGGTGAAAACAAATGTTTTTATGTGTGAAGATCATGTGACTTAAAGACTTCTCATATTATGTTTATAACATAACCTAAAAATGTTGGTTTTATATAAAGCATGAATGCAGACATACAAGTTTATAAGGGTAAATATAATTCCACTACGGTACTTACACTGCTGTTTTCACATTTTTAAGTTCAGCTGAATAATAATCAGCGTTATTCTTAAAGAAAAGTGCAACCATAAAAGCATCTATCTTGGGTAAGTTGCCGTTAACGGCTTGCACAAAATTTGCTTCTCGGCCAGTATTAATGACACTAGTTATAAAAATCTCCAGAAAAGTTCTTCAAAAATAGCTCACAAATGAAATTAACACACTAAACGCGAACGACAATCAGTAGTAAACACCATGTTTACAAATGCGTGACGTCACAAGTGTTCCCACCAATCACAGGGCGTTTTGATTCACCAAACAAAATAAAAAAAAACATGAATTTAATTTTGCGAAATATGCAAAAAAAAATACATTATTTTGTTAAAATAAAATGAAAAATGTTCTTCTTAGACTATTATCTAATAGGATGCACATATTTCGTAGAGTATTTTTAATGTTGTCAAACACCCTATTAATTGTATATGTAAAGGAGGAATTACATCAAATAAAAACTAATAAAAATTAAGAAAGATTTCGTTTTTTTTTTTTAAACGATGGAACATCATCATATGACACTTTCCGCTCTGGGCAGAGCGTAAGGGAGGGTCAGACTTTTACTGACTAAAACCGATCCGTGTTCCTTCTACTGCCCTTTGCATTCCAGGGCGGCCGCGGTAACTCTTTCGAACAAATTCCACAACCTTGGCAGGCGCAGGACGCGATTGCGAATTGCGCACGAATCAGCCAAAACCGAAGCGTCACGGAAATCGCCGAATACCCCCGACACCGTTATCGGCTCGGCCGACTAGTCGGCTGATTACTCTAATATTTTCAGATTTAACTGTGAACGAATAGTTTGTATTGGCACCAGCCAAACACGACCTAAGTATTACAAGATTGGACTAAAACAATCAAAAATACTCAAATTACAGTAATTTATACTAATATACTCTTCAAATTTAAAGAGTAACTATTATATGCTAGTGATTCTCATCACGAATTAATAATAAAAAATTAGGACTTGTTTTTTTTAGCATGTGATTTTTTAATTAAAATTAGCCATCTTGCCGTTGGGTTTAACCTAACTATGCTAGTGATTTTCAACACGAATTAATGATAATTTTGGCCCTTGATGCGGTTTAGAAACTCTGACACTAGGGTGTGTGGGGCGTAAGACCTTACTGCCCACACGATAAAGCCTTTCTAACAAAATTGTTGAAATATAAGTAAGGGTCAACCAGGCTAGCTAGTCCTAGCTGTGGTGATCAGTGAAAGCTTCAAAAAAGCACCAAAAACCCCGTATTTACTGAAAAACAAAGTTGTACAACATTGTTCCATAAACATGTTTTTGTGTTTAGAGCAACAATGTTGTAGTGTTGTTGATTGTAAACAAGATTTAATCTAAACATACATTATGAAAATAACTAGTTTACTCCGTGTATATTGGAAATAATGTTTGGCAACAATTGTGCAACATTTATTTATTTAATTGCTTAAAAAATATGGCTTATTACATGAATAAAAGACAAGAATTACACGACATTCGTGGTTTCGAGTATGTAGGTTCGCAACCGGGCACATGATTTTGCTATGTAAACAAAACATTTGCATGTTGCCAGAAACATTGTTTTTCATACAAAAACATGTTGGCAAACAATGTTGTACAACTTTGAATTCCAATCAATACGGGGCATAAATAAAAGCTTGTAAAAAAGAACATCTTGCAACATCCAATGTTGCAAACAACAATGTTGTGCGCTTGTTTCGAAACATTTTGTTTTAAGTGCGTAATTTACCGATCGCCGCAGCTAGGCTATTTTAACACTAACAATATTATAAAACATTACTTACAAAGCCTTAGATTATTAAATTACCAATTATCAAGAAAGTCGTATCCCGACTTTGGTACAGAATCGGTTAAAGTCTCCGTTGATTGGAAGTCGGTGCCTGAAGACGCTTGGCTTGAAGACAGAAGGCCGCGATTCTCTTCGGATATATCTGAAAAGATTATAAAAGGTTTTATAGAGAGTATAGATTAGTATAGAACATAACATAACATCACGCCTGTAATCCCCAAAGGGTTAGGCAGAGGTGTACTCATTAGTACACCCACATTTCGCCAGTTATGTTTAAGTCCCATGTAATAGGGGGCGAGTCATATTGCCATCAACCGGGCACAAATCCAGACTCCGTGGCTGCTACTGAGAAATCCCTGATGGAAAAACCCAATAACACTTTGTCTGACCTGAGAATCGAACCCAAAACCTCATGCTCAGCAGTCGCGCTTTGCGACCACTAGACCCACGAGGCAGTCAAATCAGTCAGTCAGCAAGTCTTACATGATTGTCGCTCCATGTAAAATACTGGTACTCAGTTGCATCCGGTTAGACTAGTAGCCGACCCCAACATAGTTGGGAAAAGGCTAGGCAGATGATGAAGTCTTAAATGTTACAACTAAACTTCAAATACTTCCACGACCCCTGTACTGTTGTATGCACCCATAAGCACAATCAATGACGTGTGTTATGAGACTTGACAGTTTGACACACCACACAAACTTTGTTATTTCGTAATAAATATTATAATATTGTTAAGAATTTTAATCAAAACGTCATCGTAATATCCCTGAATAGATACACAAATTACGTAAAACTATTTCGTACATCCATACCTGCGCAAGCTCTCCATTACTGACGCTTGTCAAGTCTCATCTTCCGTGGCGCGTACTATACGAAGTCGTAGGACGCAGCTTGTGTTGATAATAGTCTATTGTAAAGACTTAAAGAATGGAAAGGATATGATATTCATAATAAGTATGTGTCAGGTTTTATAAATAGCTAAAGGGATATCAAACAAGGAAATACCGAGTCCTGTTTATATTTGACATAACTTTGAAATGACGCATCTTCATAATAATCATTGTTTAGTCATCCCTTCCGACACGCCATACCTTTGCGGTCTAAACAAAATCAACTGGTTGCTCTTCTCTCTAAATATATTAGTATTAACCAGCCTTTCCCAAAGTAGGCGATAACGCCCCCTTGTGGGCGCTGCAGGCCTAATGGCTCATTTTCACTAGTCGGCCCGCATGCGGGGTGCGACAGATTTCTGGAACGCATGCCACAGGGCCCGCATTCGGTGAACCGTTTTCATTAAGCGCAGGCCACACCGCCAGCTAGCGGACGGGCGGGCTAGGCGGGCGAACATCGTTTCACCTCTTTACATACTTCGGTTCACACCGCGAGCTACCAACTAACCTAACGAGCTAAGGTAACGAAATATCCGACGATTCCCAGCTAGCGGGCGGGCGGGCTAGGCGGGCGAACATCGTTTCACCTCTTTACATACTTCGGTTCACACCGCGAGCTACCGACTAACCTAACGAGCTAAGCTAACCGCTTCGCGCGCTCCGCCCGCCGCTCGTCTGTCCGTAGTTTTCGGTGTGAACCCCATAGTTTAGCTCGCCAATATTTCGCGTAGTTTGTATAGTTTCCTTCGTTCGCTTCGCCCGCCCGCCTAGCCCGCCCGCCCGCTAGCTGGCGGTGTGGCCTGCGCTTTAGTCGATAGGGCCCGCATGCGGGGTGCGACAGATTTCTGGAACGCATGCCACAGGGCCCGCATGTCGATATCACGGTCGGTAAAAAGCATGCGCGACTTGTAACTTTCATTGGTTGTTATGTCGCATGCGGGGACTCGCCGCATGCGGGCCCTATCAACTAATGAAAATGCGCCATAAAGGGAGGGTAAGAGACCCAGAAAACAAAAATCGGGGCGTTGTGCAGAGGCTTGGGGAGCGATTTGTAATATCATCTACTTGGTGGTTTTTAAGTAAGTGAAAAAATGGGGGCGCTAGAAAATAATTTATTCTCAAAGTGGGCACTAGAAACCCCTAGTATAAACCAAAGTCGCTTGACGGCTTTTTACCACAAATTATTTTTTAAATTTACTATTCCAATCTACATCTTCGAAAACGAGACGACTTATTTAGAAGATGCGAGAAATATCGTACGTTTTGCAGTACATTGCGGGACCGCGCGGCTGTCGTGTCATATGTGACCGATCATCGACGGTAATGTACCACAACTTGCGCGATATTTCTCGCACCATCTAAATCGCTTTAATGTTAGAAAAACCAGAGAAACTATTGCACCCCGGGAGGCCGGGAGGTTAACCATTATTACCGGAGTCTCCCGGGCAATCTGGGAGGGTTGGGAACCCTACATACTGCCCATCAATCTACGTTACTAGCAAGCCTCCAGAGTGTGCCTGTGCGCACATCAAACCTATTTGAATACAACTAACCGTTATATTTACAAAACAGACTAGTATTGTATAGATGGACTATTTGTTTATGATAGGTCACAAAATGTATGTTAGTTTTTAAATGTTTATATTTATAATTCATTGTGTTTCATTGTATTGTAATTTAGTCGATAGGGAATGGGCTGTTTTGTCAATATTGTTACTGTTTTCAGGTCACATTTTTATGTTGACTTATGCACCTGTGTTTGCGCACACACTGGTGCACTATAATGTGAAACGTGGTCACAATAATTGGGTAGTTGATATCATGAACAACTTCAAGTAACAATTTCTTTAATTCTTCAAGTCCCACGTCATCATCATCATATCAGCCGTAGGACGTCCACTGCTGAACATAGGCCTCCCCTACAGACAACGACCTACCTAGACTCCTAATAACAGACGACCGATGTCTGTCAACACATTAGGCATAAAAGTCTTATAACCGTCGTCACTCACCAATAGTCACCAAGTTCGTATTAGTTTCGACCACTCCTGTGAGCCGTACACATGCACAGACCTTGAGTTAGCCAATCAGAACTCAGTACCCCGTCCCCCTCGTACCTCAGCAAGTTTGCAGAATAATTTTCGTGCGTTAGATCGTGTTATTAGGCGTCTATAGGCTTTATGGTCGTTGCCTACAGATTTCCAATAGGACCGGATAAGTCCCACGTAATGAGATACAATTGATTATTATCTATTGTTCTGTCATACCGGTAGGACAGCCGGACCTTGAGTGGTTATACAATTTTTTGTCTAAATATTTTGCATATACAATACTTAAATTCAGTCTATGATATTATATGTACCTTTTTTTTGTGGTGGTAAAAATCATCATATGAGTCCTTTCGCCCTGGGTGGGGCGGAAGGGACTGTCAGACTTTTACTGACTAAAAAACCACCCTGTTCCTTCTGTTGCCCTTTACGTTCCGGGGCCACGGTATCATGTTAAGACGTCCCGCAACCCCGGTAGGCGTTTGGCCCCTATTGGGGCCCCGTCCCTGTGCTGACAGTTCTTTGAAGCGCGCGCGAACAGAACGTGCCGTCGACCCGGGCATGGTCCTTGATCGGACGGCGAGCTACCCATTACTCGCCGTCCGCAAGCCCGCGCCTACGGTGGCCGGATGTCGCCTCGCGACGTCCGACGCCCTGGGCGTCTCCCGCGGCGGCTGGGGCGTGAGGTGGAGGGTGTTGTTCTCTCCCTTACGCGGCCCGCCTCCTCCTTCGTTAGCATTACTGCTTCGCAGAAGGAGGTGACTGCATCCCATTCCCTCTCGCCCCGGAGCATGGCCTGAATCAGGTCCAAATGCGAGAGGTCGCCGCCGCCTATCGCCTCCGTGAGGACACGGCGGTGCTCTGCCCAAGCGGGGCAGACCTGCACCGTATGCTCCACCGTGACCTCCGGGCGGTCCACACAGTGGTGACACCCAGGCGTTTCCTCCCGCGCAATCCGACACAGGAACCTCCCGAAACAACCGTGTCCGATGAGGACTTGCGTCAGCCGGAAGGTGAGGACGCCGTAGCGCCTCTCCTCAAAGAGGGGTCTTACCGCCGCGATTGCAGCGTGCCCGAACTTGGGTTGCGACAGTCGCATCTTCCATTCCGCCATGAGATCGCACCGGAGCTCGATCCGCAGTGCCGTGATTTGCCGCGGCAGCGGGTTTTCTCCACGTGCCACTCGTAGACGCATTATTATGTTCCTAAGGTTGTTATTGTGCTGCTAGAAATAAAAGTTTTTTTTTTCGTTAGCGAATATTTGGCTCACATATTACGTATATTGATCTAGTAGTTCTAGTATTTTTTTTATTATTAAAGCTTATTTCTGAAGTCAATGCAGACGCAGTCGCGATGAAAAGCTAGTTAACAATAATTCCACGTATGTACCGAACGTTTCCTTTATCAATATTTAATACTGTGTGCGAGGAATTAATAACATTATATAGCTGATCCTGAGAGAATTACACAATAAGTAGATATTCTAAGTAACAAAACATCACGCCTGTAATCCCCGAAGGGTTAGGCAGAGGTGTGCCCATTAGTGCACCCACATTTCGCCAGTTATGTTTAAGTCCCATATAATAGGAGGCGAGCCTATTGCCATCAACTGGGCACAAATCCAGACTCCGAAGCTGCTACTGAGAAATTCTGATGGAAAAACCCAATAACACTTGTATGTTTTCATTATAATAAGCATAAGTACCAGATAAACTGACTTGAGGAGTTATGTTGATGATTTAGTTATCCTTCTTTATCGTGTGCGCAGTAAGGTCTTACGACCTCACACACTCTAGTGTCAGAGTTTCTAAACCGCCTCAAGGGCCTCTGACATGGTTTGAGTGGGACAGTAAAGTCCAGGCTTCCTCACGATGTTTTTCCTTCACCGATGCTGGTGATGTCCAAGATAAACTTTAGAAAGTACTTACATTTTTTTTTGAGCTGGTAAAAATCATCAAATGACTCCTTCCGCCCTGGATGGGGCGGAAGAGACTATCAGACTTTTACTGACTAAAAAACCACCCTGTTCCTTCTGTTGCCCTTTACGTTCCGGGGCCACGGTATCCTGTTAAGACGTCCCGCAACCCATGAATTGAAAAAGTCACATTGGTACTTCCCCGGATTTGAAACCACAACCTCATGCATGAGAGGCGGGCACCTTAACCACTGGGCCATCACGACATTTTGATTTAATTATCCTAATTATGTAAATAAAGAGTTGCTGCAAAAAAAACGTAAGAAAATTTTAATTTCGCGTTTACTGCGCTTTCACCTTAACGAAACGAAAGTAATATATTCTCCAGACCGATTTCAGTCACAGCGGCTCTCAATGGAGACCAGCCAAGAACTCAGTAGATATTATAGTTAGGGTTGCCAACTCTTTGTCGGTCAAATATAGTAGTTCTAAAATTATTACCCATAAAAATATAGTAGGTAGGGAAAATATTTAAAAAAATATAGTAGTTTCCACAATAGGTGCTATATTTCTTAATTAAAAGAATATTTTTTTGCTACTTTTAGCCTTGACTAATAATATTAATTAACTAAGTAGGTAGTTACAAAAACACGAAGTCGAGAGCGCGAAAATCGAAATTGCCAATCGGTCAAACTACTACTATTGAACGTAACTGTCAACTTGACATTCCAGAATCGTTAAGAAATAAATATTGACTTTTCGTTTTACCTACGCTTAGACATTTTGATACGAATATTATTGCTTAAAAGTTTGATGCCCTTAAAATATAGTAGTTTCGCCTACTATATCTTTTTTTTAAAAATATAGTAGGCGGGGGCTCTAATATAGTAGGATACTATATTATATAGTAGAGTTGGCAACCCTAATTATAGTACACAAGTGAGTGCGCAAACACAGATGCACTACCTCGATTCCCTCACTCTCATAGTGCGATGGGACAGCAATCCGACACGAGCGGGAAGAGATCAGGCGAAGGACCAACGGCAACACGTGCTTTCCGAGGCACGGGGATGTCACACCACCAACTTCCAAACTTACACTGCTATTGAGAAATTCGTAATGGAAAAACCCAATAACACTTTTTGCCAGACCTGGAAATCGACCCAGCACGCCACGCTACAAACCATCAGTATCGAAATTAAATGAAATGATGATTTATTCAGTAAATTGGTTATAAATAACACTTTTACACGTCACATTTGTTTTTTTTTAACTAGATGAGTCCAGTGTTTCCTAGCCGACTGCTCTGAGAAGAAACACCGAAACAAACTCAGAGGTCAAAGTCTCTTTTAAAGTCCATACAATTACTTGTGATTGTCAAATCATATGCGAACCAAGTAGGTTAATGTCCGAGGTGGT
Source organism: Hoplodrina blanda (assembly GCA_949316365.1). Taxonomy (NCBI): domain Eukaryota; kingdom Metazoa; phylum Arthropoda; class Insecta; order Lepidoptera; family Noctuidae; genus Hoplodrina; species Hoplodrina blanda. Next base: position 6,360,695 of record OX438574.1, on the reverse strand, counting down.
CTCTTGAGGAGAGGCACACAAATTTGAGTCGGCCTGTCCAGTCAGTGCACGCATTTGTCAGAAATCGTTAAGCTCGACTCAGGGCCTTATCCATCCATCTTGGGCCTTATCCAGGAATTTATTTCTGGGAGTGACAAACTCCAGACAATAGTAATCAGCAGCCTATTATTGCCTCACTGCAGGGCAAATGCCTCTTCACATACAGAGAAGACAGGAGCATTGATCACCACGCTTGCTCAAAGCAGATTGGCGATTTCAAAGGTTTTATAAAATAAGTAAGTATTCAATTTGTAACTTGTCTTGTAAGATGCGGGACGTCTTAACAGGATACCGTGGCCCCGGAACGTAATGGGCAACAGAAGGAACAGGGTGGTTTTTAGTCAGTAAAAGTCTGACAGTCCCTTCCGCCCCACCCAGAACGGAAGGACTCATTTGATGATTTTTACCACCTCAAAAGAAAAAGGGTTTAGTGTTGCGGTATCTAATGAATAAAAATATAGTTTTTGAATATCTATTTAAGGGTCAGTTCACACCGAGACGCGACGCGACGCGACGCTGCGTGCACACTTTAATAGAGCGACTCAAAATATAACTTTATTTTCTACACGAAAAGATACACATTTCATTGTAAGAATTTAGAATACGTTACACCACGCAGCACTACGTCGCGATGCGTCGCTCTACGCCGCGCTGCGCCGCGCGGCGCCGCGAGACGCATCGCGACGCAGCGGTGAATCGCCGGTACGCGCGCACATAATGACGTGCAACAGCGGCGACGTTGCGATGCGTCTCGCGGCGGCGAGCGGCGCAGCGCGAAGTCACTGGCCTCTTCAAGTATCTTCACGTTGCGTCGCGTCGCGTCGCGTCTCGGTGTGAACTGACCCTTAGTGTATAATGATACGCAATCGGCTTTTATGCCGTTAGATAGTTTCAATAACTTCGTTGCACAACGCAAGCACCTAAGTAGGTACTTAGATTACTCGACGCGTATTCTCTTGTATAAAATATTCACATTAATCTGTTTAAAACACATTTACACGGGGGCTATGTAATGCCTGTTGAATGCGAGAATATAAAGTTGTATAATCTAAGTGGCAATATAGTGTTTTCGTTATACATAGGTTATAGTCAGGGCTTGTACACAAAACTGCGATGCGATGCGATGCGATGCGAACCTCGGGAACTAAATGTTCCCGAGAAATTCGCAGATATTTGCGTTGCGACGTCGCACCGCAGTTTTGTGTACAAGCCCTCAAGTCTGTCTGAGTGAAAAACGCGGCAAAAATTCGCGCGGATTCTCGTTCCATCTTTGAAAGTTTGACACAATAATTCACATAGCCGCGGAATTCGTCAGAATAGAATTATGTGAGCATTGTAAAATGAACTTTATGTACGTTGTTTGAAACGCAATAAACCAGGAGGCAATTCTACTGTTAGGAAAGATCGAACATCGAATCTATTAATCTCAATCTGTCAAAAATGTCTCCAGTTTACATAAGCTTTTTGACATAGATTGTCGCCGAGATCAGATTGCAAATAGAAATTGAACATTTTGATTTGTCACTATAAAAGCACGGCACCAACACAGCAAATAATTTGCCATTCAAGTTAGGACTTTAAATCGCGTGCGTTAATTTTTTTTTTATAATGACAAGGTGACGGCTTGCGGGTGGCACGCTTGCAGCTGACTTGTAGCGCTGCTGTTACAATGAGAGATGACCATTATTTTGACTTATTTAGATAAGTCTTGTTATATTATCCGTAACTAAAGCGCACTGTTGAACTATAAACACTCGAAAATACAATAGTGCGATTTAGATGTCGCCTAGTTCTAGGGTAGGGGTTCCCAAACTTATTTTGTCTACTGCCCACTTTGAGAATAAATTCTTTTCTAGCGCCGCCATTTTTTCACCTACTACTTAAAAACTACCCTTAATACATAATTACAAATCGCTCCCCAAGCCTCTACACAACGCCCCGATTATTTTTCTGGGTCTCTTACCGCCCCCCTTTAGGCCTGCAGCGCCCACAAGGGGGCGTTATCGCCCACTTTGGGAAAGGCTGTCCTAGGGAAACCGATACAAAAAATACAAATATCAACTTACCACTACTAGACTTGACAACACTGCTTCTATAATCCTTCTCATACTTATTTTCCGCCTGCGGACTCTTGAAATTAGTTCTAAAGAAGTTCTCCGAAGAAGCCACGATCTGCATTTGAGGACCGAGTGAAACCAGGCACTCCCGTTCCTCGTCTTTACTCTTAAAATTCCCTATAAACTTGCTGATAAATCCAGGAGAGGTCACTTCTCTGTCCGTACCCTCTTTGTAAGTACTACGTAGAGCCTCATGTGATTTTAGAGCATTTTTCAATTCTGACACAACTTTTGAGTGAGATAATGCAAGTTCTGACATTATCGGAGGCGGTGAGGTTGCTCTTACTTCCTTAGGAGCTCTACAGTCACTTAAAATACATAAGTTCAACTGGCTTTTTGTCTGGTAAAGAAACGGACTGCTGTGTTCGTCTCGGTAAGAAGAATTTTCATCTTGAATAAGTTTCTGTCCGTGATCTCGTCCGAAGAATGACATCAAGTCATCTTTACGGACTGGGGGGTCATTTATATCAAAGTCAAGTGTGTCTAATAATGCATATTTCAGTGAAATATCAGGCTTTATTAGAGATTCGTTGATTATTTCAGTCTGAAAAAAAAAAGAATGATAAATTGATTTTTTATTGATAAATAGCTTTTGTCCATGACTTCGTCCGAGTATATCGGTTATCGCGGATTCAGACGAAATCGCAGACTACGTAACAGACAGACAAACAGAGTTAGTATCGCAATAAATAATATTACATTAGCATACATGTTATCTAGTGCTTCTGTAATGTATGTGATAAGAATCTTTTAATTGTTGTTTTGATTATTTATTGAATTTCCTGTTCGTAAAAAAATACTTTTTTGTTTGAGAGAAATGATTACTTAATATTTGAATAATAAATATTTACATATTTATAAAATATATAGAAATAGTTGTATTTTCCAGCTTGTTATTTATTTACCTTCTATTGATTGTCTAAAATTCTCTGAAAAATAATTAGAATTTAATGATCTATCATAGTATGATAGCTTTTGTGGAATAGACAAAAGGAAAATCAAAAATTAATAATATTAAAAAAAAAGCTTAAAAGATTTCAAATATGTTGACAACATGTACAAATTATACAAGTCCAAGGTATTGCCCTCACATATTGTTGATAATTTGTCAATTAGTTAATTATCACAGGATAAATAAGATAATTGTTCATATGAAAGCAATTACTGTAGCCCATCGCATTTACAACCAATGAATCATACAAAACTGTAAACTGTATTACATTAGCATGCAAGTATTATAGACCGTACTTCTTGAGTTTCCTCACATGTTACTCAACAAAAATGGTTATTAGGTGCTTAATTAGGTGTCCAGGAAGCATTTTTTATACCTTTTCTTTATCCGTAAGCGTTTCCCATAAATTTTCGTATGAAGTTCTTGCATCAACAATATCTTCGTGAATTTTCGCCGCTAAGGGGTTCATAGATCGAAAATATTCTTCGGCGAAGGCTCCCAGCGCCATTGTAGCAGGTTTTTATTAAAAATTACACTTAACACTGTTCGAATTGTGTTATTTTTAATTTATATTGAATTTCGTTACACACACAACAACCACACCTGTCGAGAAATAAATAGAGAATGAGTGAAGTGAATGAAAACGAATTAATGAAATGAATGAGTGAGTGACTGAAGTAGCAAGCGAGTGAAACAACAGACTATATCAGTGGGGAATTCTCGTTCTTTTATAGAACGTTCCGATCCATTTCCGATCTCTCAAAGTAATTTAGTTAATTTACAGATGTTTTTGTATTATTTTTCACACACACATGACAGCTAAGAAGAACGTTTGTACGCATCACTAAATAATAGTATTTAGTGATGAATTCGATTTATTTTTTACTGCCCTTAGAAATAAAGTGGTTACGGTTTTTGTTTCAGGGTTAACATATTTTATCTGTATTAACTTAGCGATTTATCGGTTCATTGGTGGACATTGAAATGTCAAAAAGACAAAATGGCTTACATTAGCTTTATTTGTTTAGTGTTTTCGACATTAGAATGTAACGGTAAAACGTGAAAAGTGCATAAAGTTTGATACTACAGCAACTATGTTGCACAACACAGGGCCTTATGGCCCGAACGAGACGCCAATAAACATGGGCGCGCCCGTTAATATGACACCAATAAGTGGCCACATGAATATGGCTCATAACATTAATAATTTGAGCAAAATAGCCCACCAAGGCGTCCCTGCGCCTAGTGGGCACTACAATCTACCGGAATATGGACACTACAACCACTCTCCAATAGGTATGTCGCCGCAAATGGGTCAGTTTCCCAACTATCAACAACTAGGTTTTCAACATTCTTATATGAATCAAAATGCTCCGAATATGAACGATTTACCATTCTCTAACGGTATGTTTCCTATGAATTTGAATATGCAGAGCGAGCACAACGCTAACATGATGAATTATGCTTACGATAAGAGAATAATAGAGTCAGTGAGACAGGAAAACTTTAAAGAACAGAACATGCTTAAAATGCCTTTGAATATACCTCAGATACCAAATAAGTCTTACAACAAACACTTAGGCGTCAACGACGTCTATGCACATAACAATTTGTATGAAGAAACCCATGATAATCTAGATTTAAGCATGAAAACACAAGAAAAATTACAAATCGACAATACAAGGCGAAAAAACATTGAAAACACAGTAAAATTAATTGAAAACATTCTAATTCACTCATCAAATAAACCAAAAGAGGTACCACCAAGTATTCCGATTGCGTCTAGTACTAGAACTGATGTACCATCGGATATGACCATAGAAAAAGCAACGAAAACATCAAAAAATGTTACGGACACTCATTCAGATCCATTAGCTCAATCTCCCGCAGATTTGACTATAGATGACTCAAATAACGACAGCGATAAACCAAGTCCTGCTAACGAAGAAGACAAACGTACATCAGATAACGTATTATCATCGGACGATGAGGACGTAAAACCTATAGGAATAACGCAACACTTTATACAGGAAGATGCAGAAGTGACTACGGACAATAGTATCGTTATAAAGGTTGAAAAAGCAACCTGGGCGGATTCGGACTGTTATTCTCCGTTCGTGAAGGACTATCACGGGTTTCATAGGGATGAACAAATGAATTACCGAATAATTGAGGGTGACAATAGCGTTGCTGAAGCGGTTGTCGCTTATAAAAATGGTATTTATGATTTTTGTTTCTTGCTATGTAGTTATATTGATGAATTTGATACAAAAAAAATGTACATAAATGTAAATATATGCATATTATGATCATTATTTTTATGCAACGTAAATTCATTCCGTATGCAAATATTAAAAGAGTATGTATTGAGTTTCTTGCCCATTCTTCTTCATACGAAACTATACCTTTTGGAAGGGGCAACTAGATTAAGAACTAGAAAATTCTTCTTAATTAAATTTTTAGACCTATGTATCCAGCTTATGTTTAGCAAGTTTCATCAAAATCGGTTCAGTTATTTCCAAAAATAAGGACTTGAATGTTTTTATGAAATGCCGGTGTAAACACTCTTAAAGAAATTTGTCAAGACACTTGATATTTTATTTTTAAATTTTATAGTAAGTAATGTATTATTATTTTACTGCACAACTTATTGATTATTACAGAAATCAAACCAGAAGGAGTATTCGAATGTCCACACTGCGCCCTCCTCTTTAAACATCCAAAAAGATTCATAATACACAATAAATGGCATACATTCGGACTAACAAATATTAAAAGAATGGAGATCGCAAAAGTCAGAGAGCAAAAGAGGTTTGAACGTAAAGAGGCAAAGATTATAGAGAGAATGAATTCCAAAGAGGTGACGGATACTAACGTGGACGGTAAAGTGTTTCCGTGCAAGGATTGTGATAAAGTATTCAGTGCTAAAGGGAGCTTGAAGAATCATAGACAAAGGTAAGTTTTATTTTGTTGTTAACTGTAGTATCTGCCCGAGACGTGCCGAGACTATGTCCATATCGAAGTCAGGTATAGCTTACAATCTGTGCTAAGTTATTTGTATTTAGAGCAGCCTATTATTTTAATATTACTTTGTCTTCCGCACTGTTGAAATTTCAACGCTCGGCTCAGAGCTGAGAGTTGAAAATGCAACAACAGAAATTACAAAGTAACATTATAATAAGATTGTTTTAAGAGAGCCAGCGGTATGCACCCAGTACAAAGTAACATTATAATAAGATTGTTTTAAGAGAGCCAGCGGTATGCACCCAGTACAAAGTAACATTATAATAAGATTGTTTTAAGAGAGCCAGCGGTATGCACCCAGTACCCGTACGCAAAATACGCGCTTGGACGTGGAGTTGCGGAAACCGGCCCGTGTATACAATACATGCACCCAGTACTCCAAAGATTATATTTTACCTCTTAATAATAATATATGTACTGCCTCGTTGGTCTAGTGGTCGCAAAGCGCGACTGCTGAGTTTTAGGTCTAGGGTCCGATTCTCAGGTTGGGCAAAGTGTTATTGGGATTTTCCATCAGGAATTTCTCAGTAGCAGCCTCGGAGTCTGGATTTGTGCCTGGTTGATGGCAATAGGCTCGCCCCTTAATACATGGAACGTAAACACAACTGGCGAAATGTGGGTGTACTAAAGGGTACACCTCTGCCTAACCCTTCGGGGTTTACATGCGTGATGTTATGTTATTTTTGACCTTCAAAAAGCCATTTCAGTGTTAAATTAAGTAAACTGATTATTTTCTAGAAAAAAATACTGTTTATTTCGATTACCTACCATACTCTTTAATTCTCTTTGCAGAACACACCCCACACGCATTCGGGAATGCAAAATCTGTCACAAAGTGATATCGAGCTGGGCGGCTCTCCGAGCTCACCTGGCGACTCACACAGCGGACTCAGGGCACGGCTTCCAATGCAGCGAATGTCCTAAGAGGTTCAAGTACTCGCACTCACTAGCGAAGCACTCTGATACTCACTTGGTAAATATTTAAATTAGTAATAGTATTAATTTGCGTAGTTTTCCTTCACCGATGTCAGTGATGTCTAAGAGTAACTTTAGGAAGTACATACGAATTTAAAAAGTCACATTGGTCGCAAGCCCGGGAACATGAAAACCTGACCTGATCTTGAGGAAATCTGGACTTATACCAGCCTATTACTGTCCCACTCAAACCATGTCAGAGGCCCTTGTGGCGGTTTAGAAACTATGACACTTTTGGTTATTGGGGTTGTAAGACCTTACTGCCCAAACGATAAAGAAGAATTTTGCATTTATGAATATCACTTTCAATTTAATCAGTCCGCATTATGCTCATATTTCTGAATATCCGGCGGCCGGATATTGAGCACTGTGTGATAGATGCTTACCAAATATTCAGTATTTGACCGAAATCTCTATACGCCTCGTTGGTCGCAAAGCGCGACTGCCGAGCATAAGGTCTTGGGTTCGATTCCCAGGTCGGGTAAAGTGTTATTGAGTTTTTCCATCAGACTTCTCAGTAGCAGCCTCGGAGTCTGGATTTGTGCCCGGTTGATGGCAATAGGCTCGCCCCCTATTACATGGGACTTCAACATAACTGGCGAAATGTGGGTGTACTAATGGGTACACCTCTGCCTAATCCTTCGGGAATTACAGGCGTGATGTTATGTTATAATTTACGTAAAACCTGTAACGTCGAAAAATGTGATTGTAGTATCCGTCTGGGTTCCGCTCATACTTTTGAGTATCCGGCTACCGGATACTCAGCACTGTGATATTTGTTTACCAAATAACTGAATATTTGCTAGAACAAAAAAAAAATGACAATGATACGACGAATATTTAACGTTCGGCTCTGCCAGGGTTGCGGACTTTGTTCGAAAGAGTCACCGAGGCCCTGGAACGCAAAAGCATTAAGAGGAACACGGATGGGTTGTAGTCAGTAAGGGTCTGACACTCCCTTCCACTCCGCCCAGAGCGGAAGAAATCATTTGATGATTTCCCATCCTTAAAAAATCTACAATTCGTCTGTTACATCTTCAACATTTTGTCATCAGGAAAAAGTCCACGCGTGCACCGAATGCCCAAAGAAGTTCGGTTCGCAAGCTCTCCTCAAGATGCACATGAAGACCCACGAGCGGATGCTGCGCGGCGCTACTTACAGATGTACTTACTGCGGGAAAGGATTCTTTGAGTCTTACAGTTTACAGGTGAGATTGTATTATTGACTAGTTTTTGCCCGAGACTTGTTTTTTGACCCTGTTTCATTCCCTTGGGAGGAAAGAATGTTTATGCAAAATTTGAAGTAGATTTGACTAAGGAATCTCGTTGTCCCATACAAATTGTCCCACCCTTTTCTACCTCCTAAGGGGTAGAATTTCGGAAAATCGTTTCTTATCGGATGCCTAAGTCATACAAAGAACACACCCTCCAAGTTTCAGGTCTCTACGATCAGCGGTTTAGGCTGTGCCTTAATCCATCAGTCAGTCATTCGGAACACAGCATTTTATATGTATTAGAGATTTGAGATTACATGGGACTTAAACATAACTGGCGCAATGTGGGTATACTAATGGTAACACTTCTGCCTAACCTTTAGTCCCCAGGTGTGAATTTGTGATGTTATATTAAATAACGCTTTCTCCACAGAATACTTCTGACACCCTAGTGACCCTTGCGATTGCCTTATTGGTCTGATGCATCAGGTATTGGGTTCGATTCCCAGGTTGGGCTGTGTTGTTGGGTTTTTCCATCAGGAATTTCGCAGTAGCAGCTTCGCTGTCTATATTTGTGTCCGGTTGATAGCAGTAGACTCGCCCCCTACTACATGAGACTTAAACATAACTGGCGAAATGTGGGTGTATTGATGGGTACTGCTCTGCCTTGTCCTTCGGGAATTATAGGCGTGATGTTATGTTATGTAATTCCAGGTACATGAACGGACGCATCGTAATGAAAGACCATTCGCGTGTGACATTTGCAACACCAGCTTTGGAACTAATTCTAGCCTCAAGCGACATTTGAAAGTGGTGAGTTTATAGTTATCTAGATTTGTGCTAACGTAGGAGATAACATGGCTTGTAAAAAGCTATTTACAAGCTATACTGGGCGTTAGTGACAAGTTGGCAAAAACTAAAACTGTAGTTTCAGACCACGATTTGTGATTGAAAATCGTTGGAATTTTTCTCCGGAAAATTCTCAAAATTTTCGACCGATTTTTCACTTGATTCGTGATATATTGATATGTAAGTACCAAGTCCAGGCCTCTAAACATAAATTTAATGAACAAAACAACAAAAACTTAACTCGGCAATGTAAACACAACAAAAATAATTCTAGGTACCTACATTTAAGCTATGTAGGTTTAGGCACAAATAACACGCGCCGCCCGGCGTCGCCGCATCGGTGCGATGTCCTCTGCTAGAGCTGTACCGAACGAAACTTTAAAAACTATAGTCATTTATTTATGGTCAACATGTGATTTATTACGCATTTCCGGGAAAATATTTCACTTGGAAAATATTTACAATATTATTTTTGATTTATATTTTTCGTTTTTGCCAAGCTGTCCCTAACGCCCAGTATATGCTTAATTCCATACATACAGTAGCGTGCCCGAGTGCCAAGCCCGATATACACGGTTACTTTTAGGTCGTTCTTGAACCGAAAGCCTTAAACTCGATCATCAAACTCGAAACGATTGGGACCATTTTTTTTTCAAAAATAGCAATAAAAAAAAACAGCTGTTCAGTACATTTATGTTCGTGTAACTCGTCAAAGTGTACTGAACAGCTGTTTTTTTTATTGTTATTTAAAAAAGAAAATGGTCCCAATCGTTTCGAGTTTGATGATCGAGTTTATGGCTTTCGGTTCAAGAACGACCTAAAAGTAACCGTGTATTTTATAGGATTAAAAATATTCAGAAAATTCTAACACTTCTCAAAATTGTTGCATTACTGCGAGTGCGAAAAGTAAAATAAACTCGATATGAAAGTGGTTGACGAGTATATTTTTAATTATATTATGCACCAGTGTCATGTCGCTTTGACAGGCTTTATCTACTTGGATCTGAGATTAAAATGTTCAATGTAGATGCCAGTGGCGTAACTATAGGGTGGCAGGGCTGGCAAAATGCCACGGGCCCCCAACCCGAGCGGCCGCGAACTCAGAAGTAACAAAACACTTTCAATAAAATTTTGTAAAAATTTAAATTTTATAAAAGTACATAAAATCAATTAAAGTTAAACACAACTAAATAATTTATTTAGATTTAAACGCATTCATAATCTAGATTTATTAAATTTTCAAACGTGCTTAATTTTTTGTTGTACTTTGGCGCGGGCGACAGATGGTATAGTAACGCCACTGGTAGATGCGAAGGAAGATTCAAAACCCTCATTTCCTCTTCATCAACAGTCCCACAGCACAGCGAAGCCCCATCAGTGCACCGTGTGCCGGCGTAACTTCTCAACGGAGTCTATAAGAGACAGACATGAGCTGAGGGTCCACGGGGACCCGGAGGACTTCAAGTTTCCATGTAAACAGTGTTCTTGCAAGTAAGTGGAACTTCCGAGTGGAACTGGAAAGATGGAACAAAAAAAATACAGAAATTATAATTTAAATTTACCTCCTTTTTTTTGGACTGCCTCGTTGGTCTACTGGTCGTAAAGCGCGACTGCTGAGCATGAGGTCTTGGGTTCGATTCCCAGGTCGGGCAAAGTGTTATTGGGTTTTTCCATCAGGAATTTCTCAGTAGCAGCCTCGAAGTCTGCATTTGTGCCCGGTTGATGGCAATAAGCTCGCCCCCTATTACATGGGACTTACACATAACTGGCGAAATGTGGGTGTACTAATGGGTACACCTTTGCCTTACCCTTCGGGGATTGCAGGCGTGATGTTTGTAATTTGTATTATTTTGTCCACAGATATTTGAAACTAAAAGATCTACAGAAACACGTCTACAAAATGCATCCCAAAGGTAAAAGGAAGAAAAAGGCGAAAGCGAGCGATTCAGAATAGACCTTATTGTTGAAGGAATAAGGTACATAATTGAATGTAAACAGGCTTACGTTTTATATACCATATCAGATGAAAGGGTTGGGCGATGACGTCATTGTATAGATGTTTTGAAAGATCTTTGTGAAAAGGTTGTTTGGAGAAGTAGCCGGCCTGCTACTGAAGACGAATACTTACAACTACATACAAACTCTTTCGTAAGGATGTGACTACACACATTGAAATAGTAATATGGAGGGGCGAGTCAAGTTATAGTAGTTATCTCTACCCAGTACACCCACATTTCGCCAGTTATGTTTAAGTCCTATGTAGAAATAACAATTTCAAAAAAATATATTTTGCTCTTATTTGAATCACGTGCATATTCCAAAAGTTGTTTTTTTTTTTCGAAAAAAAAACATCTATACAATGACATAGTTGGTTTTGGCCTATTTAATAGACTAAGAGTATTATAAAACAGATGAAAAAAAAAAATATGTACGCAAAATATTCTCCAGAATTCAAAAACACGCGTATGTCTCGATAGTTTTAAAACTGAATCGAATTAACCAATTTCTGGTAAAAAAAGACAATTATTATGTAAAAAAATTAACCGTAAAAAGATATCTCCTTAGTATTAATTTTGAATGTTTAATTAAAATTGTAAGTTAATTTTATTATGGGTTGTGTGACACATATTAGTAAAAGTATCTTTTTTCCGCGACTGCGTGAATCTTACGGATCCCTAATTCTTTTTTAGGATAACGTAGCTTCCTATCTGTGAAAGAATTTTCAGTATCGGACCAGTAGTTCTGGAGATTAGCTAAAACAACAAAATTAAGTAATTTTAACTTGAAACTGACATTTGTGGTACATATAAAATAAAATTCATACATAACATCACGCCTGTAATCCCCGAAGGGTTAGGCAGAGGTGAACCCATTACTACACCCACATTTCGCCAGTTATGTTTCAAGTCTCATGTAATAGGGGCGAGCCTATTGGCGTCAACCGGGCACAAATCCAGTCTCCGAGGCTGCTACTGAGAAATTCCCGATGGAAAAACCCAATTAAACTTTGCTCCACTTGGGTATCGAACCCAAGAAATACTCAGCAGTCGCACTTTGCGACCAGTTATGTTGTATTGTCAAAAAATATTGGGTTTTTCCATCAGAAATTTCTCAGTAGCAATCTCGGTCTGTATTTGTCCCTGGTTGATGGCAATAGGCTCGCCCCCTACATGGGACTTAAATATAACTGGCGAAATGTGGGTGTACTAATGGGTACACCTCTGCCTAACATTTCGGGGATTAAGGCGTGATGTTAAGTTATGAGTTATACGATAGGGGTGTTATTTTGCTGAGTCCCATCTTAAGAAATATTACAAGTAGGTAGGTCATGTATGTGTCTTGCAACCCAACATTATCTAAACAGACTATATCTAATAAAAAAAGTTGTTATAAAAATGTAAATATCACGTTTTTATTATCTGTTTATCCTATTTTAAGATAGATAATATAAATAAATAGATTAATTTGTTAGAAGTCAGAATAGAATATTTTATATTGTCGTTTTATTCTACCTATTAGTTGGTCTTTACATACATAAACTCACGCCTTTTTCGCATGGGGGTAGGCAGAAACCACAGAACGCCACCTGCTATGATCCTTACATACTCCTTTCGCCTCGTCCACGTTCATACATCTCGTCGTACGCCGGTTACGAGTACTGTGCAAGTGACTTGATCTACCCTACAAACTCCTTTTGTTAATCGCCTTTCACTCATCCTCTCAACATGACCGAACCATCTGAGCATACTCTTTTCTATCTTTGTCATTACATCCTCTTTTAATCCGCAACGGTCTCGTATAACCTCATTCCTCACTCTATCGTTCAAAGTTGCTTTGCAAAATGCTTCGCAATCGCAAGGAAAGCATTTCCACAGCATTAACCGCCAGTCATGTATAGATGACAAACCAAAATGTGCCCAGTCACGACTACATGACAGACTGTAACGTAAATAAAGATCATAAAACAACATTGTTTTTTTTATTTGGTTTGCTAATTATGTTCCTTGACTCATCCTTATTTATGTTATTTGAACTTCTTTCTTTATATTTTATCTATATTATCATAAGATGACAAAAACTAATACCAATAAATAAAGTTTCGAATTCGTAGCTTGGCGCCGAGGCTTTTTGCTTTTATGACGTGGCGGTTAAAAGATTAATTTGTGATTTTGTGAAAAATATCTTGGTTTTCATTGGAAATTGAAACGTTTATTAAAGTAGGAGATTTAACTTGGCAAAGTGTGTAAGGCCTTTAGATAAATCTTGTAAATAACAGTAGTTTAATATTTTCACAGAGTTAATAGAGTTGGGCTGATTAGTATTCGATTTTCGGCTTTGTATGATTGAATAGTTTTCGTCTTATATCTGTCGCCCAAGGATTTTTAATTCACAATTTTTCTATTAGTGGTGAAAATGGCCAAAAAGACATTTTCAATTGCTAATTAATCTGAGTATCCGTCTTTGTTTAATTCCGAGTATTCGACCAAATTAGCCCACCTCTATTAAAAAAACTAGAAAATAATTATATTTATCACTTATGTAATAGTATAATAAACGGTAGAATAAAATGTTATATAAGCAAATTATTGAAAGTTGTAGGTAATTTTAACTGATTTTTAACCAAATTATGTTGAATAAAAATAGAGAAATTGTTACCAAAAGTTTTTGAAATTTCACATTGGACGGATACAGGGCGGTAATAAGAAAATTCAAAAATTTTTGTTTTTATTTTGATAGTTCTTTTTTTAAACCACACAGCGCCTACTGTTATGTCGTTGCATACGCTTCTTGTAAAGGGATTTTATAAGAGATTTGTACTATTTATAGATTCTATAAAAAAGATATTACTTGGAGAAGTAATCAGAATGCATTATACTGAAAATAAAAGGAATAAAAGAACGGAATCGGATTTGTAGACCTCTTTTCATTGAGCTTATAGAAGATCAATGATCTACAAAGCCGAATATGATTTAGTGTTTTAATGTCTTGAATATGGATTCTCGTCATTAAAATCAATACAGTAAGCATCATTTTGCCTTGATCACTTACTAATTAGAGTGCTGCACGCGGCACGCACGCTTAGTACCGCCACTGGTAGAGATTCTTTATACACTTTCTTTTTCAGTATAATGTAAATTATAATTGTTTTATTTTTTGTTAATAGCTGTTAATTTTCGTCTGGTTTACTGTAAATAATATAATAAGAGATAATGTTATAGGTTTATTCAATAAATTACCTATGTCGATTCAGTTTGTTTTATTTTTAGGCAATTTTTTTTCTATCGGATACTGGATACTAAAAAATGGCCGGATACTGATACGGATTTCGCAGATTTTATAGTGCACAAGTGTGTGCGCAATACGTCTACGTTGCTTCCCTTTTTATATTCTTGCAAACTTTCTTCACAAAATCTGTCCACCGGGTTCCCAAATATCCGTCCGGATGGGCGAAAACCATTCGGCATGGAGAGCTCTGGTGAATAATTAACGACCTCAGGAGGCCACGAACCTCATGAGGATAACAGCAGGGCCGGATTAACCATGTTGCGGTCCCTAGGCAATCCACGTCTTGGGGCTCACTTCCAAAAATATTGATTAAAAAATCTTGAAGATTTTCACTCAAATACTTTAATGTTTTTATTCTAGGGTTTGGGGGCCCTTTCCAGATACGGGGCCACTAGGCAATTGCGTAGACTGTCTAATGGATAATCCGGCTCTGGATGAAAGAGAAGGAGGAAATAAATAAAAAAATTAAAAATGTTATTGCCAAATAGGTATTTTATTCTTAAAAGGTACTTATTTAGTATCTTAAACAAACTAAGAGCAACAGACGAGGAAGTAAAGATGACTTACACAGATTGTACACAAAAATTTAACAAAAAAAAATAATCACACACTGATATAATAACTTCTAATTTTTATAAAATAAAAATATCTGAAGACCATATTTCTACTAACTAAATGTCGTTTATATTCAAATCGCAATTTAGTTTTGTCATAAAGGCCAATATTGTAACTAAAATCGGTCAGCCTAGTTGCAATCTTATTTGTGTCAAAAATTAAGGCAAATTAGAGGTATGAGGTACTGGGTTTAGAAGCGATCGTTAATAAACTTATGCTGGGCTTATAATTAACCTGTCCTGCGTGTTGCCACGCGTGGGAAAGCTATCGGTTTCATACATTTAGTATAGGACTGATCACGTTTGTCCCGCAACGCGTGGCGTGGAGCAACCTGCTAAATGTATGAAACCGGTAGCTTTCCCACGCGTGGCGACACGCGGGGCAGGTTACGGTAAACGCAGCTTTACGGTACCATCCTGAGGGGCAATTCTAATAACTTTAAGCAACGATTACAATTTATCTCAGCCTCAATTTGTCAGTAATGCTTCTATTTTACTTAAATTTTTGACATTGATTGTCAATGAGATTGCGACTATATGTTAAACGTTTTTAATTACAAAAATCGGCTTTCTGATCACTTGTCTAATTATACTGATCGTTTGTCTTATTCTGACCGATTTAGGGTTAAGACACACATAAGAAAAGACAAAAGACTAATTTAAAGATAGTAACAATGTGGCAATAATTAGTTATTTAACAGTTCAAAACAAATTATGCTAAATATGTTTTTTATAGGTTCTCATAATTAGTCTAAGTGGCTCGATAGGATTTCATATTAACCTTTCGCTCGCCAGTCTCGAACGGTTATTTATATAATAAACCAGATTTTTAAGACGTAGTCAGTAGCGATTGATTTTTCGCCATTACGTCCTATACCGCCTAACTAACATCGTTTAAAACCGCGAATGTAACATAACATCACGCCTTTAAGCCTCGAAGGGTTAGGCAGACGTGTTCACATTAGTACATCCACATTTCGCCAGTAAACAGGATCGTCAGTTAAAGTTGAAAGTTTTATTATAAATCGATGGAAGTCTTCGATTTAAATTTAATTTAACTATGACCTGTTTCGTTTTACTTTTTAAATTAAATTACACTTAAAAACATCTATCGATTTCTACGAAAACTTTATACTCAAGTTCGTTCAAAATTCAGCCGATTAGTTCTTTAGAAACCCAGTTTTTTGGCGCTTATGTAAAATCTGTGTACATACGCGGTATTAAACAATGTTAGTTAGGCGGAATTGGACTCTCAATGACGATTTGCAATAAGCACCTTCACTCTAGCGTTTGCGCAGCGTAAACGTTCGAAAAACGTATACGCTGCATAGACTGCAGTTAATTGCGTTTATCAAACGCCTGCGCTGGACAAACGCTAGCGTGAAGGGGCTCTTAAAATGGCGGGTTTCGCAGTAATCATGTTACACCATTGTTCAGTTCGTCTCAACCCTATGATTATCTGATCGTTTGTCTAACTCTTAATGATAACTTTGAACATTTTTTATAACCATCAAAATATTTCAAGTAAATGCACAATTTATGAACAAAAATAATATTTATTTTACAATTGACCATTACTTAGTAAACGTGTAGGTAAGTGGACGAGTGTAATTAATACACCTATTATTTGCACACAGACAAAGCAATCAGAAAAAACTGATCGCTTGTCTCTCTGATCAGAAAAATCTGATCGCTTGTCTTTCTGATCACATGTAAACACCGTGCGTGAAAATCTGATCAGTTTTTAACAACATTTCTGATCGTGTGTCGTATTTTTCAATATTTGACAAATAAATATTGAGATAGTTTTGTTAAACTCCAACAAAAAAATAAAAGAAAACATAGTTTGAGATATTATATTATACAAATAGATGATAATTGAAGACAATTTGTTATTCAGACTATATATTTGTACATTATTGCAGTGATAAAGGTACAGTTGAACAAACTATTTGATATACAGGTATCTTACTTGCAACCGGACTTGGACAATTTATTTTAAACTAGCGACCCGCCCCGGCTTCGCACGGGTACATGTATTATACATATAAACCTTCCTCTTGAATCACTCTATCTATTTAAAAAAATCCGCATCAAAATCCGTTGCGTAGTTTTAAAGATCTAAGCATATATAGGGACAGACAGAAGAAGCGACTTTGTTTTATACTATGTAGTGATAGTGATATAATTTGGGTTTGCTCTTGACTACTCTCGACTCTTGATCACATGTAGAATCAACAAGAATAATGTAACCAAGATTTTGTAATACCTAATTTAAAAGAGTGCCGTGGAGTTTCTTGCTCGTTCTTCTCCATAGAGGCCTACCTCCGTTTTGGAACGAGCAACTAGCTTCATTTTACGGACTAACTGACCGACTCCTTGACAATTCAAAAGTGCCTGTAAATGGTCTAATTGAAATAAATGTTTTGACTTTGACTTTGACTTGACTCTAATCTAGGTCAGAGGTGACAGAGACAAAGTCTACGATGGAGTGAGATTACCCAGAAGAAGCCTGGTCACTCTAACTTTGAAGAGATTAGGGTCGAATGCGTTCGGTAATACTGACGCAGGCAGAGAGTTCCGCTCCTTTGCTGTGTGCATTATAAAAGTAAATAGGACCCATGAAGGGACGCAACCACAGTCCTTGGCGTACCACAGGGTACATCAAATGCATGTAATGAGTGTGCTGCACAGTCAATTCTTTGACATAATCCTCAAAAATCCAAAAAAAAATAATTTCTGGCCTATTATAAAAGTGCACAACAAGTAATAAAAAGACAAGTACACAAAAAAAGTCGTTTCCTAACAATATTTTGTGCTCAATTTTACTTAGGGCTGATTTTTCAATCGTTACATAAATTTTATTTGAAGAATAAAGGCACGGCATCGCCTCGAATTTAGGCTACGGCTAGCCGCCCGCGAGGCGCAAGCTTGCAGTCCGCTCGCTGGCAGCGCGCGGACTGCGAGGCAAGTTGTATGGTAGCGGCAAGCGCGCTGACCGCCCGCCGTTGGCTTTTTCATATTGACGTTATGAAATATATTATACTACACACGATTTAATGCTCTAAATTGAATGACAAGTAAATTGCTGGTTTAGAGCGGTGCCATTGCGGTACTGGGATAATGTGCCATGACCTTAAATATGGCGGTTTGACATATTGTTCATACAAAAGCTGTCAAACTGTCATATTTATTCTTCTGATAAAAGTTATTTAACGATTGAATCAGCCCTTAGTCTGATAGGCAGTATGCATAGTTAACGGGTATTTGAAGTGACTTTTTACAACCTGTATTATCACCCGTATAGCAAATAGCTTGTTCGATTGTACATAATCCTTATTTTATCAAACTAGAAATTATAATATCTACTTCTAGTGTTTTTGATGAAATAATGTCATGTAAAGTATCCAGCATTTATAACAAGCCATTAGAAATAGACTGTCGGTCCTGTATGAGAAAAAGAGACAACAGATTACTGCCAGCACAGATAGAACAGTAATTTGCTTTAGCAGTATTTATTTATTGATAGATATATTATACAGGGTAATTGAAAATTTACCCGAAACCTTAAAAGGGGTCATTGTACTCATCATTATGAACAACTTTTACTACGGGACCAAACTTAAAATCATGAAAAAAAAAATCAGCTGTTTCATACATTATGATCGTGTTGTGTAGCATTTTAGTAGGGAACAGCAGATTTTTTTTTTCATGATTTCAGGGTTGGTCCCATAGTAAAAGTTGTTCATAATGACAAGTACAATGACCCCTTTTAAGGTTTCGGGTATATTTTCAATCACCCTGTATATCGATAGATAGGTTGTGGTTCCATTGTTAATTGTTCAATCATTATGCCAATATCATTGGTCAGTTTTGAATTAAGAGCACTATTACACAACCATAGATCTATACACCTAATATGCAGTTGGACATGTAAGTTACGGACAACCGTAACTGGGTAGTTGAAACCATTTACCAATAATTCCAAGACATAACTTCTCTAGAGAAACACTTAACTCTGAAAACCTGATTAATTTTCAATGAACTGTAAAAATTGATTTTTAATTACTTTCAAATTAATAAACAGTCAATTGAGTCGACACAAAAGTGACGTCACAGTTGTCTATTGCCATACAAAATCTATGGGAGAATCGCCTTTTGACAGATCATATGAAGTACGGTCAACAACTGTAAAGTCAATTAATAATGTTATTTTTTATCTAATTTAAACAGACACTGAACACACAATGTACTGGCTTTCAGAATTTCAGGCAATAGCTAAGAGTTTATTATATCTTAATTTTATATTCTTTGCGTTTAACTTTAAATATTATACTAAATTATTAGGATTTAAAAATCATAAATGTTAATTGACTTTTGTTGCTGACTGTACGTCAAATGATTGGTGGTCTCATCTATCCTATTCTATATTATAAATGTTGGCCGTTGTTTAGTAGAAAAGGCATACTTTGATTATTACATTAAATAATCTATATTATATCTAAATCTAATGAAATTGTCTTCAAATATCATCATCCTAATTAATTTTAGAGTAGTAAGCACATGGAGTTTTTAATTTATCTACTTCGGTACTTTTCGGTTCAACGTTGATCAATGGACACTGGACTAGGCCTTGGCCAAAGAGGAACACGGAGTAGAGGGTTTTTTTATGACATTTGATTATACACTGTATTGATTGTGAATTAGAGTGTAAATTTGTGTGACCGCCTTTGCATTAACCAGTTGGCTGCGGGCGAACACTCAGTACGCCATACCCGCAGCGCGGCTGGCTACATAGTTGGTGTGTTCGCCGTAGAAAAACACATAGGGCTGTGTGCTGCACTCGCGTTTTTTTAGTAGAAACACAACGGGTGTGTTTTCGCAGTGAGCAGGTTAAAACTTGGCATGTTTGAACTACCCATAAAAATAAAAACCTACTGCTCTATAATCCTCATTAAAGTTAGCGCAAACAGAAAAGGAATACGCTTAGCAATGCCCATTTAACAATAAACTAAAACATATAACAAATAAAATTGAAAATTGTATGCAGGACAAGCATTTTTATGTTGCAAGCAAGTACGCAATTATCAACTTTATTTCTGTTGCATTATTCAAGCACATTGCTTCTGTTTGAGATTACCGTAAAGCCTTATTTAGACGATGCGAGAAATGTCATGCATTTGTCGTACATTGCGAGACCGCGCGGCTGTCGTGTCATAAGTGACCAATCATCAACAATATTTCTTTTTTAGTCCGTAAGTATTGTTCAATTAATTACCTATATGTAACAACTCCATGTGTCCGCTACTCCTCTTACTTATTATTGCATAACTCAATCTCCTTGACCTGCGGCTTGGCGTAGTAGAACATATATCTTCTCTTTGATCCAATCTTTGTTGTATGGTGCGTACGTGTTTGTCGATTTTTGGTAAACAAGACAACTAAGGTCTGCAAGCTGAAAGTAAGAGAAGGAAGTTTTTTAATATTTCATCAATCAATCATTCTTTATTTGTGAAAACAGGTATTTCAATAAAGGTCTTATATAAACAATTTTGTCAAGCTAGCTATAAAATTGGTTAAATATTCAAGCAGATCAATACAATATTTTACTTAATTATTTTTAGACTAAAATGTATAAAAAAAATTAGGGGGTAGGACGATGGGCAAAGGAAACGAAAGCTTAAAAAAAAAGTTCATGCAATTGCTCTTGCACATTATTTGATGCCGCCATTGATATAATTTTGTTTATGCCATAATTTTTACACAACTGATATCACCATCCGGCCATTATCTCCTAAACAAGCACCTATTTATCATAGGTGTGATAGCCCTCTGTGCAGAGGATACATGGAGTCAGAAGTAACACCACAGCATATGCTTATGGAATGCTAGAAAGTGGTAGATCAACGGGCAATGGGCATGGATTGCCGAACCTGGGAATCGAACCCAGGACACAACTGTCGTTGGTCAACTATAAAAAAGTTGAAGCTAGTTGCCTCTTCCAGAAGGTAAGTAGGTTTCTATGAAGAAGCACAAGCAAGTAACTCCACAGACACTTTTCAATCCAGTTTTCACAAAATCAGTAGGTAAGAGTCTAAATATTTGCTTTGCACTACTTCTGGCTCTTGCCATAACAGGAAAACAAGAGTAGATTCTAAAAGGATCTCATGTAGGTAATTTGATACCAAGCATAGCAACAATAATATTTAAAATTAAAATGACACCTTCAAAAAATGCTTGGCTAAGCAAATTGGTATACAGTACCTGAAGTCGGTAAAATTAACGATATATTGCCATCGGTGTGCTATCTAATTATAGATACGATCTTTTTATGCTGTATTTATGTAAATACATTAAGTTAAGTGCTTACCTGATCAATAAAATCGAATAATTGGGAAATGTCGTATGTTATAGTCGGAGTGTTCGGATTCCGTCTCTTTAGATGCTCCTCATATATTTTACAGACACCCTCCATACAGTCATTGACGCTCTCGTAGTCAGAATACGTTCTCGTCTCAGGCCTAGGACCCGGTTGCACCAGCAAAATCGTGTGGGACTAGAAAAAGTAACCTAGTTTTACCCGCCATTTTCGTTAACAAAATACAGCTGAAATATAACTTTACTTACCATTTTAGGTGGAGAAAATGCAAGAGCTGGAATTTTTATGTGTAATTTTACAGTATTTGTCTATAAATACTTGTTAGCGCTATTTTTCCAGAATTTACAAACGCCGTAGCGAAGCTTGACGTACGTTCTGAAACTTGAACGAAACTTCGATTGTCCACAGATATAGATAATGATAAAAATAAATTGCTGAAAAAAAAATATTATACATTATTTTTTCATTTAATTTATTTTTTTCATTTTTTACAAAACCATTCTATGTTTAATGATAACTAATATTGATTGTAGGATGAACTAGTTTTATTCTTTCCATTCAATAGATTTCTTATACCTTAGTTTGTAAATTATTGAGTCATGTTTCTGAACGTTACGACATTATGATTCATAATATTACGCATTAATCTGATAAGAACTTCAACAATCAATTACTGTTTAATTCCAAAATATTAATTAAAACAGAAGAATAAACAAAATAACGTAACTTTTTACTTAAAGTGTCTACTGATTTTAACAACTGCTTGCTCTTTCCTTTATATTTTTTTAATTCAGTTTGGAATAAATTTGTATAATTAGTGAAATGGAACGTAAGATGAGGTAACTTTCATTCTGTCAGATTTATTAGACGTAAATAGAAATGTTTTTAACTAATTTCGCGGTAAAACTATTTGTAAAACCATATAAAATTGTTAACATCTGCTAAAGCGTACTACCAAAACTTATTCACAAAAGAATAAACAGTAACAGTATAAATAAAAATACATATTAACATCTGTTTATCATTCAAAAGATAATGAGTCTCCCTGACCCAAACTTTGAGTTTATTTTGACGAAAAAACGTACTCTAGGCCTCTACAGTGATAATAAACAGCAAAACAAACATACTTTAAAACCACAAGATGTCATATCAAGTGTGTCTATGCAGCTAAAAGCTATACAATCAGCAGATTTCTTAAAAAGTTCAAAATGTGCATCTAAGGATTTGCAGAAGTTTAAAAAATCAACGTTTTTGAGTGTTAATAACTTACCAGTTTATGAAGAGGTAAGTTTATAAGTAGTTTTTGATTAAGTTTACTGTTGTATTCTCTCCCATTATTTAAAAAAAAAACTTACACTTTTAGCCATTTCTAACAAGAGTATTGGCATAACAATGTAATAATATTCAGCCTAGCAGTCACACCTGGACATCCAAATGTCTCACTATTGTCTGTGGTGTTGTCTTAGAAGTAAACGGGAACAGTAAGGCTTATTAAAATAATAGCGACTTGTTTACACCTGTATAAATAATTTTGTCTCATCTAGTCAGATTATTTTTATCTATGTAGATTATTACGTCCAGGGTCCGGTCTAGCTATTTAACCGCTCCGGGGAAAATAACATTCGCCGCCCTTTACACTAACACCATAATAAGTCATGAGCTTGCTATTCCAAAGATGGGATGATATGTATAAGTGATATTGTTTAATTGTATAATATTTAAATATGTTAGTCTACTTCTTTCTTCTTTATCGTGCGGGCAATAAGGTCTTACGACCCCACACACCCTAGTGTCAGAGTTTCTAAACCGCCTCAAGGGCCTCTGACATGGTTTGAGTGGAACAGTAAGTACAGGTTTCCTCACGATGTTTTCCTTCACCGATGCCAGTGATGTCCAAGATAAACTTTAGAAAGTACATACGAATTGACAAATTCACATTGGTACTTGCCCGGATTTGAACCCGCAACCTCATGCATGAGAGGCGGGCCTTAACCACTGGGCCATCACGACCGACAAGTTAGTCTACTACGATTTCTAAACAAGTTTACAAAAATTTATGAGAGTATGTTAGACTTCCTGCAACCGCCACAATCAATTTTGCTGCCCTCATTTTTGCCGCTCTGGGCATTTGCCCCCCCCTTAGATCGGGCCCCGATTACTTCCCACTGCTAGGCATATAGACCTCCCCCAAGTCTTTTCAAGTATTGTTTTCTTATGCCACCTTTTAGCAGCCCTCTGTATGTCTAGGTCACCTCTTCCTGTGCCAGTTTGGGCATAGTAATTATTCTTCTTTATTTATCTTAATTCAGTTCAAACTTTAAGCCCTGCCCTCACCAGTTGATATCTAGACTATATGCTTTTCTACTATTGGTCATAGCAATCACCAGGCCAACAATAAAAAGGCAAGGCAAAGGCAAAAGCATTAGGCTAAGGCATTAAGTCTGCCTTTGTACTTTTTTTTTTGTTGCATAAATGTAAATGTTTTTGTTGTTTAAATAAATAAATAAAAAAACTTGCCTAAAAATATCATTAATTTGTTTACTTCTCTATTCAAGGTACCCAAAACAACAACAAAATTTGACACACAATGCGTATCAGACACACAACTTATAAATATCATAGAAGATGCAGAAATCATTGATGTTCATCGAGGAATGACTCAGGAGTTCGAAACATCCTTCGTTCATCATACTGAAAAACATAGTTTGGAAGATGATGAGAAAATGGATGAAAATGTATGTACAGCGGATGACGAAACTGAGGATGTAGTAACTGTTGGCAGTGATAAAGAAAACATGGATAAAATTCATGGAAATATAACGGAAGACTTAAGTGTTAAGTGTATAGATAATAATATTGAAGCAGAGACTTCTATAAGTCCAATTTCGCCAATAATGTGTAGTAATAATGTTGTAGATAAAGACACGGGTATTAATAGTCCATACAGTAAAAATGATGAAAATACACAACTTGAGGAATACAGTCAGTTATTTCACGATTGCATAGACATAGAAGAGGACATAGACAAGTCAATTGAAAGACCATTAAGTCCTATATTTATGCACAAAACAGTGAAAACGAAATCAAAGACTCCATCGCCTTTAATTTTTAATCTAGAAAAGTTTGAGCAGTTTGAGAAGATGGCAGTTCCTATTTTGGAGGCAAATGATTTGAACACAGCAAAGCAAGTGATCAATTCACAGATTTTAGATAGAGAATTACATATTCAAATGGATGAAGAAATACTGCTTAACGAAAGAGAGATAACAAGTCCTGTACTGCAAAATAAAGAAGTATTTAGTCCAACTGAATTCAAAACACACACAGGCAAAGATCCAATTCTGGACACAGACTTAGAGTTCATAGAACTAGATAAGGCTACATCCGAAGACTTGATAAATAAAGTAATGAATGGAGATTCTAAAGATAAAGCAGAAAGTGAAATATTGAAAGACGAAATTCTATTCAGTAGCGATGAAGAAGATTTCGTACAGAAAAGCTACCAAGATCTGCCATTCACATGTGCATTGGAAACCTCTTTTTATGACCAATCTGATGTTTTAGACAAGACTATGTATGTTGGGTTTCAGACAGCTAGTAATAAATCTATTCAGATTTTCACTGAGTCTTTTGCTCAAGCCAAGAGCATATTAAGTGGCGAAATTACGGTAACTGATTTGGTTAATAATTGTGACAGTAGTGTGAAGAATAAAACCCAAAATGGTGATGGGAAACAAGTTAAAATGGACTTTTGTGATGAAGAAACAGAGTTTAATTTAGCTCAGAAAGATGATGCAGTGCAATGTGAAAGTAACGAAGCTGAGAAGCCTGATAACGTACCAGTTAAATCAACAAATTTTGAAGGTTTTATGACTGCTAGTAAAAAAGTAATAAAACTATCTCAGAAAGCATTGGCTCGATGCAAAAAGGTCTTTCAAGACATTGATTTAAGTGACAATTTTGATACACAAGTTGAAGATGTCATGGAAAAGGAAGTTGCTACCTGTAAAGATATATTACCAGTTACTGACCCTCCAAATAGAGAAATAAATAAAGATTTATCAGAAGAAGATATACATAACATAGATGATGAAATAATACAAGAATTTGAAAACATAGAAATGTCACTTCAAGAAGATAAAGACACAGACAGACAGAAGGAGGAAGAAATAAAAAAACCTGTATCAACAAAATTAAAGGAAGATTTCCAAGATACTCATTTTGAAGAAGATCTTTTTCACATTGACTTAAAAGAAAACAATATAGGAGAAAATTCTCTGCCAGTAATGATGGAGGGTCCGAAGAATAATGACAAAAACGTAGGATTTAAGACAGCCAGTAATAAGAATATTAGTATTTCCAAAGAAGCACTAGACATTACTAAAAACGTATTCCAAGATTTAGGTTCCACGAAATTTCCGAAGAAATCTATCAAAAATGATGAAGAATATCCTAATTTGATGGATTCTAAACAGCCTTCCACAAGTATTTCAAGTGTTGTTGGCTTTAAGACTGCTAACAATAACAGTATCAAGATTTCAGAGCAAGCTTTAGCTAACACTAAGAATATATTTAAAGATATTGATAAAATAGAACTTCCAAATCAAAATAACAAAGATATACAAGAAAATACGCATAAAGAAGATGCTTTTGACCAACCTTCAACTAGCGGAATGACGTTTGTAGGTTTTAAAACGGCAAACAATAAAGATATTAATATTTCTAAAGAAGCTGTAGATAAAACTAAGAAGATATTTGAAGATATTGATGCTACAGTCTTCAAGTTACCTACAGAAAAGAACACAGATGAACAATCTGAATGTTTCGTAGATTTAAATCTGCCTTCTACAAACAAATCTAAGTTTATAGGATTCAAAACTGCAAATAATAAGAATATTAAAATATCTGATATTGCTTTGGCTAAAACTAAAAATGTTTTTAAAGATATTGATACTGATGATTTTAAGTATCCAGATAAGGCGAAGAAAATTGATGATGAAGGGAATAAAGCTGATACAAAAGACACTAATAAGCTTAGTTTTACAGGATTTAAAACCGCCAATAATAATGAAATAAAAATATCCGACACTGCTCTAGCTAAAACAATGGACATTTTCAAAGAAATAGATTCTGGTGATTTTAAATTCCCTCCTCAAAAGAAATTCACAGACAAAGACGATGATAAAAGAAATCATGGAGTAGAAATAATAGATTTGATTAAACCTTCAACAAGTACAGCTAGTTTTGGAGGTTTTATGACAGCAAATAACAAGAAAATAAACATTACTCAAGAAGCCTTGGCTAAAACAAAGAGTATATTTCAAGATATTGATGCTAAAGATTTCAAATTTCCAGATAAAGGCTTGCAAACGCCTGAATTAGTACAAGATGCAACTAAAACAGACGATAAGAAAATAATTGATGAACCTGAAGATTTTAACCAACTATGTACAAGTAAAACAACATTTTTAGGGTTTAAAACAGCAAACAACAGAAAGATAACCATTTCAGAAGAATCTTTAGCTAAAACAAAGAATATTTTCAAGGATATTGATGCAGCGGATTTTAAATTTCCAGACAAGGGAAAAGACTTAGAAAAAGTTATACAAAACAAGAAAAACGATAGAGAAGATTATAGTATTAATGAGTTTGGAATAGATTACAATCAGCCTACTAGTAAGTCAGGCTTCGTAGGCTTCAGAACAGCAAACAATAAAAACATTATTATTTCTGAAGAGTCTCTAGTGAAGACTAAAAATATTTTCAAAGATATTGATGCAATGGATACTGACTGTCCAGAAATAGAAAACAAGGAGAAAGAAAAGGATGCCAAGAGTGGTTCTGACTCTCAAACTGAAGATTTAATTCAGCCTTCAACTAGCAAAGCAAGTTTTGCTGGTTTTAGAACAGGAAGTAATAAAAAGATACATATTTCCGAAAAATCTTTAGCTTTAACTAAAAATATTTTCAAAGATATCGACTCCAATGATTTTGTGTTCCCAAACAAACCAGAAAATCAAGACACTGTTAAGGAAAACAAGACTCCATATCCAGGGCTTAAAGACTGTATTCAAACTACAACAAATAAAACCAGTTTCATAGGCTTTAAAACTGCAAATGATAAAGTGATAACCGTATCTGAAACTGCTTTAACTAAAACTAGAGATATATTTAAAGATATAGACGCTACTGAAGTAAAAAAACCTGAAAAAGTAAAAGACGATTATCCCTATATTGAAAAAGAACATAAAATTAGTAACACAGAACCTGTAACAACTAAAATGAATGATTTTGGAGTACCTGGAACTAGAATACCTGAATTTCAAGGTTTTCAAACTGCAAATAATAAAGAAATTAAAGTATCAGCTGAAGCTTTAGTTGAAAGCAGAAAATTATTTCAAGATATTGATTTGAATACTGACAAAAGTTGTAAAGAAAAAGACGTAAATACAGATGAAGTAATTGAAGACAATACTGAAGATTCTAATATAGATGATACACTTCTAAATGGTAAATCAAGTCCTGTGTTTAAAGGATTTCAAACAGCGAATAAAAAAGCTGTAACAGTATCTGAGGAAGCATTAGCGAAAAGTAAAAAACTATTCCAAGATATAGAAACGTTTGCAGACGACCCTGAACCGGAATTTCATGGTTTTAACACAAAAAATGATGATGAAGTCGAAGCATCACAAAAAACTTTGATTAAAACTAAAAAGTTGTTAGAAGATGTCATTAAAAAAAGTGGTTTTCAAGGTTTTCAGACAGCTAGCGATAAGAAGGTTGAAATTTCTGAAGAGTCTTTAGCAAAATCCAGAAAATTGTTTCAAAATTTCGAGAAAAATGAAAGTTTGATACAGGATATCAAGAAAAAGACTTCGAATATTATTTTTGGATTAAAAACTGGTTGCAATCGTGACGTCATCGACTCAGAAGCTGTAGTCAGATCTAAGAGAAGATATTCTGAAATAGATGATTCTAACGTTAATGAAACAAGTGTTAAGAAAGATAAAATAACAAATGACGATAATATATCCAACATAATTGACACGCAAGTACTAAATAACTTTGACGAAAGTCTACATACAGAGGATTTTCACGATACCCCAATAAAATCAAAAAGATCTGGCAGTCCCATATTATCTTGTCCAAGAGCCAAAAAGAGAAAGAAATTCGAGACGCCGTATTCTCAAATACTACCAAAAACTGAAAAGAAAAAAGAACTTACTAAAATTACAAAAGAATCAAACATAGTAACGTTTGATGATAATTACAAGAAAGATAAACGATATACATTGAAAGATTTAGCTGAACTTTCAAAACAATACAATACTAAAATCGATCCTTGTATTCTACAATTCACATTTGACAGTTTACTACAATTCGAATTTCAAAAACACAGAAATGAATTGTCAATCGGTACCATGACTGTCGATACACTAAAAGAAATATTCCTAAACTCCGTAAACAGTAAATTAATACCTCACGGCTGGATAGAAAACCATTTAAAACTAATATTATGGAAACTAATTTCTTACGAAGTAAAATTCAAATCTTTTGCAGTAACTACAAGAAATGTCATAGATCAATTAAAATATAGATACGACAAAGAGTTGTATAACGCTCAAAGACCAGCTTTGAGGAAGATTTTGGAGAAAGACGATGTCGCATCTAGAACTATTGTGCTGTGTGTTGTTGGGGTGTATGTGGATGGTGTTAGTGTTGCCAGGTATGTAATATCTTTTTTAAAGTTACCATCCCTAATGGGTCTAAACGGATCCTATTGCTATTGCTTATCCATCCGTCTGTCTGTCCCTCTGTCATAGGGCTGTATCTTTCAAACGACTAGCTTCTGACTGACTGACTGAAGGGTTATTTAAAATAAATGATTTTTATTTTGAACCATAATAGGTAGACACTTGAAATTTTCACAGAGTGTCTGGCTATGGCCGCTATAACTACAAAATAAATTAAAGTTTTAAATGAAATGGGGTTGCCAGACAAGAAACATGTTTTTTTCGGCATTTTGTTGTTCGATTTTAATATTGCACAGTGGTACAGAACTGTTCCTGTGCTAGCCCAACTCTCACTTTTATTTATCAAAAAGATTTTTATGAAACACATTAAAAACTACATTTTTTTTTCTTCTAGTGCCACTACCACAAACAATCTAGAACTACTGCTAACAGATGGCTGGTACTGCATAAAAGCGACCATAGACAAAATGTTGGCCCAACTAGTGTGCCAAGGTAAAATCGTCGTTGGCTCCAAGATTGTCACCACTGGGGCTGAGCTGGTGAATTGTGAGCAGGGCATCTCACCGTTGGAGGTCAGTATAATAGTATGACATGTGGACCCTCACCATGGGGCGGGTCCACAAGTTTAATGCAGAGGGCAATGCTCGGAGTTTCTCTGATGGACGGATTTAAATAGATATGTTAGAAAGAAGGAGTAATGAGATGTAAAATTGAGAATCAGAGAGAAAATTAATTATACATATAAACACAATAAAAGTTAAAAATAACATAAATATAAAAACAATGTGCTAAGTGGGCCAACATAGATAATATAAGACACATCATATATAACATCACGCCTGTAATCCCCGAAGGGTTAGGCAGAGTAGGTGTACCCATTAGTACACCCATATTTCGCCAGTTAAGGGGGGGCGGGCCTATTGCCATCAACCGGGCACAAATTCAGTCGCCGAGGCTGCTACTGAATAATACCTGATGGACCCCAATGACACTTTGTCCGACCTGGGAATCGAATACAAGACCTCATGCTCAGCAGTCGCGCTTTGTGACCACTAGATCAACGAGGCAGTCAATTAATATCAATAAAGAATTATCTTATTACTAGCTGTCCGCCGCGGTTACACCCGCGTCTTTGGTTACTGCTCCGCTCCCGTAGGTCGTAGCGTGATGGTATATAGCCTATAGCCTTCCTCGATAACTAATCTATCTAACACTGAAAGAATTTTTTTAATCGGACCAGTAGTTCCAGAGATTAGCGCGTTCAAACAAACAAACAAACAAACACTGCAGCGTTATAATATTAGTATAGATTTTGATTTAATAAATTGTAATCATATTTCAGGATACTTCAGCAGTCCGTCTGAAACTCTTCGGTAACTCCACCCGCCGTGCGCGCTGGGACGCGCGTCTCGGTTACCACGGCAACGCCGCCATCTTGTCTCAGCTGTCATCTGTCAAACTAGATGGCGGGAAAGTCTCAAAACTGCGTGTTTTCGTCACTAGAGTGTATCCCGCTTTGTATGTTGAGAAATTCGAAGATGGAAGTACTGGTAAGTAAAATATATATAAATTATATATTTTATAATTATATATTTTATATACAATATATATAAATACCAGCTTATTAATATTGTCCCACAGAAGGCCAAAGACTTCTTCTCATACAGAGAAGGCACGAGCATTGATCACCACGTTTGCTCAAGGCGGATTGACGATTTTAGACTTTATCTCTACACAGTATAAAACAAAGTCGCTTCCCGCTGTACACTTAGATCTTTTAAACTCCGCAACGGATTTTAATGCGGTTTTTATGCAATAGATAGAGTGATTCAAGAGGAAGGCTTATGTGTGTACATTCAGGGCCATAGCTAGGGGGGGGGGGGACATTGTGGGGCAATGCCCTACCTTGAAATCACAATGCCCAACCTTAGATCTCTATATCCAAATCTGGAAGTTCAAGTATCTTGTTCGCTTGTACTTCATCATTGAGGATTTACTAGTTCTTAGATCCATGGTCATGCGCTGTCACAGAAATTATTTGTCTACTTATAGCTATTGAATGTACATCACTGATCTAGAGTTGAGTGATATACATGGTGATTGATTTAGGAGCCCATGCTTCAAGGGCAGATCAATTATGATATTTTTTTACTTTCGCCCTACCTGTAACCTATGCTACCCTACCTCAAATTTGACTCTAGCTACAGTCCTGTCTACATTGCACCTGTGCGAGGCCGGGGCACGTCGCTAGTTAATTATAAGTCCAGGTTTCCTCACGATGTTTTTCTTCGATGTGCGTATGATATGAGAAACAGGGTGTAAAGTTTCTCATCCTCCGTTGAAAAGGGAGGATCCTCCGACCAGACGGGTGTTGTGTCTGGTGGGCTGCTGCCCGACGGTTGTAGTCGGGATTTTGTATATGCAATATGCTTGCGAATTTTGATTGCGCGATGTAGGAACTGTCAGTTGTAGTTAGTTTGTAGTGCGATAGATGTCACTACAGGCTATGCAACTTTAATGTAACCGTATAGAGGTCATTTTACAGTGACACGATCAGAACGTTTGGAACACCTCCATCAAATGAAGAATGAGGCTGAAAGGCAGGCGGTCATGGAGAAGATCTACGAGGAAGTAGAGAAGGAGTTTTCTGACCAAGTGAGTAATGGATTCTTCGCCTTTTAGGGTTCAAGGGGTGCAAATTAGAAACCTGTTACTAAGACTCCGTTGTCTGTGTGTTCGTCCGTCTGTTACAGGGCTATATTGTTGGAACTGTAATAGGTAGACACTTAAAATTTTCACAGAGTGTATTTAACAAATTGGAACCATATTATTATTACTAAGACTCCGTTGTCTGTGTGTTCGTCCGTCTGTTACAAGGCTATATCTTTTGAACTGTAATAGTTAGACACTTAAAATTTTCACAGAGTGTATTATGGTCGTTATGACAACATAAATATAACATCACGCATGTAGTCCTCGAAGGGTTAGGCAGAGGTGTACCCATTAGCACACCCACATTTCGCCAGTTATGTTTAAGTTCCATGTAGTATGGTACATATGAACTCACAAACAACCAAACCCGGAACAACTACCTGTAAACCGGACAAATATTTGTTCCGTACGGGAATCGAACCCGCGACACGCAGCGCAACAGTCAATTGCTCAGCCACTGCGACAACCATGTCGACATATTTTTTTTAATGTATACTTAACTTCCATTGGATAAAGTAGTGGACAAACCAAGTTTTAGATTTTCAAAATCTTTACAAATTGTCTAAGTATGCTTTATTTTATAAATAAATAAATAAATAATAAACCCTTATTTCAGGCAACTAAGGCCCATAAAACACAAATACATAAATAAATACGTACAATAACTATAAACTAACACATATTTTATAATAAACCTATAATAATGAAAAATTACTGCACACGAAGAGTCGGCGTCGTGTTACGCTGCGAAGTGTCGCGTAGCTGGCCGCGGGAACGCCGATACAGCACACCTTTCGGCAACGTTTCGGCTTTATGTTTCAGGAATCACAAGACTCTGAAGGTCTAACGGAATTGGGCAAGAAGCGAACGTGCCTGGACAGCGGCTCGCAGATAGCTTCAGTTATGAAGAGAAGCAAGGATCCTGCTGAATTCAGAGTGAGTTTCTTACATCACACATCACTCCACACTACACCCCACACACCCTACTACACCACACACACCCCACTACATCACACACACACCCCACTACACACCACACTAATATAACTATTCTTTTCTAAAATGGAACTTCTCAATTCAATCTTACTTTTATTCCCAGGCCGGCCTGACCTCATCACAAACACATCTCCTAGAGCATTACACCACCAAACGTCAGGAAGTTCTTCTCCAAGACATACAGCAGAAGATAAGAGAGAAGATAGAGAAGGCGGGAGTCTGCGTCAATAGGAATGTCGTGACGCTGTTGAAGATCAGAGTCGCTGGTGTGGGGGGGAGTGGGGCGGAGATTAGTAAAGGTAGGACTATATGTTGTTTAAAAAGACACATCACATAACCGTTAGAGATAAACTACTATAACATGGCGCGCCCCTCCATATTACTATTTCAATGTGTGTAGTCACATCCGTATGAAAGAGTTTGTATGTAGTTGTAAGTATTCGTCTTCAGTAGTAGGCCGATTTGTTGGTCAGCTAATCATAACTTGTCGACCGCGCATGACAACGCACCTGTCATTGTCATAGAGTATGTCAGTGCCGCGCCATACTAATAATAATGAGTAATCAATGACGCCGCTAGTCGAGCAACAAATCGCTGATTTGTTTTTGTTTCGAGAGCCGTCTCAGTACGTACACATGCGTTGTGACTGTGAGTCTTGTAAATACTTTCACAAATACTTTCAAACGTTTTGAATTTGTGGAGGGGCGCGCCATGTTAAAGTAGTTTATCTATAACTACGCATACTCCTCATCAAACTCCACAAGTCTCACGAATAATGAAATCATTTTTATTTGTTTCAGGAATGATGTCGATCTGGAAACCACCGGAAGCGGTCCTTGAAATAATTAAAGAAGGCGCCTGGATTGACGTCATGAATGTTGTACCTACTGCTGTCAGGTAAATATTAGATTAACTATACCGGATGTTAAATATTAGATTAACTATACAGGCTATTAAATATTGGATTAACTATACAGAGTGTTAAATATTATATTAATTATACAGGGTGTTAAATATTAGATTAACTATACAGGATGTTAAATATTAGATTAACTATACAGGATGTTAAATATTAGATTAACTATACAGGATGTTAAATATTAGATTAACTATACAGGATGTTAAATATTAGATTAACTATACAGCATGTTAAATATTAGGTAAACTACACAGGATGTTAAATATTAGATTAACTATACAGGTTGTTAATAGACACATTATACAGCCGCTAACTACGCATACTGCCCATCAAACTAAGTAACGTTGAACAAAAATTATTGATGGGAAACGACTTTTATTTTTGGTGTGAAAAGTCACTGTCTATGTAATGCACGTAGTCGTGCTTACGGTTGCAAGAACCAGTACAGGAAAAGTGGGAGTATTTACATAAGTATTATATTTGTTAGGGACAAAAAACAGTTACATGCCAAGCTTAACTAAAAATCTTAAAGGAATAAAGTTAAAAGCTGGTGTCGAAAATGGTGGCGTAGAGGGGGCATGGCGGCATGAGAAAGCGTCATGCCATTTGCCGTCACGGCGAATTGCTCGATTTTACTGCCAAAGTGCGCCAATACATGTTTCTCATCAAAAAATAAAAAATCTTATTGCACAATTTATTTTTCAGGTACTCCGAAATCCAGATATCAGCCGGTAGACAGTCAATATTCAACACATCAAAATACAAAGAACCAGAAAACTTTAAACCATACACAAAAATACTAAAACGTATATGTTTCACCATAAAAGATCTAGCCCAAAACCCGTTAACCGTTACCGATTATAACGAAATCGATACCGTTGGCTTCATATTCTTAATCGATCCATCGATCCGAGAATTCGATTCGACTAAACAGCCATTTCAAAATGTCTTAATAGCTGATGCTGATAAAAATATGATTTGCATAAACTTTTGGGGAGGTCTAAAAAAGTTCGGTTATCAAAATGTTTTAGATACTGGCCAGATAGTTTCGTGTGCGAATTTGCAGAAGCGGGCTGGCAACACTAGGAAAAGTATACCCCAATTTAGAGTCACAGAGTTTTCGAGTTTTACAAAAACGCCTAGAAATGAAAATGCGAGAATTTTAGTTGATGGTTTGAGTAAAATATTTTCAAGTCTGGATAGAAGGAAATTCTGTGAAGACTGTGTTGTATTAAAAAATAATTATGCCGTGATAAAAAATAATACTGAGAATATTTCTCCATATAGGTTTAATAATAGTGACTATAATACGTCTAAAAACAAAATGTTTATAGACTCGCCCTTAGCAAGACCAAGTAAAATAGATGACAATTTCAATCTTACTGGCTTGGATTTTGAGTCGACTTTCAAACAAACAGATACACAGAATTTATCAGAAGAAGTTTTACAAAGGAAGAAAAAGGTCAACGAAAAAATTGCCAGATTAAAAATGTATGGAGAACCTCCTCCTTTGTCTACCATACATATTATAAATAAATCTAAAAACGCGTCAAGTTCATACAAAAGTCCATTAAATTCAAATAATAATACCTCTAAAATTATATCTCAAAAATTGAAAAGCGAGAGTGCCAAACCAAATACAAAATTTGACAGTTCTGTAAATGTTGCCAGCGTAGAAGAATCTCCCGAAAAGTGTAGAGATTTAAATGATTTAGACGTGGTATGTAGTCCGGTTCTCTTGAATAGGACTTATGTGAAAGGTGTAAATCCTGTAAAAATAAACTTTGATGTGAAAGATTATAATGATAGTAATGTGGATCATTTTGCTGAAGAGTTTGATGGAAGTCCGCCTTTGAGTTTAGATTAGAAAACTAAAAAATGGGGCCCCACAGCTATTTTTGAACTGGTTAGGTTTTATCAAATAAAAATATTAAATAAACAAATACTTTAAAAATGCTAAGCTACTTTTTATCATCAGCTCTTTTTGAATCAATGACCTCTCCTGTCGTCGAATTCGATTTAGCAAACGATGCACCAAACACTCTGTATAAAGGTCGGTCCTACCAACTGACAACACGATAAATAATAAAACGCACATATCGCTATCCGTCAAATTGACAACACAGCCAACCCACAGAAAGAATTTATGGGAATTCCCTAGGTATAACTTTCGAATTTCTCTCAACTGAGTTGCCATGATTGAAGTCTGGTTGCAGCCTGTCATATTTATTTATTTGAAAATGGAACAGTTTTTTTTTTGCGCAGAGCCCTCATGCTTTTTCTAAAATAAAAAGTAGCCTAAGTTTCTCCTTATAATATCTATCTAGCTATCTGCCAGTGAAAGTTCCGTCAAAATCGGTTCAGCCGTTTCAGAGATTACAGACCTAAACAGACAGAGAGAGAACAAATTTTTTTTTTTACTATAGATACCGTTTGAACATTTATGTTGTTTTTGTAAAAAGCTTATTTTTACATTACAAACAGACAATCCAATTTTATATAGTTTTAAAGATTCAAATGATAAATAATCCTTCTGATTGTACAAATTCGTTACCAGTAACAGTATTGTAATCATTTAAATAGTGCAGTATAGTATGATGTATGTTTTATTATCTGTGCCATTTGAGAGGTGCATTGAAACACCTTGCGCCCATAGGATAAGTTTATGTGATTTAATAGTTTTTAAGACAATCCTAATAAGCGTTGTTATACGACTATTTTGTAATCCTTAGGTCAAGATTCATGCACACACTATGCTCTTGCTAAGTAGTTGTTTCAATCAAATGTGGACATTATTTTGTAATAAAACTAGCGACCCGCCCTGGCTTCGCACGGGTGCAATGTAGATGCATAAACCTTCCTCTTGAATCACTCTATCTATTGATGAAAACCGCATTAAAATCCGTTGCGTAGTTTAAAAGATTTAAGCGTACAGACGGTGGGAAGCGACTTTGTATTATACCATGTAGAGATTAGGTTCAAATTGAGATGTTTTTTTTTACATTTGCTTATATGAATAGGTACCTTATCTACATAAATATAAGGTCCATATTTGTTATCAATACTTAGTAAGTAGAGCTAAAATGCGGTCTATTAATCTCGCCCTTAAAAGTGATTTTGTTTCTTATTATTGTTAAACAATAACTCTTTAAATTGTGATAGTAAGAGAGGGTGCCATTATTGTTGAAATATATGTAAAATAAGTGTAAATATGTATATTGTTGAATTAAAAACTTTTTATTATTAAATACTTGTTTTAATCGTTTGTTTAATTTAACAAGATAATTATAAATTATTTAAATCATAACAACATACTAGAGTAAAATCTTTTCTCTCTCACAAACATTTATGAAATTAAAAAATAACTATGATTCTAACCGTGATTAGATCTTTTTGTATCACAACACAAAAAGGGGCCTCAATAATACTCTAGATTATGGGATATCAAAAAGAACATTTTAAAAAAGAAAAATTTCAAAACATATTTTGCAATTTTTTTCTTTTGCGATTCAGTCGGTTAAAAGAAACTGGCAACACAAAAAAATATGCCAACTAAACTACTTCATTCCCGTTCATTCCCTATTAAAATTTATAATCTGATAACCCCAGCTGTCATTTCAAGGTGACCTTCAAACGGAGCAAGTTTGACGTTTTGTAACCTACAAAAATTATTTTCATTTGAATTCCCTACCCGCGCAGACATGCACTATGCGGTAATATCGTCGTAAATAACTTCGTCAGACAAGAAATTGTGTAAAAGTATCCTAAAAACAACTTTTTAGTGTGATTTTAAGTGATAAAAGTGCCTTAACCAGCTTCCGGCGTCTCGTTCCAAGTTCTTTTTTTAAACCGTAAGTATTTATTACTTTTTTATTTTCTAAGACACGTCGTTTCGTACAGTTGATCGGCGTGGTTAAAAATAGTACTATAAAAACTATTACGTTTGTCGTAAACACGCATACATGAATTAATTAAATATTTCACTATAAATTCCGCGTCGATATAAAACTTCAACTTGATTTTGAAATTGGAATTCGATGCAAGTACTTTTTTTTAACTTATTTTAGCTGTGGAAAATTGGAAGAGTAATCCACACTCCACAGGTAATAAAGATAATTGAAAAAAATAGAATTAAACAATTGAAATAAGGCTTTAATTAAATAATAAGATAGCAATTATTATCTAAAGTTTAATTTAAATTTTGCCTACCTACTTCCTTACTCTATAAAAACCCCCTTTAAAAATTCCATCATGCTAGTTCTTAGACAAGGAATTTTATTATTTATCATGATTATTCAATGTGTCTTGAGAAATATTTTTATGAATAATTAAGAAAAGTTATAGAGATTTTCCTCATTTTTGTATGTATCAATCAATCTGTCAGCTATGTGCTTCTATAATATTAGTGTAAAGCAAAGACACTGCGTGTCTGTTTGGTCGCTTAGTTCTTCAAGACTGCTTAATCGTTGTTGATGCAATTTTCACAAATGTTTAGAGAATTTATAAAGAATTTAATTATTTGTAATTTGTTTAGGTTTGACCCTATTACATCATGTAATGTAGGTACATGAGACTTAAACATAGACGACCCACTGACCAACATAACTGGCGAAATGAGGGTGTAAATCTCTGCCTAACCCTTCGGGGATTACAGGTGTGATATGAAGTCTCAAAGTCAAGTCTAAAAAGCTAGTAAGATAAATAAATGTATGAGGGATTCTCCATGATCAATAAACCATTACACGTATTAAATAAGGATAAATATTTGATAGTTTTAAATAATATCTAAATTCCATGATAAAGTAAACCTCTCTGATTACAATAACAGGAAGCAACATGTTAAAAAAACATGATTTTGTTTCAGTCAAACTAAACAGTGTTAAGTATTTTACTTTTATAGGTATTTAAATTTTATTTTTGTTTTATTTTCTAATTTTTAATTTTAGTTATACCCAATGTTGCTGTGCCCTTACAGGGTCCATGACTGTACCTTAGCTTACCTTTGCCGGGGTTGCGGGACGTCTTAACAGGATACCGTGGCCCCGGAACGCAAAGGGCAACAGAAGGAACAGGGTGGTTTTTTAGTGAGTAAAAGTCTGACAGTCCCTTCCGCCCCACCGCCGTGACTTTTACCACCTAAAAAAAAAAAGCTTAAAGCCTTAATGTAACATCTATTACACACATTATGGTATGCAAATAAATGAATATGAATATCTATGTATTAAAAAAAAATTAGGTCTTGTTTTTTTCGTGAATGTGTTTTGACTTTGACTTTGATTACTCGGTGCGGGAATCGAACCCGCGCCACGCAGCGCAGTAGCTAATCGCTCCGCCATTGCGCCAACATATCATCACGGCTGTAATCCCCGGAGGGTTAGGCTGAGGTGTACCCATTTGTACACCCACATTTCGCCAGTTACGTTTAAGTCCCATGTAACAGGGGACGAGCCTATTGCCATCAACTGGCCAAGATTCTGACTCCGAGGCTGCTACTGAGAAATTCCTGATGGAAAAACCCAAAAACACCTTGCCCGACCTGGGAATCAATGTTTTGCTGGGAATGAAATGTTCAGCAGTCGCGCAGTCCACTGCGCCAACCGTGTCTAATAAGAATATTCATAACAAGCACTCTCCCCGCGACTTCGTTCGCGTGTTTTTTCTTACGGATCCCTAATTTTTTGATAATAAAATATAGCCTATAGCACTCAGTGTTAACATAGCTTCCAATTTGTGAAACAATTTTCAAAATCGATTCATTAGTTCCGGAGATTACCCCCTACATACAAACTTACAAACAAATGTTACCTCTTTATAATATTTATTATTCATAATAAATTACCTCAACAATATGTTATTGTCCATTATTGAAAATGATAATAGCTCATTATGCAATAGTTATCGCGTTATACTTGATTATTGAGTTCAATGAAATCCATGAACACGACATATCTTCATCTTTTAATAGCAAAACGGATTCCTTTCCATGTCTTTTTTTAGAGTTCCGTACTCAAATGGTGCGGGACCCGCATACTAAGCCTTCGCTGTCCGTCTGTCCGTCACGAGGCAGCTAGGTAGTAATTAGGTACCCAAATATTTGACGTGGTATCAAATTGTAGCAAATAGGTTTTAGATTTTAGTAATATTTTAGAGCTGATCAATCATTTTAGCCTGTCATACTGATGTTCACCAAAGATACATACCCCCCCCCCCCCCTCCAGCTACAAGGGCCCCGAACCCCTGGTAAGCAAAAATTCATAAAATATTATGCACTACCTCACTCAAATCGAAAACTGGACACAACTCCAGACTCCGAGGCTGTTAATGACAATTTCCTGAAGGAAAACCCAATAACACTTTACCCTACCTGGGAATCGAAACCAAGACCGCGCAGCAGTCGCGCTTTGCAATAAATTAAAAGAGCCCTAAATACTGTTGCCATCCGTCTAATCTTCATATCGTTAACTCTACTAACCCCTTAGAGGAAAGACCTTGAAGATATCACTAACAATAACAAACACTTGTCAACATCAATGTGATGTTTGTCATTTGTATACTTGTGTGCGTGTAGCAGGGGTGTGGAACATTTTGACATAAACTATAATAAAAAACTTTTCCGTGTTTAGTACCGAGTTGACAATGTTGACATAACACATAAATGATTTTGGAAAAAAAAAAAATTACCATCAGAGCATGATAAAAAAAAGATCCATCCATCTATATCATTACGCCTGTAATCTTCCGAAGGGTTAGGCAGAGGTGTACCAACAAAACACATTTCGTCAGCTTTGACTTTTTCCGACAGTTTCAACAATTTTCGTTATATTTCAACCAATTTACACAATACCTTGATAAATTATATACCTAAACCTTCTTCATGAGTCAATCTACCTATTGATAAAGAACCGCATGAGAATCCGTTCACTAGTTTTTGAGTTTATCGCAAACAGACAGACAGATAGACGCGGCGAATGACATTGTTTCGTAATATACATGTAGTGATTATCGTTTTCTCTGGTGGCCTCCACTGTTGATTCTGGCTTTCAGGATCTGCAGTGGGTGGGAAAAGTGTGGCGGGCTTGTCCCAATATAAAAAAATGTAGTGATAATTCGCGTTCCACCTGTTAGTACACCCTTTCAGGGTTGCGGAATTTGTTCGAAAAAGTCATCGCGGCCCTAGAACGCAAAGGCATTAGGAGGAACACGGATAGATTTTAT
Organism: Hoplodrina blanda; assembly: GCA_949316365.1. Taxonomy (NCBI): domain Eukaryota; kingdom Metazoa; phylum Arthropoda; class Insecta; order Lepidoptera; family Noctuidae; genus Hoplodrina; species Hoplodrina blanda. Next base: position 6,319,650 of record OX438574.1, on the reverse strand, counting down.
TCAGTAAGTGTCTACTGACACTCCCTTCCGCTCCGCCCGCAGCGGAAGAAGTCATTAAATAAAAAAAATAAAAATATAAATATATTTTATTTCAGACCACAAATAGATCAATAGAAAGTTAGTACAAAGAAATCTTAAAAATCTATCGTGTTAGTAAAGAAATACCTTATTTAATGATGTGGGTATTTACCCAATGCATTTCAAGGTTTCTCATCCTTAAAAAATCACTACATAGTATAAAACAAAGTCGCTTCCCGCTGTCTGTCCCTATATGCTTAGATCTTTAAAACTACGCAACTGATTTTGATGCGGATTTTTTTAATAGATAGAGTGATTCAAGAGGAAGGTTTATGTATATCTACGTTGCACCCGTGCGAAGCCGGGACGGGTCGCTAGTAAAAAATAAAGCAGCCATGAGTTCATAACCCCTGACAACGTACACAAAATCACAAAACTACATGCTTTTAATGTGTGAGTTATCGTATTGACTGTTTATCGCACACTAGGAAATATACACTGAACGTCACAGCCACAGAATTTGTCGAAATAGAATATTGTGCAAACTGCATGCTGAATTTTATGTATTGACGACAGCGCTTTATAGGACTGCGGCGTCTTATGTGGTTGCAATAGGAACAATTTTCAGAGAACATTTTCGAAACGTCTTATTTTAAAATAAGACAATTAGGTACTACCTAAGTACCTATTTGTCTCAAGCAAATAGAATATTTAAATAAAATATTTTTAAAAACAAGCTTTAAATTAAAATTATTACAATTTTGAGAATTGGACATTGTATTATCATCAGAACTAAAGGTGTATGCAAATTTCAGCTCAATCGGATATCAATAAATGGTTGAAAAATGGTTTGCAAATTTTGAAAGGACACCTTACTTACATACGAACAGTGCAAGCTAAATAAAAGCTTGTAAAAATATAATTGGTTTGTTTCTATGGAAAACTTAAAATCGGTCGAATTTAGCTGTAACACAATTTTTACCCGACTGCGCCAGGAGGGGAATGGGTCCCGTCCCGACTGCTACAATTTTTCTTGTTAAGTGCAGTCGGTTATGACGACTTTCTTGTTTTAGGGTTTTTTCATTTCCTAATTACACAGAAACGCAGTTCAGGATTTTTAGCTTTTTAAATGCTTTTTTTTTCGAAAATGTTCGAAAAAAAGAAAAGGGTAGGTACCTATATGCTTAAATGGTTCGGTCATGTTGAGAGGATGAGTGAAAGACGATTAACAAAAGGTATTTATATCGCACAGGTGAGTGGCAACGCAGGGAGGGGTCGCCCTAGGAAGACCTACACTGAACTTATTGGTGAGGTTCTTCAGAAAGTTCAGGTGCGGAGTACTCGTAACCGGCGTGCTTGTATGACGAGATGTATGAACGTAGATGAGGCGAAAGGAGTATGTAAGGATCGTAGCAGGTGGCGTACTGTGGTTTCTGCCTACCCCCATGGGAAAAAGGCGTGAGTTTATGTATGTATGTATGTTCTCAACTAGCTTTTTAGACCTATGTATCCTGCCTAAGAGTAGGAACTTTCATAAAAATCGGTACATTCATTTCGAAAAATAAGGACTTGAAAGTTTGTATGAAATTATCTAAATAAATAAAAGCGAAATGTCACTCACTCACTCACTCACCACGAAATATCGAAAACTGCTTGACGTATAAAGATGCTATGGCAGAGAGGTATTTTATAGTTAGTAGACGTCCGCTATGAAAGAATTTTCCAAAATTCACCCCCGAAGGGGATAAAACGGGGGTCCAAAGTTTGTATGGAGAAATCAACTTTGACGCGGACGAAGTCGCGGGCAAAAGCTAGTATCTTCTTAATAAATTATTGATTTATTTATTTATTATGAACACAAAATTTATTATAAATAAAAGGCTCCATGGTACGGAAGCCTTCATATGCGAGTACAACTCGCACTTGGCCAATTTTTCACACACACTCTGTGAATCTATGCTATGGTAGTATTTCACTCATGTTTACATACAGAAACGTGTGACCTACGCATGTGTGCGTGCGCAGACGCATGCAAGATCATTATCTCGTTCGTCGTAAACGTGATCGGGTAATGACATATTGTTTGATTAGGTAAACTATTGATATGTTGAGATGATTTGGGAGTGAAAGATGCTGTGGTACTGTATAGCAGCATATATTGTTTGATTAGGTAAATTATTGATAAGTGGAGATGATTTGGGAGTGAAAGATGCTGTGGTACTGTATAGCAGCATATATTGTTTGATTAGGTAAATTATTGATAAGTGGAGATGATTTGGGAGTGAAAGATGCTGTGGTACTGTATAGCAGCATATATTGTTTGATTAGGTAAATTATTGATAAGTGGAGATGATTTGGGAGTGAAAGATGCTGTGGTACTGTATAGCAGCATATATTGTTTGATTAGGTAAATTATTGATAAGTGGAGATGATTTGGGAGTGAAAGATGCTGTGGTACTGTATAGCAGCATATTATTGTCCCACTGCAGGGCAAAGGCCTCTCCTCATACAGAGAAGGCACGAGCATTGATCACCACGCTTGCTCAAGGCGGATTGGCGATTTCAGACTTATATTAATTACTAGCTTAGATGGTTCGGTCATGTTGAGAGGATGAGTAAAAGACGATTAACAAAAGGTATTTATATGGCAGAGGTGAGTGGCAACGCAGGGAGGGGTCGCCCTAGGAAGACCTACACTGACCTTATTGGTGAGGCTCTTCAGAAAGGTCAGGTGCGCAGTACTCGTAACCGGCGTGCTTGTATGACGAGATGTACGAACGTAGATGAGGCGAAAGGAGTATGTAAGGATCGTAGCAGGTGGCGTGCTGTGGTTTCTGCCTACCCCCATGGGAAAAAGGCGTGAGTTTATGTATGTATATGTGTTAATTACTAGCTTCCGCTCGCGGCTTCGCCCGCATTAATGACGGTTATTGGGGATCTAATCTTGTTTCTCCTGGGTCAAATTTCGGATAATCCTTTATTTTCTAATCTATACTTAATATTATAAAGCTGCCGTGTTTGTTTGTTTGTTTGAACGCGCTAATCTCTGGAACTACAGGTCCGATTTGAAAAATTCTTTCAGTGTTAGATAGATTAGTTATCGAGGAAGGCTATAGGCTATATACCATCACGCTACGACCTACGGGAGCGGAGCAGTAACCAAAGACGCGGGTGTAACCGCGGCGGACAGCTAGTCTTTCATACAAAGAACACACCTTCCAAGTTTCAGGTCTCAACAATCAGCGGTTTAGGCTTTTTTTTGGGTGGTAAAAATCATCAAATGAGTAATCGAGTCCTGGGTGGGGCGGAAGGGACTGTCAGACTTTTACTAACTAAAAAACCACCCTGTTCCTTCTGTTGCCCTTTGCGTTCCGGGGCCACGGTATCCTGTTAAGACGTCCCGCGACTTCGAAGCGGTTTAGGCTGTGCGTTGATCCGTCAGTCAGTCATTCAGGACAAAGCATTTTATATGTATAGATGATTATGTATTGTACAATGTACAGGGACCTTTTTCACGTTTTCCTTTTTTTTTTGAGTTACAGCCTGCTGACATACAGACAGACAGCGGTGGCTTAGTAATGGGTTTCCGCTAGCACCTTTCGAGTACGGTACCCTAAATAGGCGGTAGCTGATAAACGTTTCGATCAGCAGATCACCAAATAGTTTATCTAATATATTGGGCGTGTAATCTTGAACTTGTGTTAGTACGTTGATAAGATTACATAATTGTCTACTACTCAAATGGATAGCTGTTGTTTTTGACGTAACAAATAGGTCTCGTATTCGATGTAACAAGCTACTATAATTAAAAAATTAAAAAACACGACTGCAAAAATTGCACATATTTGTACTTTGTTAACTCGTCAGTTTTTTTTACGACGTTTTTTATTAACAGTGTTATATATTTTTTAAATCTACTTGTCAAATTCTAGACGATAAACGTAGACACGACCAGATTCATTAAAAGGCTGGTATTATTTTACGTTTTATAGTGACCACACCGGTTTCTTTTTATTTTTGACTAGCCTATGTTACTCGGAACGGTGCAAGGATTGTAACGATACCCCATACATCTAAATCGGTTCAGGCGTTTAAAAGTTATGGTGGAATAAAGAAACTCACATACACACATACATACATACATACATTAACCCTGAACACATAACACTCCTTTTTTTGGGGCAGTCGTGTAAAAAGGTGACTCCTCACGGGCGGCGCGCTGCGAGCGTCAAGGAAATGCGATTTATAGCGAGCGATGACGATTAGGTTTATGCCCCCATCAAGTTGCAACGATATTGTTTATGATTTTATTTTTACAACTGATAAGATCTCTTCTTTATCATTGCAGCAATACGATTTTATCATACGTTTTATGGCTCGAATAACATTTAAATTGTTCTGATACAATCACATGCGGTAGAAATAAAGATTCGGGAAGTCTAAACGAAAGTAATCAGTCGTGAGTGTACAGGGACGGACTGTGAATTTGTGGGGCCCTTGGCTGGCACTATTTGGGGGCCTAACTAATTTATTAACCTAAATTGACATTTTGTCAAATTACTGTTTGTTATAATGATGTTTACGGTATAAATGTGGGTTCGGGGCCCACTTATAATTCCGGGGCCCCTGGGCTGCAGCCCAAAAAGACAAATCACATACCCATAAACTACGCAAAAATTTGGACACGTAACATTGAGGGGCGCGGGTTAATTATTTTTTTAATTCCTATTAAAAAAATTGTGACACTTGCCGCCCTGCCATATGCCAACCGGGGCCAACCCCCTCCCCTAAAGCTGCGCCACTGCATCTCCCATAACGTCTCATTGTCTCAGTCAACTAATAGAACATTAAAAAAAATCGACTTTGCCTTGTAATTTGGTCTCGCGAATTACGAGTATATTCCCCGCTTTATCACTACCTATATTATGTGTATTCTTTTATTAGTCGTTACTTATTCATTGAGTTTCGTTTTACTACAGATTATGACATACAAATTATGTTATCTTTACATTTTATCTTATTCCTATAGAGTTGTGAGAATTCTGTGACATAGTTCTTTAAATTATTTTGTCAGTTCTAAGTTTAGTCAGTAATAAAACCGGGTAAGTGCAAGTCGGACTCGCAAACTAACGGTTCCGTATCGTTGCAGAAGTTATAACAGTGTTACTATTATCGTGAGGAAACCTGGGGTGCTATTCTCTAAAAGACTCGACGACGAACTCGTCGACGAAACTAGTATGGTCCCCAGTGGATTTTCAACTTTATGCTGTAGAACACAATGTTGTAAATCTATTAAAGACAAACTGTTTCGGAACTCGTCGTAGAGACAGTTTGTCGTTAATGGATTTTCAACTAAATGGTCTAGAGCATAAAGTTCAAAATCCACTGGGGACCATACTAGTTTCGTCGACGAGTTCGTCGTCGAGTCTTTTAGAGAATAGCATAGCTGGACTTATACCAGCCTATTACTCTCCCACTCAAACCATGTCAGAGACCCTTGAGGCGGTTTAGAAACTCTGACACTAGGGTGTGTGGGGTCGTAAGACCTTACTGCCCACACGATAAAGAATAAGACCATTATAGTATCGAGCCAAAAATGTAAAAAAAACATTGTATAGAGATTCATTTTTTATTTTTATGACTTTCCGACACTTCCAACAATTATAGTTAAAATTCAACGAATTTATACAAGACCTTGATAAATTATACATCAAAACTTTCCTCATGAATCACTCTGTTTATTAGTGAAAACGGCATGAAAATCCGTTCAGTAGTTTTTGAGTTTATCGCGGACAGACAGACTGATGCGGCGGACGAAGAAAAGTTTGTTCTAAAATATGTAGTGATTATTCTCTTATTTATCACAAAATATTACATGATACTTTATGCAAGTGCACGACAGCACGTGCTTGGATGTGGTCCAGCCTAGCTGTCTTCGAATAGACTTCATTGTGATCGTCACAGACATGTACGTAGGTTTGGTCCAAAGCGGTGGAGGTAAGAAGGTCCAGATGTTACTTTTTAGATTAATTTAGTTATTTAAACTTCATATACAAAGGTACAAAGACGGACTTAATGTCCAGGCGTTCTCTCTAAGGGTGGCGAAGAGATAACATGGCAGGTGCATTCAATTGGCATGTTAAAAGTAAAAAATATATACCTACATATATAATTATATATCTAATAATTAAAATCGGTTCATCCATTCGGGAGCTACGATGCCACAGAAATACACACACACACAGCTAGACACGTCAAACTCATAACACCTCGTCGTTTTTACGTCGGGGGTTAAAAAATAATAATAATAAATCCGCGCTCCTCAAAGAGCTGTCAGCACAGGGACGAGGCCCCAACGGGGCCAAACGCTTGCCGGGGTTGCGGGACGTCTTAACAGGATACCGTGGCCCCGGAACGTAAAGGGCAACAGAAGGAACAGGGTGGTTTTTTAGTCAGTAAAAGTCTGACAGTCCCTTCCGCCCCACCCAGGGCGGAAGGACTCATTTGATGATTTTTAACACCTAAAAAAAAAAATCTAGTTACCCATTAACTATAGCATATCTACCTACTCAATGACTCATGCAATTGTACTTCTGTAAAAGATTTCTTCATGACGTTCGGGGGCGCGTCTGTATACGTCACAAATTCATTTCGTTGCCAATACCAGTGTTTGTTGTTGAATAACGTCTTCCGGACACAAATAAACAACGGATTCTTCGTTGAGGACTGTTCAAATAACGGCTATAACAAGTTTTATATAGAGTCAGTGGCGTAGCGTGGCTCGTCGCCGCCCGGGGCCGGCCCGAATTTCGCACCCCTCCCTCCCCCTACTGTAATGTATTAGTTTAAAGTTTAAATATTCTATTCAACGGACCTAATGTTCATTATACAACTTATTGAGAGTCAAGATAAATTTTACCACTTCTTCAGAAGGAATAAGAGATCTGGGAAGAAATGGGGGCCCACCGCCATCTCTTACAGCAGCGGTATCATTTTAATATTACTTTGTAATTTCTGTTGTTGAATTTGCTTGACACGTAACATTGGGGGGGGGGGGGGGGCGATTTAGAGTATTCTTTTTTTTTATGTACAATTATAATAATCGTGGCACTTGCCGCCGCCCCCTGTCATATGCCGCCCGAGGCCATGGATTTTGTCATTGGTTTTCAATACCCGTTCTAAAGATTTTAAAATGGCGTCCAGTTATGTCAACTATTTATTCGCATATATTTGCATTTAACGCGGAGCAGAACACGTCACTGAGTAGGTTTATTAACATTTTAATGAGTTTTAACGTGTTTGTTAATACATTGTTGGTTAATTTGCTTTTATGACCATTGACCAACTAGTTGCTGCCATGATTTCATCCGCTTTTTTTTACTTTACGTCTTTGGTCACTGCTCCGCTCCCGTGGGTCGTAGCGTGATGGTATATAGCTTATAGTATTCCTCATAAATCTGGCTATCATATACTAAAAGATTTTTTCCAATCCGACTGGTAGTTTCAGAGATAGCGCGTTTAAATTAACAAACAAACAAAAATTACGAACTCCTAATTTGTTGATAATAAAATATAGCCTATAGCACTCAGTGATAACGTAGCTTCCAATTTGCGAAAGAATTTTCAAAATCGGCTTAGTAGATCCAGAGATTACCCCCTACAAACTCACAAACTTTACCTTATTATAATATTATTAGTATAGAAAACAGTGGACTGACTGCCCAAAATGACGAACATCCCAGCATCAACACTTGCCAAACAAAACTAAACCGTATTTCCTTCTCAACAGGTCACAATGTCACGCGACAGGTCTTCGAAGCGGTTCTACCGGGCGGAGTCAACACATGACTTGCTCTCGTACATGGACAAGGGGCAGGCAGCCAGCGATGAGAACCGCTGGACATTTGAGACTGCTTGGGAGGTTGCTAACAAAGGTATTAATATTTTTCACTTTTCAGTAGACTAGCATTCCTACCATGAGCTCTTACCGCGATCCAATTTAGGACCTAAACTGAACTGCTCTTCAAATTCGTACAATGACGTCATCATCGACAGCGATTTTCTTCTTATGTTTTGAATTTTGTACTATGACGTCCTTGTAGCAGTTCAACTCAAACGCTCTACTGTCAATTCATTTAAAGTTACTATTTCTCTAACCCAAACTGTTTTAACGATTCAAATGCCGCTGAGCGAATTGGGACGTCATGGTAGGAATTTCTAATTTTTTTTTTGGAATTTAAAAAAGAATTGAGATTTCTTTTACCTTTTTTTTCTCGAGTCCTCATGAGCAGGTCCACCCACTGGTGCCAATTTTTGGACACGTTGTATATGTTTGAACAATAAAATAAATAAAAATCATTTATTTCAGATAACATGATCCATATTAGTACAATCAAAAATTTAGAAAATTACAATAAAATAAAATAAAACAATTCAAAAATGTAAGTCAAGATAAAAATTTAAATTAAAACATTCCAAATTATATTATGTCATAATTAAATTACAATAAAATCAAAATCAAAATAAATTACAATAAAATCAAAATAAATTACAATAAAATCAAAAATTAAATTAAATAAAAATTATGAACATCGGATCGTTTTAAAATTAGTAAAATTAACAAACTTAAATTAACAAAATTAACAAACTAATCAAATAAAATTAACAAACTTAAATTAACAATACCTCGCACGATATATTTAAAGTTTGATAGTGGTAGAACCTCGTTCCCTTTCTTCCTTCAGTGGGGCATCGACTACACGTATATACAAGCAATTTTACTTGTTACGACAGTTCTTCTAAGATCCTATGAGGAGTTCCGTTCCATATCTCCGAAATTCATTATCAGATCATCACAATATTTCTATGTACTGCAAGATCAAAATGCATGGAACAGCTGTTTTTTTTTCGACGATGAATAATTAAAATTCATGTTGTATAGTTTAAAACCTTCCATTTTGAACAATCTAGACGCAAGCCTGTGCTTGTAACCCAATAGTCTATTGTCTATGTCCATCCAGTGTAAACTCTTTAGTCCTTGCAAATTCTTGTATTACAAGTTTCAAGCTCGTTGTCTTTGAATTACTAAGAAGTGTCTTAACTTGATGTGGGCCACGGCTATCTAGGTTGTGTGGATTTAAAATAATAATAATACCAGCCTATTACTGTTCTATTGCAGGGCAAACGCCTTTTCTCATACAGAGAAGGCACGAGCATTGATTACCACGCTTTCTCAATAGTTAAGCAGGATACAGTCTAAAAAGTTAGTTCAGAATATTTTTAAAATGCCTTATTAATAAAAGGCTTTTTTACAAAAAAAGATAACCGCTTCAAAAACTACAAAATAAAAATAACTTTAGTTTTGGAAGTCGGTGGCAATACTTACCTACATAACAAAAAACAAAACTAAAGCCGCCGACTTCCAAAACTAAAGTTATTTTTATTTTGTAGTTTTTGAAGCGGTTATCTTTTTAGGTAAAAAAGCTTTTTAGTGCTTGTGTATTAATGTTTGAAATCCTTACAAAAAGCCCTTTCAAACAATACCTCACACGACATATTTAATTTTGGAAACTGGTTGACGTACCCCCCCCCCCTTTTCCTTCAGTCAGTCATCGACTACACGTATAAACAAAGCAATTTCACTTGTTACGATATTACTGCTGTGATTCTGTGAGGAGTTCCATTCCATATCTCCGAAGTTCATCATCAGATATTGAAATGGTGACAATGGGACCACACGGGAAGCACCAGCTTTCAAATAAAAAAAGAATCATGAAAATTGGTTCACCCAGTCGCAAGTTAGGAGCTAACAAACATAAAAAAAAATACAGTCGAATTGATAACTTCCTCCTTTTTTTGAAGTCGGTTAAAAAAAATAATGGAAATCTCTGTTTTTATGGAAAACTTAAATTTGCCAGAAATCAGCTGTAACACAATTTTTTTTTGAATGTTTTCAATTAGCTTTTTAGACCTATGTATCCTGCTTATGTGTTTCATTCAAATCTGTTCATTAATTTCGAAAAACAAGGACTTGAATGTTTGTATGAAATGCCGTAGGGTGTAAACGCGCTTAATGTGTATGCCTCTGGTGAATAGGCCGTTTTATTCTTTCTGCGTGGCTACCCTCCGTCTGCGGAGAGCGGAGGGTTATGTCGGACTCTTACTAAAGCCCGGTTTCCACCGCGAGCGGAACGGACCCATTTTTACCTCGTCATACAAAATATGCATTGATAGACAATCATAAATTCCTATTATTACCATACTTGTAAATAAATAGTAATAGGAAATACTTAATTATACGCATTACATTGGCTATAATTAAATATAAAACGTAGAAATCAATATTTAAGGTAAAAGGAGTCATTAATGGGTCCGTTCCGCTCGCGGTGAAAACCGGGCTCTACAAAAACTCCACGGTTCCTGCTGCTACCATGATTCGGGACCCCAGTATTCGCTTGGTGCATGATCCGCGCCCCCGGACTGGGCTGCGAACAAACCTAAATTAATTTCTTGTTTTTTATTTTTTTTTCAGTCGGTGGTATCTACACTGTGATCAGATCGAAGGCCTTTGTCTCCGTTGAGGAAATGGGAGAGAACTACTGTCTTTTAGGTAAGACATCAAGACAATATTACGAAAATCATCGTTTCATTCGATATGAATCGATGATGATGTCATTGCCTCGTTGGTCTAGTGGTCGCAAAGCGCGAATGCTGAGCATGAGGGCTTGGGTTCGATTCCCAGGTCGGGCAAAGTGTTATTGGATTTTTCCATCAGGAGTTTCTCAGTAGCAGCCTCGGAGTCTGGATTTGTGCCCGGTTGATGGCCATAGGTTCGCCCCCCTACATGTGACTTAAACATAACTGGCGAAATGTGGGTGTACTAATGGGTACACCTCTGCCTAACCCTTAGGAGATTACAGGCGTGATGTTATTAGTATAATATTGTTGTTAAGTAAGTGACATAGTGGGATTTTTGTGGGTTTCATCTTTTTTGCTTTTGTAACTTATTGCCTTTCAAATTATTCATTTTTTTTCCTCCATAATAGGTCCGTTTAAAGAACAATGCGCCCGTACTGAGGTGGAGGAGGCAGACTTCCCTCCGAACTCACCCCTCACCGCTGCAGTTAACGTTATGAGGAGCCAGGGTTACAAGGTACTGTAACTTATACTTATACTAGCTGTCCGCCGCGGTTACACCCGCGTCTTTGGTTACTGCTCCGCTCCCGTAGGTCGTAGCGTGATGGTATATAGCCTATAGCCTTCCTCGATAACTAATCTATCCAACACTGAAAGAATTTTTCAAATCGGATCAGTAGTTCCAGAGATTAGCGCGTTCAAACGAACAAACAAACAAACAAACACTGCAGCTTTATAATATTAAGTATAGATTGGAAAAAGGTACTAACCAACACTTATTGGGTCAACGCAGCAATATAATTATGTATTGATTTATTGATAATCAACTAAAAATGAATGTTGAAAATTGATGTGTCTGTTTGTCTGTCTGTTGCGGCTAATCTTCGAAACGGCTGGACAGATTTTACGGGACTTTCACTAGCATATATAGCTGATGTCATAGGGAGTAGTTCTTCTAAGGGTTCTTTTATTTAAGAAAAATAATTAGGGCATCGCACAAAAAAAAACCGTGATAACCGCAAGGGCGGATCCAGCCTTCAAGTCGGGGGGGGGGGAGGGGGTCATATAATAAGGTCTAGTCAGGACAGGTTTTCGATTTCAATAATAATTCTAATGAAAAGAAAATAGCCTGTGGGGGTCATGACCCCCCTTTTTTTTTTGAGGTGGTAAAAATCATCAAATGAGTCCTTCATGCCCCCCCCCCCCCCCCCGGAACCGCCCTTGGATAACCGACACTCATTCGAACAAAGTCGTGGGCTTAAGCTAGTTACAAATTGATGACTCAACTTAAAATCCAAAACGTGGTCCGAAAACCTTCGAAGTACCACGAAACTTCAACTAACCTCTAACTCTCTCTCTCAGGTCCACACCGGTACTTGGCTAGTCGACGGCAACCCTCAGATCATACTCTTCGATATCGGCTCAGGCGCATGGCAGCTTGACGCGTACAAACAGGAGCTTTGGAACACCTGTGGTATAGGCATACCGCATCTGGATGTGGAGGCTAATGATGCTGTGATTTTAGGGTTTATGGTGGCGCAGTTTGTTGGTGAGGTCAGTGATATCCAGAATTTTCAGTTATCCAGAATTTATAGTAATCCAGAATTTTCATATTTTTTGTCATTGCAGAAATATCACAACACCTATCTCCTATCTCTATGCAAAATTTTCAACAATCCAGAATTTTCGTCGTTAAAAACTTACGTCAAACTAAAACTTTCTCCTTGTTCATTATTCAAAATTTTCATTATCCAGAAATTTCACCATCCAGAATATTCGCTAATCCAGAATTTTCATCATCCAGATTTTTCACTATACATTGTCACATTCATATGGTTTCAGTTCCGCAAAGCAGCGGAAGGCTACAGCGATACTCCGCCCCGCGTTGTCGCCCACTTCCATGAGTGGCAGGCTGGCATCGGTCTTATAATGCTCAGGTATATTATTATTATTTATTTCTATAATCTTACAAATCATTGCCACTAGAATTTCAGCACTTTCTACGAACGATCCCGAAACGGCAGAGGAATATAAATTTATCAATTCTTATTTTTTATACTTACTCAAAAGAAATAAGGTGTATATTTCAATGCTCGCATCGACTTCGGAGCATCAACAGTGCATCGAGTGCTGTAACAGTTTCCATTAATCGATAATGAACTAAAATTCAACAGATTTAGAGTTGAAATTTGCGTAATAACGTGCAAGATAACAGGATTTTTTTGTGCGCCCACAAATATCAACCCTATGTATGAAGTGTTTAAGTTCATTATCAAATAATAATGTTTTATTAAATTTATTCTCAGGACCCGTCACGTCGATGTAGCAACAGTCTTCACAACGCACGCTACCCTCCTTGGTAGATACCTGTGTGCTGGCAACACTGATTTCTACAATAATTTGGATAAGGTAACACCATTTGTGTCCCGTGTAAATGAGGGTTTCTTAACCCCTGTATGGAAACTTTGGGTCAACACAGAAAGAGGTCGTTTTCAAATTACACCTGTTATTTTTGCTCATAATTTTATTATTCTTCTTCCCTTTTTGTGCCTCGGAAAGCACGTTAAGCCGTTGGTCCCGGCTGTCATACGTGGATCTTTGACAGTCGTTACGGGTCGTCCGAAGCCCGAAAGTCTGATAACCAGTCTTACCAAGGGGTATCGTATTACCCAGTTACTGGGTTGTGGAGGTCAGATAGGCAGTCGCTCCATGTTTTCTTACTCCTCCGCTATTCTTTATGATTAATTTCGTTGCGGGACCCAAGACAGTTAATCGTTTATCTGGGACTCGTCGAGCTTCATTGCCTCGGCGCTTTTCTGGTGGCCTCCACTGTTGATTCTGGCTTTCAGGAGTTGCAGTGGATGGGAAAAGTGTGGCGGGCTTGACCCAATAAAAAAAAAAAAAAAAAAACGTCGCTCCATGTAAAATACTGGTATTCAGCTGCATCCGGTTAGATTGGAAGGCGAACTCGACATTGTTGGGGAAAGGCTAGGCAGATGATGATGTTTTTGTTGCAGTTCTCAGTAGATGAGGAGGCAGGCAAGCGACAGATCTACCACCGCTACTGCATGGAGCGCGCGGCCGCTCACATGACGCACATCTTCACTACCGTCTCAGATATTACTGGTAAATTATACCTAATCTCTCTTAATCGTATAGATTAAGATTAGAAGATTATTTACTTATCTATACTATAATATTATAAAGCTGCAGTGTTTGTTTGTTTGAACGCGCTAATCTCTGGAACTACTGGTCCGATTTGAAAAATTCTTTCAGTGTTGGATAGATTATCGAGGAAGGCTATAGGCTATATACAATCACGCTACGACCTACGGGAGCGGAGCAGTAACCAAAGACGCGGGTGTAACCGCGGCGGACAGCTAGTATAAGTCAGGGATTGAAAACGGTTCCAAAATACCGGTAAAATACCGGTATTTTCGGGTTCCGGTACCTGTACCGGAACAGGAACCAGAACCTAAATTGGAACCTTTAAGAACCTTTATTTTACCGGTTCTTAGGCAAAGCGAGTATAAACTTGTTTTTGAAGTGTGAGGAGAGAGGAGTTTGTAGGAAATCACAGTTGTATTGGTGTTTAGTAGATCTTCCGATACCTATGTCTGGCTTGGCCGAGGCACGAACATCAATAAATTTCGGTTATTCAATCCCTGCTCCGAACACATCCCCTCTTTCGTAAGGAACCTTTAAATCGGATGACAAGGAACCGGTATAATATCATTCGATTTAAAGGTTCTAGGAACCGGTATATCGGGGTTCTAGGAACCGGTATATCGGAACCCAAACCGGAACCGATACCGGAACCGGAACCGTACCGAAAAGAGGAACCTTTATAAGAACCTAAATGAAGAACCAGAACCGAAATTGGTACCGGTTTTCAATCCCTGGTATAAGTATAAGTTACAGTACCTTGTAACCCTGGCTCCTCATAACGTTAACTGCGGCGGTGAGGGGGGAGTTTGGAGGGAAGTCTGTCTCCTCCACCTCAGTACGGGCGCATTGTTCTTTAAACGGACCTATTATGGAGGAAAAAAAATGAATAAAAATTTGAAAGGCAATAAGTTACACAAAAAGGATCTAATCCACAAAAACTTCACTATGTCACTTACTTGACAACAATATTATATTAATAACATCACGCCTGTAATCCCCGAAGGGTTAGGCAGAGGTGTACCCATTAGTGAACCCACATTTCGCCAGTTATGTTTAGGTCACATGTAAGGGGGCGAACCTATGGCCATCAACTGGGCACAAATCCAGACTCCGAGGCTGCTACTGAGAAATTCCTGATGGAACCCAATAACACTTTGCTCGACCTGGGAATCGAACCCAAGAACTCATGCTCAGCATTCGCGCTTTGCGACCACTAGACCAACGAGGCAATGACATCATCATCGATTCATATCGAATGAAACGATGATTTTCGTAATATTATCTTGATGTCTTACCTAAAAGACAGTAGTTCTCTCCCATTTCCTCAACGGAGACAAAGGCCTTCGATCTGATCACAGTGCCTTTCAGTAATTTTCTTAAAGAGATTTAGATTTTTTCTCACATACATAAATTTTCATAAATAAATTGGCAAGACGCTGTCATAATATTAATCTTTATAAATAATTCCCTAAGAGATTCGCGACGAGGTAAATTATAAATGGATCTGATAGCTCTCTTCTGTAAAATAAAAATGGATTCAATGTCAGCAGCCCGACCCCACAGTAAAATGTCACACGACATAATGCTATGAAAGTAGCTGAAGTAGACCAGTTTCGCAGTTTCTATATTTCCATTTTCATGTTAATTTCTATCTCCATTTCCACCAGGATATGAAGCGGAACATCTCCTGAAACGGAAGGCAGACATCATAACTCCTAACGGTTTGAACGTGAAGAAGTTCTCAGCGCTGCACGAGTTCCAGAACCTCCACGCGCTCGCCAAAGACAAGATCAATGAGTTTTCTAGAGGACATTTTTATGGGTAAGCATAGACTAACGCTTTTTTTGTTTTAAGCGTTTGGTGCCGGAGAGGTTTCGGTGTGTTTTAAACTATATGATATTAGTATAACTGAAGATTTAATATTCGAATGCTATAATGCTTAAAGCTAAAGTACAATTATGAACCTTGTCAGGTCACAGCAACATAGTATTACGAGTTAATTAAAATTGAAATTTAAAATAAAAAAAATACATTCTTATACATATACACTCCACCCCCCCACACCCACTCCCTCCCTCTCTCTCTTCTTATTGTTTATTAACAATAAACAACAACAATATATTAATTTGAACTTATGAATTACGTATTAAGGGCGCTTTCAATTTAGGCGTTTCGTGTCGGACCGCTGCGGTGCCGAAGCGGCGCGTTAGACGTACGGCGCACGGACGTTCCTCTTTTTTCATACAAAACGCGCGGTGCGGCAGCAGTGCGGCCGCACTGCTGCCGCACATTGAAAGCGCCCTAAAAGTTATAGTTAGATATTATTATAAAATTAATAAAAAATAAAGACAAGCAAATTACAATCAACTTTTAATAATTATATCATTAAGTAAATATATAGCCTTACTTTACCTCTGCCTAACTCTTTGCGGATTGAAGGCGGTATGTTATGTTTTATGGTATACTTGACTTCAACAGGCACGACGTCGCGTCCGAAAACGAGTCTAGAATAAAAAGCTATCATCTATTTATGTTCGCAGCCATTTCAACTTTAATCTGGACAAGACCCTGTACTTCTTCATCGCTGGTCGGTACGAGTTCGGCAACAAGGGAGCTGATATATTCATTGAAGCGTTGGCGAGGCTGAACCATTATTTGAAGGTAAATAAAAAGTATAAAATTAAATGTTTTTGGGTAGAGATAAAGTACTATAACATGACGCGCCCCTCCATATTACTATTTCAATGTGCGTAGTCACATCCGTATGAAAGAGTTTCTATGTAATTGTGAGTAATCGTCTTCAGTAGCAGACCGGCAGATTTGTATGTCAACTAATCATAACTAGCAAGCCCGCGAATTACAACGCACCTGTCATTTTCATAGAGTACGTCAGTGCAGCGCCATACTAATAATAATGAGTAATTAATGACGCTGCTAGTCGAACAACAAATCGCTGATTTGTGTTTGTTTCGAGAGCCGTCTCAGTACGCACACATGCGTTGTGAGTCTTGTAAATACTTTCAAACGTTTTGAATTGTGGAGGGGCGTGCCGTGTTATTGTAGTTTATCTCTACGTCCCTCGTTCTACCTAACACCTTGTATACATGAAAAAACCGTAAAAATTACTATTACTATTATTTTTTTTCTCTTCCACTCCAGTCATCAGGTAGTGACATGACAGTGGTGGCGTTCATGATATTTCCCGCCAAAACTAACAACTTTAACGTGGAGAGCCTCCGCGGTCACGCGGTCACCAAAGCGCTGAGGGATACCATCAATGATATACAGCAGAAGATCGGCAGGAGGATGTATGACATCTGTTTGAGGTTAGTACTGTTTCTGCCGGAGATAGGAGCCTTCCTAATGTAGTAAACTGCTGGATATAAGACCCTCTCGAATTTAGTCAACTGCTGGATATAGGACTTTCTCTTAAGTAGCTAAGTGCCGGATATAGGACCCTTCCTAGTTTAGTCAACTGCTGGATATCCAGCAGAAGCTAAACTGGAGCTGGAGGTCCTATATCCAGCATACCATCAATGATATACAGCAGAAGGTCGGCAAGAGAATGTATGACACTGCTGGATATAAGACCCTCTCGAATTTAGTCAACTGCTGGATGAGGCTCGCCCCCTATTACATGGAACTTAAACATAACTGGCAAAATGTGGGTGTACTAATGGGTACACCTCTGCCTAACCCTTCGGGGATTACAGGCGTGATGTTATGATAGTTTTTTTTTAATTACAGTGGCCACCTTCCTGATACGTCCGACCTCATGCTTAAGGAAGATACAGTACGCCTTAAGAGGTGCATATACAGCCTGCAGAGAGATGGGTTACCGCCCATCACGACACATAACATTGTAAGTATAAGTCAAAGCATTTATTTCAATTTGGTAGTTGACACCAATAATAGGGGATCGGACAGTAATCAGATTAAAATCTAAAATGTACTTAGATAAAATAAATATACTGTTTTACGATTATTTATCGAATAATAATTTAATATAATTCATTTAAATGTTTTTAAATGAAAAAATAAAATGTTGTTATTTACAATATTTTTAATCTGTACTGAAACAGTGCATGACGTCATTTGTGGGCAATCATTGACTGCACGGGTACTAACTTAATTCACTCAGTTATTTCCATAATTTTGTTGAAATTCTAAAAGTTGCTAAAAGATTACTGATAAATTAGGATACGGTGATCAATTTAAAAACTTTCACGTGGTGTTTCTCTAGTTTTTCATAATGGAAATTTTGTTATGACCACAAATGACGTCACGTGGCGTTTTGGCGGGATTTTTAAACAAACAATATTAAAACATGATTTTGAGTACCTAAAAGGCTATAAAAAAAATTAAATTTTATTTTTCATGAGTATAAGTATCCATAAAGATTAATTTAAAACACTTTTTGAAAATTTGTCCGATCCCCTATTCCAAGACATAACTTCTTTATAGAAACAATTCAATTCGATTTTTTTTTTAAAAGAGTGCCGTGGAGTTTCTTGCTCGTTCTTCTCCATAGAGGCCTACCTCCAACGACCATATATACCTAGACTCCTAATAACAGACGACCGATGTCTGTCAACACATTAGGGTCAGCTCACACCGAGACGCGACGCGACGCGACGCTGCGTGCACACTTTAAAAGAGCGACTCAAAATATAACTTTATTTTCTACACGAAAAGATACACATTTCATTGTGAGAATTTAGAATACGTTACACCACGCAGCGCTACGTCGCGATGCGTCGCTCTACGCCGCGCGGCGCCGCGAGACGCATCGCGACGCAGCGGTGAATCACCGGTACGCACGCACAGAATGACGTGCAAGAGCGGCGACGTTGCGATGCGTCTCGCGGCGGCGAGCGGCGCAGCGCGAAGTCACTGGCCTCTTTAAGTATCTTCACGTTGCGTCGCGTCGCGTCGCGTCTCGGTGTGAACTGACCCTTAGGCATAAAAGTCTTATAACCGTCGTCTCTCACCAATAGTCACCAAGTTCGTATTAGTTTCGACCACTCCTGTGAGCCGTAAACATGCACTGACCTTGAGTTAGCCAATTAGAACGCAGTGCCCCGTCCCTCTCGTACCTCAACAAGTTGGCAGAATAGTTTTCGTGCGTTAGATCGTGTATTAGGCGTCTACAGGCTGTATGGTCGTTGGTTCTGCGCCTGATCGTATCTGAATGCAGTCCCACCGCACTATGAGAGTGAGGGAGGAGGTAGTGCAGCTGTGTTTGCGCACTCACTTGTGCACTATAATATCTTCTGATCACTTGGCTAGTCTCCATTGAGTTTGTATACAACGTGTAACGGAAAGGGTATATACACTATGTAACAAAAACCCTGTCCGATCAGTGTTGCCGTTGATCAGTTTTTACCCGACTACGGCAAAGCCAAAAGGAGGGTTATGATTTTGACGGTATGTATGTATGTATGTATGTATGTATGTTTTTATGTTTTATTTTAATTTAATTACTTCTTCTTTCTTCTTTTTTTTTTCACTGGGGAAAAATAATAATCTCAAATCCATTAAATGGTTACGTATATGAGTACGCAGTACGATGCCGAATAATACCCTTAAGGATCGGACAGGGTTTTTGTTACAGGCTGTATATACAAAGAGTAAGGCTTCTTTGGATGATAACTAACGATATGGCAAGGGTTTCAGCTCAATATAAAATACTCTAAGAATTGAAACCAAATCGGTTTCATATGTTTCTTAAATTCAAATCATAACAAACGTGTCAAACCGCGCTACGTGGGTCAAAAACTTTCCACGTTACTTGCCTAATATCACGAAAAATCTCTTCCGTAATTCTGCGCGCCTAGTACCGCATAGTAGCCTACTGCAGGCGGTGTTCTTTGTTGATCATAATTTCCGAACATGTAGAGATAGGATTGAAAAACACTTGCCATATCGTTTGTTATCATCCAAAGAAGCCTTGCTCTTTGTATGTATATACCCTT
Source organism: Hoplodrina blanda (assembly GCA_949316365.1). Taxonomy (NCBI): domain Eukaryota; kingdom Metazoa; phylum Arthropoda; class Insecta; order Lepidoptera; family Noctuidae; genus Hoplodrina; species Hoplodrina blanda. Next base: position 6,299,854 of record OX438574.1, on the reverse strand, counting down.
TCCGTTACACCCTATATAATATCTTTGTGTTATTTGTCCAGGTGGATGACTGGAGTGATCCCGTATTGAACTCTATCCGGAGATGTGAACTCTTTAACACAGTCAATGATAAAGTAAAGGTGAGTCATCAGAATATGATAGTTTAACGAAATTAAATAATCACGCCTGTAATCCCCGAAGGGTTAGGCAGAGGTGTACCCATTAGTACACCCACATTTCGCCAGTTATCTTTAAGTCTCATGTAATAGGGGGCGAGCCTATTGCCATATGATATCTTTTGATTACTTTTATAATCTTTAGAAAACAAGTTTTTTTTATATTTAGTGTCTACTTTGAGTTGATTGAATTTGGGATTATTTTGTTGTCGATTGTATTGTCGCTACGTAACTTAGTAGAAGTTCTTTATTTACATAATTATTAGCTTCTCGTGGCGGGGACTTTAGTTAGCCAAACGACATAATTTATTGAACAAGAAATCTCATTTATTTTTTAAAATTTCCAGGTAATATTCCATCCAGAATTCTTAACATCAACGAACCCCCTGTTCGGACTGGACTACGAGGAGTTCGTGCGCGGCTGCCACTTGGGGGTGTTCCCGTCGTACTACGAGCCGTGGGGCTACACCCCCGCCGAGTGTACTGTCATGGGCATCCCCAGCATCACCACCAACCTGTCTGGTGAGATGGCAACTGTTTATGGCTTTTTAACCGACTTCCAAAAAGAAAGTCAAAGTGAAATCGTTTATTTCAATTAGACCATTTCAAATTGTCGTGATGGCCCAGTGGTTAGGGCGCCCACCTCCCATGCATGTGGTTGTGAGTTCAAATTCGGGCAAGTACCAATGTGACTTTTTCAATTCGGTTTAAAGATATTTATTCTCATAAAGAACACAAATAGTTCGCTTACAATATGAGATTATAAATAGACCATGCAGTTATACTATTAAATCGTGACTCCGTGAGTCGGTTATTGATAAAAAACAGCAGTACAATATATATATATCGGGTTCTAGAAAAATTAAGTACAGACAGAAAATTAAATTACAAAATTTTGGCAACAAAAGTTTTAACATTTTTTAAAGATATTTGTGCTTTTCACATTAGTCATACAAGTCAAAAGTAGTCAATTCATATGTACTTTCTAAAGTTTATCTTGGACATTACTGGCATCGGTGAAGGAAAACATCGTGAGGAAACTTGGACTTACTGTTCCACTCAAATCATGCCAGAGGCCCTTGAGACGGTTTAAAAACTCTGACACTAGGGTGTGTGGGGTCGTAAGGCCTTACTGTTCGCACGATAAAGAAGAAGAATTAGACCATTAAAAGGCACGTTTGAACGTCATTTACAGGAGTTAAGTAAAATTATAATATTGAATCTAGTTGCCCATTCCAAAAGGTAGTTTCGTATGGAGAAGAACGGACAAGAAACTCCATACATGCTCTTTTATGGTTTACACAAGTAGTTTATCAATTGGATACTTGATACCAATCAATCTGCCTAGCCTTTTCCCAACTATGTTGGGGTCGGCTTCCTGTCTAACCGGATGCAGCTGAATACCAGTATTTCACATGGTGCGATTGCCTATCTGACCTTCACAACCCAGTAACTGTAACTTTTGAATTTATTATAGTTTGTATAATTCAAATTTCATAATTACACGTGATATTAGTATGTTGGTGACGCGGTCACATTAGCATGTCGGTGACGCGAGCCCATAAGATTTATAACTACCAAAAAAAGATTGCTAAAAACGAAGTTTACACTTTAAAAAAAGCTTTTTTACAAAAAAATAAAACCGCCTTCAAAAACTACAAAATAAAAAAAAACTTTAGTTTTGGAAGTCGGTGGCAATATCTACATAACAAAAAACAAAACCAAAGCCAATAAAAAAGCTTTTTATTTTTCACTTTTTAGTGCTTGTGTGTTAATGTTTAAAATCCTTACAAAAAGCCCTTTCAAACAATACCTCGCACGATAATAATTAAAGTAGTAGGAGGGGGGGTTGACGTACCCCCTCCCTCTCTTCCTTCAGTCAGTCATCGACTACACGTATAAACAAAGCAATTAAGCAATTTTACTTGTTACGACAGTTATACTGTGATCCTAAAAAAAAATCATCCAAATCTATTCATAATTGGCTGAGAAATCAGGTAACATATATACAAAAAAAAAATCATACGCGCCGAATTGAGAACCTCCTCCTTTTTGAAGTCGCGTGAAAAACAATATTTTTGTTTTATTTAAAGGTTTGTTCACCTAAAACTATACGATTGTTCCAGGTTTCGGCTGCTTCATGCAGGAGCACATTGCGGACCCCATGTCGTACGGTATCTACGTGGTGGACCGCCGGTACATCTCGCTGGAGGGCTCCGTGCAGCAACTAGCGCAATATATGTTTGATTTCACCAAGTAAGTACTTGTACAAGATGGAAGGGACAAAGTAACGAAATTTTTTACCATGGATTAAGATTTTAGAAGGGGACTCTCGTCGTGATGGCCCAGTGGTTAAAACGCCTCTCATGTATGAGGTTGTGGGTTCAAATTCGGGCAAGTACCAATGTGACTTTTTCAATTCATATGTACTTTTTAAGTTTATCTTAGACATCACTGGCATCGGTGAAGGAAAACATCGTGAGGAAACCTAGACTTACTGTTCCACTCAAACCAGGGCAGTAGCTAGGGGGGGGCATTGTGGGGCAATGCCCTACCTTAGATCTCTATATCCAAATCTGGTAGTTCAACCATCTTGTTCGCTTGTACTTCATCATTGAGGATGTAATAGTTCTTAAATCCATGGTCATGCGCTGTCACAGAAATTATTTGTCTACTTATAGCTATTGAATGTACATCACTGATCTAGAGTTCAGTGATATACATGGTGATTGATTTAGGAGCCCATGCTTCAAGGGCAGATCAATTATGATATTTTTTTTACTTTCGCCCTACCTGTAACCAATGCTGCCCTACCTCAAATTTGACTCTAGCTACAGCCCTGACTCAAACCATGTCAGAGGCCCTTGATGCGGTTTAGAAACTCTGACACTAGGGTGTGTGGGGTCGTAAGACCTTACTGCCCACACGATAAAAAAAGAAAGAATTTAAATTATTATTCTAAAAGTTAAAATCTCAAATTACATACGGTTTAACGTGTTTTTTTTTGCATTGAGACAATAAATAGGTTGATACTATTTTTTACTGGTATTTTGTCGAAAAATAATTAATGTTTTTTTTTTCTAATTTCACAGACTTACACGGCGGCAGCGTATCATTCAAAGGAACAGGACTGAGAGGTTGTCAGATCTACTGGATTGGAGGAATTTGGGCATTGTGAGTATAGCAATAGATGATATTTTTCAATACACTACGGCAGGCAAAAGATAAGACAAATAAGGAAATGTCCCATACATTTCCTTATTTCAGCCCTGACAGTGTACGCGAATCAGATGTCGTTGAGTAATTGAAAATAAACTGTATATATACCAAAATAAAGGTGAAAATTGTGTGCAAGATATGATTCCATGCGGAATTCTCAGAAACGGATCTTCAGTAGATAAGCAAGTTTAATAACAAAAAAAAAACATGAAAATCTACTCTTCATTGTGATATTAGTTATGCACACACATAACAGAGGGTTTCACTAAAGTGGAAAAGAAGAAGAGGAAGCCCTGTTCACGTAACCAGTTCGGTACTGCGCTGAGCGGACCCAACATGCTGCTGCGTTCTGCCGTGCCTACGACGCAGCTGTACATTTCGCGTCTGCACCACTCCACGAAGTCTGAGGAAGTTGTGGAGTATTTAAGAGTGAAGACCAACTGGACTCTGAGGGTCGAAAGGTTGGAATCGCGCTACAACGTCAACTTTAAGTCGTTTGTGGTACGCGTTCCTACCCACCAGCTGCAGACCTTCTTGAAAGAGGACTTTTGGCCGAAGGGTGTCGTATATCGACGTTTCCGAGGTCGGTTACGCGACACCACGCAGCGCAACACGACGCCGACGCTACGTGTTTAGTTATTTAAGACTTTTGTAATATGTATTAGTTTATTTTTATTTTTATAAGATTATTTTGTGTATTTTTTCTATGGGCCTCAGTTGCCTGATAATAAAATGATTTATTATTATTATTATAACATCACGCCTGTAATCCCCGAAGGATAAGGCAGCAGAGGTGTACCCATTAGTACATCCACATTTCGCCAGTTATGTTTTTAAGTCCCATGTAATAGGGGGAGCGTATTGTCATCAACCGGGCACAAATCCAGACTCCGAGGTTGCTACTGAGAAATGCACACTACTGAGAAATTCCTGATGGAAAAACCCAATTACACTTTGCCCGATCTGGGAATCGAACCCAAGACCTCATGCTCAGCAGTCGCGCTTTGCGACCACTAGACCAACGAGGCAGTATAGAATTATATTCCTCACTCTCTAAGATGGTGCCGGTGACATTTGTCAAACTGTTTCTTTTCACTCTTGAACGTTACGGCGATTTACAATCATGATTTTATATTTTAACTGCACACTAATATCATAGTCGTAAAATACGGAATCAGTAATAAGTAAGTAAATAACTAGTAAATTAAATAATGTCACTGACCTAGTTATGCGATTCTGACATCTATAGATGAATTGCTGACATGTGTTACCCGCACCATCATAGAACGTATGGAATATAAATAAATAAATAAATATCTTGGGACAACTCACACACAGCCATCTGATCTCAAGTTAAGCAGAGCTTGTGTTATGGTAACCAGACAACTGATATACATACTTATATAATTTTATAAATACATACATATTATAGATAAATTACACCCAGACACAGAACCAACAATTATGCTCATCACACAAAGTTTGTCCTAGGTGGGAATCGAACCCAGTCAGGGTCACTAACCACTAGACCAACGAGGCAGCGAATATAGTTTATATAATCATTTTCTCTCCACAGTACTATCGCCAGGCTCGAGCTGAAGCCCTCAAGATCGTCTACCCAGACTACGTGGACCATATGGACCAGGAGCTTGGCAAGAGGTTCAACTACCCGCGGCCCATCTCCGAGCCACCTAGCCCCACACATTCTAGTAAGTATATGTTAACACTAGCAGTGCCCCGCGGTTACGCCGTATGGCTTTTCATACAAGTCTTTATTTTTCGAAATGAATAAACCGTTTTTAATAAAACTTCCTACACATAGGTCTAAAAGTTATCAAAAAACATTTTTTTCAATAGCTCGATGTAGAAAATTATTATTTATAAGTAATAAAATTAAATAATTTCAAATTTTAAAACCATTTTAAGAAAATACAATTATTATGATTTATAAGACACGTGGCGCCATCTATTATAATAAAAACGTTTTCGTTGTTTTCCTCGGGAACAGTACTTTTTTTCGGGATGAAAGGCACCCAAGGAGGTTAAAAATATAGGGAGCAAGCGCTTGGAACATTGTAACCGTTCCTCATTTTTCTTAGAAAGAGAGGCACTGAGTTTTGTATTTTATCTCCTTCTGGCGTTGTTAAGTGTATTAGAAATTGTGTATATTATAATATATTATATATAATATATTATTATTGTGTGTATTAGAAAGAAACAGAACGCTTAACTCGGTGCCTTTCATTCATTTCAAGGTCACCGAGTTAGGACCGTTTCTGTAGTATGAAGCGCGCACTCCCTATATTTTTAACCTCCTTGAAGGCACCCTATGTCCGTTTCTGTACACCCGACAACGTTTATATGCAAAATTTCAACATGATCGGTTCAGTGATTTAGTCGTGAAAGTATATTTAGTTTGGATAGAATGGAAATCCTGCGTGAGTCAATAGGTATTAGGTAGAAATAGTGCCTGTCTAGCATATAAATAAAAAAAATATCTTAAAACCCACCAGTACGTCGTGAACGCCAAACGTCATGCGAGAAAGAGACAAAAGATGAACAAAGTCAAACGTCAGACGATAAAATAGATGTTCAGAAGAAAAATCTGATAAACTTACAAAAATCTTTGGAAATACTCGATATTACGGATGACGGTGACGACCCGAGCCTCGAAATAAGTTTTGAAAAGCCGAACTTTACCGAATCGGAGCACGAACATTACCGAACGCCGAACGAGAACTTTCTGGAGCCGTTGAACGAAGCGGTTGCCGAGCAGATCGATCAGCTGATTGCGAAGTTGCAAGATTGTGCTGACGTCATCGATAATTAGGTTAGGTTGAAATTCAGGGCTGCCTTTTAAAAGTTTTAGTTGATTTTAGACACTGCGCACTACTCTACAGACTGAACGTTAGCAAAGAACAGTAACAATTCAAAGTCAAAGTCAAGGTCAAAGTCAAGGTCAAGGTCAAAGTCAAAGTCAAATAATTTATTTTATTAGACCATTAAAAGGAACTTTTTAAGTGAGCGTAGGAGGTCATGTGATTTTTCCGCATTGCCATACATTTTCTGACGGAAAAATTATTTGACTAAGCTTTCAAGCTGAAGTAGAGGAACTAGTACTTGCGGACTTGGCCACAACGCTTTACTTTTCGGGTTAAGATGTTTATCTGTGGTCGCGTATTGAGCAAGGTTCCTTACAGTCTCCTCAAAGAGAGCATTGAAAATGAACTAAATCGTAATAGGAATACGGTTGAAAATTGTTTGCCAAGATACAATTCGGCGCGGCATGTATTATGTTGCATGCAATCAAGTTTTAACTCTATATATTATGCTTTATAGTTCATTATCGATTAATAAATGAAAACTGATCGAGCATATTAAGTCAGTGGTCAAATCGGATGATACTTTTGCTCCTATACGTCGTCTGTCAATATCTATTAGGCGCTAACCCTTTGAAATAAGGACAAACAATTTTAAACCTTATTTCAAAGCGATAGCGCCTAAAACAGTATGAACGGTGTTGACAGATGGCGTGGTGGTTGCCTGCCTAAAAATTACAATGAATCCGGGAAAAATGGAAACTATGGCAGCCCTGAATCTTGGTTTATCACGATCTGGTTTTTGGTCGCAATTTGGCGGGACGCTAGAAAGGTTTTTTTTCACAAAAACGTTTTTTGTGGTAGTTTTTTTGTATTTTGTACTGGCAATACTAGATTCGGCACGTGTTTTTTTTGTATACACTAGGTTTTTTGTGGTTATACGCACGTAGGTACACGTAGTACGTTTTTGTAGCTTTCGTTAATAAAGTATGTTTACTCTGTGGGCAAACTAAGCTATGTTCAAAAAATGTTGTAAGTGTTTTGAGAGCGTTCTATTCCTTTAATTTAAGTATTTTTCACAGATCCATACGTTAAAAGAAAAAAATGGAGGCATTTTAAGATACTTTGTGTCATTCTACTTTTACTATGCATTTTTGCAGTTCAATATTAGGTTCTATGGTAAAGTGTATTTAAAAGTATATAACCCCCCCCCCCCACTAGGAGTGAAAAAGGATGAGGAACTAACCACCTTTTTCCTCATATTTCTAAAGCAGGGGTCACCAATTTGTTTATTGTAGGTCCCTATTTAAAAATTATGACACTGTCGCAGTCCACTTGGTGTTAACAATTAAAGAAAAACTAATTAAAAAAATATAGTATAGTTTAGAACTGGTATTAACTGGTTTGAACTGGATATAACCGGTTTAGACAGTGTTTTGCTTTTGTGAAAGTGAGAAGGCTGTTGATCTTGTTGTTGTTTTTTAATGTTTTTATGGTTATTTAAAAATAAGTCCTAATCATGTGTGGAATAAGGTTTAAAAAAAATACCCGTGTGAGGCAAGAGTAAAAGTGGGGCAACATTAAATAAACTACTTTAAAAAATATTTTTAAAAACAAGCTTTAATTTAAAATTAAGTATATTGATTATTGGACATTATATTATCACCAGAACTAAAGGTGTATGCAAAATTTCAGCTCAATCGGATATCAAAAACTGGTCGAAAAATGGTTTGCAAATTTTGAAAGGACAACTTATTTACATACATACATACTTACTTACATACGAACAGTGCAAGCTAAATAAAAGCTTGTAAATACACAGTTTTACTAAGGAAGACTGGACTAAACTAAATGCCACAAGTTTTTATTTTGTTATTCACATAAAATACAAGTTTTAGTTATACTTAGTATGGCGATTTTCTTAAGGTCCGCACAATATACGTCGGCGGTCCGCCATTTGGTGACCTCTGCTCTAAAGTGTCAAGCCATTTTGTGCCATATGCGGTGCGATTACCGTCTATTATACCTTTACTTAGCCATCACTTTAAACTGTCCTGATTAGGAGCCTCCGTACTAAAAGACCATCAAAACTAACTTCTTCTCCTGTCTTTCTAGGAGCTACAACCCCGGCCGCGTCAGTCCACGGTTCTGATGATGAAGACGAGGTGGATGAGGAGCAAGAACTGGCCGAACTTAGGATCAGCGATAAATAAGTTTACTCTTACTATAGCATAGATAATGTTGGTGATGCCAGGAATTATATAGTAGATGCAGTGGCATAGCTAGCGTGGGTGGCACCCGGGGCGGGGTGGTGTCAAGAATAAAAATATCACGTCATCAAAATTTTATTTCTTGTTAAAATTGTTTATTTCATAATAAAATAAATACATTTATAAAATTCTCTCCAATCAGTCTAAATCTGACAACCAGTCTCACCAAGGGGTATCGTATTACCTAGTTACTGGGTTGTGGAGGTCAGATAGGCAGTCGCTCCATGTAAAATACTGGTATTCAGCTGCATCCGGCTAGACTGGAAGCCGACCCCAACATAGATGGGATAAGGCTAGGCAGATGATGAAATACATTTATAAAATTATCACAATCAATTTAGTTGTTTAGTTTAGATAACTTGTATAAAGTGACATTTGTCAAACTGTTGCTTTTCACTCTTGAACGTTACGGCGATTTACAATCATGATTTTATATTTTAACTGCAGCCTAATATTATAGTCGTAAAATACGGAATCAGTAATAAGTAAGTAAATAACTAGTAAATTAAATAATGTCAATGACCTAGTTATGCGATTCTTACTTCCATAGATGAATTGCTGACATGTGTTACCCGCACCATCATAGAACGTATGGAATATAAATGATTTATTGTTGAAAAACGTGATAGTTTGTTTTTGTTTTTCACAGACGGGTGTCACCCCCGAGCTGGTGGCACCCGAGGCGGTCCCCCCCCCTACGAACCCCGCTAGCTACGCCACTGGCTAGATGACACCACAAATCAATTGACATACTTCTTATGACCTGTCAAAACGCGATTCTCACATAGATTTTGTAAGGCAAAACACAACTGTGACGTCACTTTTGTGCCGACTCAATTGAGTAACTATTTATTAATTTTAAAGCAATTAAAAATTTAATTTTACAGTTTGATAATGAATCGGGTTTTCAGTGCTAAAATAAAGTGTTTCTTTAGAGAAGTTATGCCTTGGAATTACTGCTTAATGGTGTCAACTAACCGATTGGAGAGGCATTTTTTATTGTGAAAGATAGCCGCAATTTTGTTTTTTAATGACTTTTCATGTTACGTAGTGTTGTGATGGCCCAGAGATCATGTATTAGGTTGTGGCAAGTACCAATGGGACTTTTAATTCTAATGTTTTATCATGGATAAGTAGAAACTGCAGGGCAAAGGCCTCTTCTCATACAGAGAAGGCACGAGCATTGATCACCACGCTTGCTCAAGGCGGATTGCATGGAGATTTTAGTCTTGTTTCGTCTCGTCCTCACGATGTTTGCCTACACTGATGTCAGTGATGTCTAAGATGAACTTAGAAAGTTATATTGGTACTTGTTCGTTCCCGGTTGTAGCAGCGTCGTGCATCGTGGCTGGCGCCATAACCACTGAGCTATCACGACATTTTTAAGTCATTTTTTATAAAATCTAAATAAAATGTCAATCTTTTACTTACGCCAACATTTTATATTTAAGCCATCTTTATATTTTAGGCGATCAGTGTATCTACGGGTCATCAAACGACATTATATTATAAGAATGGAATTTATACTTACTATAATTTTTACTATAAATTTATACAAACGTTAAAATCAATTTTTCTATTAATTATTTATTGGGATGGGTTTATTTTGCGGATAAATCTTTTTTTTTATTTGTGTGTTAAAACTATTATGTTTGGTAATTGAATTTTAAAGTCTTTTTGATAGTTATAATGTCAAAAATCGTGGAAATATTTAAATTTTATTGGAATATTTGTCAGTTGGAACATATGAAGTTTTCTTATATTAAATGATTATATTAATTATTGAATGAATTAAAAAAATATATACATATACTATATAATATATATAATCAGCTCTTCCATTTCTTAAGTTCCTGTTATCTTTAAGATAGTAAGTTTATTTAACCCTTAGTGTCATATAATATAATATGTCAATATTTATAAATCTTATATACCAATAATCTGATTCGTTTTTATTTATTTATTGCAATAAAAACATACACATATATATTTATTAAAAATGTTTTTTCACATTCATATTATTTATTTTATAAATCTTGCATGAAATAAATATGTTATATTTTTTTAAATAAACTTTTTGTAGTCTCGGAAAAAAAAAACTTATTCTATTTTTAAAATAGTATTTCTTCTTGAAATATTTATAGAATGTAAAACTTCTAATTATAATTATGGATTTTATAGCGAAGTTAATGGTTAAGAAATTAAAATGGATTTTCTAATACTATATTAGCTTATTAAAGAAATATGTATTTCATATACCTAAAAAGAAAAACTGCCTCGTTGGTCCAGTAGTCGCAAAGCGCGACTGCTGAGCATAAGGTCTTGGGTTCGATTCCCAGGTCGGGCAAAGTGTTATTGGATTTTTCCATCAGTAATTTCTTAATAGCAGTCTCGGAGTCTGAATTTGTGCCCGGTTGATGGCAATAGGCTCGCCCCCTATTACATGGGACTTGAACATAACTGGCGAAACGTGGGTGTACTAATTGGTACACCTCTGCCTAACCCTTCGGGGATAACAGGCGTGATGTTATGATTGTGTATGAAAAAAAAAATGAAATGTTTTATACTTGCATGTTATCAATTTGTCAACAGAACTACAGACCCCATTTACGAGAAGCTATTTTGTAAACACACATTCAGGGGATCGCAACCCTTGGATCAAATACTGCGTCGCGCCATCGTGAACTCACTTCAAAATGACGGCCAAAATGTTTACGTTCCATGTGTCAGACGCGTTCCAGTACCACAAAACATTAGACGACAGTGCTTTATATCGCTATAATACAGGGTTATTTTGCAACCACCATCCAAATTTTCAGAAATGATTTAGAATCGATAACCTTATCAATTGATGAAAAAGAAAACTTAAAAAAAAATACATGATTTTCACCATTGTCCGCTACTAAAATCACAACGTGTGGAATAAATACAGTTCAACAATAGGTTTTTGAACTTGACTGCACACGCGCTTACCTCAACATTCGGGAACGCACATAAACAGCACGCACTACCCCTTGCTGCGTGTCTCCACATTCTGATTTTTTACGGATATTTTCTTTTTAATGTTTTTTTTTTTGTTTTTGTTATTACTTTTCATTTTTTTTTTCATCAATTGATAAGGTTATCGGTTCTAAATCATTTCTGAAAATTTGGATGGTGGTTGCAAAATAACCCTGTATAACTCGACCAAGTGAAATTGCTCGTTAGTTTCGTATTACACGTTTTACTTTGAGTGGATTGAATTTGGGATTATTTATTGTCGATTTTAATGTCGCTACGTAACTTGGTAGAAGTTCTTTATTTACATAATTTATAGCTTCTCGTGACGGGGACTATAGTTGAATAAATATGCTATTAAGAAAGATGTTTAATACCGCGCTTGTTAGTTTTATAATAAATAGTTTATTTCTTAACTAGAAGCATACATTATGTATTTTTTATCAATATAAGTATGGTTATCATAATAAAAAAAATATTTAGAGATAAACTACAATAACTTGACGCTCCCTTCCACAATTCAAAACGTTTGAAAGTGTTTGTAATAGTATTTAAAAGACTCACAACGCATGTGTGCGTATTGAGACGGCTCTAGAAACAAAAACAAATCAGCGATTTGTTGCTCGACTAGCGACGTCAAAAATTACTCATTATTATTAGTATTGCGCTGCACTGACATTCTCTATGAAAATGACACGTGCGTTGTCTTGCGCGGTCGGCTAGTTATGATTAGTTGACAAACAAATACTGCCTGCTACTGAAGACGATTACTTACAACTACATACAAACTCTTATATACGAATGTGACTACACACATTGAAATGGTAATATGGAGGGGAGCGCCAAGTTACAGTAGTTTATCTCTACTTGTAGTAATATGATTTCTAAAATACCATAATTATATATTTTTTTAATGAACATTTTTAAAAGCGTTAAAAGAGCGTTTACGCTGTACGGCATTTCGTTTTTCGAGTCTTTTTTTATTTCGAAATGAACAGATATTTATGAAACTTCCTACACATAAATAGGATACATAAGTCTTAACAGTTATCAGAGAACATTTTAAAAATGTGTTATTCAAACAAAGAAAATTTTAAATCGGGAGATTTAAAATTTAAAAGATAAAAAAGGAAAAATAAAATGATGGTATGTTTGAAATCATAATAAAATATAGTTATTATTTTTATAATAATTGTTAAGTTATAATATAATATTTCCATATACTGCCAACTTTCGTTAGAAATATAAGCGCTATGTCAGTCATACTCGGTGAGAAAGGTCATGTAAGGGTCAGCGTATTCAGAAAGGCAATATGCTCGAATCGTTTCTCATTTATTAATTGATAATTAACTGCTATCTTAACTGCTTAATAGAGTCTTTGTCAGCGGGGTACATGGGCGGGGGGGGGAGGGTGTGAATAGGGACCGGGAGAGGTGCGGGCGGCGGGCGTGAGTAGCGTGATATACAAGAGGCGAAATGTGTACTGGACAGTTATTAAGATATGTGAGTTGTGACGTCAAAAATATAGCGCCTCCCAGCAATAATATTACTTGGCATGATGCGTAGTTAACGTTAGTTAGCGTTTTATTGTACGCAATTTTCGACTCTATATCTGTTGAGTTAAATATCAATTTTTTAATGAGAACTAGATACTCGACCAAAATTGCGCTTAAGAGTTTGATCCCGGCTGTCATTCGTAGATCTTTGACAGTCGTTACGAGTAGTCTGAAGTCCGAGTCTGACAACCAGTCTTACCAAGGGGTATCGTGTTACCCAGTAACTGGGTTGTGGAGGTCAGATAGGCAGTCGCTCCATGTAAAATATTGGTATTCAGCTGCATCCGGTTAGACTATCCGGAAGCCGACCCCAACATAGTCGGGATAGGCTAGGTAGTCTATTTGTAATATAAGTCTGAAGCGTTATATTTCCATCTCTTTTGTGCCATAAGATCAATAATTTGTTATTTAGTAATAATAAAAATGTTTTAAAATATTTTTTTTTGTTTTATTTGATTTTTGAATTGGCAATACCCGTTGCGCACAGAATGCAAATTTTGTTTGAAGGGTTTATACATGCCTAGGGTTGCCAATTCTTTGTATGTTAAAAATAGTAGTTTTGAAAGGAATTTGCAGTAGGTGGGAATCGTGTGGCGGGCTTGTCCTGATATAAAACTTACGTCAATGCTCTCATACTAGGCTTGGGAGCTGATTTAGACGGTGCGTGATATATATCGTGCAAGTTGTGATACATTTCCGTCGATGATCGATCACTTTTTTCACGACAGCCGCGCGGACCCGCAATGTACGGCAAATTGCACGATATTTCTTGCATTGTCTAAATAACCTTAACTTTTTGAAGACCTCAAAATATCAACGTGTTACATTTTAATTTATGAATTAGGTGTACCAAATTTAAATAAAATTATAGATTTTTTTTGCACAAAACATTTTTATTTCACTTTCTCTTAACTTAGAACAAACTTAAAAGTAAAGTATTTACAACAATATAATAACCTAAAGTATTTTTTAATATCTTCAACTGTTACGCAAGATTTGGTATGTAATTTTTTCGATTCCTCCATAGATTTTGTATAGCAATAGGGTACAATGACGTCACTTATTTGCCAATTCAATTGACTGACTATTTATTTATTGATTTCAGTAAAGTGAAAATAAAATTGGGGTACAATGAAGTGTTTTTTTAAAGAAGTTGTATTTTGCAATTATTGGTAAATAGTGTCTATACCCGTATTTCCCTAAACGCTGCATTAAATGCATATTTCTTTGTCAAATAATTTGTTTTTCAACCGGAGTTGTCTTTGGGCTCACCAGAGTTGTCTTTTGGCTCTCCATATTTGTCTTTGGGGTCACCGGATGAGTTTGCCTCATCAGAGTTGTTTGTGGGTTCTCCAGAGGTGTTAATGTTCACCAGAGGGGTTTGTAGGTTCACCAGAGTGGACTGTGCCTTCCCCAGAACTGCTGGGCTCACCAGAGTGGACTGTGGCTTCTCCAGAAGTGCTGGGCTCACCAGAGTGGACTGTGGCTTCTCCAGAAGTGCTGGGCTCACCAGAGTGGACTGTGGCTTCTCCAGAAGGGCTGGGCTCACCAGAGTGGACTGTGGCTTCTCCAGAAGTGCTGGGCTCACCAGAGTGGACTGAGGCTTCTCCAGAAGTGCTGGGCTCACCAGAGTGGTTGGTGCCTTCTCCAGAAGTGCTGGGCTCACCAGAGTGGACTGTGGCTTCTCCAGAAGTGCTGGGCTCACTAGAGTGGACTGAGGCTTCTCCAGAAGTGCTGGGCTCACCAGAGTGGACTGAGGCTTCTCCAGAAGTGCTGGGCTCACTAGAGTGGACTGAGGCTTCTCCAGAAGTGCTGGGCTCACCAGAGTGGTTTGTACCTTCTCCAGAAGTGCTGGGCTCACCAGAGTGGTTCGTGCCTTCCCCAGAAGTGTTGGACTTATTTACTTTGGCTTTTTCAGCTGACAAGTTTACGCCTTTGCCACCATGAATAGGATTAGTAGCTTCTCCAGAAGTGCTGGGCTCACCAGAATGGTTTGCGGATTCTCCAGAAGTGTTGGGCTCACCAGAGTGGGTTGTGGGTTCACCAGAGGTGTTGGGCTCACCAGAGTGGTTTGTGGGTTCACCAGAGGTGTTAGGCTCACCAGAGTGGTTTGTGGGTTCACCAGAGGTGTTGAGCTCACCAGAGTGGTTTGTGGGTTCACCAGAATGGTTTGTGCCTTCTTCAGAAGTGCTGGGCTCACCAGAATGATTTGTGCCTTCTCCAGAAGTGCTGGGCTCACCAGAATGGTTTGTGCCTTCTCCAGAAGTGTTGGGCTCACCAGAGTGGTTTGTGGGTTCACCAGAATGATTTGTGTCTTCTCCAGAAGTACTGGGCTCACCAGAATGATTTGTGCCTTCTCCAGAAGTGCTGGGCTCACCAGAGTGGTTTGTGCCTTCCCCAGAAGTGTTAGGCTCACCAGAGTGGTTTGTGCCTTCCCCAGAAGTGTTAGGCTCACCAGAGTGGTTTGTGGGTTTACCAGACGTGTTGGGCTCACCAGAGTGGTTTGTGGGTTCACCAGAATGGTTTGTGCCTTCTCCAGAAGTGTTGGGCTTACCGGAGTGGTTAGTAGGTTCACCAGAATGATTTGTGCCTTCTCCACTTGGCTCACCAGAGTGGTTTGTGGGTTCACCAGAGGTGTTGAGCTCACCAGAGTGGTTTGTGGGTTCACCAGAATGGTTTGTACCTTCTCCAGAAGTGCTGGGCTCACCAGAATGATTTGTGCCTTCTCCAGAAGTGCTGGGCTCACCAGAATGATTTGTGCCTTCTCCAGAAGTGCTGGGCTCACCAGAATGGTTTGTGCCTTCTCCAGAAGTGTTGGGCTCACCGGAGTGGTTTGTGGGTTCACCAGAATGATTTGTGCCTTCTCCAGAAGTGCTGGGCTCACCAGATTGATTTGTACCTTCTCCAGATGTGCTGGGCTCACCAGAGTGGTTTGTGCCTTCCCTAAAAGTGTTAGGCTCACCAGAGTGGTTTGTGCCTTCCCCAGAAGTGTTAGGCTCACCAGAGTGGTTTGTGGGTTTACCAGAGGTGTTGGGCTCACCAGAGTGGTTTGTGGGTTCACCAGAATGGTTTGTGCCTTCTCCAGAAGTGTTGGGCTTACCAGAATGATTTGTGCCTTCTCCAGAAGTGCTGGGCTCACCAGAATGATTTGTGCCTTCTCCAGAAGTGCTGGGCTCACCAGAATGGTTTGTGCCTTTTCCAGAAGTGTTGGGATCACCGGAGTGGTTTGTGGGTTCACCAGAATGATTTGTGCCTTCTCCAGAAGTGCTGGGCTCACCAGAATGATTTGTACCTTCTCCAGATGTGTTAGGCTTATCAGAGTGGTTTGTGGGTTCACCAGAATGATTTGTGCCTTCTCCAGAAGTGCTGGGCTCACTAGAGTGGTTCGTGCCTTCTCCAGAAGTGTTGGGCTCACCAGAGTGGTTTGTGGGTTCACCAAAGGTGTTGGGCTCACCAGAGTGGTTTGTGGCTTCTCCAGAAGTGTTGGGCTCACCAGAGTGGTTTGTGGGTTCACCAGAATGGTTTGTGCCTTCTCCAGAAGTGTTGGGCTCACCGGAATGGTCAGTGGGTTTACCAGAATGATTTGTGCCTTCTCCAGAAGTGCTGGGCTCACCAGAATGATTTGTGCCTTCTCCAGAAGTGCTGGGCTCACCAGAATGGTTTGTGCCTTCTCCAGAAGTGTTGGGCTCACCGGAGTGGTTTGTGGGTTCACCAGAATGATTTGTGCCTTCTCCAGAAGTGCTGGGCTCACCAGAATGGTTTGTGCCTTCCCCAGAAGTGTTGGGCTCACCAGAGTGATTTGTGGGTTCACCAGAATGATTTGTGCCTTCTCCAGAAGTGCTGGGCTCACCAGAATGGTTTGTGCCTTCTCCAGAAGTGTTGGGCTCACCGGAGTGGTTTGTGGGTTCACCAGAATGATTTGTGCCTTCTCCAGACGTGCTGGGCTCACCTGAATGATTTGCACCTTCTCCAGATGTGTTAGGCTTATCGGAGTGGTTTGTGGGTTCACCAGAATGATTTGTGCCTTCTCCAGAAGTGTTGGGCTCACCGGAGTGGTTTGTGGGTTCACCAGAATGATTTGTGCCTTCTCCAGAAGTGCTGGGCTCACCAGAATGATTTGTACCTTCTCCAGATGTGTTAGGCTTATCAGAGTGGTTTGTGGGTTCACCAGAATGATTTGTGCCTTCTCCAGAAGTGCTGGGCTCACTAGAGTGGTTCGTGCCTTCTCCAGAAGTGTTGGGCTCACCAGAGTGGTTTGTGGGTTCACCAGAGGTGTTGGGCTCACCAGAGTGGTTTGTGGCTTCTCCAGAAGTGTTGGGCTCACCAGAGTGGTTTGTGGGTTCACCAGAATGGTTTGTGCCTTCTCCAGAAGTGTTGGGCTCACCGGAATGGTCAGTGGGTTTACCAGAATGATTTGTGCCTTCTCCAGAAGTGCTGGGCTCACCAGAATGATTTGTGCCTTCTCCAGAAGTGCTGGGCTCACCAGAATGGTTTGTGCCTTCTCCAGAAGTGTTGGGCTCACCGGATTGGTTTGTGGGTTCACCAGAATGATTTGTGCCTTCTCCAGAAGTGCTGGGCTCACCAGAATGGTTTGTGCCTTCCCCAGAAGTGTTGGGCTCACCAGAGTGATTTGTGGGTTCACCAGAATGATTTGTGCCTTCTCCAGAAGTGCTGGGCTCACCAGAATGGTTTGTGCCTTCTCCAGAAGTGTTGGGCTCACCGGAGTGGTTTGTGGGTTCACCAGAATGATTTGTGCCTTCTCCAGACGTGCTGGGCTCACCTGAATGATTTGCACCTTCTCCAGATGTGTTAGGCTTATCGGAGTGGTTTGTGGGTTCACCAGAATGATTTGTGCCTTCTCCAGAAGTGTTGGGCTCACCGGAGTGGTTTGTGGGTTCACCAGAATGATTTGTGCCTTCTCCAGAAGTGCTGGGCTCACCAGAATGATTTGTACCTTCTCCAGATGTGTTAGGCTTATCAGAGTGGTTTGTGGGTTCACCAGAATGATTTGTGCCTTCTCCAGAAGTGCTGGGCTCACTAGAGTGGTTTGTGCCTTCCCCAGAAGTGTTAGGCTCACCAGAGTGGTTTGTGGGTTTACCAGAATGGTTTGTGCCTTCTCCAGAAGTGTTGGGCTCACCAGACTGGTTTAGGGGTTTACCAGAGTGGTTCGTGCTTTCTCCAGAAGTGTTGGGCTCACCAGAGTGGTTTGTGGGTTCACCAGAGGTGTTGGGCTCACCAGAGTGGTTTGTGGCTTCTTCAGAAGTGTTGGGCTCACCAGAGTGGTTTGTGGGTTCACCAGAATGATTTGTACCTTCTCCAGATGTGTTAGGCTTATCGGAGTGGTTTGTGGGTTCACCAGAATTATTTGTGCCTTCTCCAGAAGTGCTGGGCTCACTAGTATGGTTTGTGCCTTCTCCAGAAGTGCTGGGCTCACCAGAATGATTTGTGCCTTCTCCAGAAGTGCTGGGCTCACCAGAATGGTTTGTACCTTCTCCAGAAGTGCTGGGCTCACCAGAATGGTTAGTGCCTTCTCCAGAAGTGCTGGGCTCACCGGAATTGTCTTTGACTTTTTCAGCTGACAAATTTACGTCTGCGCCGCCATTAGGAGTAGGATTAGTTTTGTCTTCGTTTACCTTTACACCTTCTCCAGCATCAGGTCCCGTTACCTCACTATTATGTACGTTAGATTCAGTGGTATCTTCAATGCCAGCATTTCCAGACCCAGTCTTCGTTTCTTCAGTGACAACACCAGTGCTTGGTTCAGTTACTGCATCAGTAACCTTGGGTAATTCTGTTGGTTTGCCTTTGTCATTACCGTGTGATTTCTTATCGTTGTTCGATTTAGGCAAGTGAGGTCCAAATGTGAATATATTTGTACCATTGTTCCCATTCATAAGGTTCTTGATATTATTTATGATGTCATCCATGTTTTTGATGGCGTAGAAGATGTAGACGTTTGTTACTTTGTCGTTGCCTACAGTGTTGCCATAAACTGTGTTGGCTTTCACATGAACTGAGGGTTTATTCTTTTGTGTGCCTTCTTTGGGTTTTTTGTTATTTGATATTTTGTCGTGTTGTCGTTCGATATTTGGGTCAGTAGTCGGTTTGTTTTCTACATTAGGTTCATTTTCATGGTTTTCGTGACTATTAGCTTTATCTTCATCGTTTTTATGATTATTGGGTTCTTCAACGCGTTCTGGCGTGACAATAGGTTCATGTTTATTGTCTTCTTGGTCTTTTTTACCCTGTTCGAAACCATTAGGTATAAAACCATGGTCTGTACCACCACCAAATTCAGGTTTACTTTTATGTTCTTCGAAATATTTGTGTACTTGTGCTGCAATTTCCTCTTTAATGAACTTTGTGGTGCGCTGCAATTAAGATATCCAGTTTTTATCATTTAAATATTTGTTTAATTTAACATTAGTCAGCTTCTAGCAATTATTGAACATTTGAATATATAAAACAGTTATTTTGTATTTATTTTTGTCCAAACGATTGGTGGTGAAAAGAAACTAAAACAAAATAGCATCAAGAAATTCCGTGTCACAAAGGCGGGTTTTTGCCTTGGCCAGTGGATAAGCGTTGCCGTCCAACGTAGCAATGCCGCCAGTCTTTTGAGCATATTTCCAGTAGACGGCGATGCGAAGGAATTTCTTGATGCTATTTTGTTTCTTTTTTTCGATTTATTTGATTGTTATATGTAATCTTATTTATCAAGTGTGTAAACATTTAAAATATTCTTACCTCCGACAAAGATTCTAAATATTTGGCTCCTAGATCACCCATGAAGGCCCAGAATTTCTCCTGCAAAAGAAATTAGGTAAATGAGATTTTTTTAGATAAAGACTTGCCCTGAACCGTAGTAGTAATTAGTTAATATGTGTATAAAACTCCTAGATCTTTAATGTAACGCTAATAGCGCTTACTTAAAGTCTCGAATCTCTTATCTTTTTTGCAATCCATAATGTGAAACATACAGGTGTTAATAAATAGAAACAATTATGGACCCTGTCGGGCACAGCATAGTTTTAAATGAGTAGGATATCGGGAGAATTAGGAGCTTTAATAACATAACATAACAACACGCTTGTAATCCCCGATGGGTTAGGCAAAGATGTACCCAGTAGTACACCCACCTTTCGCCAATTTCCTTAATAATTAATATGAAGACAATTTCGAAAGTCCATTTAATTATTTGAATCAGATCATTTAATTTAGTTGTCCCTTCTAAAAGGTAGTTTCGTATGCTACGAAGTTATGTGCTACATTCCTCTAACATATAAAACTATACTTACGTTATTCATTAGATCCAGCATGTAATCGATCTTCGTATTCTTGTTGGCTTCAGTGTTATCCTAAATAAGATAAAAACAAATTAATAGCAAAGAAAAGATTGTGATTAAATTCATCGTCAAAGTCAAGTAACGAGTAGTAAGTGTAACGAAATCTATCGCACAGCGTGTGAACTACAACTGAAAACATTAATCTGTTTAAAATTCAAAGAATAATACGTTGTAAAAAAATTGATAACAACGCCCTCTGTGGGAAACTTTTACAACTATATTATTCTTATGATATTAACGCCATCTATTGGCTCGTTTGTCAAATCGAAGTCTTTTAGTATTGCTGGAAGATTAATTATGAAACTAATTTGAATGTTTTAGTTAAAACTCTGAAAACATTTGTTATAATATATACTCGCTTTGTTTGTTGCTCGTTCTTCTCCATAGAGGCCTACCTCCGTTTTGGAACGAGCAACTAGCTTCAATTTTCGGACTAACTGACCGACTCTTTCACAATTCAAAAGTGCCTGTAAATGGTCTAATTGAAATAAATGTTTTGACTTTGACTTTACCTTGTCATTTTGCGCAGGACATTTCTGCTCCTTCGGCTCTTCAATTGGAGTTTCAGTTACTTCTTTTGGTGCCTCTGTATGGTCTTCCACTAGTTCTTTATTTCCTTCTTCTTCACTGCCATGTGGCTTAGGAATCTCTGTTTTGTCTTCCGAGTTCTGGTCTCCAGATTCATTGAATCTGTCAGGATTTTCAGTTGGAGTAACAGGTTCATAGTCGTGAGGGTTGTCACTTTCATTACTGCTTGTATGATTATCAATTGCACTACCTAAACCATCACTGTCTTTAGATTCATTAGGTGATGATGTTGGATTTTCTTTAGGATTGTCTGGTTTATCTTTTTCAGGGATAACGTCATTGGGTTTATTGTCAGTAGGGGTTTCGATTCTTTCGATAGAGCTTCCGTCCTTGGAACTAGCTGTAGGTGGACTTACGTCATCCTTATTCGGGTTTTCTGTTACTTCATCATCTTTGCCTGGACTTGTTACAGATGGTGTGCCTTCATCGATTTTAGATTTTTCAGTAGTTTGATTCTTATTTGAATTACCTGTTTTATCTTTTTCTGAAATTACTTTGCCGGGATCGTTAGAGCCAACTGGCACATTATTTTTTATGACAATTTTGTTTTGAATTATTTTTGTGAACAGTCCTTCTAAGATATTTACCATATTAGGATTGCTTGAATCTCCATCTTTAATATCCGTATCAGGACGATGAATTTCAGTATCGTTCTTGACGTCATTAAATATATTTGTTAGTATATCAGACATATCAGCAACTGTATCCTTTTCCGGTTTCGGCAAAACGATTGTAGCGTTTCCTTTCACAAATATATCATGTAGATCAGTTAGTATTTGATTGAAATTCTTAATTATATCATTAGATGTTACGTCAGATGCTGTGTTATTGCCTTCAGTGTTGTTTATAGCGTTATTCTCATCAGACCCGCTTTCAGAAGACCCGCTATTCTCTCCAGAGCCACTGTTACTATCACTAGATCCACTTCCACTATCTGATCCAGTACTGTCTTCTCCAGAAGTAACAATTCCTTCTCCAGAGCCACTAACATTCTCTCCAGAGCCACTAACATTCTCTCCAGAGCCACTAACATTCTCTCCAGAGCCGCTATTGCTTTCACTAGACCCACTGTTTGCTGCAAAACCGCTAACGCCATCGCCTTCTTCAGAATTGGAATTACTACCAGCATCTTGAGAGTTCTCGTTGGAACTACTGGCGATATCCCCTAGAGCAGAAGTATTCTGCTCTCCTTCTCCACTGACAGATGTTTCGTCACTAGTAGAACCAGAAACCGATTCGTTGGATCCAGAATTTGATTCGCTGGAGATAGAATCTGATTGGTCGGAGCTGGTCGAGGCTGCGCTGTCTGAAGAGTTGTCATCGCTATCGCTGTCACTGTCAGACTGAAAAAGAGAACACATAACATAACATCACGCCTGTAATCCCCGAAGGGTTAGGCAGAGGTGTACCCATTAGTACACCCACTTTTCGCCAGTTATGTTACTTGGGACTTTTCCCATGTAATAGGGGGCGATCCTATTGCCATCAAACGGGCACAAATCCAGACTCCGAGGCGGCTACTGAGAAATTCCTGATGGAAAAACCCAATAATACTTTGCCCGTCTTGGGAATAGAACCCATGAGCTCATGCTCAGCCGTCGCGCTTTGCGTGAATATCAGATAATTATACTATAAAACATAGCCGTTGGCACTCAACCAGTGCATTCTATCAAAAAAAATAAAAAAGTTCTCTGGGTCAGCTAATCTACATCTACACTTAATAATAATAACAATAATATCTATACTTATATAATTATAATATTATAATTATAATTATAATATTATAATCTATAATACTAATATTATAAAGCTGCAGTGTTTGTTTGAACGCGCTAATCTCTGGAACTACTGGTCCGATTTGAAAAATTTTTTCAGTGTTAGATAGATTAGTTATCGAGGAAGGCTATAGGCTATATACCATCACGCTATGACCTACGGGAGCGGAGCAGTAACCAAAGACGCGGGTGTAACCGCGGCGGACAGCTAGTATATTATATATTTATATTACTATTATAAAGAGGAAAACTTTGTATTTTTGTTTGTTTGTAATGGATAAACTCAAAAACTACTGGACCGATTTTAAAAATTCTTTCACCATTAGAAAGCTACATTATCTGCGAGTAACATAAGCTATATTTTATTTTAGAAAAAATAGGGATCCGTAAGAAAAATCACGCGAACGAAGTCGCCATTATTACCTCGTTACTGTCCTCATTGCTGTCACTGCCATAGCCAACATGATAAGAGATGTGCGGTTCGTCCAAGTTCTGTAAAAAAAACATATTTTTTGAATCATATAGTACATTTTAGGGTTGATGATTTGTTGATTTTAGAGAAATTCCTGATGTAAAAACCCAGTCACTCTTTGCCTAACCTGGGCATCGAACCCAAGACCTCATGCTCAGCAGTCGCGCTTTGCGACCACTAGACCAACGAGGCAGTCATCAATATACCAATGATCCGTACTGGATTTATATATTTTTTTTTTTTACAATCCGACCATCTCTGATACTCACATTCCATACTGTTCCTCCATTTCCGCTGAGTTCCATACCAAAAGCTCTGGGTGCACTGCTAGCCGCTACTTGCGCACGAGAATTTTGTACTTTATCTTTGAATGAACTAAGTTTAGTTTCATTTGGACCCTAAAAGAGAAAAATGATAAATTAATTACCCAACCGAATTTCGGTCACGGTGACCAATCTCAATGGAGACTGGCTATGCACGCAGTAGATAGGTATTATAGTGCAGATGTGTGTGCGCAAACACAGATGCACTCCCTCTCCCCTCACTCTCATAGTGCGCTGGGACAGCAATCCGACCGGGGAGAGATCAAGCGCAGTACCAACGTCTTTACGTGCTTTCTGAGATACGGGGGTGTGACATCACCAACTTTCAGTCTTAGGGCTGCTACTGAGACATTAAACTTTTGAACGCCATTGTCACATATATGTGACAAACGAAGTCTTACCCTGTACGCCAACGTCACAAATATATGACAAAATACGCGTCGCAGCATATTATAAAATAAACCAAGTTTTGGAATCCCTATTTTTTATGAAGGTCATTTGACAGAAAAAGTGGCCTGGCTTCAGGGGTACGGCGATACGTTTATACTCTGACGTTCAAAAGGTTAATGGAGAAACTAAATAATATTTTACCCGACGTGGGCATCGAACTTAAGTCCCCCACACTCAGTAGTTGCGCTTACAACCACGAGAGCAATTAAGCAGTCAATACCATATATGGTAAGAACCGGCCAAGTGCGAGCCGGATTCGCACGCCAAGGGTTCAGACCTCCGCGGCGGTGCGCGGTGCGCGGTGCCGTGTGTTAATCGCCTAAAGATACTTACATTAACTGCGGTGTCCCCAGTAGGTTTCTGTGTCGTAGCCGCTAACATTTTCTTCAAATATTTCGGTAACTTTTTACGTTTTAAATGCGGCAGTCTTGGTGGCTTTGGGTATCTCTGTAAACGTCACAAAACACATCTATATTACTACGAGACATGATAATAAACAGCTGGAAGTTGTGAGCAAAGGTCTTTGCCCAGCTGTGGGGTGAAAAAATTGGGAAGACTAATAAGCATAGCGCATGAAATCACGTCTGCAATTCCCGAAGGGTAGGCAGAGGTGTACCCATTAGTACACCCATATTTCAAATCAAAATCAAATCAAAAATGTTTATTAGTAAGAATATGGTACAATAGATGTTACAATTACAGTGTTGGTTCCATAATATTCTGCCATAGTATGGCGTACAAATATTTCTATTAGAAATAAACTAAAGAAAACAGAGCATACATTATCAACCTATTAATAATAATTGTGAATGATAGCATAAAATATGAATTTATTAGAGTGTTTTGTTGCATAAAGGCTATTTTTATATTTCGCCAGTTATGTTTAATCCCCATGTAATAGGGGGCGAGCCGATTGCCATCAATCGGGCACAAATCCAGACTCCGAGGCTGCTACTGAGAAATTCGTGATGAAAAAACCCAATAACATACTTTGCCCGACCTGGGAATCGAACTCTAGACACTTATGCAAGACATTTCGATAATAACTAACTTTTTAAACCTATGTAAGGTTTAAAAAGTTAGTTATTATCGAAATGTCTTATTAAAAAACGATTATTGGAAATCTCTGTTTCTACAGAAAACTTAAATTCGGTATAATTTAGCTGTAACACATTTTTGTTTAAATATTCTCAAACAACTTTTTAGACCTAGTAGATATTTAGGTATATCTGCTTATGTAAAGTTTCATTAAAATCGTTTTTTTATTTTCTCAACTAACTTTTTAGATCTACATAATTATTATGTATCCTGCTTATGTGTAGGAAATTTCATTAAAATCGGTTCATTCATTTCCAAAAACGCCGTTTGTATAAAATGCCGTACGGCGTAATCGCTCTTAAAATAAAGTAATTATTTACCCTGTGATGAGATCTCCGTTTAACTCGCTTCAGTTCTTGAGGTTGCTGTGAATAAACAAATGGATTAAAATAAAAATTTTAAGACAAACCTTAATTAAAAACCTAACCTGATAATTTTTGTCGACATTCATTTTTATTTTTCACAAGTAAAGTCTAAGATCTTAAAATAACATGTTCTATGTATGGCAGAGTATAAAGGTATGATTCCGAAACACGCTGCACGCAGCAGTCCTGCCTGCTGTTGCTGCCTAGCTCGGAATATAAACTCATATAAGCTTATAGACATTGTAACGCGACGTCCTGCGTGAGCGATCTAGGCGCGAACGCGAAGCGGCGCGGCGCGGCGCGAAAACAACAAACAGTCGAAACCTATTGAAGTGGCCTACGTGAACAAACGCACGTGGGGAGCGGGGCGGAGCGGCGCGAAATGAAGCGAACGCGATCAGTGGGCTTGATATTTTCGCGCGAACTAGATGCGGTGGCGGCTGTGCGAGACGCTTCGCATGCACGTAGGACATAGCCGCCGCGTCGCACCGCATCGCATTGAATTCGCTTGTCACCGCTTCATAATCGCGTTCGCTTTGAACCGCCTACCTAGGACGTAGCGTAAGGACCAGTAGTGCCGCGACAGCACTGTTGCGGCAACACTGCTGCGTGTAGCGTGGTTCGGAATCATACCTTAACTCGCACTTGTCCGTTGTTTTGCGAATTTTTAACATCTAAGGGCTAATTTTTCAATCGCCAGGTAACTCTTAACGGAGGGATAAATATGGCGGTTTGACAGCTTTTGTATAGAAAATATGTCAAACTGTCATATTTATTCTGTGGATAAAAGTTATCTGACTATTTAAAAATCAGCCCTAAGAGAAATTGATGCTTACAGTTAACAATTCCAAAACAATAACTTCAAAGGACATAAAGGTGCATGATAATAAAAAGATTGACTTACATCATCTTTTTCCAAGATTTCACGTTTTTTCCTCTTTTCTGGTGCATTTTCTGATTCCTAAAACAAAAAATAATAATTACAAAGCTTGCCATGATACAAATAATTAATAAACGAAGTGGAAGGGACATCGTAGCGAAAGTTTTTACCATGTCAAAGTCAAAGTCAAAGTTAAAGTCAAAAGATTTATTTCATTTAGAAAAATTACAGGCACTTTTGAATTGTCAAGGAGTCGGTATATATATTAATAAATACATTTATACATACAAACAAAATAGGTACACAAAGTAGAGAGAGGTAAAAATACATAATGGAGAAATACACCAAATTAATTGTGGGACGAGTCTGCCAACTTCTTATGCAAGTGTTCGCTAGCTTTTACCTTGAATGTGAACCGACTGGTGGCCGTCCTGATATTCTAATGTTGACTTACCTCATCAGATATGTCAGGTTGACTGTCTCCATTTTCCCGGGTGTCTTTCCGCACGTCAAGTTTCTGATTTTCATCTACCGAATTGTTATTCTGCAATTAAAAATACCTAAATGTCTTTAGATAGAATCTTGATTTTTCAAAATACTAGCTTTTGAAAGCGATTTCGTCCGCGTAAATGTCCATTATCGCGGACGCAGACGAAGTTGTGTAATATAAAAAGTAGCCTATGTCCAGAGGTGGACCTATTCTTAGGATAATTGGGCTGCAGCCCAGGGGCCCGTGAATATAAAGGGGCCCCAACCCCAATTAATCCCGTATACATAGTTATAATAAACAGTTTTCTGACTAAATGCCAATTTGGATTGATTAATTAGGCCCCTCAAGAAGTGCAAGCCCAGGGTCCTTAGACAAAGTAACATCGCTTCGTAGCGAAACGATATCTAAATTCGTCATCGTCTCTGACTTGCTTGTCATGTCTTGCTTCATGTCCACGTGACTTAACGCGGCTTATGTCAATCCCATACATTTTAGTCTTTTCTAACTTCGTTATCGTTTTGAAATTGTTACTTTGTCTAAGCCCCCAGGGCCCCACAATTTCACAGTCCGCCCCTGCCTATGTCTTTCTTTGGGGTTAAACCTTACTGTGTACCAAATTTCATCGAAATCGGTTCAGTGGCTTAGCCGTGAAAGAGAAACAGTCAGACAGAGTGACTTTCGCATTTATAATACTAGCTTTTGCTCGCGGCTACGTCCGCGTGGAACTTGATTATATCGTACTTGCATACAAACTTCCACCCCCTTTTCACCACCTTAGGGGGTGATTTCCGGGATAAAACTATTCTATGTCCTGCCCCGGTTCTTAAACTATCTCCATGCCAAATTTCATCAAAATCGATTCAGCGGTTTAAGCGTGAAGAGGTAACAGACAGACAGACAGACACACTTTCGCATTTATAATATTAGTATGGAAGGAAGGATGATCTTTCTTTATCGTGTGGGCAGTAAGGTCTTACGACTCCACACACCCTAGTGTCAGAGTTTCTAAATCGTCTCAAGGGCCTCTGACATGGTTTAAGTGGGACAGTTAAGTCCCAGGTTTCCTCACGATATTTTCCTTCACCGATGTCAGTGATGTCCAAGATAAACTTTAGAAAGTACATATGAATTGAAAAAGTCACTTGTCACATTTGTATTGGTAGTTAGGATGATAAGAACATGAAAGGTTTTAGAATAAATGAATGATTCCACAAACATGTCTCGACAAAAAGTTTCACATTGTAATCTAATGCTGCGTTTATACCTAACCTGCCCCGCGTGTCGCCACGCGTGGGAAAGCTATCGGATTCATACATTTAGTCGGTTGCTCCACGCCACGCGTTGCGGGACTAATGTGATCAGTCCTATACTAAATGTATGAAACCGATAGCTTTCCCACGCGTGGCAGATTAGGTAAAACGCAGCTTAACACAAAAGAATGAATGAAAATGAATAATATTTATAAGAAAATTCATTACATTTCCATCGTCCGCATGGAGAAATTGGTAGCCCTGTCCGTTGGTGAAGGTACGGTGGGAATCACCGTCATCAGAAGACTCGTCTGACGGAGGTTCCTTCTAAAATATATCGATATTTGAGAAGATTTTTATGAGGTCTACATAGCACGTAGCCGTTGTCTAGGCATATTTCTCATGAAACTAGCTTTAGCAAGCGGCTTTTTTCACGTGGAAGTCTAAAATTATCTCACGGGAACATACTACTAACATACTCTACCTGTACAAATTATTGTAAAACAAAAATTATTTTTGTAAAGAGTATTGGATTTCTTGCCCATTCTTCTGCACACGAAACTACCTTTTGGAATGGGCAATTAGGGTTAAATAATTGCCTAAGAGTGATCTAGCAACACAAAATATTTTGCTCAAACCGGGAATCGAACCCACTGCTGCCTTGTGTGGAAACCTCTAAAATATAAGTAATACAAAATATCTAATAATATCTTATTTTTATTGTTTTAGTACAAATTAGATTACCTATCGTAACATACAATGTTTTGCAACTTTATTTTACGCAATTGTCCAGAAAATTGAGTGCAATAATTTTTAACATAGGCAATTAGATTCAATATATATTTTTTTGTAAGTAAAAAGTGACTTTCAAAAGTGCCTTTTAATGATCTAATTGAAATAAATAATTTACTTTGACTAAGTATGGTAACTCAAATAAAAATAAGGCCAAAAGTAATTGGGGGAACACCGTCACCCCTCCGCCTTCCCTGAGGCAGTCCATGAGGATTTCTCCACGAAATAAAATAAAATGGCAGCTTAAGGGCGAGGCCAAACGAACGTAGTTTTGTGAGTCGTGAGTCGCAGAATTGCGGCAGCAGAAATTCTGCTACATTCGGTTTCATATAAAAGTCCTATTTGATTCACACGGCGACGCAAAATGAGTTGTCTGCCGACTCAGTTTGCGGGGGGCGAGGGGGCCGACGCACGACACAAACATTCGCTGTGAACGTTGAATCGTTGGATAGTAACTGACTGAATAAAATGCGCTCGTCTGACATCCCAACAAAATTTCTGCCAGGCAGAATTTCTGCGACTCACGACTCACAAAATTACGCTCGTTTGGCCGCACCCTTAAAGAGCCTCAATATTTCACATCAAATAATTACCTTGTCACTTGTATCCTCAGTCTTTCCAAACGGTTTCTCAATGATATGATAATAGATGATTTCTCTTAAAGACGGTTTCTTCAGATTTGGACTCGAAATCGTCAAAGATTTACCATCTTCATCTTCTTGCACCTTGTATACTAGTTCTGCTGGAGATTTCAGCTGAAAACATGAAAAATAAATAACATCACATTACCCCTTGTATCCCCGAAGGGTAAAGCAGAAGTACACCCACATTTCGCCAGTTATGTTTAAGTCCCATGTAATAGGGGGCGAGCCTATTGCCATCAACCAGACACAAATCCAGACCCCGAGGCTGCTACTGAGAAATTCCTGATGGAAAGACCCAATAACACTTGTCCGACCTGGGAATCGAAACCAAGACATCATGCTCAGCATTCGTGCTTTGCAACCACTACACCAACGAGGCAGTAATAGTAGTATAGGTAATTTAATTATTTAGGGATTGTGGGTTGGTACTTTTTACACGACTGCCCCAAAAAAAGGAGTGTTATGTGGTCAGGGTTAATGTGTGTATGTATGTGAGTTTCTTTATTTCACCATAACTTTTAAACGCCTGAACCGATTTAGATGTATGGGGTATCGTTACAATCCTTGCATCGTTCCGAGTAACATAGGTTAGTTAAAAATAAAAAGAAACCGGTGTGGTCACTTTAAAACGTAAATTAATACCAGCCTCAATTTTTTTTTTTTATGAATCTATGTCTTTGTTTATCGTCTAGAATTTGACAAGTAGATTTAAAAAATATATAACACTGTAAAAAAAAAACGTCGTAAAAAAACTGATGAGTAAACAAAATACAAATAAGTGCAATTTTTGCAGGGTTGTTTTTTAATTTTTTAATTATAGTAGCTTGTTGTGCAGACTTAACTCGTATTGTCTACGTTACTTACTTCTATTTTCGATAGCGAATGTCCAGAACACCATTGCAACCCCAGCCAGAGTACAGATATGCTTAACTGGAAAAAAAGAAAAAAATATTAAATAGGTACCAACCTATTTTTTGTTCCACTGCAGGGCAATGCCTCTTCTCATACAGAGAAGGTACGAGCATTGATCACCACGCTTGCTCAAGGCGGATTGGAGATTACAAACTTATAACTGAGTGAGGAATGAGGTTATACGGGACCGTTGCGGATTAAAAGAGGATGTAGTGACCAAGATAGAAAAGGGTATGCTTAGATGGTTCGATCATGTTGAGAGGATGAGTGAAAGACGATTAACAAAAGGTATTTATATGGCAGAGGTGAGTGGCAACGCAGGGAGGGGTCGCCCTAGGAAGACCTACACTGACCTTATTGGTGAGGTTCTTCAGAAAGGTCAGGTGCGGAGTACTCGTAACCGGCGTGCTTGTATGACGAAAGGAGTATGTAAGGATCGTAGCAGGTGGCGTTCTGTGGTTTCTGCCTACCCCCATGGGAAAAAGGCGTGAGTTTATGTATGTATGTATGTAACTACAGGTCCACGTTTTCTCACAATGTTTTCCTTCACCGATGTCAGTGATGTTCAAGATAAACTTGGAAAGTCCTACTAATATAATATTATGAATGCAAAAGTTTGTAAGGATGGATGGGTGTTTGTTTCTATATGATAATATAATATTGTACGTTAATTATACATAACATAACATCACGCTGTTATCCCGGAAGAGTTAAGCAGAGGTGTACCCATTAGTACACCCACATTTCGCCAGTTATATTTAAGTCCCA
Organism: Hoplodrina blanda; assembly: GCA_949316365.1. Lineage (NCBI taxonomy): Eukaryota > Metazoa > Arthropoda > Insecta > Lepidoptera > Noctuidae > Hoplodrina > Hoplodrina blanda. Next base: position 6,268,685 of record OX438574.1, on the reverse strand, counting down.
TGTTATAGAGGGCGAGCCTATTGCCATCGACCGGTCACAAATCCAGACTCCGAGGCTGCTACTGAGAAATTCCCGATGGAAAAACCCAATAACACTTTGCCCGACCTGGGGATCGAACCCAAGACCTCATGCTCAGCAGTCGCGCTTTGCGACCACTAGACCAACGAGGCGAGACGTTAATTATTATATTTGATAATGTCTTGATGACCTAGCGGTTAAGGCGTCCGCCTCTCATGCATGAGGTTGTCCAGTGTCTTAGGTGATTAGGACAAATTGCAATGAGTCAGTAATGAGCAATATAATTAGTAATTTAGTACGTAAGAGACGAACTTAATGACAAACAGTTCTCTTAGAGCCTGCTCTAAAAGAACTATTTGTCGTATTGTGGCGAATTAAGTATCTATACCTACGTATAAAATGCTTTGTCCCGAATGACTGACTGACGGATCAACGCACAGCCTAAACCGCTGACCGTAGAGACTTGAGTCGTAGAGGGTGTGTTCTATGTGTTCTATGTATGACGTAGGCAACCGATAAGAAAGGATTTTTTAAAATTCACCACCCAAGGGCGTCCAAATTCCAAAAAGGGTCCAAAGTTTGTATGGAGAAACCAACTTTGACTTTTTAGGGGTAAGGGTAGGGTAGGGTTTGGGTAGGGTATCGGTAGTGTAGAGGTGGGGGTATCGGTAGGATAGGGGTAGGGATATCGGTTGGGTAGGGGTAGGATACCACGCGAACAAAGTCGTGGCGGGTCAGCTAGTTTCTAATATTAATAAGAAAGTAAAATAATGTACTTAGCTATAACTTGCCCTTATGAATCTTGAAAAAATATAAAACTAGATGCATTTCTATTAACTTCAAGCTCTTTTTTTTTGCAACAATCGTATAACATCACGCCTATAATCCCCGATGGGTTAGGCAGAGGTGTACCCATTCGTACACCCACATTTCGCCAGTTATGTTTTAGTCCCATGTTATAGGGGGCGAGACAGACAGAGTTACTTTCGTATTTATATTTGTCTGTCTGTTACGATTTTACGGCTAAACTACTGCACCGATTTTGATAAAATTTCGTATAGGGTAAGTTTGAACCCCAAAAAAGGACATGGCTACTTTTTTTTTCGTCTGTGTCAGGGGCGGATCTTGAATTTGTGGGGCCCTGGGCTAATACTGCTTAGGGGCTCTACTTAATAACTCAATCAATTGCCATTTTGTCGAAAAACTGTTTTCTGTAGTGATGTAGGTATATATAATTTGATCGCAGCTTAGTGTTGCCAATCTTAAAATCGGATTTTTTTAATTTAAGATAATTTTTATTATTGACAATTTCGTCTATTGTTTTATATTTTTATTATTTATTCGTCTATAGATAACCGTCATTTAAGCGGAGAAAGACGCGAGCAAGAGTTAGAAAATAAAATAAAATACACTTACCAACAAATACTTCATTTTGACACCTCACACACCGTAATGACATAATTTCTCCATCATCAAACACTTATATAGATGTTAATTAATTGTTATTTTATCTTATCGTTTATTACTTTCATGTTTTTGAGGTTTTAGTAACAGTTATAGACTAACTGAGTTTTTGACTGCCGTTAGTTTTGTGGTTGCAAGTGCGTCTGTTGAACTTGGAGTCCTGGGTTTTATTCCTAGATCTACCGTATAAAGTACACGTAGGTATTTAGTTTGATAAGGTTTAGAGATAAAAAATATACAGGACAATTTTTGGGATATTTTTTTTACCGAACGATCGGGTGCACGTTTCTGATTATTTAAGTGGATCTTACAAAAAAAATCTTTCATGTAAACTTTTCCGAGAAATTACGAATACACAACAAAATAATCAGTCAAATCGATCCAGCCGTTCTTGAGTTTTGCGCTTAGCAACACATTTCGATTTTCACTTTTATTTTTATTCTAGCACTCTCCCCGCGACTTCGTTCGCGTGATTTTTTTTACGGATCCCTAATTTTTTGATAAAAAAATATAGCCTATGGCACTCGGTGATAACGTAGCTTCCAATAAGCAAAAGAATTTTCAAAATCGGTTTAGTAGTTCCAGAGATTACTCCCTACAACCTTACAAAGTTTACTTCTTTGTTAATTGTATAGATAGAAGATAAAACATAACATGTTACTTACTTGAGAACCATATTTATCATACTTAAATTACATAAAGTTCGACATCATCAATTATAGAAAAGCCTGCCAAGTGCGAGTCCAACTCGCACACGAAGGGTTTCGTACCATGTTATAAGATAGAACATAATAGAATCCAGCCAAAAACGCAAAAAAAGCTGGTCTTTTGTATGGGGACCCCTTTTCATTTTTGACTTTCATTTATTGTTATTATTCGTTGTTATAGCGACAATAGAAATACACATTCTGTGAAAATTTCAAGACTCTAGCTATTACGGTTCATGAGATACAGACCGTTAACAGCAGTGATGGGCAAAAAGTAATTAGATTAATAATTACAAATTAACAGTTACATTGTAATTAGTAATTTAAATGCTTTGTAACAGATTACTTAAGTAACTAATTGCAATGAGTACTTGAGTAATGAGTAACTAATAAAAGATTTAAAACTATATAATGATTGACAGAAAATTTTTTTTTTTTTAATTTGTGTTTCATTTTAGTATTTCTCAGAAATGTGTACCTAATTACTTTTATCAGATTACTTAGGTAATCTGTTATAATGTAATTAGATTACATTTTAATCAAATTATTATGTAATTCAGTTATCGAACGAACGAACGAACGGAACGGAACGGAACAGGACGAAACGGTTGATGTATGAACGTAGATGAGGCGAAAGGAGTATGTAAGGATCGTAGCAGGTGGCGTTCTGTGGTTTCTGCCTACCCCCATGGAAAAAAGGCGTGAGTTTATGTATGTATGTATGTCAATTATTAATTAGATTACTTAAGTAACTATGTAGTTACGCCCATCACTGGTTAACAGACAGAGGGACGGACAGCGGAGGCAAAGTAATATGGTCCTCGGGTCCTCCTAAGGGCTTCGGGTACGGAACCCTGACAAGTAAAACTACTCGAAACCCGACTCACGCAACGCATTCATTTTATTCATTTAAGCTGACTTTAGAAAACGTTGGACTAGTGTGCATTTCTTATGTCAGTTAGGGGATTTTTTACGTATAGTCGTGCTTGAGGTTGCCAAGTAATCTATCTTTTCTATCTGATCTATTTATATACACTATGTAACAAAAACCTTGTCCGATCAGTGTTGCCGTTGATCAGTATTTTTATTTTTTATTTTTATTTAATTACTTCTTCTTTCTTCTTTTTTGTTTCACTGGGGAAAAATAATAACCTCAAATCCATTAAATGGTTACGTATATGTGTACGCAGTACGATGCCGAATAATACCCTTAAGGATCGGACAGGATTTTTGTTACATGCTGTATAAATTAATCCCTATTTCCCTTGGTCATGGCATCACGCGTGAACGGCTGTACCAATTCCGTAAATTTTTTTGTTGTGTTGATTATTGTAAGGAGAAATTCTTATGAAAAAACAAATATGGCGGTTCAAAGTTTGCTGAGTCAGCTAGTAATACCAGCATTTTATTGTCCCACTTGTCCACTTAGGGCTATAGCCTCGGGCACGCCGCAATGGCGGCGGTATGACCCCTCTACGGCGAGTGATGGGTAGCTTGCCGTCCGATCATGGACCAGGCCCGGGTCGATGGCGCGTTCTGTTTCACGCGCGCCTCAAAGAGCTGTCAGCACAGGGACGGGGCCCGAACAGGGCCAAACGCCTGCCGGGGTCGCGGGACGTCTTAACAGGATACCGTGGCCCCGGAATGTAAGGGCAACAGAAGGAACAGGGTGGTTTTTTAGTCAGTAAAAGTCCGATAGTCCCTTCCGCCCCACCCAGGGCGGAAGGACTCATTTGATGATTTTTACCACCTAAAAAAAAAGGGCTATAGCCTCTTTTTATACAGAGAAGGCACGAGTATTTATTATCATTCTATGCGTGGAAAATCCTCATCAATGTCCACCGTCCTGAGGAGGGCGGAGGGGCCTGTCAGACTCTAACTGACAAAAAACCACCCTTCTCACACTTACATCTGGGATCACGGGAACGTACGCGCCTTCTACGATCCCCGACAGGCCCACCTGTGCGGCCACCTGGGGTCTCCCCCTGCGACGTCAAAGAGGGGCGCGGCTGGAACACTACGCGCCGCCAACTCGTGTCCTGTTAAATAGGGAGCTTTGGACGTCCCCAAGTCCGCCACCCCGTTGGTTTTCAACCTCTAACCTGGTCCAGGAGGTTTACAAACATCTGGGGCTCCATAACGTTCGACATTTGAATATTTTTAGATTCGAATACTATTAATAGTGTTGTGTCTTTCACTTAATGATTAAAGCAATTAGTAACAGATATGTTAATTGCTCAAATAATAGTTTTTTGTAAACTCGTTTACGATGAGAACTTCAATTATTTAATTGCGAATATTATGACAATCGTTATGATGCAAGGAATGAGGAGTATGACAATATAAAAATAAGAAGTTAAACTACTTTTCACAGTCACAAAAAAATGTATCTTATTGAGCAAAGATCGCAGGATCGCGCTGGATGCAAGCCGCTTCCAACCATTCCTATTGGAAATCTGTGAGGTGGCCTATGTTCAGCAGTGGACGTCCTACGACTGATGATGATGATTGGGCAAAGTAGTTTTTTTATGTAGAGATAATGATAGAAAAGAGTATGCTTAGATGGTTCGGTCATGTTGAGAGGATGAGTGAAAGACGATTAACAAAAGGTATTTATATGACAGAGGTGAGTTGCTGACCTTATTGATGAGGTTCTTCAGAAAGGTCAGGTGCGCAGTTAAGTACTTGTAACCGGCGTGCTTGTATGACGAGATGTATGAACGTGGACGCTGCGGAAGAAGTACGTAAGAATCGTAGCAGGTGGCGTTCTGTGGTTTGTGACTACCCCCATGGGAAAAAGGCGAGAGTTTATGTGTGTATGTAGTAGTTAAATTCCCCTACTCATCATGCAACTTTCAATTTCGTTAGCTGTGTCTTTTTACACATACAAGACTCTACAACAACCGTCGGGCAGTAGCCCACCAGACACAACACCCGTGCGGGTCTGGTCGGAGGATCCTCCCTTTTCAATAGAGGATGAGGAATTTTACACCTTGTTCCTGATATCTTTAAAGGATATATTCTTTTTAGCAACCTAAGTTTACGTACAAGATAAAAAAAAACAATTTTTAAAAAAGAAAATACTTTTATTTCATTAAAAACATAATTAGAAATAAATAGATAAATAACTTAAATAATCTACGGATGAGTACCGTTCACGTGGATCATATTATTTTTGTAATCACGGTTTTTCTTAAAATCACCCAATTGGATTACCTTATAGTCATTCTCGAGTCCATCTATGAAAAATCTAGATTGATTATTAGACTCACTTATTTGCTTATTAACCATATTGTCAGCTACATGCGGATTATTATTATGCACATTAAAATTTCTTATATGTCCTTGATAGATCACACTAGCTATTTGAGTCTTACTCTTCGTTGGAATTGAAGTAGGCGGTTGATAAGCATAAGTAAACGGAATAGATATATGTGAATCATTCTTTCTAATAACCATATTATGGGAAAATTGCATTCCTGGATTTCTCCAATCCGGTGGAGAGATATTGTCGTCTCTTTCTGGCGTAGGACTAGGAGTATGAGGCGTGTCAATTTTCTCTGTCAATTTATTTAGAAATATCTGTAGTATTGCTGTGTTTCTGTCAATTTTTTTCAGTATCTGGTCAGTTAGATTCCCGTTTCTTTCAATCGTACTTATGATGTCATTTTCTTGTATTTTATTTGAGATGCTTGGTAGTTGTGTGTCTGGAATTGTTGTTGTTGCTTGTATTGTGTTCATTGATAATACTTTTCGCGATTGGTTATTTACTATTGGTGCTGGTACATCTTTTATTTCTGCTGTTGCCTTTTCGAATGGGGATTCATCTTTCACTTTTGCTGCATTTACTTGCTGTTCCAAATGCGTATTCAATGCGTTGTTTTTTAAATATTTTACTGCGGTGTTATTTTCACCGTTTAATATATATTCTAAATTCATCTTTTCTTCTTGCAGACGGTTCAGCTGATCGCTTATATGTTTTGCGTGCTCCTTGAGTAAATATTGCATCTTCTCTTGTTGATCGTAGATTTTCTTTGACAAGAACGTTTCGTCATTACCGAATTCTGCATTTTCTCTCATTACCTCATCTCTAGACTTGCTTATATTCATCACTTTTGATATTTCTGACACGTTTACTAGCGAAGAATATAAGAGGCCGTTTTTATTGAAACTTTTATTGATAGTTGTATGCATTTCTTTGAACCCCGAGTGAACATCTGTGTCATTTTTTGGAATTATTTTAACAGTTACTTTGTAATTAGAGTTTGTTGGCAATCCCATTGACGTATTAACTAGTTCCTGATCTTGTAGTTGTTTTAGTAATTCTGTATCATTAGATGCTGACGTCATAAACTGCTGTGCTACGTCAATTTTGTCTTCAGGCTTTGTTTTACCGAATCCAGGTAAGAGAACGTTATTGGGAAAATGAAAGTCCTCACCTGACCTTGATACTTCTTCCATAAAAACGTGTGGGTACTTTGACATCAATGGGTTTTGTCTCGATCTTCTTTTTAATATTTTAGTGATGTAACTTTCGGATTCATTGTTTTGATAAGGCATAAATTCTGGTTCTTCACGCTTTTCGTGCTCAGGCTCTGATGCTTCCACGTCTTTAATTATTGCTCTATCTGCGAACACATTTTCATCAGATACAACGAAAAGATTTTCATCTGACTGTCTGTAATTCTGAGGCATGTCTGTTGCAATGATTCTTATTTTATTAATCTGTCTTTTATTTCTTTTTCTATTCAAAAATATTGTTTTTGTTGACATAGCGTTTGTATTCAGAAATCTATTGACGGTTTTACGATTCAAATTCTTAGTTAACGTCTTTTTATAGTTGACCGCTCTTTTCTTGCGTTGAAAAAGATTTGCTAAGCTAAGTATTTCAGAAGGCTTCAGATTTTTCTCAAATATATTCTCGTCCAAAATGAAAGGTAACTTGTTTTCTTTTATTGGAGTAGCTTTTGATTTTGTTTGTTTCGTATTAAAGATGTCGTGGTAACTGTCGAAAGGCATTCGGTTTTTATCAAAAATAATTTTGTATTCATTTGAATGATAGTCATGGTTTTTATTTATGGAACGTCTTTCTATTGTGTGTTCATTAAGCCGTTCATTGTAAGGCGAAGTATCCATAGATACTTCTTCATCTTCTAAATTAGGTTCAGTTGTGAATACAGCTGTAGGAGTCGGATCATAGGTTTGGTGATAAGACTTTATCATATTTTCCAATCCAGCAAAGATCCTCATTGCTTCCGGATCAGGAGGGTTATCAACGTATTGGTTGAAGCCAACTGAAAACCCAGACCCGTCAATATCTTTGATGACATATTTCGAGTCTCCTATATCGTAATAAGAATTGGTTTTAATCGTTTCTTCGCTTAATTCAGTATTCAAAGGCTGTTGCAATCTCTGTGGTATTCCGTTGACTTCTAAAATTTTACTGTAGTTAACATCTACTTCACCCATTTCAGCTGAATTTATAGCCTTTGTGTCAGATAGGAAACTAGGACCAAAGATAGGTTTCTTCCATTCTTCAGATTTTGTGTCGATGGACGGTGGAGTTGGTTCTTGGAATTGTACTGTTTTACTGATTGGATGTAACTGTCTGTGAATAAGTGGGCGATCATATTTGTTGTACAGTTCCAGATTGCCATGTTTTAATGGATTCTGTGAACGTTTCCTAAAATGTAATCGTTTATGATGCTTTGTATTGTTTTTGCTTGTGTTTGTTAGTTTGCCTGTCATATCTGAGTGTATAGCTTTTTGTATCTTTTCAATTAAATTCTTGACGATTTTCTTCTTTTTTTCACCTTTCATGCCTTTGCTGTCAAAGTGTGTTTCGATTTCAACGTATAGTTCGTCTTCTTCTGTGTTTTTTTTGTGAGTATTATTTGCTTCTCCAGAGTTCTCATACTTTATACGGACATGACGTTTCAAACGTTTAGTTTCGAAGTGTTGGTTCATATCATTGTTTAAATCTTTGTTATCATGGGGGAAATGTTTGAAGTACTCTTCCACGAATTTGTCCATGTAAGACTTCGGTATTATGCTGTAATCATTTGTTTGTCTCTCTGTTGTCGTTTCCATGGTAACTGGGGTGGATTTTAAAGGATTTAGTTGAAAAACTACTTGTGGTTTTTTCTTTGGTGCTGGTGGTTGCGTTTTTGCTTCTGATCGAGTGAATTTGATTACCTTTCCATTGTATACTAGTTCTATGTCGCCTTCAATGTTCTCGTTTGAGTTTCTGGAATAAAAAGAAGCTGATAAGAGATTGGACGGAGAGCCAGAATTAATTTGATGTTTGTTTTTGTGTTTGGTGTAGTGTGTTTGATTAATTTGTTGTACTTAGTGTTTTTGTGTTGAGTTCTATTTTTTTTTAACAAGCTTTTATTGCATCGCTCTCGTACTTGGCTAGTATTTTACTTACTTGGTCTCATTTTCTTTATCATTTTTTACAGATGAGATGTCTATTACAGTTTTGATCCTAACTTTTGCAGGATCTGAAATAAGCAGTTTATAATGAATTAGTGTGAATTGTAACAATAATAATACCAGTCTATTATTGTTCCACTGCAAGGCAAAGCCCTCTTCTCATACAGAGAAGGCACGAGCATTGATCATCACGCTTGCTCAAGGCGGATTGGCGATTCCAGACATATCTAATCTTCTCAACATAAGCGAAAGATCACTCACTCACTCACTCACTTACTTATCACGAAATGTTGACAACCGCTTGCCGTATGAAGATGAAATTTAGCAGGGAGGTAGTTTATAGTTAGCAGACGTCCGCTAAGAAAGGATTTTCCAATATTCACCCCCTAAGGGGATGAAACGGGGGTGCAAAGTTTGTACGGAGAAATCGGACGAAGTCGCTAGTAAGATGAAATCCACCTTGAGCAAGCGTGCTGATCAATGATCATGCCTTCTCTGTATGAGAAGAGACCTTTGCTTCGCAGTGTACTTTCCCTGCTTTGTTATGAACCCACAGTCTCGAGCCATGAGTGGCGGGCGCCTTCATCACGACGTTACACGAAATGACAAAATGACGCAAATAAATAAATATGAATATGAATATGACATATTGCTGGTAAAGTATTGCCAATTAAGACCTTAAGACTTTAAATTAAAGTTGAAAATTGGTTCTGTAAATACCTTTGAGAGGTTTGGTAGTAGTAGTACTCTGTAGAATCTCGTCATGAAGCTTATGACAGTTAAGCATTTCATCAAGAAATTTGTCTTCTGCCGGCTTCTTTATGAGCTTCTCCTCTTCTCTCTTCCCTATTTCAATTGGTTCGACTTTTGGTCTTTCTGTAATTGAAATATTAATTGGTTTCATGAAAATTATTTTGCTGGTTGAACTGCCTCGTTGGTCTAGTGGTCGTAAAGCGCGACTTCTGAGCATGAGGTCTTGGGTTCGATTTCTTGTTCCAGACCTAGGACCTTTCTAGGTCAGGACCAAGAAATCGAACCCAAGACCTCATGCTCAGCAGTAATTCAGCAGCAATTCTTGATGGAAGAATCCAATAACACTTTGCCTGAAAGTGTTATTGGATTTTTCCATCAAGAATTTCTCAGTAGCAGCCTTTGAGTCTGGAGTTGTGCCCGGTTGATGGCAGTAGACTCGCCCCCTATTACATTGGACTTAAATATAACTGGCGAAATGTGGGTGTACTAACGGGTACACCTCTGTCTAACCCTTCGGGGATTACAGGCGTGATGTTATGTTACGTTTTTCCATACAAAAGCGCAGCATGTAGACGCTCAAAATGTATGGAACAGCCGTTTTTTTAATAACTGACAAAACCTGCTAACCCTTACCTATTTATCAAGTTATAATTATCAAGTAAAATACCTTTTAAATCAGAAATCTCTTTGAGCTTAGGCATCACAGAATTTATTGTTTTAAAAACGTTATTTAAATCCATATGAGTCGCGATTCCTTGTAATATAATATTATGTAGTTTCGAATGTAGATCATCTTCTTTCTCTTCTTCTGCTAACTTAGATCTCTCAACTTCTTTGGAACTGGTATCAGTCATCTTCTTTCTCTCTGGTTTAGGATCTATAGATTCTTCTTCAAGTTCTTCCAATAATGTTGATAGTCTGTTCGCTAGTATGTTTTTGACTTTCGGATTTTTGATGTGGAATAAGTAGCTTTGGGTTTCTGAAAATAAGGTTTGAAATTGAGTTGAAGGTTACAGAATAAGACAAGGTAAAAAAAGGTAGGTAGGTATAAATCTAAATATACACATCAAAAGTGTCTAGGGATCAACACAACATCCCTAACAAATGTTAGGGATGTTGATCCCTAGACACTTTTGATGTGTGTATATAAAAGCGAAAGGTCTCATTGATATATCGAAAACCATTTGACGTATAAAGATGAAAGGCAGGGAGGTACTTTATAGTTAGTAGACGTCCGCTAAGAAAGGGTTTTATAAAAAATAACCCCCCCTTTTTTAGGGTGGTAAAAATCATCAAATGAATCCTTCCAAGCACGTTCCGGGGCCACGGTATCCTGTTAAGACGTCCCGCAACCCCGGTGGGCGTTTGGCTCTGTTGTGCTGACAGCTCTTTGAGGCGCGCGTGGAACAAAATGCGCCGTCGACCCGGGCCTGGGTCCTTAGACAAAGTAACATCGCTTTGTAGCGAAACGATATCTAAATTCGTCATCGTCTCTGACTTGCTTGTCAATTGTCATGTCTTGCTTCATGTCCACGTGACTTAACGCGGCTTATGTCAATCCCATACATTTTAGTCTTTTCTAACTTCGTTATCGTTTGCAATTGTTACTTTGTCTAAGCCCCCAGGTCCTTGATCGGATGGCGAGCTACCTATCACTCGCCGTCCGCAAGCCCGCGCCTACGGTCGCTGGATGTCGTCGCGCGACGAAAATTCACCCCCTAAGTTTAAGTTTACGTGTGAAGAATAAGCAAGGGTATAACTTACCAATGGACCGTTTTGTTCTATAAGAATCATCACTTTCACTGAAATTAATTTCATCCGTATCTGAAGCTTCAGTCGTGAACTTAGTGAATGTATAACGATTCGTTATAACATTGAGTTTGTCTGAAACATAATTGATATTATTGTTAGTCTATCCCTTCTTGTCATTAAGGCTCTTTGATCTCGTGGTTGGAAGCGCGACTGTTCAGCGTGAGGTTCTGAGTTCGCTTGTCAGGGGAGCGGTGAATGCTTATGCGGATCCTGTACTCCCGGCCATAGGCAGAGCTGGAAAACTGCGGTGGTTTTAGCCGGTAAGAGTCCGGCATGCCCCGTCACCTCCACGACGGAGAAAGTCCATGACGATTTTAAACGCGCACAAAAAAAGTAACGTAGTGTGGGATGCCTGCTGCACGGTGGACCGACGATTTAAAGAAGGTGGCGGGCAGCGGATGGATGCGGGCTGCCCAAGACCGGGATGGTTGGCGCTCTTTGGGGGAGGCCTACGATCAGCAGTGGACGGCTATAGGCTGATATGATGATGATGATGATGAAAAAAAAAAGTGTCCTGTGTTCAACTCCAAGGACAAAATGTTATTCAGTTATTTCATCAGGAATAAAATTTCTCAGTAACAGCCCAGAGTTTGAAATTTGGTGCTGTGAAACCCCCGTTGAAAAGCATGTGAAGCCGTTCAAAAGATAGAAAGAGAACAAAAAAATAAAGAAATGAAAGAGGTAACAGAGACAAAAGACGAAAGAGAGGATAGAGAGGGATGAAAGGAAAGAGAGGAAAGAGAGAAAAGAGAGGAAATTGAGGAAATGGAGGAAAGAGACGAAAGAGAGAAAATAAAGAAAATGTTTACCTTTCTTACTAGCGAGTAATCCATCGATGTCGACAAACACGTTGGTCAGTATGACAGTAAATGTGAACGCTATAGCCAGAAGTGTGACACAGAACACCCTGTAGAAGACAGTGTCGTAGTCGCATCGTGTCATATGTAGGGTGTTAATTTTTTATTTCTGAAAAAAATATTGTTCATATTTTTATTAAAAATCTATCTCTATAAAATACAGGGTCATTGAAATGTTTTCAGAAACCTGAAAAGGGGTCATTGTACTCATCATTAAGAACAACTTTTACTATGGGACTAACTATGAAGTCATGAAAAAAAATCATCTATTCCATGCATAACGATCGTGTTGTACGTATAGCATTTTTATTGGTTTTTATAATAACCTGCCATGTTTTTTGCCTTTTATAATCTCTAAATATATAACTCAAAGGTGACTGACTGACTGACATAGTGATCTATCAACGCACAGCCCAAACCACTGGACGGATCGGGCTGAAATTTGGCATGCAGGTAGATGTTATGACGTAGGTATCCGCTAAGAAAGGATTTTCCAAAATTCACTTTTACATTCAATAATTTTACATCTGGTGTTACATATTATGTTCTAAGAAATGGTAGGTACAGGACCATTGTCAATTTTTCTCTGTAAGTATGTATGTTTGTTTTGTTCTTTGGAACTGGGGGCAAACAATGCTTCGAGTAACGATAAGCATTTTGCACCCAGAGCTATGTCTGACGTTATCGCAACGCAGGCTAACAAAAAATAGCTTTGTGCAGCGCTTTTTTTTGACGTGACGTCTTATAATTCGATGGAGCCGGCTGCACGCACGAAAAAACATGACTCATGCGGCGTTACCTCGCTATGCGGCGTTACCTCTTTTGAAAAAGGAAACCATTTCATTAATATTTTTTTATGACGTTGTCACGTTCAACTATCGTCAGTAAACCGACTTTACAGACAACCGATTTTTTTGGCAGAAATTGGAATTGGGTTGAAATTATGCGGTTGAAGTCGCAGGTAAAAGCTAGAATGTATTCTGAGATTTAAGTAAATGCCTAGCCTGCTTTAATTTATCTATCTACATAAATAAAAATCAATGGCTAAATGATTGTGTTGCTAAATGAACGACTATCTAGGGCGTAAGTACCAATAGAAAATGGCGCCTACGCACGCATCATAGTTGCGCCCTTTCGTAAGTTATCCTAATATAATAAACAGATAACCATACACTAAGAATAAGAATAATTTATTTTGCCAGAAACATGGTTACATGATGTTATAAATATAGGTATATTGCACAAGTTCAGCATGTCTCACCGTATAATCGGTATGCAAAATGAAAATTTTATGAAAATGTTGAACTTTTTAATTCTAAATTTTCACAAAATCACAAAGTAAATAATAGTATGAAATGGTTTTTGTAGTGTATTTAATTTTTTTAAATTATAACTATTGGCTATTTTTGCGCCGCCTCCGTTAGGCGCCCAGGGCTCGTGCCCTACTGGCCCACCCTAGATACGCCTCTGGGCTAGACAGATTTGGATGTTTATTTTCGGTTTAAGTCAAGTCAAATCATTTATTTCAATTAGGCCATTATAAGGCACTTTTGAACGTCATATACAAATGGGAATTGAATCTAGTTGCCCCTTGTCCAAAAGGTAGTTTTGTATGGAGAAGAATGGGCAAGAAACTCCATACGTACTCTTTTAAAATCAATGTATACAATATTTGTATACAGAATCATACACGACATGGCACGTGAAAGCAATGTAGGTATGTACCTTATATAAAAACTACTAAATCATAATAATTAAAAGGCATTACAAATTAAGAATTTAAAGGTAAAATATGTTCAAATATACATAGTGTTCACGTGTTTACAAATACTTATTAGAACTACAAGACGACCACTCTATCGGTTGTATTCGAAATTTCCAGGACAAGGTTTAAAGAAATAATTTTTAAGAAAAATTCACCAAAAAGGTCGAAAATTGGCGCCCGCTAAGCCGGGGCGGTTCGCTAAATAGAAATAAAACAAAAAAATATAAGAATAAACGTAACTTACATTTCGAACGTGCACCACGTCCGACCGCTTGGTTATAAGTGAAAAACTTTCAATAAACAATCTTCTTATCGCTCGCCCTCTATTTTTCTCAGCTTTTTTTTTCTTATTTTCTCTTCATTTTAGTCGTAAAAGGAAGAATTTTAACATATCGAAGCGATAACATTATAGCTTTGAATTTGGTGCAGTCAATCTTTTACAATTTTCGTTTGAATGGAGATGATTACTGCAAATCTTTTGTTTGTGTTTACGTATTCAAAATGGCCGCTGTGGCTTGGATTTTTACGATCAATTTTAGAAGTAGGTTGTAGGTTGCAAAACTATGCTTTAATGCTTAAAGGAGGGTTACGATTTTAGCAGCCTATGCTGCCTTTGTATGTATGTTCATCTGTGTGCGGATATCTTCTGAACAAACACAATAATCACACAATGGATACGTGGCGAAATGTGGGTGTAGGTACTAATGGGTTCACCTCTGCTTAACCCTTCGGAGATTACAGGCGTGATGTTATGTTATGTATTTTAGTAGATAACATAACACAACATCAAGTCTGTAATCCCCGAAGGGCTAGGCAGAGGTGAACCCATTAGTACACCCACATTTCGCCAGTTATTAGGGGGCGAGCCTATTGCCATCAACCGGGCACAAATCCAGACTCCGAGGCTGCTACTTAGAAATTTCTGAAGGAAAAACCTATTAACACTTTGCCCGATTTGGGAATCGTACCCAAGACTAAATGCTTAGCAGTCGCGCTTTGCGACCACTAGACCAACGAGGCAGTCACGGACAGTTTATCCTTATACTAATATTATAAATGCGAAAGTAACTCTGTCTGTCTGTCTTTTTGTCTGTCTGTCTGTCTGTCTTTTCTTCACGCCTAAACTACTGAACCGATTTGTGTGAAATTTGGTACAGGGTAAGTGTGAACCCCAACAAAGGACATAGGCTACTTTTTATTCGAGTTCGACTTCGTCTGCGTCCGCGATAACCGACATATACGCGGACGAAGTCGCGGGCAAAAGCTAGTTAATTATATATTAAAATAATAATAATTTCTAGATTATTTTCTTATCTCTTTCTGAACTGAGAAGTTTGTACTTTATGAAAGAGTTTGTATGTAGTTGTAAGTATTCATCTTCAGTAGCAGGCCGGCAGATTTGTTGGTCAACTAATCATAACTAGCCGACCGCGCAAAACAACGCACGTGTCATTTTCATAGAGTATGTCAGTGCATCGCCATACTAATAATAAAGAGTAATCAATGACGATGCTAGTCGAGAAACAAATCGTTGATTTGTTTTTGTTTCGAGAGCCGTCTCAGTACGCACACATGCGATGTGAGTTTTGAAAATACATTTTCTTGAATTGTGGCAGGGCGCGCCATGTTATTGTATAGTTTTATCTCTAAAACATTACCTGACTAGAGTATGAGTCATACTCTAATAGGACGTTTTTTTGTTTTATGGACAACTAGCGACCCGCCCCGGCTTCGCACGGGTGCATGTATTATACATATAAACCTTCTTCTTGAATCACTCTATCTATTAAAAAAAACCGCATCAAAATCTGTTGCGTAGTTTTAAAGATCTAAGCATATATAGGGACAGACAGACAGACAGGGAAAGCGACTTTGTTTTATAATATGTAGTGATAGTGATATGCATCCCAAGCAGAAAAACGTCATAATCAAACAAGCCAGTAAGCATACACTGGCTTTTCAAAAATAGCTTCCTAAGTCGATTTCATCATGATTCACACCCAATAGTAACGTACTGAAGAACCTTGTTCATATTGTCAGTTGTGAACGAAACCATAGCGCGATTCAGCCGAGAGGAACAACGCCATCTATCGAGCGCAGTGGTACTAAAATGTTGTAATACAAGTAGCGCCATCTATTGGTGGACTTTAGTTTGTTGTTAATCTTTCAGGGAGTAAAAGTATTTATGAATATGAAAATGAAACAAAAAATTACGCTTATATTAAATACTAGCACTCTCCCCGCGATTTCGTTCGCGTGATTTTCCTCACGGATCCCTAACTTTTTTGAAAATATACTTAATAGCCTATTTCACCCGGGGATAGTGTAGCTTCCCAACAGTGAAAGAATTTTTCAAATCGGTTCAGTAGTTTCGGAGCTATTCAAACAAACAAACAAATCTTTCCTCTTTATAGTATTAGTATAGACAAGTCCAGATTTCCTCATGATGTTTAATTTTCATAACATCACGCCTGTAATCCCCAAAGGGTTAGGCAGAGTTGTACGCATTACTACACCTACATTTCACCAGTTATGTATAAGTCCCATGTAGGGGGCGAGCCTATTGCCATCACCGTTTGCCATTACTATCATCATTAACTTTATTTAATTTTTATTATTTCTTGATATCACTCTTTGCCAATTTCAACTCTCTACCTATTACGGTTCATGAGATACAACCCGTTGACAGACAGACGGACAAAGGAGGTCTAGTAAAAGCATCTTTCGGTTACGGAACCCGGAAATATATAATGAAACACCTTTCAACTCAAAAGTGTCCTTGACTTGGACTTTGACTAAAACTTAGGCTAAATTTTTTTAATTTATTTTTTTCTTTTTTTTTAAGTTGGCTTGTAAACTGCACTAGTACCTAGGTTTACATATTATTAAAATTAACATTTTATTTTTATCTTGATGTTTGTGACAATTGTTGGTGAACCAAATAAATAAATAAATAAAAAGGATTTAAATATTAAAACACCAAAATATTATGCATTACATTTTAATTAAACGACAATTTTTAGATGTTAATCACAATTAATAAAAATTGCATTTTGTTTTGTTCATTACCACAATGCACATAAAATTAAGTTTTTTTTTTTTAATTTTATTAATAAAAAGTTATAGAATTAGCGTTTGCCAAACTTTATAACGAATCTTTGAACAAAGAAACGTGAAAATGAACCTTATTTCTTCTCTATAAAGGTTGAAAAACGTGTAATTCTAATCACACAATTATAATATCCATCTTTTTAGGGTCGTTTCACATCTGACGGAAGATACGCCGCGTATCGTCAGTTGCGTAACACAGAAACAGTCAAATAGATAATAAAATATCTAACCATACACACAACCGATGATGCGTTAGTGCGTCGACCATACTAAAGACGATGCGTTCGACGTATCTTCCGTCAGATGTGAACCGACCCTTATACATAGCTGCATTTATAGTGTTATATTATCTTAAATAATTGCATTTTCTTGTATTTTGAGACTCATAACACGAGAGCGCACACGCAGAAGAATTTTTACATTAGGTATTTAAAAAAAAAATTAACACTATACAATTCTCCTGTATCTTGGATGCCAGACCCGGAACAACCTGTAAATCATACAAATATTTTTGTTTCGTGCGGGAATCGAACCCACGACACGCCAACTAAGTCGATAAAATCATAAAAACGGTTATTTCAAATTTAAAAATCGATTGCATTTAATTTAAGCAATAATAAATTAATGGTAAAAAACTTATTCAAACGAGTTTTTTAGTGTACTGTTACTAACTTTATCGTTTCCTACTCTTCAAGCCCTTTCATTTGATACCCATATCAAAGGGATTGAGAAACAATATGATGTAATCCGCCACCTTGGAACGGTGGCCATATTGAAATTATTACAATACTGAGTATTGTTCATTGTATTGTCATCAGAACTAAAGGTGTATGCAAAATTTCAGCTTAATCGGATACCAACAAATGGTCGAAAAATTAAGACAACTTACATACGGACAGTGCAACCTAAATAAAAGCTTGTAATAATATCAGCCTATTATTGCCTATTTTTGCAAGGCAAAGGCCTCTTCTCATACAGAGAAGGCATGAGCCTTGATCACCACGCTTGCTGAAGGCAGATTGGCGATTACAGACTTTTACCAATAAGTCCAGGTTTCCTCACGATGTTTTCCTTCACCGATGTCAGTGATGTCCAAGATAAACTTGGAACGTATACAATCGCGTTTACGTTACGTTTATTCCGCTCACTCGTGTTAGAGTCTCGACGTTAAAGTCAAGTTTTTAAGATCTATTTTTAAATGTTACATTTATCTTACATAAGTATTGCATTTTTTTTCCGTATGTAAAACATTTTGTTACCTATCTTAAAATAATTGTCTATAAAATTGACAACCAATCTTACTATATTTCATATTTATTAGAGGTATCGTATTACCCAGTTACTGGGTTGTGGAGGTCAGATAGGCAGTCGCTCCATGTAAAATACTGGAATACAGCTGCATCCTCTTACACTGGAAGCCGACCCCAACACAATTGGGAAGATGACAGCATTTACCAATAATTCCAAGACATAACTTCTCTAAAGAAACACTTTATTTTAGCCCTGGAAACTTGATTAATTTTCAATTATTAACTGTAAAATTTGATTTTGAATTGCTTTCAAATTAATAAATAGTTAGTCAATTGAGTCTACTCAAAAGTGACGTCACAGTTATTTTTTGCCGTACAATATCTATGGGACAATCGCGTTTTGACAGGTCATAAAAAGTACGTCAATTGACTGTGGTGTCATCTACCCTATTGGGAAAAACTACGCATAATTATGATGGTTTAAATCTTTGAAAAGTTCATCTGAATATTTTAAGTTGTCAAAAATGGAAGGCAACATTAATCTTCTTACTACTAGGTATTAAGAATAGGAATATTTTGGATGAATGTTTGTAACTCAATTACGCCAAAACGGCTGCACAGTGACAGAATAGTTGAAAGGGAATCGTCTTGGTATGGGCATGTGAAGAGGAGGGATGAAACACATGTGACCAGGAGAGTTATGAATATGAATGTAAATGGATGGAGAGGAAGTGGAAGGCCAAAGAAAATATGGATGGATTGTGTGAAGAATGATATGAAAGAAAAGGGAGTCAGTGATAGCATGACGGCTGACAGGACGGAATGGAAGAAGAAAACGTGTTGCACCGACCACAAGTATCATGGGACAAGGGTTGGAAGATGATGATTTTTTTACTATAAACTAATCTATAAAATTTTGAGCAATAGTGCTCTTTCTGTGCTCATTTTGACAGTATCGGATTTTTTATCAATCTGATATACTTGCAGCTTTTCGATAATTATTTGTTTATATTTTGTTTCTACTGCCCTTATCTAATTCTAAATATATAACAGCGAAAGGTCACTCATTCACTTACTCACTCATCACGAAGGGTGGTAGATTTATAGTTATAGTGCGTTTCACCGAATAGTTCCTATGGCGTTATGTTGGCAGCAATATTTTTCAGTTTTATTGTTCAAATTAAACAAAATCTGCGGGAGCGTCTTCTCGTCAATGACTTTGCAAACAGAGTAGGGAACATAACGCCATAGGAACTACTCGGTGAAACGCACTTTAATTTGAACAATAACACTGAAAAATATTGCTGCCAACATAACGCCATAGGAACTATTCGGTGAAACGCACTATAGTAGACGTCTGCTAAGAAATAATTTTCCTAAATTCACCTCCTGAGAGGATGAAACGGGGATTCAAAGTTTGTATGGAGAAATCCATTTTGACTGATATTTGTTTTTGTTTTGCATCTTCTTTATTTCTTCAAGTCTTCGCTTGCTTCCTATCGTATCTTCTTTGTAGAATTTTGTATTAGTTTTTCTAGTTTTTTAAACCATTTGTTTTAATATGAATTATACATGGTGTAAGAAAAAAAAACGCATAATCTTTTACCATAGACTTAGTTCATGATTCTAAATTCACCGTTGAAATTTCCCGTTACTTAAAATAAGAATAAGAATAATTCATTTCCATACAAGTTAAGTACAGTCAACAAAAGAAATAGGTATCCAGGGTTGTTAGATGTAGTTGAAGTTTTCTTAGAAACTTCAACAATATCTGACGACCCTGTTTAAAAACAAATGTTATTTAATTTAAAAAGTAGATAATAAATAGTTCACAAAATGTCTAGAATTCAGTGTTGCGGATTTTGTTCGAAAGAATCACCGCGGCCCTGGAACGCAAAGTGCATTAGGAGGAACATGGATGGGTTTTAGTCAGTAACAGTCTGACACTCCCTTCCGCTTCGCAAAGAGCGGAAGAAGTCGTTTAATGATTTCCCATGTCTAGAATCATATTCTGAGTCTATGGTAAAAGATTACGCGTTAATGTTTTTACCACCTTGTATATAAAATAATACTGTACGTATAAAAATTTATAATTAACTTGAGACTTCATATTTTAGTTCAAATACAGTTAAGAATTATCAATTTTGTTGATTTTCGTTGTTTAACCCAGAGACATTTTTATTTTTTCGTTCAATCTGAAACAAGGAAGAAACATATTATTTTTAATTGGGGGTTTTAGTCAGTAAGAGGGGTCTGTCAGAACCCCTTCGCCCTTGGTGAGGAAGAATGTTCTGAGCGCCCCTGTGCTCCGGCCAAAGGCAATTGGAGGAACACCGTGGGGTTTTAGTCGGTAGGAGCCCGACACACTCCTCCGCCTTTCCCGAGGTGGAGGCAGTTCATGAGGATTGTCCCACAAAAAATCGGTTGTCTGTAAAGTCGGTTTACTGACGATAGTTGAACGTGACAACGTCATAAGAAAATACTGATGGAATGTATAGCAGCTGTCCACGCGGACGCATCGCTCACTCAAGTAGGAGAGAGACAGATGTCGAACGCTGCCGAACGCGGAGGCCGATTGTGCCTCTTTGTCGCTCGATCCGCGCTCTCGCTTGCACTTCAAGCCTTATATGGAATGCCTCAGAGCGAGGTAACGCCGCAAGTCATGTTTTTTCATGCGTGCAGCCGGCTCCATTGAATTATAAGACTTTGTCACGTCAAAAAATTATCGACCCCTCGCCCCCTAATAAAAACAATCAGTACTAACTTCCTCACAATAGCCCTTCTCTGGGCCTGAAGGTCGAAGGCTAGGGGATCCATTTCTATTTTGGAATTACTTTCAATTCCTGGCATGATGTCATCCAAGCCACCCTGACTGTCACTGTCCTCTGAAAATCAAGATTATTAGCAAGAAACGAATCGTTTTTTACCGGTTCCTATATCACTTAACGAATAGTAAAATCTGCTCTCTATTAAATAAAAGACTAGCCCTATGACCTCGACTTCGTCTGCTTAAATTTTGCACTTCTCCTACAAATTCAACCCCTCTTTCAAAACTCAAACTTTGTAATTTAGTTGTGGCAAACATCAAATTGATTAACGCATGAAATGAGATATTTTATACAATCGAACTCTCCCCCTTTTTCAACCCATTAGGGGTCGAATTTAAAAAAAAGTTGTATTATAAAATCGATCGAATTTGCCTACCGTACACGACTTACCTAAAGATACTAATTTTCCTGCATACTAAAATGTATTTCTGACCGTTTTGTATAATCTAAACTAATATTATAAAGAGGTAAAATAATTCGTTTGTTTGTAAGAGGTAATCTCTGAAAATACTGATCTGATTACAAA
Source organism: Hoplodrina blanda (assembly GCA_949316365.1). NCBI lineage: Eukaryota > Metazoa > Arthropoda > Insecta > Lepidoptera > Noctuidae > Hoplodrina > Hoplodrina blanda. The sequence goes on along the minus strand of OX438574.1, from coordinate 6,247,159 downwards.
AATTCTTTCACAGAAAACTAAAATATTGACAAGTGTCATAGGATATGTTCTTTAATAGGAACGAAAGCGCGACTGTTGAGCATGAGGTCTTGGGTTCGATTCCCAGGTCGGGCTAAGTGTTATTGGATTTTTCCATCAGGAATTTCTCAGTGGCAGTCTCGGAGTCTGGATTTGTGCCCAGTTTGATGGTAATAGGCTCGCCCTATTACATGGGACTTAAGCATAACTGGCGAAATGTGGGTGTACTACTAATGAGTACACCTCTGCCTAACCCTTCGGAGATTACAGGCGTGATGTTATGTTATGTAGGAACGCGTCCGAAGTCGCGGGCAGAAGCTAGTTATAAATAATCTTACTTATTCCACTGGTATGAACACTTCCTTCGTAGTACACGTTCCCTTCAATATCAGGTTTTATGTCTGAAATAAAGAAAATATTATACACCAACATCTTATGTGCAAAAAGGTCCTTTTTCGTTACTGCACCCGTGCGAAGCCGGGGCGGTTCGCTAGTGTCTGTCTGTCTTTTATGCTTTCACGACTAAAACCAGTAAACCGATGTTGATGAAAGGAGGTCAACAAAATCCCGTACAAGTTTGCCCAAATATGTACACGTGCACCAAATCGTAGAGAAAAAATAGAGGAATTCGAAAATAATTTTACTTTTATTCATAAATCATTTTTAACTATTTAATAAACTATTTAAATATAACCTAATTAAAACATGTGGCAACTTTGCATGCACGATTGCGTTTTAATTGGTTGTCACTCGGGTTGACATTTTGTAAACACGTTCGTTTCTGCGTTTAAATTGTCAACTTGACAGTTTTTTTAGGTGCTTATTTCCTAGAGTGCCAAAATGGCGTGCTTTTTATTATGATTAAAAGTTATTTTATTCTCTTCCCCGGGCAACTTATATAAATAATTTAAGAGTGCAATAATATTCAGTGTAATCTAGTGTATTTTATGCCATTAAGTGTAAGTACCTTCTGTACAAAATTGGGCAGATACTGTTGACATCCTTTGCTATGAAGCAAGTGAAAAAACTTACCATATTGTTTTAAATTTGATTCTAGCTCTTCATTTCCTGAAAAATAATAATATCTTGTATAGAAAACGCCTTACAATAATTTATAATTAAAGGATTTGTCACACTGCATGCGTTCTGCGGTCTCCGGTCAGGTCAAAACAAACGCAGCCCGCATCATGTAGAACAACATTGTCGCTTTGACCTGACCGGAGACCGACAAATCCCTAATAGTGCATGACATGACGACTTTTTGGAACGAAGTTCCTTATCGCGCGTTGCGAAAGGGGGCTAGACGGAAAAAATTAAGACCAAAAGTTGTAACGACACTTTTTGCTTATAGTTGTAAGCCATGATGCGTGCGCGTGTTTCTCTGTCTGTCTCTCTCTCTCTCTCATATAACTTCGTTCCATCCGGGTGTCCCTTGACACCTCTCAAGTTTTTTATTTATACTTTCGATAAAAAAACTGTATACAAGGTGTAACCAAACCATCACGACCAATACAACAATTATTTTGTATACAGGTTATAAAAAAATAACTTTGTACCTGGAAAGTGCGTAACAACATCAGTTGGCACTGTAACATTTACTGGCGGTAACCTCATGGTTGTGTGACTTGACGACGATTGTGTACTTGATGAAACTGTAACAAATACTTTTCTTTTATTTGCTTAAAGATAAAGACCAATATATTTACAATTAAAAAATTAATACTATACATATAAAATATACAATAAAAAATATATATGTTACCGGCAATCTGTATAATTCAGGTATTATATACAATACCTAGGCAATGTATAAAATACCTGGGGCGTACAGGCAATGTATGAAACATTATGAATATTATTCTCTATTACATACTTTACCTAGGTAATGTATACAATTCCTAGGGATTGTATAGAGTACCTGTCGGCAATGTGTAAATAAATAGATTTGGTCTATTTATGTTACTGTAAATCATAGGTTTTACAAGTGAATCTTAGAATTGGTATTAGCCAAGGAACTGTAAATAACTTGGCTGTGAAATGATTAGTCACAATCCTACCCCTTTTTTTGGTTCGGGTCTAAAATTCTTACATAATGTTTTAGGGCTAATTTTTTAATCGTCATATAACTCCTAAAGAAGGAATAAATATGGCGGTTTGATAGCTTTTGTTTAGAAAATATGTCATCAATATGTGGATCATCTTAAGCGAGCAGAGCGAGCTCAAGACTTGGGGCACCCCGACTCGGACAGGTTAGGTTAGAAGGGGATGGCGGGGTCTGAAAGACCCCGCCATCCCCTTCGTGGTTATTTTTTTTTAAACCACCCAGAAATAGGAGCCCCGCGTAGCGGGGCTCCGTTGACCGGGACTTTCCTGCTCCTTTCCTGCTCTTTTATACACATTGCCGGCTGCGCTTTCGGTATTGTATAGAATACCTAGGCAAAGTATAAAATAAATAATATTTCATACATTACCTGTCCGTTTTAGGTATTCTATACATTGCCTAGGTATTGTATAGAATACCGGATTATACAGATTGCCGGTAACATATACAATAATTTTAATAAACAACCAAATTTTCGTAATAGCCGGACCGATTTTGACGGCATATAGCTGATTTATAAGAGATAACTTAAGCTGATTTTATTTTAGAAAAAAAAATTAGGGTTCCTCGCTAAAAATTAAAAAAACATTGTAGGTAATCGATATTCTCGCGGGTATAAGCACAATTAGGTACTAAACACCTATAATCGATTGACATACTTTTTATAGACTGACAAAATGCGATTCCCCATACATTCTGTATGGAAATATCGAACTGTGACGTCATTTATTAGCCAACTCAATTGACCAACTATTTATTGATTTTCAAGCAAAAAAAAATCTAATTTTACAGTAACTTGAAAATTAATCAAGTTTCTGCTGAAATGAAGTGTTTTTTTAGAAGTTGTGTTTTGAAATTAATGGTTATAAATTATAACCATTATAACTTATAATGGTGTCAAATACCCAAATGCATAAACAAACGCATACTTACAAGTAGCTTTGGTAACAGGTACAGTACTAGCAGTAGACGGTTCCTTTTTAATTATATTAGGTATGGTATTCAGTTCAGTAATTATTATTTTATTTAACGGTTTTGATTTGGTTTCATTTTGTTTCTTAGCTTTTAGATTATTCGGTGCAGTGGTCATTGGAAGTTCTGGTATCGTTTCATTAATTCCACCTGAAAATTTGAATGTAGTTTTAGGGTCAGTACATGTCTGACGGAAGATACGCTGCGTATCGTCAGTCACGTAACGCAGACACAGTCAAATAGATAATAAAATATCCATCCATACACACATAACCGATGATGCGTTAGTGCGTCGACCATACTACAGACGATACGTTTAACGTATCTTTTGTCAGATGTGAACCGACCCTTATACATAGCTGCAAGTGTTATATCATCTTAAATAATTGCATTTGAGACTCATAACACGAGAGCGCACACGCAGCTAAAAATAAAATGTAAAATAAAAATATTATTTTACATTTTATTCTGAGACCGGGGAGAGGATCAACGGCTCTACGTGCTTTCCGATACACGGGGACACTAACTTCCAAACTGCTACTGCGAGCTGCTACTGAGAAATTCCTAATGGAAAATCCCAATGACCGACCTGAGAATTGAACCCAAGACCCCACGCTCAGCAGTGGCGCTTGCGATCACGAGATCATCGGGGTAGTTTAATTTAGATGTATAAAACTATAGTTACCTACTCACCAACAAATCGTAACCTTCTCAAAGACTTCTCAATGCACCATCTTAATTTTTGCGGGTTAACATTCTGGTGAATTTCATTGCAGAAATTCATCGCCATAGTTAAAAAAGGATCGTTTTTTACTTTTATATCATCTGCATCATTTTGAGTCTCTTTACCGACTGGAATATTATTGATAACGTCATTTTTATCATGTTTAGCATCTGTTGTATTTACTACAACTCCTAAACCGTCTTTGCCGCGATGACGTCTTCTGTTCCTTCTTCTAGAATGATGGTTTATCCATCTTCTCTCTCTATTCTTAGTTACAGCTTCCGATTCATCGTTCTCAAACACTGGAAGTAAGATTGTAGTTTCCAATTCATTTCTTTTCGTCTTCACATTCCGAGATGGCCCAGGAGTATTTGGCATACCCATGAAACTTGTCAGAACATTGTTCTTCATAACATTATCTATAAATGTGTTATTGAAATAGTATTTGTAAACTAAATCGTCTATAGTTTGTTCATCTTTCTCTTTTATTATCAAATCGTCTTGATTTTCGAGTTTGTTCGATGTTGGTATTGAAAAAAGGTTTATTTTTACAGATTCTGTGCTTGGGGTCGTTGTAGTGACTGGTGCTGGAGGTGGCACAGGATTGGGAGTGTGGAACGTTTTTATTAGATTGGAACTCAGCTTGCTTATCGGGTTTCTGCTTTCTAAGTACAGCTGCTTAGCCTTCTTTAGTATTCTTGCGAAGTTGTTCTGTCTGTGAGATATTTCGCTCTGTGTCTTTGCTATGACGTTTTGCTTCAGATTTATCTTTTCATTCTGTGCGAGCATCAACTTCTGTATATTATAAAACTGTCGCTGCTGCTGTAGGAACTTCTTCTGTTGATTTTCGAACTCTTTAAAGTTAATTGCCATTTCCTTTTCCTTGTTCTTGAAATACTCCTGTTTTGAGGTCAGTTTTGCATCAAACAACTTAAGTTTCTCGTGGAATTTTAACAGGTATAGATATTTTATATCAAAATCTTGGAATTTGTTCGTTATTGTACCGGCGCTTTTGACGAATTGATCGTTTATATCGTTTATTCGTGTATGTATGTCTTTGATTTCATGATGTTGTTTCATTATCTTCTTGAAAGTCTTTGTAAGCATTGAAATAACTTTAATAAGTCCTCTTTCTGTTACTGCTTTACTTTTTTGGGGTTCTTTAGGTACAACTTTATAGACATTTACATTAGGAATCGGTGCATTTTGATGCCAAACAGTATTATCTTTATCAAAAACGTTTCTATCCATAAGTTTATTTTCACTATGTTCCTTAGTCATATTATTAATATCTTCTGTGAACTCAATTTTCTTGATTATTTCACTTTCGAAATCGTATTTCTTGCTTCTTTTTGGTGAAGTTATATTTTTGGGTATAGTGTCATTATTTTCTTTAAAACTTGTTTGAAAAGAAAATCTTTCAGGCATGTGAACGTCATCACTTTTGTTACCATCTACAGATGGTTGTGTATCATTATGAGGTATGTTTGTGTTATTTTTGTTGTTGATTGGTAAGATGGCGACCTCGAAAGGATGTTCGTTGAATACTGAGGTGGATCTGTCATCTGTCGGTTTTACTGAATCCTTTCCGAAGATAATGCAGCCTTTACCGACGCAGTTCTTTAAACTCTTTCTAGGTCGCTGTTCTCGGACGTCTGTAACAATAACATTTAGAATAGAATAGAATATTCATTTATTTGCTCGGAATGTAGGTATTTACAATAAGGTGGTTACAGTATTATTAAGAATCCTTGTAAATTCTACCATTTTGGCATACAAACATTGATGCAGTTCATCATCAAACATGCAGAACATAGGTACGGATAACTAAAATTTATCAGCTAGGAAATCCGAAACGGCGTAATAAGACTTGTTTAACAAAAATACAATAAGTTTCTTTTTGGAAATTGTTGCTGGTTTCTCTTTTATAGATTTATTAAGGTTTTGTTGTTTTTTGGGACTGCCGCATACCTGACAAGCTGTGGGCCCAAATAGTACAGGCCTGGTGCCCTGAGACAGTGAGTCGGGGTTGCAGCAAGCCAAGATGGCGGGAAGAACTGAACGGATTTCTCCAAAACTGGAGGGATTAGGCACAGAAACGGGAAGTATGGAAGGAGTGGAGTGGAGGCCGTTGCCCAGGAGTGGGACAGAAAAGGCTTACAAAAGTTGTTGTTGTCAATATCTAATAAATAATTATCCTGGCAGTATTAGGACGGCCACCAGTCGATTCACATTCAAGGTCACTCGCGAACAGTTACATAAGAAGTTGACAGACTCGTCCCACAATTAATTGGTTGTATTTCTCCATGTGTTTTCATCTCTTTCTCTACTTTGTATATTTTGTAACAAACTATACATCCCTGGTCATAGATGTGGGATATCAGGTTCTTTAAATAAAAATTCGTCTTCAAAAATTCTTATTTAATTTTAACGTCATCGTCATCTACCTATCACCGTGAGCCCCGTCTATCGACTCCCGACTGTCATTCGAAATCCTTCCTTCCACTCTCATTTCAAATCGTTCTTTCCACCTCTCACTCACACATAGCATCCTATCTCTTTCGCTCACTTTACGTTCCATTCCCACTCCCACATAGATTACTTAAACTGACATTGATTACGTTCATGTTTTACCGGCTCAAAATTCACAAAACCAAAATTTTTGACATTTATTTTACAAATATATTTTTTTTATCGTCTCGTGCCCGATCCCCAAGTTGCAGTATTGGATTTCCTAATTCCAATAGCATTTCAAAGTCAAAGTCAAATCATTTATTTCAATTAGGCCATTATAAGGCACTTTCGAACGTCATTAAAAGAAAAAAAAAATAGAATTGAATCTAGTTGCCCCTTCCAAAAGGTAGTTTTGTATGGAGAAGAATGGGCAAGAAACTTCATAACTTCTTTTGAGTCCAGTGAACCAAACTGGAATGACAATTGTCTACAATATTCCAGCTAAAAGTCGCTGAAATGTAAACACTATAAGTAGTTACAATGATTTCAAGAAACATTACTGGAATGGCATTGACCGTCTACACAATTCTAGTAGCACTGGATTGAAAAATAAACTGTTAATTCAAGTTCAATTGTTTCCAGTGGACGGCGATGCAGAGGAATTTTTTGATGCCATTTAGTTTTAGTTTATTTTTGTTTTTTCTAGGATAAGCTCATTTATTTATCTTCACATGACTAGAGGGTTGGCCTTTTCTTGGGCCAATGAATCAGCATTGCCATACAACGTGGCAATGCTGCAGCCTTTTGGGCGCTTGCCCCATTGACAGCGATGCGCACGAGTTTTTGGATGCTAATTTTTTGATAAGCTTCCTCGTTTCTTTTATATTATATAAATTGTACATTCTTTGTAATTTTATTATTATAATCTGTTTATACAGAGGAAAGATTTGATTGTTTGTTTGTTTGCATTGAATAGGCTCCGAAACTACTGAACCGATTTGAAAAATTCTTGCACTGTTGGGAAGCTACGCTATCCCCGGGTGACATAGGCTTTATTATATTTATATTTAGTATTAGTTTAGTTATGTTATAGATAATTATCTGATCTACAATTTTTATCTGAACTAACTTTATGATAAAACTTACCGTTTTGCTGAAAATCGCGAAAGCCCCGATTTTGTGACCTTTGACCCCGAGTAATTTTTTTTCCAAGTGTCGAATCGATGAGGAATTTTTAAATTTAATTTATGATGGTGTTTTGAACAATCTTACCAACTTTCAGCTGGGTGCGAATTAAAGGATTAATTGAAGGAGTAATTGGCTACTTTTATTTGAGAGTTTTTTTATAGGATTTCGCGAGGAAAAGACCCTTTCATAACCGATTTTTAGCTAATAATGTTCGTATGTTTGTATGTATGTAAGCAAGTTGTCCTTTGAAAATTTGGAAACCAGTTTCGACCATTTGTTGGTATCCGATTGAGCTGAAATTTTGCATACACCTTTAGATCTGATGACAATACAATGTCCAATACTCAATATTGTAATAATTTTCAAATTAAAGCTTGTTTTTAAAAATATATTTTTTTACTTTATTTATTTTCATACTTAATATTTTAGTTAATACTTATATTAGTACAGATAATACTTACGGCGTATCGACCTCCGCGACCTTTTAAGGTAAGTAGACACAGGAGGAAAATCCTCCGCATAGGCCGCATCAAACCGATCAAAACTATTCTGCAGCAGATTCTCCACATCGAGAGAATTCTCTCTAAAAATAAATTCTCCAATTCTCCCTTGTTCTACCGTATCTTTCAAATTATTCTTCACCCAAACCCCTTTATTCACAATATTATTTCTTTCCAACTTCGGTCGCTGAGAATCTAGATCGTCTTTTAAAATATTGCCCCTTATTGCCCTGATAAGCACAATCAGTGTAATTATTTTAGTCAACATAGTCAGTACATAACTTGTCTGGAACTGGCTGGCCAATGAAAGAATTCCGTTTATGTGTATTCAGAGAAATTCGAGCTGTTTTGTTTGTAAATTTTCGTCGGTTTAGTGTTGGGATTGCGTGCGGTTTTATCGATATTTTTTGTATTTTTTGAAGACACGACAAATGTCTTAATTGTGAAGTATATGTGGTGTTGAAAGATAGAGTGAGGTATGAGGTTATACGTGACCGCTGCCGATTAAAAGAGGATGTAATGACAAGAATAGAAAAGAGTGTGCTTAGATGGTTCGGTCATATTGAGAGGATGAGTGAAAGATGAATGGCAGATGTGAGTGGCAATGCAGGGAGGGGACGCCCTAGAAAGACCTACACTGACCTTATTGGTAAGGTTCTTCAGAAAGGTCAGGTGCGCAGTACTCGTAACCGGCGTGCTTGTATGACGCGATGTATGAACGTGTACGAGGCGAAAGGAGTATGTAAGGATTGTAGCAGGTGGCGTTCTGTGGTTTCTGCCTACCTCCATGTGAAAAAGGCGCGAGCGATTGGCTGCTACGCTGTATGTCGTGGTATATATCGATTGACGCACGGAACAAATATTTGTATGGCCTACAAATATTTGTTCCGGGACTGGCTGTTTATAGAGGAACATGTGGCTAAGTAATCAGCCGCACAGTTCCATCCATCAGGTTAAGCTACGCTTGCCGGGGTTGGTCCGTTGATGGGTGACCATCTTTACACACCGAGACTCCTCCGTGCCTCAAAAAGCACGTTAAGCTGTTGGTCCCGGCTGTCATATACGTGGATATTTGACAGTCGTTATGGGTCTTAAAAAGCCCGATAGTTTGACAACCAGTGTTACCAAGGGGTATCTTATTATCCAGTTACTGAACTGTGAAGGTCAGGCAGTTAGTCCATGTAAAATACTGGTGTTCAGCTGCATCTGGTAAGACTGGAAGCCGACCCCAACATAGTTGGGAAAAGGCTAAGTAGGCAGATTTGATTGCTATGACTTGACTTGTACAAATTCCGATTTATCGATAACATTTTCCCCTCCCTACTTCTCAAAACCACAATATTTACGTTTACCAGCGTATCAAGTTCGGATATTCATTATAGTTCACATTTTTTAATGTTATTTTTTATAAACAATGCAATGTATACAGCTATTCATGATTTTTAAACTTATTTGTTGAGATAAAGTGTTGATAAGGCAGGTTAACAGTCCAGATTTAGGCCAGTAGGTTAATAATAATATTCTCTTAGTGCCCGCCTCTCATATATGAGGTTGTGGGTTCAAATCCGGGCAAGTACCAATGTGAATTTTTCAATTCATATGTACAGTAAGTAGCGGTCATAAGTGCAGTAGCATGCTAAGGTTTGAATTGCTGTGAACACGGGGTACAGGCCTTACCTACTTCTGTGTGTATAAGTGATGTATTCAAAGATAAAGTCAAAGTCAAATCATTTATTTAATTAGGCCATTATAAGGCACTTTTAAACGTAATAACACAGTACCTACGTACTCCTCAAAATTCGCACACGACGTCGAAAGGTCGTAAGTTTAACCAAAGTGTCAATCGATTTGCTTTGTAGATTGCTACTCCACTTATGACCGCTACTGTACTTTCTAAAGTTTACCTTGGACATCACTGACATCGGTGAAGGAAAACATCGTGAGGAAACCTGGACTTACTCTCCCACTCAAACCATGCCAGAGGCCCTTGAGGTGGTTTAGAAACTGTGAAAGTACATTGCTTTAATGGACTTAAATACCTCTGCCTAACCCTCTGGGACTACAGGCGTGATGTTATGTTAATTTATGGTGTTGATAAATAAGAAAAAAATATTATTTTTATGTTATTTTATTTGACAATAATATAATTGACACTAGTAAGGTAACATTGACATTATGGTCGTATCTGAATTGCAATATGTTGCAATGGGTTCCATTGCAATAAATGATGAGAGAGCTTAAAGATACATGTTTACGCGTGTCATACGACGTTTTTCAACACACTCCAATACATTACCGCAATAGTGCAGTAATGTAATGTAAAAAGCACGCGGGCGTTAAACCACATTGTGACTCTAAAAGCGTTGCAAGTGTGTTGAAAAAATCAATTATTCTACACAATAATTCAGTAAATGATTGAACAAAATATTAGTTCTAACAGAATTGTCATTTTCTATCTTCAATAACGGATTTGTTCTTCTGTCGTTTTGTCCTTCTTTCTGTGAACAAACAATAAATGTGTAAGGTATGAGTAGTAAAGATAATGTCTGTAAAAGTAATTTGTGTTTATTTCTAATAGAAAAAGGCATTAAGTCGGCCTTTGCACAATGTATTTTTTTTACATGTATATAATACAGCATGTAACAAAAACCCTGTCCGATCCTTAAGGGTATTATTCGGCATCGTACTGCGTACACATATACGTAACCATTTAATGGATTTGAGATTATTATTTTTCCCCAGTGAAAAAAAAAAAGAAGAAAGAAGAAGTAATTAAATTAAAATAAAACATAAAAACTGATCAACGGCAACACTGATCTGACAGGGTTTTTGTTACAAAGTGTATACTGTTACAATTAAAAATAAGAAATTGATTTTGAATTTGAATTTGGAATCTGTCATTTTTAAAGGACTGTATTGCAGCCAATGGAGACCACTTCGAATAAGCTTTTATATTTTAAATTGTTTTATATGTATTATTAAACTAACACACTGTAAAAGTAATAAATATTATTTGTAATAAAAAAAAAATCTTTTCTTTGTGACAATATTTATGGTAAGACTAGGTATAGTGCACAAGTGTGTGCGCAAACACAGGTGCGGAGGGCACCTCGTTCACTTTCATAATCAGACTAGCCTCTGGCTGCGATTTCGTCCGTGTCAAAATTGATTTCTCCATACAAACTTTGGATCCCCGTTTCATGAATCCCCCATAAGAGCAATAGCGCACTACCGCAGCGGTCAGGGCCGCGGCGGCCATCGAGATACATACCTTAGTATGAAATCGCCACAGAGCGCGCGCACCTGGCCGCACGGTGTGGCCGCTGGCCGCGTGCGGCCAGGTGCGCGCGCTCTAAGGCTTTAAGGGTCGAATTTTGGAAAATCCTTTCTCAGCGGATGTCTACTAACTATAAACTGCCATCTTTATACGTCAAGCGGTTTTCGATATTTCGTGACGAATGAGTGACCTTTCGCTTTTAAACAGTAAAATCAGGTGTTCCATACATGACGATCGTGTTGTGTAGCATTTTTGTATGGAACAGCTGATTTCTTTTCATGATTTTAGGGTTGGTCCTATAGTAAAAGTTGTTCATAATGATAAGTACAATAACATGTATTAAGATGGGATGCAATCAGTCATGACCGGGGAAAGATTAGGCAAAGGACCAAGGGCTTTAGATAATTTTTCTGGTAGATAGTGCTTATTCAAGGTCTGTGACATAGATTCTTAATTTTTTTCGTGGTACAAACCATAGTTTTTAAATGACTGAAACTTACCTTTTGCAACACGGGAAATCCCAGAATTTCTGGTCCAGTCCATATTCTTCGCCATCTTGGATAGTTTGAGGCATTTCCTTGCCCATAGACTCGGGCAGGAATAGGCAGAGACAACCTCCAAATATACCCAGAGTGCCCAGTATTAGTAGAGGGATCTCTCTTGCTATTGTTGCCTGAAAATTATAAATAAAAAGATATTTAGATATTATTAGGTAGTTTATTTATTTATTTAAAACTCTATGCACAAGTAAAAAAATACACTGTACAAAGGCGGACTTAATGCCTTAGGCATTTTCTACCAGCCTGCCTTAGGGTGATGCAGAGACAAAAGAGGTGGTAGTTAAGATTTATGTTTTATTAAAAAGTACATTATGATACAAGTGAGGTAAGTTTGTCATTACGGTCGAGGACAAGTTCTAGCTCTCATAGTGCGATGGGACGGCAATTTGACACAACCGGAGATCAGTCGCAAGACCTCCTTTATTTATGTGCATTCCGAGGCACGTGTCACACCTCTAACTTCTACTGAGAAATTCCTAATGAAAAAACCCAAGTAGGTACACTTTTTTCCCGACCTGTGAATCGAACCCAGGCACTCAACAGTCAACGATACTACTAAACATAACGCCTGTAATCCCCGAAGGGTTAGGCAGAGGTGTACCCGTATACACACAGCAAAACAGATAGGTATGCAGGGTCGTCAGATATAGTTCAAGTTTTCTGAGAAACCGATGGATGTTTTCGAATGTAATTTAATTTAAAACGTAGATAATAAATATACACATCAAAAGTGTCTAGGGATCAACATCCCTAACAAATGTTAGGGATGTTGATCCCTAGACACTTTTGATGTGTGTAGTTCTTTATTTAGGTTAAGTTTCAGTCAAAGACATCAATCGGTTTCTTAGAAAACTTCAACTATATCTGATGACCTTGCATACCTATCTGTTTTGCTAAATGTACACCCACATTTAGCCAGTTATGTTTAAGTCCCACGTAATAGGGGGCAAGTATACTACCACAGAATTGACAATTTAAAACAGAAAAAACAATTTAACATAGTCTAAATAAATATAGTAACTGTGTCCGCGTCGTACCCGACCGCTGTCGCTGGCACATCTTAAGTTTGTCCGCTAGCTGAGCCGACTCAAACCGGTTTGTACCCGAGCGGGCGCCGGTGCACTCCCCGCGCGCCTTGTCGGTGACAGGTCACGCACACATAGCTGCGCGTGTAGTAGTGTACCTACGCATGGGCGTTAGTATGAAGCTTGGATTCTGGTACTACTATTGCTTACCATATAAACGATATAGGGCGTCAGGATAGTAGCCACATAGCCACTAATGTGAATGAGTGCGATGCCCTGAGCTCTGACCACTGTCGGAAGTAATTCTGCTGCATACTGTATCCCGATGTTGTATGAGATGTTCACTGCAAACCGGCCAATTATGGCTAGGGAGGCAGATGCGATTCCTGAAGGAAAGAGAGAGAATTAGTGTTTAGAAAAAGCTGATTCCAATTCGTCGTAAAGTCAAAGTCAGAGTCAGAGTCAAAGTCAAAGTTAGAGTCAAAGTCAAAGTCAAATCATTTATTTCAATAAGACCATTAAATGGCAGTTTTGAACGTCATTTACAAAAGTAAATAAAAATGTAATAATATTGAATCTAGTTGCCCATTTTGGAATGGGCAACTAGATTCAATATTATTAAATTTTTCATAGGCAGCTTCGTATTGAGAAGAACGGGCAAGAAACTGCATACATAAGTACTCTTGTAAAATAATGTTTTATAATAACTATTAAGTACAATACATTCATTCCATATTATTCTAAGCATGTGAAGACGATATACCTAGAATAAAAGTCATGTAAAGTAAGCGGTCATAAGTGAAGTAGCATGCTAAGGTTTGAATTTCTGTGAACACGCGGTACTGGCCGTACCTACATCTGTGTGTAAAGTGAAATACGTATTAACACAGTACCTACGAACACCTCAGAATTCGCACACGGCGTCGAAAGGTCGTAGTCGAAGTGTCAATCTATTGCTACTCCACTTATAACCGCTACTGTACCAAGAGCTACAAAATTAGAAATGTTGATGTTATGAAATGTTTGATGGGTAGTGGGTAGTACTAATGTGTAGTTACCGGCTATTTTATACAGGGTTATTTTGCAACCACCATCCAAATTTTCTAAAGTGATTTTGAATCGATAACCTTATCAATTAATGAAATAAAAAAAATTACATGATTTTCACCATTGTCCGCTACTAAAATCACAACGTGTGGAATAAATACAGTTCAACAATAGGTTGTTGAACTTGACTGCACACGCGCTTACCTCAAAATTCGAGAACGCACACAAACAGCACGCACTACGCCCCCCTTGCTGCGTGTCTCTACATTCTGAGTTTTACGGATATTTTCTTTTGAATGATTTTTTTATTGTTTTTGTTATTATTTGATTATAATGTTTCACATATGAAAATAATTTAATTAAGAGACCTCAATTTTATAGTTTGGATGATGAATGAAAAGTATCCCTGTATATCTTTTTACACCCTGTATAATATTTTTTTGTTAAGTATCTACTTATACTTACCAATGGGTGCTGTAGTGGCTAGTAGACTGAATATTCCGCTGATGACCATCGTACTGAATGCAAGCCAGCGACGACCGAGGCTGAGGATGAAGCAAAATAAACGGAATTACAAAACTGACCTAGTGCTAGTCAGATTCGGATTATGAAGGATACAATATTTAAAAATACATAAATTAAGGTAATATTCAAAATTAAAAAAATCTATTAAAAAAAATTAAGCAGCTCATGCGTCATGTCGTTTGACATCACTTAACTGGTCGATATTACTGCTGAGGCGCGCCAATAGATATTGTTTTGTAACATTAAAAAAACAGCATATGGGCTAAAAAACACGAGACGACGTCATGCCGTGCATCGTGGCGCATTGCAACGTCTTGCCTTAGATTCATAAGCTATACAATAGGTAATAGGTAGGAATATAGGTATACCTATATTATTATCAACAAAAAATACACGATCAAAAAGAAACTCACACATCCAAAATGAGAATCAGCAGAACATCAGCCGGGAATTCCGTGAAGGTGGCAACAGTAAAGGTCATGAACATATCCAGACCCAACGACCCCACATTCCTGACGTGGCCATCGAAGACCATGGCTATAGACATCCAGATGACGACCAGTAGGATGCTGTGGCGGCGAAGACGAGGGGTTCTGAGAAGGTCTATGACGCTGTAGTTCTTGAATTCTTGTTCAGCTCTCGCTATTTCTGTTGCGGTTTCCTGGTGAAGAATTGTTGGTTTAAATCACTGGATGGTACTCCATTAGAAATACCGGGTATTAAAAAATGTTTAACATAACATGACGCCTGTCTTCTTCAAAGGGTTAGGCAGAGGTGTACTCATTAGTACACCCACATTTTGCCAGTTATGTTTAAGTCCCATGTAACAGGGCGCTTATTGCCATCAACCGGACACAAACACAAACTCTGAGGCTCAATAATCCCCCAATCGGTAGGACCAACCTAGCAGTAAGGCCTATCTCTCTATCGTTATGGAACTAGGCGAACCTAGGAAATAGAGATGCTACAGATTGGGTAGTGTAATACGCGCTATAGTTTCATAGGACATAGTGTAGTTAACGAGTATATGAGAACGTGTCTTTATATAACTACCCATATTAGTAAAT
This sequence comes from Hoplodrina blanda, assembly GCA_949316365.1. Lineage (NCBI taxonomy): Eukaryota > Metazoa > Arthropoda > Insecta > Lepidoptera > Noctuidae > Hoplodrina > Hoplodrina blanda. Next base: position 6,231,701 of record OX438574.1, on the reverse strand, counting down.
AAATGAATTTGAATTTGTCTTTTTACACCCTGTATATAGAAATTCTTACCCTAAATTCATCGATCACTTCATCAGGAATCTTCTTCTTATTAATACGTTCACATTTCTTCATTATCTTGATCGCTTCTTCTATACGGCCTTGAGATATTAGCCATCTGAAATAGAGTTCCATTTATTATTTAAAAAGAATAAGTATGGCGTTTCTTCCATATTCTTCTCCATACGAAACTACCTTTTGGAAGGGGGGCAAATAGATTCAATTCCTTTTTCTTGATATGACAATCAATTCTCTTTTAATGGTCTTACTGAAATAAATTTAATGATTTTGACTTTGACTTTGACTTTGACTTTGACTTTGACTTTGACTTTGGCTCTGACTTTGACTTTACGATGCAAAAAAGACGTGTAAAAACTTACCTCGCACTTTCCGGAACAACACAAGGGGTAAGCACAGCCAATGCCAGGGGAACGCTGATGATCAAAGTGTATATCTTCCAATCCATGACCCATAGCGCTATCCAGGGTAGGAGACAGGCAGCGAACGTGAAGTAGACTGCTATTGACATATTGGCTACGAATGTACGCCATTTTAGACCCACATATTCGAGTACTGAAAAAAATGGTTGTCATGTTAAAAATTGTGAATGGAGTTCAGTTGCCCCATGGAACAAAATATTTGTATTACCTACACACATCAAAAGTGTCTAGGGATCAATATCCCTAACATTTGTTAGGGATGTTGATCCCTAGACACTTTTGATGTGTATATTACCAGCCCTGTCTTGCACAGGCTCTAGCGATGTTTGTGTATCCATTGTAAAGTAATAAATACTTTATTTATGCAGCAATAAAGTTCAATATAATATATTTTTATAATGACAAGATTAAAAGGTTTGACTGCCTCGTTGGTCTAGTAGTCGCAAAGCGCGACAGCTGAGCATGAGGTCTTGGGTTCAATTCCCAGGTCGGGCAAAGTGTTTTTGAGTTTTTCTATCAAGAATTTCTCAGTAGCAGCCTTGTAGTCTGGATTTGTGCTCGGTTGATGGCAATAGACTCGCCGAAATACATGGGACTTAAACATAACCGGCGAAATGTGGGTGTACTAATGGGTACACCTCTGTTTAACCCTTCGGGGATAACAGGCGTTGTGTTATGTGTAAGATAAAAGGTGACAGATCGCGGGCGGCAACCTGGCGGATCACGGTTGGATTTTTCATATTGTTGGGTTGTCCAACCAGAGCGGTACTGTTAGAATGAGCAAAAACTTTTGAATAAGAAAGTAGGTAAATTAAAAATTAACAAAAGAAGAGTGAGAAAAATGACAAAAATCTAAAAAAGATATATGGGGATGAATGAAAAACTCACCAACAATATACATGATAACGAAACAGTTATCATAAGCCAATCCTACGATGAACCGGCACAAGCAGAAAGACCAGAATGCGTTCGTGAACACTGAGCCTAAACCGCCCACGAACCCAGATAGATTGGCACCTGAAACAACATAATATTCATTAATAATCCAGTCTATAATTATCCTACTATAGAGCAAAAGCCTCTTCTCAAACAGAGAAGGCACGAGCATTGATCACCACGCTTGCTCAAAGCGGATTGGTGATTTCAGACTTATTTATAGAGCCAGTAGTTATAATATTTTATATAGGTTTAGAAAAAGCACCAAGATCTTACCAATTAAAGCCGGAATTCTTCCATATTTATCAGCCACCCATCCAAATATGAAGCCTCCAGCAATAGCGCCACAGAAAAACACAGCCTGAGCTGTTGCAGGATAGTTGTCTCTCTCGCACACCCAATTTTGCTGTAGGAGAGAAAGAGATGTCTTTATACAGGGTAATTGGTTGTTTAGATATAATTTTCTTGTAAGTGAATAAACTAGAGGTAACAAACAGCTAACTGACAAACAGACGGAAAGACAGACAGAGACAGAGATACTGACGTTTTATAACACGCCGCTTTGAGGCTACCCATAGTCACGTGATTTTTATAGCAACTTTTTAACCCCACCTTTTTAACCCGTCATCCCCTGGTGATACTGGTGGCGAAGTTTTAGACTTACCCAGACCCCCCTCCCCCCATTATGTGTATTTTTTGGCACAAGGTACCTTTTTTTTATATTATCTTCAAAAATATGAATACAAAAACTGTTAAAATCATAACCTTCCTAATAAAGCAACCTATTCATATTACCCGTTACTGAATATAACGTTATGTATATCGTTACTGTTAAGCTGTTGCTCCGGCTGTCATACGTGGATCTTTGACAGTCGTTACGAGTCGTCAGAAGCTTGAAAGTCTGACAACCAGTCTTACCTAGGGGTACCGTATTACCCAGTTACTGGGTTGTGGAGGTCAGATAGGCAGTCGCTCCGTGTAAAATACTGGTATTCAGCTGCATTCGGTTAGACTGGAAGCCGACCCCAACATAGTTGGGGAAAGGCTAAGCAGATGATGATATCGTTACTAGCCTCTGCCCTCTTTGTCCGCCTAAATGTCGACCACCGTTTCATCCCCTTAAGGGATGAATTGAAAATGAAAATCCTCTTTCCTCCTTTCTAACTATCCGTGTGCGCAATTTCAGCCCAATCCGTTCAGTGGTTTATAAAAATAGATGTGTAACTATACAGGGTCATTGAAAATTTACCCGAAACCTGAAAAGGGGTCATTGTACTCATCATTATGAACAACTTTTACTATGGGACTAACCCCGAAAAAAATGAAAAATAAAAATCAGCTGTTCTCTACAAAAATGCTACACAACACGATCGTAATGTACCTATAGAACAGCTGATTTTTTTTATGATTTCAGGTTTGGTCCCATAGTAAAAGTTATTCATAATGATGAGTACAATGACCCCTTTTCAGGTTTTGGGGTAAATTTTCAATGACCCTGTATATCGTTATTACCTGTGAAGCGATACTCTCATATGGCACATCGCTATAGTTAAACTCCCATTTGTGTTCACATTTCTTGACGGTCCACTCAGGGTTGGGCTCCAGGGTTCCATTCTGAAGCACCAAAGTCCAGTTCACGTCGTATACGGAGCATTTGTCGTACTTATTGTCGATGAAAGGCACGGAGAGATGGCGTCTGTGGAAGTTAACATTAATCTTAATATATACATATATAAATTATGTATATATCTTAATCTATACTAATATTATAAAGAGGTAACATTTGTTTGTAAGTTTGTATGTTTGTAAGTTTGTATGTAGGGGGTAATCTCCGGAAGTAATGAACCGATTTTGAAAATTGTTTCACAAATTGGAAGCTACGTTATCACTGAGTGCTATAGGCTATATTTTATTATCAAAAGATTAGGGATCCGTAAGAAAAATCACGCGAACGAAGTCGCGGGGAGAGTGCTAGTTATATATAAATTACGCGTCACGTTGTTTGTCCGGGATGGACTCCTAAACTACTTAACCGATATTAATCAAATTTGCACACCGTGTGCAGTTTGATCCAACTTGAAAGATAGGATAGTTATTATATCAATTATTGGTCTTAATATTTTTTGATTGCAAACCTGAGCCACAGCAACGCGTGGGCCGGTCAGCTAGTATTATAATAATTGTCGACATGTGGGATTTGAGTACAGCAATCATTGTGCCGATAGTCGTGGCGGTCAATGGCATAATAGCCAAGAGCCTCGACCAACACTGCTCCTAAAGGAGGCTCTCGTTGGGCGGTTGGATATCAAGGGCTTGATTCAGAAAGCGGTACTCCTAGATACGGAGCGTATTGTTAGGAGATTGCATTCTCAGGAGCTACTTAAGAACCCACATCCTCATGTATGAAAGGTGGGCGCCATAACCATTGGGCCATCAAGACATTGGTTTAAGTACCGCGTAAATATACATAATGCATTTATTACATAGCTGTTACATAACTGGCGAAATGTGGGTGTACTAATGGGTACACCTCTGCCTAACCCTTCGGAGCTACTTAGCTGTTATTTAAATATTGCAAACAGACTCTTCAATTTGTTTGTTAGTATAGATATCCTCACCTTTCTTCAACGCTTAAATTCCCCAACTCAGGCACAAAACACCAGTGCTCTTCCGGCACCACAGTCATGAAGATCTGTCCGAAGTAGACGAAGGCGAAGAAGAAGGAGTACGGTATCATTAGGAGGAACAGGATCCGCTGGTACCAGCCGAAATCCCCCACGTACGGCAGGAGGTCATCCAGGTCTTTGAGCTGACGTTTCGGGACGGCAGCCTCGATGCCGTTTGCTGAATAAAAATGGGGGAGTTAGAATATACTTAGGCTTAATTATGAACGAGAGAACACACAATATCTCAAGAATTACATTCAATACTTCAAAGTAATTTGATGCCTTACCAGAGCCGGATTGACGATGTCGGGGCCCCTAGGCAATGCTAACTTCCAAAAATATTTGCTTTCTACAACAACGCAATTTTATTCATAATTACACTGTTTTTTAACTACATTATAAAGGTATAGTCATCAATCCATATTCTATGTTTTAAACAAACGAAAGGAATATGATACTTCTTTGTGTTTTTCAAACCCTTTTTTTTCATTTAAATTTTCAAATATAATATTCACTCAAAGAAAGTAACATTTTCATATTTTTTTTTTACTGGGGGCCCATTCCGCTTCGGGGCCCGCAGGCCCCTTGTTGGTTGGGGACCTAATGTATAATCCGGCCCTGTGCTTAACGGAAAAAGTGCGGGTCCTCTCAAAAATATTCGGCTGTAATGTAACAGGCCTGTAGAAAAATTTAAACAATTCAAAACTAACCTTTGGCATTCATTTCAATCATGTCAGTAGTAGGGTTCAGGTCTGTCCCTACGACGGACACGTTCTTCTCATGTGATTCCATCCTCAAACAACGTCTTTGCCTTAAAAGACACTTTTCTCGACGTGATTTCCGACTCCGAAGACTTCAAGTTGAGACGCTGGGCTGTGGACAAGGAGAACATTGAATCTTAGCGTATTGATGGCAGGAGCATTATCATCTGCCTAGCCTTTTCCCAATTATGTTGGGGTCGGCTTCCAGTCTAACCGAATGCAGCTGAATACCAGTATTTTACATGGAGCGACTGCCTATCTGTCCTCCACAACCGAGTAACTAGGTAACACGATACCCCTTGGTAAGACTGGTTCTCAGACTTTAGAGCTTCTGACGACCCGTAACGACTGTCAAAGATCCACGTATGACAGCCGGGACCAACGGTTTAAGTGCTTTCCGAGGCACGGAACGATGTCAGTGATGTCTAAAATAAACTTTAGAAAGTACATATACAAGCTACTATAATTTAAAAATTAAAAAACACGACTGCAAAAATTGCACATATTTTTACTTTGTTTACTCGTCAGTTTTTTTTTACGACGTTTTGTATTTACAGTGTTATATATTTTTTAAATCTACTTGTCAAATTCTAGACGATAAACATAGAAACGACCAGATTCATTAAAAAAATAAATTGAGGCTGGTATTAATTTACGTTTTAAAGTGACCACACCGGTTTATTTTTATTTTTAACTAGCCTATGTTACTCGGAACGATGCAAGGATTGTAACGATACCCCATACATCTAAATCGGTTCAGGCGTTTAAAAGTTATGGTGGAATAAAGAAACTCACATACATACATACATACATACATACATACATACATACATACATACATACATACATACATACATTAACCCTGAACACATAACACTCCTTTTTTTGGGGCAGTCGTGTAAAAATGAAAAAGTCACATTGATACTTGCCCGGATTCGAACCCACAACCTTATGCATGAGAGGCGGGCGCCTCAACCACTGGGCCATCACGACATTTATTGATGGCAGGAGATAAACTAAACAAGCTTGTTCGTAGGCTTTATCTATGTCACTTCTGACCTAGACTAGTCTATGACAAAACTTTACATAAATGTCGGTTATTGCGGACGCAAACGAATTTGCCAAATAAAAAGTAGCCTATGTCCCTTCTTGGGGTTCAAACTTACCCCGTACCAAATTTCATCAAATTCCGTTCAGTGGTTTAGTCGTGAAGACATAACAGACAGAGTTTCCGCGCCTCGAATGATGAGTCTTTACAAGCGTCAGTAATGGGGAGCTTGCGCAGGTATGGATGTACAAAAATTGTTTTTGCAAAAAAAAAACCGACTTCAAAAAACCCTAAAAGCACTAAAAAGTTAAAAATAATACTATAACCTACCTATATTAATAAACCTAACCTAACCTACGATTAACCTAAGTATACTAAAATTTAACAATGTTTTGGAGTCGGTGCCATACGGTTGGATAAATAATATCCTCGGTCTTGGCACCGACTCCAAAAATTTGTTAAATTTTCCAAAAAAAGAAATTTTCAAATCGGTTGACAAGTGACGGAGTTAAGCTAAAAAAAAAAAAACAAAAAAAATACTAACATCCGAATTGAGAACCTCCTCCTTTTTTAGAAGTCGGTTAAAAATAGCTATCCATAATTTGTGTATCTATTCAGGGATATTTCGATGACATTTCGATTATAATTCTTAACAACAATTATAGTATTTATTACGAAATAATAAAGTAAGTGTGGTGTGTCAAGTGTCATCTTTCGCATTTTATTATAATTATTAGTATGGAAATAAATGTTACATAAGTACTTACTTGATCACTCGTTTATTGGGCACAAGGAATGTTTGTTAAAAACTAATTTATAACTGGTTATAACCAACCCTGACAACCAACTGATTTGAAATTTCATTCCGTATAGGCTTTTATTTAGAAAAACTGTTGTATTTACATTTTAAATAGGATTAAGTCAGTAATTATATGTGTAAAATGATTTATTATACTTTCCATTTAAATAGTATTTTCGAGTTTAATTGGGGAGCCGACTTTTCTTAAGATTTTTTGGGGTTCCGTAAGAGATTGGCAGAAGATAAAATTCGTAAAACTTGTAAAAAAAAAACTTATAAATTATTTATTCAAATTCAAATCTCTATATATACAACGTGTAACGGAAGGGGTATATACATCGAGAAGGCAGGGCTTCTTTGGATGATACCAAACGATATGGCAAGGTTTTTTAAATCCTATCTTTACGTGTATTGAAGTTATGAGATTTTTAAAAACATCGATACCAGAAACCGAACTTTTAAAATTCTAATAAACACATCACTAGCACTAAGTCAGCTGATCGGTGTCAGCGAACTATTTGTAAGGAAAAATAAACCTCTTACTCCTGGTATTTCTAGAGAAATGGTTCCGCATGTCGATGATACCGAAAATTTGGTATCAATTCTTAGAGTATTTTATTTTGAGCTGAAACCCTCGCCATATCGTTAGTTATCATCCAAAGAAGCCTTACTCTTTGTATGTATATTATACCCCTTCCGTTACACGTTGTATAAAAATCAATTGCTGTTTGTTAGTCTTGCTAAAACTCGAGAACGGCTGGGCCGATTTAGCTGATTTTGGTTTTGAAATGTTCGTGGAGGTCTAGGGAAGGTTTAAACGGTGAGAAAATATGGGGTAGGGGTAGGGGGGTAGTGTAGGGGTAGGGGTATCGTAGGGTAGAGGTAGAGTAGGATAGGGGTAGGGTAGAGTAGGGTAGAGTAGGCTAGGGGGTAGGGTGAGGCAGGGATAGGGTAGGGGTATTGGTAGTGAAGGATACCACGCGAACGAAGTCGCGGCGGGTCAGCTAGTAAAGAATAAAATTCAAACATTAAAAACAACTGACGGCACGTTTGGCGCAGTCGCCAAGAGATTGGCTGCTGCGCTGCATGTCGTGGGTTCGAATCCGGTCGAGAGAAATATTTGTATGATCTACAGACTGATTCAATAGTTGTTCCGGGTCTGGCTGTTTGTGTATGTAGGTTTACATGTTAGTAAACGCAGTACAATACAGGAGAAATTCGTAGAAAAAAAAACTTCTTATAACATTTATCTTTAAATATAAACGGCAACCGGAATTTCCAGAGATTATCACTTACGGAAAAAAAAAAACACCAGACAGATATATTTCGACTTTTAATTCTATTCAGTAACTTGACAGTTAAAGGGTTAGGTACCAAGTTTTGGCAAAAAAAGATAGTGAGGTGGTGTAAGAATGAACGAAATTGAATGAACTTATTAATGTACTTAACTTGGTATTAAAAACCATTTTTATCATTCGTTCCTTACGCAAAGTCGTTCACTACTCCAACACTATTAGTTGTAGTATGGTAACATTATTTTTCTTTGAACTGTCAAGTTACTGAATAGAAATAAAAGTCGAAATATAGATAGATTCTAACCATAGAGAATACTACTTACTCAATTTTTAACACTGTTCTAAATATGAAATTAAACTATAATGTTCCTTTTTTAAAATAATTGTCTTTTTACGCAAACAAAGTGCAGAACCACAATTCAAAAAGCACTATCTCTCTTGTTGTTAACGCAGCATCTTATACAGTTTAAATAATAATCTCTAAAGTCAATACTGTACAAGTAAATATGTGTTATCAGTAATTTAACTAGTTATCACCAGTTGACGTACATGTCCGCAAATATCATAAATATAATAAACTAGCTTTTGCCCGCGACTTCGTCCGCGTAAATGTCGGACCCCGTTCATCCCCTTAGAGTGTAAATTTAAAAAAATCCTTTCTTAGCGGATGTCTACGTCATAATATCTACCTGCATGCCAAATTTCAGCCCGATCCGTCCAGTGGTTTGGGCTGTGTGTTGATAGATCACTATGTCAGTCAGTCAGTCACCTTTGAGTTATATATATTTATAGATTCTGGTTTCCTACATCTTATTATAGTACCCCACGTTGTTGCTAAGTGTTTCCACATAACATCACGCCTGTAATTCCCGAAGGGTTAAGCAGAGGTGTACCCATTAGTACATCCACATTTCGCCAGTTGTGTTTAAGTCCTATGGAATTGGAGGCGAGCCTATTGCCATCAACCGGGCACAAATCCAGACTCCGAGGCTGTTACTGAGAAATTCCTGAAAAAACCCGATAACAGTTTGCCCGACCTGGGAATCGAACCCAAGACCTCATGCTCAACAGTCGCGTTTGTGAACACGTGCCTAGCGGAGCAGTTAATGGACGCAATGACGCAAAGCAACTGACATAAAAACAATGTTTGAAACCCAGAAATAGATATTCAATTGTTTTTATTAATATTCAATTGAACGCAACAGTATTCAGTTCCGATTTCTACTGAACATTGATATTGAAATGGATGTATTTTCTGTTATTTTCCTCTTTAAACTGTAAAGCAATTCCACGAATGCCTCGTTGGTGTAGTGGTCGCAAAGCGCGACTGCTTAGCATTAGGTCTTGGGTTCGATTCACAGGTCGGGCAAAGTGTTATAGGGTTTTTCATTAGGAATTTCTCAGTAGCAACCTTGGAGTCTGGATTTGTTACATGGGAGTTAAACATAGCTGGCGAAATGTGGGTGTACTAATGGGTACAACTCTGCCTAACCCTTCGGGGATTACAGGCGTAATGATATGTTATGTTATTTTATTTTGAATGTGTATACCTCTAAAAAAACAGACTTTACTTAGTAGTAAGTCGGGATTCATAAAAAATCTAACTCAAATGTTTCCAATAATGAGTCCCGACTTACTTCTCTGCGTCACACAAATAAAATCGAATAAAAAACAAAACAGCCAGTAGTATCCCCTTTTTTTGTTTTTCATTAGGAAGTCGTCATGGATACCTATACTTAACACGCGCCACGAAAGATGAGACTTGACAAGCGTCAGTTGTACCAGCTTGCGCAGGTATGGATGCACAAAATAGCTATCCATAATTCGTGTATCTATTCAGGGATATTTCGATGACATTTAGATTAAAATAATATTTATCACGACATAATAAAGTTTGTGTGATGTGTCAAGTTTGGTCTTGGCACGTATTGTGCTCTCCGTTTGGGGATAAGGGAGGGTTATGTCGGACTCTTACCGACTAAAACCCCACGGTTCCTCCTGCTACCATGAATCGAGTCCGGTATTCGCATGACGCATGATCCGCGCTCCCGACTGAACTCATAACTAGGGTTGCTAGGTCGCCAAACCTAATAGCCGGACAGACCAGTCAGTGTGGCCGGACATTTGGGTAAAAAGGCCGGACACCCTACATTATTGAGGATTTTGTGTCTCAGTATTAATTGTTACGACAATCTTTTTGTGTAAAATCAATCTTTTTTTTATTATTACCATAAATCTTGTTATAATCGAATGCAAAATCAGTCTAAGTACTTTATTATTAATCAGTCAAATAAAGTCATCAGCCAAAATTAATTTCTAGATAAGCATTTATCAACATTTTTAATTAAAAACCTAACAGAAGCCTAACTATCTCCGGTTTTATCCGGACGCCTGGCAACGCGACCCATAACCCTGACGTTTAACAAAATCCACGTGTAGCGAAATATTCTTTCGATTACGCATGCGTGGAATTTAAAATTAGAACACTCTATTTTCGATAGATTCGTTAGCGACTAGCGCGTGGCCCTGACGATGTTTGCGTCAGCTTGGTCGATGGAGACGGAAAATACAGGCTAAAGGTGGTTACACACCGGCGGCGGCGAGGCAGGAAGAGGATAGGCGAGAGAAAAACGTTCATTTTTCACTTGACTATGTTAACTATGTTACGCTTATTACATTGTAAGAAGAAACGCAGAAAAAAAACATATTTAACTTTTTCTTTATGCTAGTTCTATCAAATGTAAGGCTTTCTACGCACTGGCCACCATGGCCGCGGCGGCCACCAGGTCGCGGCGGAACTCACTGGATTTTATAAGCGATCGCTTTGTGCCCCTACGCACTTAACGGCCAGCGACTAGCGGCCGCGGATTAGCCGCGGATGCCACGCGATCAGCGACGAGCCGACATATCCGCCAGTGCCATTGCACGCACTAGGCGGCCAGGCCGCGAACGTGGCCGCCGCGGCCATGGTCGCCAGTGCGTAGAAAGCCTAAACGTATCACCATGTTTTGAAAGCATCTCAACTATCCTTTATTATCCTCTCCATGCCTCGCCGCGCCGGTGTGGAACCAGCTTTATAGTATCTTTTGGGTGTGCCTGTTTCATTGTATATCTCATCGATCGTTTTTCTAGCCGTGATTATTTTTCGAGGTCAAGACGACAGACAGATAAAATATTAGTTGGTCAGGAAGGTAGGGGCGGACTGACCAGGGTGCGTTCAATTAAGGTATAATTAAGTATCGTGTTTTATGGCAGCTATTTTAGTGATAATTAGAGTGAATTGATGGGGGGGGGGGGCACGACTGTTGAGCGTAGGGTCCAGGGTTCGATTCCGATTTTGAAAAATCCTTCCTTAGCGCTTGCCTACGTCATAATAACAATCTAATTCAAATTCAAAATTCAAATTCAAAAATTCAAAATAATTTATTGTGGATCATAGGTACATAGGATTTCTTAGGTACAATCATTACATAGGTCAGCTACTTATGTCCCGCCATTGAGGCATACAAAATTCACAAAATAATACGGTATAATCCCTAAATTGACTTGCAATACATTTTTACTGTCGGGCAGTTTTTAAAAGATAATATAAAATAAATGTCAAATTACATTTTGCTGATTTATAATAGATGTCAAAATACAAATGGCAAATTGACATTACATTTCATTATTAGTTTGTACAAAGCGGCTGGTTCAATGTCTTGTCATTTAAATATTCTCTTATAGAGTAATAGCATTTGGCAATCAGTAAATGCTGTAACTTTTTTTTTTAAGGTTTTAAGTCACTTATGTTTTTAAGAAAAGGTGGCAGGTTATTATACACCGTGAATTTTAATCCGTTGCAAATCTTTCAGGGGGTGAATGTACTCATGAATATGAACAACTTTTATTAAGGGACATAGTACGAAATGTGAAAAAAAAAACAGCTGATCCATACAATTTGATCGTAATATAGTACATTATTGTATGGAACAGCTGTTTTTTTTTTCACATTTCGTACTATGTCCCATAATAAAAGTTGTTCATATTCATGAGTACATTCACCCCCTGAAAGACTTACAACGAATTAAAATTTAGGTTGTATATGTGGAGCCATACAAAAGATGCTTTGGTGCAGAAGTTTTGTTGTGCTAGGTACTATGCGTAGGTTGTCCTTGTCTTATCTGCGTGCCAAACAGCGCAATCCGTTCAACTCCTATCAACACACAGCTCAAACCATTGAGCTGTGTGTTGATAGATCAGTCAGTAACGGTTGCCTTTTATGTAAAGAATATATTAGTATGTTTGTCTGTCTATATTTGAAGTGCGAACAGAATCAGCAAATAAAGTTGCAAGTATAATGACGCTTACAATGAATTATTTAAAGATTGTCTTGACATCTATGTCGTGATGACCTAGTGGTTATGGCGCCTACCTCTCGTGCATGAGGTGGTGGGTTCAAAACCGGACAAGTACCAATGTGGCTTTTTCAATTCTTATTGTATTTTTAAGGTTATCTTGGACATTACTGACATTGGTTTGGGTATAGCGTATGAATGCACTAAGAAAGGAATTTTCTAAAAATCACCCCCTAAAGTTATGAAACGGGGGTTCAAAGATTTTTGGAGAAACAATATTAGATCGCTAAAAACCGACGCGGATGAAATAGCCAGCAGAACAACAATATAAGTAACACAATAGAATATTACCGTTTTTTAACCGTTATTTTTCTAAGAGCTAATTTTTCAATCGTCAGATAACTCTTAACGGAGGGATAAAATATGGCCGTTTGACAGATTCTGTATAGAAAATATGTCAAACTGTCATAAGTATTTAGGTATTCTTTGGATAAAAGTTATCTGACAATTGAAAAATCAGCCGTAATAAACAAAAATGGAACATAAAATAAATATAGTTCTTAAAAAAGAAAAACAATCAAAATGACTTACCGACTTTTTTCGTTGTTCCCGCCAAAGACGCTATGCCACAGACTAAAAATATTACACGAAAAAAATATAGTGCGTGGTAACGTGCAAAGGCGAGCGCTCTTACTGCCTGAATGAAACTGTTTCAAACATTAAACGATATTAATTATTTCTGAAGACTGTCGCGGTTTGTTTGAGTAAATATACGATTCTACTAATTCTGTATATGGTTGTTGTTAAATGTTTGTGTTGTTAACCGTAAGCTTTTAGAGTTCCGTAGGGCATGGTTCGCAATGACTGAGAGAGCGGCTACGCTGCGTGTATTCGATTCCCGCACGAAACAAAAAATTTTCATCACATCGCGCCTGTAATCCCTGAAGGGTAAGGCAGCGGTGTACTCATTACCGATTGTGTACTCACATTTCGCCAGATATGTTTAAGTCTCATGTAAGGGGGCGACAAAAATTTTTATGGCCAAAAAATAGTTGTACTTTGCTGGCTGTTTGTATATGTGAGTTTATGGCTTAGCACGCACTGCGATTAAACGCGCGCGGTTTAGGAATAGCTGAAAACGCAAAAACGCGCATCAACACGCACTGCGGCTAGCGTTTTGCTTAAATTTATTTCATTTCACCATGGATTTCTGGCGAGATTTTTTCAAACCGCGGTAAAAACGTAACAAGTTGCGTTTTTAAAATCAGTCACTGAAAAAAGTCACTAATGCGTGCGCTTGTATAGAAAGCTATGTGTTACATTTTTTGCGGTTTCAGACCTGCGGTTAAACGCGGGCGTTTAATCGCAGTGCGTGCTAAGCCTATATGTTTGTAGATGCACCCACGAGATGCATCTACAGGAGAAATTCCTAATGTGGGGCAACTTTAAAGAAAGAATGGTGTCAACTGAACCTTATTATTAAGCCTCCAGGGACCTACCGCCATCTCTTAAAACAATGGTATTTTAATATGACTTTGTAATTTCTGTTGTTGGATTTTGAACTCTCGGCGCTGAGTCGAACGTTGAAAATCCAACAGAACGGAAGGCAAAGTAACATTATAGTAATATTGTTTTAAGAGATGGGGGTAGGCCCCCTGTGCCTCTGTCGGTTTGTCTGTCAGCGCATGCTGTATCTCATAAACCGTAATAGGTAGAGAGTTGAAATTTTCACCGATTGTATATTACTATGGCCGTTATAACAACAAATACTAAAAAACAGAATAATATAAAAATTAAGGGTGCTCCCATACAACAGACGTGATTTATTTTTTTGTTCGTTTTGGTTCGATAATGGTACGGAACACTTCGTATACTATTCGGACTCGCACTTGGCCGGGTTTTTAAATTAAGTCCGTCCGGGTATACCTGAAGGCCAATTCTACTAAATAAAAGCGTTCAAAATCTATTCGCAATGTCATCTCAGTGACAATCAATGTCAGAAACTTCAGGTAAATTGGAGAAATTTTTGACAGACTGAAACTGAGATTATATTGCGATCGTTCCTAAAAGTTAATAGGATTGCCTCCCTGATTTTGTTTATTGAAATATGAGAAGGCTCAAGAGCAGTTTGTACTTGAATTTAAATGTGAGTGTAATGGGTACCTACACCTCTGCCTAACCCTTCGGGGATTACAGGCGTGATGTCATGTTATTATTAGTTGCTAAGTTTATCTTGGAAAGATGAAGGAAAACATCGTGCACCTGGACAAATAATTAATATAAGACTGAAATCTAAAAGGCCCTCCACGATATAGGAGAATTATGGTGATCAATGCTCGTTTTTTTACAAATATTTTTATTTGTAAAAAAACGAGCATTGATCACCGCGCATAAGTCCAGGTTTCCTTGGTTTTCCTTCACCGATGTCAGTGATGTCCAAGATAAACTTTAGAAAGTACCTACATACAAGATGTTGTTTTGCATCCTCGTCAAATTTCAGGTGGTTGTCCTAAAAGACATAAATAATCAATTGAAAATACAGTACCGGGCAATAACTAATAAGAGCGCGCGGGAGCGCGAGCGTGGCTAGGCACGTGCGCGAGTAGTACCTACGAAATTATTGAATGATCGTTGCGTATGCGTTGTGTATGTATTGTTTGCGTTTGTTTGTGTGTGAAAGCGCGATTATAGCTAGTAACAGACGGGCCGCTTTTAAATACGGCTGGTTTACAATTATGGATTTCAGTAAACAGGAAAAAAAAATACCTACTCATTTTATTGTTGATTTGGGTCGAGAATCATTAGCATAATTACGTCCTTGAATTTGACTAGGATGCAAATCAACAGCTTGTATAAATTGAAAAAGTCACATTGTCACTTGCCCGAAATCGAGCCCGCTATATCATGCATGTGAGTCGGGCGCCTCAGCCATTGGGCCATCACG
Organism: Hoplodrina blanda; assembly: GCA_949316365.1. Classification (NCBI taxonomy): domain Eukaryota; kingdom Metazoa; phylum Arthropoda; class Insecta; order Lepidoptera; family Noctuidae; genus Hoplodrina; species Hoplodrina blanda. The sequence goes on along the minus strand of OX438574.1, from coordinate 6,216,438 downwards.
CCATCACATCTTCAACGATCAGTAATTTAACCTTCACAAGTTAACCCCACGCTGCAGCGGCTAGATGCACGCAAAGTCACGGTTACTAAGGGACCACAGCACAAGTGTCTTAATTAATAATGTTGCTCCATTGATTCGCGTGTTGTTGTGTGTTACATAGACTAATAGTTCATCGCGTGCTCAGATAGTCCATTTTTATTTTCTACTAGCTTATGCCTACAACTTAAGGATGGGGTTTCCGTGGCAAGTAATAAATGCCACACGGGTCGATCCTTTAGGTTTAGCTACGCTTGCCGGTCCCTGGTTGAGTGACCAACTTTACACACCGACACTCCTCCGTGCCTCGGAAAGCATGTTAAACCGTTGTTCCCAGCTGACATACCTACGTGGATCTTTGACAGTTGTTACGGGTCGTCGGAAGCCTGAAAGTCTGACAATCAGTCTTACGAAAGATATAATAAAAGTAGTCTTAAGTTAGTCCTTATAACATTAGCTATATTAAAAAAATAATATATAGGTATAGGTAATATATGTATTACTATAAAATCACTCTGCCTAGCCTTTTCTCAACTATGTTGGGGTCGGCTTCCAGTCTAACCGGATGCAGCTGAGTACCAGTATTTTACATGGAGCGACTGACTATCTGACCTCCCCAACCCAGTAACTGGGTAATACGATACCCCCAGGTTAGAATGGTTGTCAGACTTTCAATCTTCATTTCTTCTGATGTCAGTAATCTTAGACATTACTGACTTTAGAAAAAACTTTAGAAAGTACATATGAATCGAAAAAGTCACATTGGTACTTGCCGGGATTCGAACCCACAACCTCATGCATCAGAGGCGCCCCGCCTTAAGCGCTAGGCCATCACGACTATTAATCTCAATAAACGAAACATACTAATACGAGCATTTCTAAGCTTCGGGCTAAAAACATATTGTAAATCACACTGAAATTCAAATATTTTGTCATTAAATCGGGTCCTAATAATGCGCAGAATGGGACGGCAGCTGCAAAGAATGATTATTTTGAGGGCATGCCGGGGCCCCCGCCGTTCGTGGGGCCCAGGGCGGCACTTGCCGACAGAGCCCAGTGCAACAGAGGAGCCTGATCCGTCCGCGTTTTCTATGTCAGTTCTATCAACTTTATAATCTTTGCACTAGAAGTATTGCTTTCAATCAGACTTTATTAGCGGAGATACAACGGCGCAACACATCAAAGACTGCACGAGCACTGAATAATATAAGTAAATAAAGCACTAGATAAATAGGTTGTTAGGAGTATAAGGTCTTAGGTTCGATTCCCAGGTCGGGCAGTGTTCTTTTGTTTTTCCATCAAGAATTTCTCAGTAGCAGTCTCATGATTTGAAACTTGCCCGGATTTTAACCCACAACCTCATATATTAGAGGCTGGCGTATTAACCGCTGGGCCGTTACGATAGATACTTAGTTAGACTTTTTAATCTTTATCTAAGTATATATATAAAACTCAAAGGTGACTGACTGACTGACATAGTGATCTATCAACGCACAGCCCAAACCACTGGACGGATCGGGCTGAAATTTGGCATGCAGGTAGATGTTATGACGTAGGCATCCGCTAAGAAAGGATTTTTTTAAATTTACCCTCTAAGGGGATGAACGGGGGTCCGACATTTACGCGGACGAAGTCGCGGGCAAAAGCTAGTGTAGTATAAAACAAAATCGCTTCCCGCCTTCTGTACGCTTAGATCTTTTAAACTACGCAACGGATTTTAATGCAGTTTTATCAATAGATAGAGTGATTCAAGAGGAAGGTTTATGTACCTGCATTGCACCCGCGCGAAGCCGGGGAGGGTCGCTAGTAGCCCATAAATAATTTCAACGCTGAAAAGTCTAAAATCATGTACTAAGTCTATGGCAAAAGCGTCGGTGCCGATTTGTTCACAAACTACACAAAAATTAGAGAATTGGCATCTCTTATTAACATACAGCGAAAGAAAAGGACGGTGACATTTTAGAACGAAGTTAGAGATGTCAAATTAGTTTTGCCTTGAACTTTTCCGTGTTTTTAATCAATGCGTTCTGACATGTCAATTAAAATTCCATGGAAGTTTCAGATTAACTAAAATTGACAGGTCTAATTTATTTTGTTTTCTTTTTACTGCCTCGTCTAGAGGTTGCAAAGCGCAACTGCTGAGCGTGAGGTCTTGGGTTCGATTCCCAGGTCGGGCAAAGCGTTATTGAGTTTTTCCATCAGAAATTTCTCAGTAACAGCCTTGGAGCCGGATTTGTGCCTGGTTAATGGCAATAGGCTCGCCCCCTATTACATGGGACTTAAAAACTGGCAAAATGTGGGTGTACTAATGGGTTCACCTCTGCCTAACCCTTCGGGGATTAAAGACGCGATGTTATGTTTATGTAATTTATTTCCGCCCCTTTCTTGTTTTTGTGTACAGAAAAAGACAGGAATAGTCTAATTTTAGTTTAGTTGGTGAACAATGAAATCGGCACCAGTCTCCCTTCCACCATTATTTATTTATTTAATTTACAACGGCGAAACCAATTACAGTAAATCTATCTGAAAAACGCAGTTACATAAATGCAATAAACATGTGCTTTAACGAAACATGAAAAACATGTTAAAAATGGCTTAAAAATAAAAGAAAACATGGTACGAAGAAATATATACTTTGATACCTATTATGCATTCCTCTCGCAGTACCTCAAGCATTCCGACAGGATCACCTACCATGATCCATGACCATGTATGGGCATCTAAACAAATGACAATTCAATGACGCAATGAATCACAGTCTTGAATACATCGCCATATAACTAACCGCGTGTAACTTTCAGCTAATATGTACAAACATACAGCTCGTTTTATGGATGTTATAAAAACATTCGCGCATCGCATGCGCAACGTGACATCATCCGTTAAGGCGCTGACAAGACACATTAATACAATTTTATTTGGTGCGTTTCCATGCTTGCCAAGGCTTGACCAGCGTCCACAAACACAAGCGTGTAAAGAGGATGTTTGGCTTGGCTTGCGTGAGCTTGTGGATGCTTGTATCCGATCCGGTCTAGTGTCGGTTTTTGGACACAGATCAAAGGGCGCTTGTGGCAAGCGCTTGCGACGCGTTCACACGTTGGCGCGCGCTTAGTAGCTACTGTGATCTCGCGACGAACACACGTCTAGTTCTGACTTCAAAATGAGTGGCTGGTCGAACGAAGAGAGTTTATCGTTTTTGGAATATTACCAGACCGAAACGTGTGACGCATTCACAAGCGTGTAAACGACTTCCAAATGCCAAGCGAGATTTGTGGACGCTTGTGCCTTGTGGATGCTTGTTAAGCCTTGGCAAGCATGGAAACGCACCATTAGAATTATTTAAATTTTTCTTCTATGTGAAACATCTGTTTGCCGTGACGTGACGTGCATGACGCTCTCTCATGCTGCCATGTTCCCTCTACGTCACCGCTCTCGACTGTCACGTGAGTGTCTAAGTAGTTGTCGCAATAAGGGTTCGATTCTCAGGTCGACCAAAGTGTTATTGGGTTTCTCAGTAGCAGGCTCGGAGTCTGGATTTGTGCCCGGTTGATGGCAATAGGCTCGCCTTCTATTACTGTATGGGACTTAAACATAACTGGCGAAATGTGGGTGTACTAATGGGTACACCTCTGCCTAACCCTGCGGGAATTACAGGCGCAGAATAATGATGTAATTATTGCTTCATATTTCGTAATAAATTACAAATATTATGTCATCGCGCTTCTATTACATTTCATTGTAACATTGACCTCGATTTGGCTGTTGTCAGCGCCTTAACAAATTAGTTTAACTGATAAAAACTGTTGCTATGCCTGTGATATGTTGTTTTGTCAGTCTGAGCGTTACGTAGTAAGAGGAATAACAGAATTCATTTACCTACCACTAGCGCGGAGTACATACATACATAAACTCACGCCTTTTTCCCATGGGGGTAGGCAGAAACCACAGAACGCCACCTGCTACGATCCTTACATACTCCTTTCGCCTCATCTACGTTCATACATCTCGTCATACAAGCACGCCGGTTACGAGTACTCCGCACCTGACTTTTCTGAAGAACCTCACCAGTAAGGTCAGTGTAGGTTTTCCTAGGGCGACCCCTCCCTGCGTTGCCACTCACCTCTGCCATATTTAATAAATACCTTTTGTTAATCGTCTTTCACTCATCCTCTCAACATGACCGAACCATCTAAGCATACCCTTTTCTATCTTTGTCACTACATCCTCTTTTAATCCGCAATGGTCCCGTATAACCTCATTCCTTACTTTATCGTTCAAAGTTAGGTACACCACACATACATAGCGCGGAGTAAAAGTTGTAAATTCGATCGATTTTTTTGGAAATATTCGTTTTACCTTTTTTAACCGACTTCAAAAAAAGGAGGAGGTTATCAATTCGACTGTATTTTTTTTTATGTTTGTTAGCTCCTAACTTGCGACTGGGTGAACCGATTTTCATAATTCTTTTTTTATTTGAAAGCTGGTGCTTCCCGTGTAGTCCCATTGTCACCATTTCAATATCTGATGATAAACTTCGGAGATATGGAATGGAACTCCTCACAGAATCACAGCAGCAATATCGTAACAAGTGAAATTGCTTTGTTTATACGTGTAGTCAATGACTGACTGAAGGAAAAGGGGGGGGTACGTCAACCCCCCTCCTACCAGTTTCCAAAATTAAATATATCGTGTGAGGTATTGTTTGAAAGGGCTTTATGTAAGGATTTCAAACATTAATACACAAGCACGAAAAAGTGAAAAATAAAAAGCTTTTTACAAAAAAAGATAACCGCCTTCAGAAACTACAAAATAAAAATAACTTTAGTTTTGGAAGTCGGTGGCAATACTTACCTAGGTACATAACAAAAAACAAAACCAAAGCCGCCGACTTCCAAAACTTAAGTTATTTTTATTTTGTATTTTCTGAAGGCGGTTATCTTTTTTTGTAAAAAAGCTTTTTATTTTATGTGGTCATCATCATCATCATCCTCCTGCCCTTGTCCCATGTTACTTGGGGTCGGCGCAACACGTTTTCCTCTTCCACTCTGTCCTGTCAGCCGTCATGCAATCACTGACTCCCCTTTCATTCATATCATTCTTCACACAATCCATACATCTTTTCTTTGGTCTTCCTCTTGCTCTCCATCCATCCACATTCATGTTCATAACTCTCCTGGTCATGTGGTCTTCTATTGGTCAAATAAACTTTTGACTTTGACTTTGACTTTGATTGGCGCACTTTGGCAGTAAAATCGATCAGTTTGCCGTGACGGCAAACGGCTTGGCGCTCTCTCATGCCGCCTTTGCGCCCAGCATGGGGACAGTACAATGACAGGACAGTATCAATGGGTAATACTAATTGTCCTTGTCGTATGAAATTAAACCGTAATGCTTTATGATACAGTCCTATTTACGATTCGGAATAAAAAAAAAGCTATAAGCTTGAATATTTTTTATTTTATAAGGTTCGTTTTTATCACAGAATTTTCACTATTTTTACATATTTTTTTTTGCACCGAACAGAAATGGCAACAATAAATAAAATGACAAAAAACAAATGCAATTGTCACAAAAAATATTTTAGTTATATTGCGAGAGAAAAATTTGTTGATTAGTTTTAAAGTCACTTTTTTATTTGTCAATGTTATTAGTTATACATTTTTTTTTCTGGTTAGGCACTAAATAGTTACAAAAAACATAACTATAATTTGATTTGATTTTTATTTACTTACTGACATTATTCAGGAAATAATAAATAAGACATTCTTAGATATTTCTGTATGTATGTCAATGCATCTGTGATTTACAATATCTTTAGTCTTTAAAAGTGACTTGATAAATAATCAACAAAAAGAAATAACTTAAAAGAAAAAAATACATATTTTTGTTACTTAAAAATAAAATTATTTACACTTAATTTATAGTAAAACTTAAGTTCAATAACTTACTTTTACTATACATAATAGGTATATTCCAATAAAGGTGTCTTAGCTATAATTTAGTCTGAATATTACGACTAAATACGTATCATTTTTTTAACATTTATTCAACGATTTTTTTAAAATTGTTTTTTATGTCGTAAAGAAAAAAGAAATGGCTGTTTCTTTCATTTTAGTTCATAAAAATGGTTTCATAATGTTTTCATCTGAAGAAAATAATTATTTCTAATCGATAATAATTATTTCAGACTAATTTTAAACTCTAAGACATACCCCAAAACACGACAAAATGTACCTAAAATAGATTTAACAATGGTAACTATCACATTTAAATTAATTAGGCAAGAATGTATGTACAAAAATCATTATTAAATTAAATTAAATTATATTCTTTAAATAAATACATAAACAAATATTTAGAAAAATAATCATAAATTGTATTTTAACCAATAAAGAGAAAATCGCTATAATAGACGAAGATCAATACATTTTTAGTTTTTAGTTTTTAAATAAGTTTTTAGTCTAATTTGTCTGACGTGACAAAAAAAATCACAAAAATATAAAAAAAAAATATTAGTAGACAATTCTGTTTGCATTGTAAAAAAACAAACAAATGATAAAAAAACTAAATTTCGATTCACATATTACACGCAAATAAAAATATTATGCATATTCTTTGTACTTCACATTTAAATATGAATAAATAGCTTTTAAATAATAATTATATCTGATGAGCAACAAAAAGGAAATAATCAGATCTCTATACACTATGTAACAAAAACCCTGTCAGATCAGTGTTGCCGTTGATCAGTTTTTATGTTTAATTTTAATTTAATTACTTCTTCTTTCTTCTTTTTTTTTTTCACTGGGGAAAAATAATAATCTCAAATCCATTAAATGGTTACGTATATGTGTACGCAGTACGATGCCGAATAATACCCTTAAGGATCGGACAGGGTTTTTGTTACATGCTGCATATGTATAGGGTGATTGTTAAATAATGGCTAATACTTAAACGCATGATTATCCTTATGGTAACAACAATTTTTTTTTATTTGCAACGCGCATGACCGCAATCGCCCCAAAGGTGTGCGCACGCGTGCGATTCGTACGGGTACCTACCAGTACGAATACATGTACATTAAATGAAAAAATAAAATAGTACATGGTGAAAGTTGAATAGTTTTGTTTGCAAAAAGGGATAAGTACCTTAAGGGCTAATTTTTCAATCGTTAAATAACTCTTAACGGTAGGATAAATATGGCGGTTAAACAGTTTTTGTATAAAAATATGTCAAACTGTCATATTTATTCTTTGGATAAAAGTTATGTGACTATTGAAAAATCAGCCCTTAATTAAATTACAGCTGATTGTGTGTTATTTTTGTTAATATAATATTTTATTGAGATGCTTAAAGTCATGAGCTATGCAGATAAAAAAAAATAGTTTCTTTGGAAAAGTTGTTTGTTATCATGAGTAAAGTCATGTGTATAAGTGTCGGTCCCTACCAATCACCCTATTTACTCCTAAACTTTGATTGAGACATGTCCTAATAAATGCCAATTTTTAGTACTTTTTCTAAGACATAAGTCTTTACAATACTTGTCATTCTAGGGCAAATCACATTACGTTACATTTCAATTCAGATCTACATTATTTTGCTTCCTGCTTACTACAACAAAAAGTGCTGTAAAGTAACATTTTTCTACATTGGCACTTAGAACAATTTCGCTCAAAACAGAGCGTAGCTGAGCAACATGTACAAGTTTTCAACTTTGGCACTTAGAACAATTTCGCTGTTAACAGAGCGAGAAAGCACTATGTGTACAAATATTCAACATTGGTACTTAGAACAATTTCACTGTTAAGAGTGAGACTGCACGGTTTACACAAGTTTTCAACTTCGGCACTTAAAACATTTTCGCTGTTAACAGAGCGAGACAGCAATACGTGCATCTTCCTCACATCTTTAATAAAAAAACAAGGCCTGCAAGTGCCTTCACTAACCCTCGTTCCTTCATGCAGCCTCCAGATTCTCGCCGAGAAGTCTCGAGCACAAGAGAAACGCGAATGAAAATAGTTTATCACCAACGAAAACTAACTAACTGCAAAACTTCTTGATAAGAGTCTGTTTTAGCTTTAAAAGTCTTATTAATAATCCGCTGTCAAAATGTCATGTTGGCTTACATGAATTTGGTTTCAATTTCTGTTATAGAATAAGTAAAGACCTGTCAAAACGTGGCACATCAGCCATTTTGAATATCAGTTATCTATTGATGTAATGTTTATATTCGTATACTTGAATGTATGAAAAGAAAATACCTGTCAGAACATGGCACGTTCGCCATTTTGAGTATCAGTTATTGATTGAAATAAAAGCGCGTCCGGCAGCCATTTTATGTTTTAAGGCGGCACTGTCCACAGATAAAAGTCTGCGAATTTGGTTACCAACGACAGCGAACACGATATTTAACAGCAGATTAATAAAACAAGCTTTTCTTTCGAAATTAACCCCGCCATTTTCAATTTGAGATCATACGAAACCATATCCAAAAACCATCTATTTTAACCAACCAGTCTTGGCACAGGGTTTTAAAAACCCAATATTGTACAATTTTTTTTGGCTAGAAGCTACCTCGTTCTCTGTCTTTTCAAACGACATTCCTATCCTTGCTGAGCTCGCGTCTTCTGGCCGAAGCTCTAGTTGAGGCTCTAATTGAAGCTCTGATAGAAGCTCTAGAGCCGATGGCGCTGGGAACTGCTCTGACAAACTCTTGGGGCTCGCTGGCGGTTGCAACTGAAGCTCTTTTGGTGTATCTGCCTGGGTGATCGCCTTCAGCTTCTTCTACTTTTTTCCTGTAAATGACAGAGCATGATATATAGATGCAGTGAGAGAAGTCAGACTTCATGAATTCAAATTATAATCTTTGATTTTAGATAAATGTGTTTATCGATCTTAAATCTATTTCAATGGTGTAGTTATTCAATATTACTTAGGATTAATTTTTCAATCGCCAGATAACTCTTAACGGAGAGATAAATATGGCGGTTTGACAGCTTTTGTATAGAAAATATGTCAAACTGTCATATTTATTCTTTGGATAAAAGTTATCTGACTATTGAAATCGGCCCTTAATACAATTCTAGACTAGTAGAACTGTTTTTTTTTGTTTTGATTTAAAGTAGGTATTTTATTTTACGTAGCTTGATTTTTAGACTTGTATTACTAAGTCCTTCTATCTATTTGTCAGGCAGCGAGCTGTATTTCATAACCCGTAATAAGTAGAGAGTTGAATTTTTTACTGAGTGGAATAAAAATCTTTCTTTACTGCTATAGCAATAAATAATAAAATTCTAGTAAAAATACTTAGTTAAAAAAGAAATGTTAATTTCTTCTGCATCATTGAAAATTATTTCGGTAAAAATTTGGACCCCTACCTGGGGAAACAAGGATTGTCCCAGAACCTCTGGTCCATTCCAAAGTTCTCTCCATCCAGAAGAGTTTGAGGCATCTCTGTGTCCATAGTTTCTGGCAAGAAGAGGCACAGTAGACCACCAGCTATTCCCAGCACTCCTAGGATTAGAAGTGGCAAGTCCTGGGATACATTAGCCTGAAAAAGAAGAATACAACTATTTACTGGAGTTCTCGTGGCTAAGTAATAACAGCCACACGAATCGATCCGTCAGGTTAAGCTTCATTTGCCGAGGTTGGCCCGTGGATGGGTGACCATCTTTACACACCAAGACTCTTCCATGCTTCGAAAAGCACGTTCGTAAAAAAGGAGGATATTATTACACTTCGACTGCCTCGTTGGTCTAGTGGTCGCAAAGCTGGACTGCTGAGCATGAGGTCTTGGGTTCGATATCTAGGTTGGGAAAAGTGTTATAGGGATTTTCCAGCAGGAATTTGTCAGTAGCAGCCTCGGAGTCTGGATTTGTGCCCGGTTGATGGCAATAGGCTCGCTTGCTTTTACATGTGACTTAAGCATAACTGTGAGTGGGTGTACTAATGGGTACACCTCTGCCTAATCCTTCGGGAATTACAGGCGTGATGTTAAATATGTATAATAATATTAGACACATAACATCACGCCTGTAATCCCCAAAGAGTTAGGCAGAGGTGTACCCATTAGTACACCCACATTTCGCCAGTTAATATTAGACTTACCAAATAAACAACAAACGGTGCCACAATCGAAGCAACATAACCCATAATATGTATCAGCGCGACTCCTTGCGCCCTGACCACTGTGGGCAGTAATTCAGCCGCGTACTGGAGACCTATATTGTAAGATATGTTGACGGCAAAGCGGCCGAGGATAGCTAGAGATGCTGATGGACCACCTGGAGGAAAACAAATGAAGATCAAGAACACGTTTCGTATTATGATCGAGAATTTATGCTATACAACGTGTAACGGAAAGGGTATATACATATCAAGAGCAAGGCTTCTTTGGATGATAACAAACGATATGGCAAGGGTTTTTTAATCCTATCTCTACATGTTCGGAAATTACGATCAACAAAGAACACCGCCTGCAGTAGACTACTATGCGGTACTAGGCGCGCAGAATTATGGAAGCGATTTATCGTGATATTAGGCAAGTAACGTGGAAAGCTTTTGCGGTGACACGTTTGTTATGATTTGAATTTAAAAGAAACATATGAAACCGAAAATTTGGTATCAATTTTTAGAGTATTTTATATTGAGCTGAAACCCTTGCCATATCGTTAGTTATCATCCAAAGAAGCCTTGCTCTTGGTATGTATATACCCTTTCCGTTACACGTTGAGTAGGGGTCACCAATTAGTTTTATTGGAGGTCGTATAGCTTACTTCTAGCTTCAACCCTCTGACGAACTGCCTAACTCCTTTCTTCCCGCTAAGATCTCGACTTTTTGAAATTTTGATTTTTTTTTAGTCTTGTGTCTTGATTTTCGATTCTTGCTTTATCTAATACACTTACCAACTGGTACAGCTGTGGCTAGGAGACTGAAGACGCCACTGACCACCATGGAGCCACATGCAAGCCATCTACGACCCCACCTGGAAACGGAACACACATTTTTTAATTACGACTTGCAAAGAAATAGGTGAATACTTGCTGAAATTCTAATGATTGTTTTCTTGTTTATATCTGTTTATCATATAAATGACAGTCAGATTCATTACGAAAAGTATACTTAGACGAATTCGCGAGAAAAAGTCTAAAAATAAACAAACAAACAGACCTATCCAAAACCGCAGTCAAAAACGTGTCAGCAGGCAACTCCGTAGCCGACGCGATGGTGAACGTCAAGAATATATCCAGTCCCAAAGACCCAACGTTCCTGACGTGGCCATCGAACACCAGGGATATGGCCATCCAGATGATGATGAGCAGGATTGCGTTGCGTCGCAGCCTGGGGGTCTTGAAAAGGTCCAGGACGGAGTATGTTCTGCATTCAGCTTCGGATTCTTTGATGGTCTTTAGAGATGATTCCTGGAACAAGTCTTTGGTATTAACGCCTATGAACCATCGCACCTATGTAAATTTTTCAATTCATATTTACTTTCTAAAGTTTATCTTGGACATCACTGGCATCGGTGAAGGAAAACATCGTGAGGAAACCTGGACTTACTGTTCCATTCAAACCATGTCAGAGGCCCTTGAGGCGGTTTAGAAACTCTGACACTAGGGTGTGTGGAGTCGTAAGACCTTACTGCCCACACGATAAAGAAGAAGAAGAACGCCATATTACATACTGGTTTGTTGTTCTAGTGGTTGCAAAGTACGACTGCTGAGCATGAGGTCTTGTTCATTCCCAGGTCGGGCAAAGTGTTATTGGGTTTTTCCATCAGGAATTTCTCAGTAGCAGCCTCTGAGTCTGGATTTGATGTCCCATTGATGGTAATATGCTTGCCCCGTATTACATGGGACTTAGACGTTACTGGCGAAATGAGGGTGTACTAATGGTGTACTAATGGTGGTACACCTCTGTCTAACCCTTCGGAAATTACAGGCATGATGATGTTGATGAGGGGTCGTAAGGCTCTCGAGTGGCGACCACACACCAGAAGGCGCAGCGTGGGAATACTACCCACCTGATGGCCCAATGACCCGATAAAAGTCTCGGGAAACCGATGGGGAGGAGAGGAGGCCTATGTCCATCAGTGGACGTCGTTTAGCTGATATGATGATGATGATAAATATTGAAAACTAAGGACAGTTGTGAGGGGTAAGGATGTGTGAGGGAGAAAAGACACTCACTGTAAAATCACTGAGTACTTTGTCCGGGATTTTAGTCTTGTTAATCCTTTCAAACTTCTTCATGATTGTCAAAGCTTTATCGATCTTGCCTTGAGATACCAACCATCTGGAAATAAAACATTTTATTGTGTTTATAGGTTTTTAATATAGACTGGTTAAGTGTCTGATACTAAAAAGAATGATTGTACTCATGATAACAAAGAACATTCCTAAAAGAAACCATAAAGCCCACTGACCCTAATGGTCCCCAAACAGCCAAAAGGCTGTGCTTTCCGTACAGTTAACAATTTAATGAAAAAAAATGCATGGTAAAAGTTGATTAGTTTTGTTTGTGAAAAGCTGAGTGGAGCTGTGGTGACGACGTAAATTAAATATTTCAATTGGACCATAAATTTACAGGCACTTTTGAATTGCCAAGGAGTCGGTCAGTTAGTCCAAAAGTTGAAGCTAGTTGCTCGTTCCAAAACGGAGGTAGGCCTCTATGGAGAAGAACGAGCAAGAAACTCCACGGACACTCTTTTCAATTAGGTTTTAACAAAATTCGGGTTACAATATTCTATTTGTAAAATAATAATAAAAAGGTGTAAGCCATGGCAGTTAAGAGATGACCAATACTAACCGACAATGCTCGTTCACGAACATGACGCGTGGTCAAAGTCAAAATCAAAACATTTCAATTAGACCATTTACAGGCGCTTTTGAATTGTCAAGCAGTCGGTCAGTTAGTCAGAAAGTTGAAGCTAGTTGCTCGTTCTAAAACGTAGGTGGAGCAGTCATAGTTCAAAATTGGATACAAACCTAGCACTCTCAGGCACCAACCAGGGCGTAAGGATGGCCAGAGCAAATGGGAGGCTGGTGCCCATCGCAAACATCCGCCAGTCATCAGCCCACAGCGCTATCCAGGGTAGGAGTGATGCAGCCAGCGTGAAGAACAACGCAATTGACATGTTGGCGACAAATGTTCGCCATTTGGGCCCAACGTATTCTAGTACTGAAATAAATAATAATAACTTTTGTAAGTAATAAATAATAATAATAATAAATCTTTATTCAGAAACTTAAAAGATAAAATACAACATGAATCTTAAATTAATACCTAATGTAGGTATAATAATGTGAGGTGCCTGTACTAGGATAATCCTGTATCACAGGCTGCAAGAGCTCTAACAATATGCTTATTGCTTATGACAGTTGATTTTTTTGTTTAATATCTAACATTACATTATGGCAAACTTATTTTAGTAGTAGTGGAAAGGATTGTGTGAAGAATGATATGAAAGAAAAGGGAGTCAGTGATAGCATGACGGCTGACAGGACGGAGTGGAAGAAGAAAACGTGTTGCGCCGACCACAAGTACAATAGGACATGGGCAGGAAGATAATGTTACTTAATTTAATGGGCAGCATTTAATAATGAAATCGCCAATCCGCATTGAGCTAGCGTGGTGATCAATGCTCGTGCCTTCTCTGTATGAGAAGAGGCGTTTGCCCTGCAGTGGAACAGTTATTTGAATTAAAATTTGTTTAATTCAAATAACTGGGGGCCTACCACAACCTGTTAAAACAATATTATTTTAATATTATTTTGCCTTCCGCACTGTTCGAGTTTTAACGCTCGGATCAGCGTCAGCGCCGAGAATTGAAAATGCAACAACAGAAATTACAAAGTAATATTAAAATAATATTGTTATAGGAGATGGCGGTAGGCGCCCAGGACTCCTATATACAACCAGATACATACATAAAAGGTAAAAGATAGGATAATAGGCGCAGACAAAAACACTAACTTTTTATTTTATTTTAACCCTTCCCCTTGGTGACACGTGGTGAGGTTTAAGACTAACCCCCCCCCCCCCCCCGCCCCCTACCCACAATCACGTGTATTTTTTAGTAAAAAATCTTAAATTTTTTAGAATATTATCAATACAGGTTGTCGTTCGTTGCCTGGCAACGGCGAGTCAAGGACGTGATTTTTGCCAAACAGGGGGTTTCCCCCTCCCTTTCGAGCCTCACGTGATTACCTGTTGAATTTTCGCACGCTCCCGCGAAAAATGAAAAAGGTACTTACCAAGAATATACATCATAGTGAAACAGTTGTCGAAAGCCAAGCCCACGAAGAAACGGCAGAGAGCGAACGTCAGGAAGCTATCGCAGAAGGAGGTTCCAACACCAGCTATGAAACCCAGGAGATTGGTGCCTGGAAGTAAAAGAAATAATAGATAAATACTAAATCGTAAATAAATAGTAGTAGTATAGTGCGCAAAACAAGTACACTCCCCCTTTTTTCAGTCACATAGACGATGGGGAAGACCAGGGAGAGATCAGTCGCAAAACATTGGCCTTGCGCCTGATCTTCACTTGTTTTCCGAGGCATCAGGGATCACGGCAGTACCCCCGCCAAGTCGAGCAAATAAAAGCGGCACGGTACCATCCTTTTCTCAAAGCAGTTCAGGCCATTTTCGACGGAAAACTCTAGGTTTTCACAACACAGCTTAGTTTACACACACAGCTTCAACTGGGCTGCTACTGAGACATTATTTATGGCGAAACCCAAAATTATTTTGCTTGACATAGAATTGGGCCCCACAGTCAGCATTCACATTTGCGAAAAGGTCTATAGGTATAGGCCGTTGGAATCCCATATGGTCCTGCCTGATAAAAACCCACCGGAATTCCGTCGACAAGAAATAACAAAATGAAAAGGTGACTTACCAACTAAAGCTGGTATTCTTCCGTACTTGTCAGCAATCCAGCCGAACACCAGACCACCGACGATAGCGCCACAGAAGAATATGGCCTGCGCAGTCGCTGCTAAGTTGTCCTTCTCACACACCCAGTCCAACTGAAAGAAAATATAGTCATTGGTTATATTATTATTATTATTATTTACCCCCGCTTTGTCACCTACTTAAAAACCACCTAGTAGATGATATTACAAATCGCTTCCCAAGCCTCTACACAACGCCCCGATTTCTGGGTCTCTTACCGCCCCCCTTTATGCCTGCAGCGCCCACAAGGGGGCGGTATCGCCCACTTTGGGGAAGGCTGATGTAGAAGATTAGAATAGACAGACAGTTGTACCCACCTCAGAAGCAATAGTGTCGTATGGTACATCGCTCTTATTGTACTCCCAGCCATACTGACAAGGCACCACCGCCCATTCATCATCAGGAGTTGTTCTACCTTCAGCCAAAGCTTGACTGAAGTCTGTGGAGTACATCTTGCATCGATCGTGGGAAAAGGGTCCATTTGATGGTGGAATGGCTAGGGCTCGTCTGAAAAGGAAACAAAGATTTTTTTAGCACAAATTAAAATCATAACATAACGCCTGTAATCCCCGAGGAGTTAGGCAGAGGTGTACCTATTAGTACACCCACATTTCGCCAGTTATGCTTAAGTCTATTGCCATCGACCAGGTACAAATCCAGACTCCGGGGCTGTTACTGAGAACACCTGATGGAATAACTTAATAACACTTTGCCCGACCTGGGAATCGAACCCAAAACCTCATGCTCAGCAGTCGCGTTTTGCGACCACTAGACCAACGAGGAAGTTTTTTTTAGTGTATTGTGTAGTTGTGTAGTGTAACGTGTTTTATGTTTTTTTGTGTTTTATGTAATACTAGCACTCTTTCCGCGAATTCGTTCGCGTAATATTTTCTTACGGATCCCTAATTTTTTGATAATAAAATATAGCCTATGGAGCCTATATCACCCGGGGATAATGTAGCTTCCCAACAGTGAAAGAATTTTTCAAATCGGTTCAGTAGTTTCGGAGCCTATTCAATGCAAACAAACAAACAATCATCTTAGTACCTATAGATTTAACTTATTGAAAGATTCTTCTTGCGTAAGTATCTTTTATCTTTTTCAAAATAAATAAATAACGTTTTTATTTTTTGCTTCTACTTTTTGAGTTACAAAATATCGTGTCTAGTTGCAAATTACTGATTCACAGACTTCCTCAGTAAAAAGCATAACACTGCTTAGTTGTAGTCGGGTAAAAAATCTCAGCGATCAATTATTTGATTGTAGGTTTTTTGTTGATTACTTAAATGAAGACTTTAGAATATCATAGGCTGGTATTGGAGCCTGTGGTATCTCTTTCTGACATACAGCC
Source organism: Hoplodrina blanda (assembly GCA_949316365.1). Lineage (NCBI taxonomy): Eukaryota > Metazoa > Arthropoda > Insecta > Lepidoptera > Noctuidae > Hoplodrina > Hoplodrina blanda. The sequence goes on along the minus strand of OX438574.1, from coordinate 6,200,095 downwards.
AAAGAAAAGGACGGTGACACTTATAAAGTTAGAGATGTCAAATTAATTTTGCATTGAACTTTTTTGTGTTTTTAAACATTTACGCGGACGCAGACGGACGCAGAAGAAGTCGCGAAATAAAAAGTAGCCCATGTCCTTTTTTGGGGTTCAAACTTACCCCATACCAAATTTCATCAAAATCGGTTCAGTCAATCAGACAGACAGAGTTACTTTCGCATTAAGAATATTTACTACTCCAACTGCCTCGTTGATCCAGTAGTCGCAAAGCGCGGCTGCTGAGCATGAGGTCTTGGGTTCGATTCCCAGGTCGGGCAAAGTATTATTGGGTTTTTCCATCAAAAATTTCTCAGTAGCAGCCTCGGAGTCTGGATTTGTGCCCGGTTGATGGCAATAGGCTCGCCCCCTATTACATGGGACTTAAACATAACTGGCGAAATGTGGGTGTACTAATGGGTACACCTTTGCCTAACCCTTCGGGGTTACAGGCCTGATTTCATGTACGTTTAAATATGTGCAATGGCAACACTAAAAAAATAAAATAAAATAAGATTTTATGCAAAACCAATAAACCGTATCTATCAATTATTTATTAATAAAAAAAAAGACCGGATATTAATATCAAAGATTTATTTACCAAAAAATGATTGGAACAATTAATTAAGGAAATAATAGTTTCCAATAGTTTCGACCGGTTTATTCGCACGATTAGTTATGACCGTGAATATAATACAATGACCTTTTGCTTTTGTTTCTATGACCTTTAGTTAAGGTCACAGACAGACTATTGTGTTTTAGGTTATAATTTAACCGGCTGGTTATTTTTGACGGACGGTTAGTAAAAGTTACTCATCATCAGCAAATATACACATCAAAAGTGTCTAGGGATCAACATCCCTAACATTGATTAGGGATGTTGATCACGCCTGTAAGTAATACCCGAAGGCATAGGCAGAGGTATACACTTTAGTTCATCCACATTTCGCCAGTAGGCTCACCCCCTATTACATGGGACTTAAAACATGACTGGCGAATTGTAGATGTACTTAAGGGTGATCCTATCGGGCACGCTGCAATCGCTGCGATAAGACCCCTCTTTGAGGAGTGGCTGGAGAGGCGCCACGGCGTCCTCACCTTCCGGCTGACGCAGGTCCTCACCGGACACGGTTGTTTCGGGAGGTTCCTGTGTCGGATTGCGCGGGAGGAAACGCCCGGGTGTCACCACTGTGTGGACCGCCCGTAGGACACGGTGGAGCATACGGTGCAGGTCTGCCCCGCTTGGGCAGAGCACCGCCGTGTCCTCACGGAGGCGATAGGCGGCGGCGACCGGCGGCGACCGGCGAAGGAACAGGGTGGTTTTTTAGTCAGTAAAAGTCTGACAGTCCCTTCCGCCCCACCCAGGGCGGAAGGACTCATTTGATAATTTTTACCACCTCAAAAAAAAAGGGTAATCCTATGAGGGTTCCGTTTTCGCCGTCTGAGATACGGTACCCTGAAAAAGGGTACTCGTTATAAAAAAAACGTATCCTTGACTGCTATGGCTCGTGCCGACACGCTAAGAAGACAATTAATAATTAAATTCCGCACTTTTTTGTCTCTCTCCACGAATAGAGACGTAACTAACAAGCGTATAATTGTTCCGGTGGTTGTACAACTTAAATACGTTTACAGCCTTCTGCGGAACGGACGTCCGCGTGATTACTGATATACAATGTCGCCCATGCGCATGTGACCGCCCATTTTTCTGAATATTCATGAAAAAATGACGAAAATAAACTTTAAAAGGGGGGGGGTCTATCTATAACATTTTTCATGTTATTCAATTTTTTTATTTTTTATGTAGAGTTTGTAGATTTGCTTTCTATTTTTTGACACATCTCCGAAGTTTATGGGTCGATTTGGATTCTGTTTATTATTTTCAAAAGCTTGTGAGTTATTTTAACAGGTTAATAAACAGAATCCAAATCGATTAGAACTAGAGTGAACTAGAGTTCAAAAGTGCCTTATAATGGCCTAATTGAAATAAATGATTTGACTTTGACTTGACTTTGACTTCAAAAATGTTTGGTCCAGAATAAATTATTTATTTATTTTAATAACCGACATTAAAAGGGTATGCTTAAAGTCAAGGTCAATGTCAAAACATTTATTTCAATTAGACCATTTACAAGCACTTTTGAATTGCCAAGGAGTCAGTCAGTTACTCCGAAAGTTGAAGCTAGTTGCTCGTTCCAAAACGGAGGTAGGCCTCTATGGAGAAGAACGAGCAAGAAACTCCACGGCACTCTTTTAATTTAGGTTTTTACAAAATCCTGGTTACATTATTCTTGTTGATTCTATTCTTAGATGGTTCGGTCATGATGAGAGGATGAGTGAAACACGATTAATAAAAGGTATTTATACGGCAGAGGTGAGTGGCAACGCAGGGAGGGGTCGCCCTCGGAAGACCTACACTGACCTTATTGGTGAGGTTCTCCAGAAAGGTCAGGTGCGGAGTACTCGTAACCGGCGTGCTTGTATGACGAGATGTATGAACGTAGATGAGGCGAAAGGAGTATGTAAGGATCGTAGCAGGTGGCGTTCTGTGGTTTCTGCCTACCCCCATGCGAAAAAGGCGTGAGTTTATGTATGTATACTGTATCCTTTGTTAAAAGACGCGATGGGCGTTTAATGGCATCTAAAGATAATAAAATATTGAGATGGTTATCAATTTTTTTGCTCAAAACTTTCTGGAACCGGATGCAACGATATTGTATTCACATCATCATCTGCCTAGCCTTTTCCCAACTATGTTAGGGTCGGCTTCCAGTCTAACCGGATGCAGCTGAGTACCAGTATTTCACATGGAGCGACTGCCTATCTGACCTCCACAACCCAGTAACTGGGTAATACGATACCCCTAGGTAAGACTGGTTGTCAGACTTTCAAGCTTCTGACGACTCGTAACGACTGTCAAAGATCCACGTATGACAGCCGGGACCAACAGCTTAACGTGCTTTCCGAGGCACGGAATGATGTCAGTAATGTCTAAGATAAACTTTAGAAAGTACATATGAATTGAAAAAGTCACATTGGTACTTGCCCGGATTCGAACCCACAACCTCATGCATGAGAGGCGGGCGCCTTAACCGCTAGGCCATCGCGATATTGTATTCACATACCGATGTAAAAAAATGTTGCCATTATGATAAATCTTTTTATACGCATTTTTCTAAGAATTTTTATCTAAACCTTTAGTGGTTAAAAGATTCTTATGTAAAAACTAAGTAGGTACAGTCAGCAACAAAAGTCTATTAACACTGTTAATTTTACATATCATTTAAATAGATACGAATTAACACAGTGCACTTCTTTTTAGCATATAGGTTTCATTTCAAAAGTTTATTTTATCTTTCTTTCACATCTATTTTGTATTTCCTTTGATATTGTGCCCAATAATAAGGATTAATAAAAGTGAAATGTTAATCGACTTTTGTTGCTGACTGTACATATTATGTTCAGTAAACATCATTAATTACTGCTACAAGTATTTATTTTTCTAAAAATTTTAATTTTAATAAAAAACAAAAAAAAAATATACAGAATAAAAAAAATATATAACAGCCTCGTTGGTCTAATGGTTGCAAAGCGCGACTGCTGAGCATGAGGTTTTGGGTTCGATTCCTAGGTCAGGCAAAGTGTTATTGAGTTTTTCCATCAAGAATTTCTCAGTAGCAGCTTCGGAGTCTGGATTTGTGCCCGGTTGATGGTAATAGGCTCGCCCCCTATTACATGAGACTTAAACATAACTGGCGAAATGTGGGTGCACTATCAATTGTACAGTACAGTGCGTATTAGAGAGAGAGGTGTACTCATGCCTAACCCTTCGGGGATTACAGGCGTGCCTTTTGCCCGACCTGGGAATCGAACCCAAGACCTCATGTCCAACAGTCGTGCTTTGCGACCACTAGACAGAGGGAGTCAGGCAGATCTATGATTATTATCTTTACTCCAAAACATTAAAATTGAAATTGTTTATTAAAATAATTAATTTACAAAAGTATTAAATTACTCAAGTTCCACGTGTAATGAGACACAATTGATTTTCTATTGTTCTGACTTACCGGTAAGTCAGCCGGGGCTTGACCGGAAAATTAGGGTATTAAAAACTATAGGTAAATAATATTACGATTCTACCTGAACTAGGAATAAACCTGTATCTCAGGTAAAATTACTAACATTAATTCTGCCCTCGACTGTACCAATAAGCGGGTATTTCTATTTGCGGTTAAGACTGGCCCACCTCTACGTCATGCTTTGATTACTATGTATTAGAAATCTTGATCAATACAATTCATTTTTTATTTAAGAAAAAACTGTTGTGATCACGACATGTTAGGGTCGCTATACACATAAACGGATCGGCACATTCGGTTCGGCATTTTCAATAAAAATACCAGCCTGACTCCAGGGGTGAATTTTCGGGCACGCTGCAATCGCGGCGGTAAGACCCCTCTTCGAGGAGTGGCTAGAGAGGCGCCACGGCGTCCTCACCTTCCGGCTGACGCAGGTCCTCACCGGACACGGTTGTTTCGGGAGGTTCCTGTGTCGGATTGCACGGGAGGAAACGCCCGGGTGTCACCACTGTGTGGACCGCCCGGAGAACACGGTGGAGCATACGGTGCAGGTCTGCCCCGCTTGGGCAGAGCACCGCCGTGTCCTCACGGAGGCGATAGGCGGCGGCGACCTCTCGCGTCCGGACCTGGTTCAGGCCATGCTCCGGGGCGAGAGGGAATGGGATGCAGTCACCTCCTTCTGCGAAGCAGTAATGCTAGCGAAGGAGGAGGCGGGCCGCGTGAGGGATAGAACATCCTCCACCTCACGCTCCAGCCGCCGCGGAAGAACATCCGGCCACCGTAGGCGCGGGCTTGCGGACGGCGAGTAATGGGTAGCTCGCCGTCCGATAAAGGACCATGCCCGGGTCAACGGCGCGTTCTGTTCGCGCGCACCTCAAAGAGCTGTCAGCACAGGGACGGGGCCTCAACGGGGCCAAACGCCTGCCGGGGTTGCGGGACCGTGGCTCCGGAACGTAAAGGGCAACAGAAGGAACAGGGTGGTTTTTTAGTCAGTAAAAGTCTGACAGTCCCTTCCGCCCCACGCAGGGCGGAAGGACTCATTTGATGATTTTTACCACCTTAAATAAAAGGGGTGAATTTTCCAGCAAGGGTTGCGGAATTTGTTCGAAAGAGTTACTGCGGCCCTGGAATGCCATGGGCACTAGAAGAAACACATATGGGTTTTAGACTGTAAAAGACTGACACTCCTTTCCGCTCCGCCCAGAGCGGAAAGAGTAATTTGACGATTTCCTACCCTTAAAAAAGGGGGTGAATTTTTGAAAATCCTTTCTTAGCGGACGTCTACTAACTATAAACTGCCACCCTGCCAATTTTTACAAGCTTTTATTTAGCTTGCACTGTTCGTATGTATGTACGTAAGTAAATTGTCCTTTCAAAATTTGCAAACCATTTTTCGACCATTTGTTGTTATCCAATTGAGCTGAAATTTTGCATACACCTTTAGTTCTGATGACAATACAATGTCCAATACTCAATATTGTAATCATTTTAAATTAAAGCTTGATTTTTAAATATTTTTTAACAGTAAGAATTATTTTCTTTATATATTGTATCAAACGGTTCTCGATATTTTGTGAAGAATGACTGTGTGAGAGACCTTTCGCTTTTATATATTAAATAGATTCGTGTTGATAATACCATTACCTCCTTGAATTTGATTAGGATGCAAGATTGAACCTTGTATTAACTCACAAACACAATAAAAAGATAACCGCCTTCATAAACTACAAAACAGAAATAACTTTAGTTTTGGAAGTCGGTGGCAATACTTACATAAATAACAAAAAACAAAACCAAAGCCGCCGACTTCCAAAACTAAAGTTATTTCTGTTTTGTAGTTTATGAAGGCGGTTATCTTTTTTTGTGAAAAAGCTTTTTATTTTTCACTATTTAGTGTTTGTGTATTAATGTTTGAAATCCTTACAAAAAGCCCTTTCAAACAATACCTCACACGATATATTTAATTTTGGAAACTGGTAGGAGGGGGGTTGACGTACCCCCCCCCCCCTTTTCCTTCAGTCAGTCATCGACTACACGTATAAACAAAGCAATTTCACTTGTTACGATATTGCTGCTGTGATTCTGTGAGGAGTTCCATTCCATATCTCCGAAGTTCATCATCAGATATTGAAATGGTGACAATGGGACCACACGGGAAGCACCAGCTTTCAAATAAAATAAGAATCATGAAAATCGGTTCACCCAGTCGCAAGTAAGGAGCTAACAAACATTAAAAAAAAATACAGTCGAATTGATAACCTCCTCCTTTTTTTGAAGTCGGTTAAAAAAACCCGAAATGATTATCTTTCAAGACGAACTGAAAAAACGCATTCAAAGTCAAAACTTTTATTTCAATTAGACCATTTACAGGCACTTTTGAATAGTCAAGGAGTCTGTCAGTTAGTCATAAAGTTGAAGCTAGTTGCCCGTTCCAAAACGGAGGTAGGCCTTTATGGAGAAGAACGAGCAAGAAACTCCACGGCACTCTTTTAAATTAGGTTTTTACAAAATCCTGGTTACATTATTCTTGTTGATTCTACATGTGATCACAATGAAGATGAATATAAAACAGCAGTAAAGCATTAAGTTTTAAAACTATATAAAAAAATAAGTTAAAAATAACTAAAACCCGACTACGACAAAATCGCGCACTGAAAAGTATAAAACAAGAACAATATTCATTTGACCGATATTTTCGAAATTTTTAACTAATAGCCGTGGTCGTATGCCACCTGCGGTTGTTTCACACAATCTTTATTGACTAGGTGGCATACGACCACGGCTATTACTTAAAAATTTCGAAAATATCGGTCAAATGAATATTGTTCTTGTTTTATACTTTTCAGTGCGCGACTTTGTCGTAGTCGGGTTTTAGTTATTTTTAACTTATTTTTTATTTACACTATTTTGGGGGTTACTTATATTATTTGGGGGTTATATAGGTACTCATTAAGCCTTTTCATTTGATACCCATGTTGACACTGTTAAAAACAGGCAAAGTAGCTAGTAAAAGCTATATAATGTATATATATTTCAAATGTGCTCATCAAGCCCTTTAATTTGATACCCATGTCGATATTGTGCGAAAAAATTTTTTTTTTTGATAACGACTTCACATCCCCTGGAGGGCGCCATATTGGATTTGGTGACACGTCACCTACCCTATAACCAGCGGACAACTGAGACGCTTCTAACGACACCTCATTTGTCATGTAATGATAAGTAGTTTAGAAGTTACGAGGGAACAAACAAACATACATACAAACATACATACATACATACATACATACCGGTCAAAATCATAACCCTCCTTTTGGCTTTGCCGTAGTCGGGTAAAAATGTAAAATGTCGGATAGAAAAGAGGTTTTCCCCTTTACTTACACAATTATTTTAACAATTATCCTTAAAGCTTCATTAAAAACAAGACTTCTATTATTATAATGTAACATACAATAATGCAAGAAAAAAAAATTATCCATCGACCATTAAGTACTTGGTATAAAAAATTCCTAATTAAAAAAAAAACAAGTAAATATCTTCATTAATATTTATAAAATTACTTAATTATAAATAAACGGCTGACTTGTTAATAAAATGAATTATTTATAGTAATTAGAGATGTGCCTTGTGTAACTCGACTCGTGTAATCGACTGCCTCGTTGGTCTAGTGGTTAGTGACCCTGACTGCAAAGCCGGAGGTAGTGGGTTCGATTCCCACCCAGGACAAACTTTGTGTGATGAGCATAATTGTTGGTTCTGTGTCTGGGTGTAATTTATCTATAATATGTATGTATTTATAAATTATATAAGTATGGTATATCAGTTGTCTGGTTACCATAACACAAGCTCTGCTTAGCTTGGGATCAGATGGCCGTGTGTGAGTTGTCCCAAGATATTATATTATATTATAACTGCCTCGTTGATCTAGTAGTTGCAAAGCTCGACTGCTGAGCATGAGGTCTTGGGTTCGATTCTTCACATTCGTATAAATAGAATTAATGTACACACAGCAAAACAGGTAGGTATGCAGGGTCATCAGATATAGTTGAAGTTTTCTTAGAAACCGATGGATGTTTTCGAATGTAATTTAATTTAAAACGTAGATAATAAATAGTTCTTCATTTAGGTTAAGTTTCAGTCAAAGACATCCATCGGTTTCTTAGAAAACTTCAACTATATCTGACGACCCTGCATACCTATCTGTTTTGCTGACTGAACCTACTATTTATTGTAAACCATATATATATTTTAAAAAAGAGTAAGTAAGTATGGAATTTCTTGCTCGTTCTTCTCCTTATCAAACTACCTTTTGGAATGGGCAACTAGATTTAATATTATAATTTTTCTTTTCTTTTTAACCGACTTCAAAAAACGAAGGAGGTTCTCAATTCGGCCGGTATTTTTTTTTTTTTTTTATGTATGTACACCGATTACTCCGAGGTTTCTAGTCCGATTAGTGTGATTCTTTTTTTGTTCGATGCAGTATACTTGCCATTTGGTCCCATAAAAATTTCATCCAATTTGGTTTAGTGCTTTTTATTTTGTGAGCATTTTTCTAAATTAAATTTATCGTGTGAGGTATTGTTTAAAAGGGCTTTTATTAAGGATTTCAAACATTAACACACAAGCACTAAAAAGTGAAAAATAAAAAGCTTTTTTACAAAAAAAGACAACCGCCTTCAAAAACTACAAAATAAAAAATAGCTTTAGTTTGGAAGTCGGTGGCAATACGTACATAACAAAAAACAAAACCAAAGCCGCCGACTTCCAAACTAAAGCTATTTTTTATTTTGTAGTTTTTGAAGGCGGTTGTCTTTTTTTGTAAAAAAGCTTTTGTAAATTACGTACAAAAGTGCCTTTAAATGGTCTAATTGAAAATTGAAATAAATAATTTGACTTTGACTTTGGTTATTTTGTTTTTGCATCAGGAATTTCTCAGTAGCAGCTTCGGAGTCTGGATTTGTGCCCGGTTGATGGCAATAGGCTCGCCCCCTATTACATGGGACTTAAACATAACAGGCGAAATGTGGGTGTCCTAATGGGTACACCTCTGCCTACCCCTTTGGGGATTACAGGCGTGATGTTATGTATGAATTTTTATGTACCACAAATGTCAGTTTCATATTAAAATTACATCACTTAAAAGCATAGCTTTTAAGTTAAAGCTGCTTAAGTACTTATAGAATGCGGATACATAAAAATGATTGTAGTCCAATTATTTTTAGGAATCACCTTGGACCAATCGATTATTTACTTTCAATTATATTGAAGTACTTAACTGGGTGTTAATGGTTCATATCAATTTATTTGTTTGTGTTGCGGATCTCGTAAATATAGGAACTGTTGTCTTAAGAGCGTTAAGAGGAAACGCGGTTGGTATTTTCGCCATACAAACGCTCTCGGCTGTTTTTTTTCTAATTAATGACTTTAAAACAACGATTTCTTAGAGTAAAGTCAACTATTTCTATGCCCTTATGTCTTCCTTTTTAATGATACATTATTTTTATAAGCACTAGAACACACAGAAAATGCTCAAAATCGCCGCTGTGATCAGAGGCCTAGTATACAGATTCGGAGACCTTTAATGAAAAAAGAAAAACATAAGGGCACAATATATATCCTTCTTAGTTAGTTTATGAAATGTCTTATAAATTGGTTCAATATTGGAGAAGAAAATAGGCGTGAACCAAACCCCAAATTTTGAATTTTTACTTAGGCTATTCAGTTGGATCTGCAGTTGTCCTTTTCCTACGCCGAACGCTAGAAGGCGACAGCGATAGTTTTAAAAATCTCTCCGCACGTGTTTCCTCTTAAGAATAAACTTTCAAGTCCCTATTTGTCAAAATGAATAAACCGATTTTAATGAAACTTCATAAACATAAGCAGGATACATAATTATAGGTCTAAAAAGTTAGTTGAAAACATTTTCAAAAAATTATTTTACAGCTATTAGGTATAAGTATTCCATAGAAGCAAAGATTTCCAATTATTTTTCTTTAAATAAGACATTTTGAAAATGCCTCGTTGGTCTAGTGGTCGCAAAGCGCGACTGCTCAGCATGAGGTCTTGGGTTCGATTCCCAGGTCGGGCAAAGTGTTATTGGGTATTTCCATTAGGAATTTCTCACTAGCAGCCCCGGAGTCTGGATTTGTGCCCGGTTGATGGCAATAGGCTTGCCCCCTATTACATGCATGTGACTTAAACATAACTGGCGAAATGTGGGTGTACTAATGGGTACACCTCTGCCTAACCCTTCGGAGTTTACAGGCGTGATGTTATGTTATGAAAATGTTCTCAACTAACTTTTTAGACCTATGTATCCTGCATAAATTATGAGTAGTAGTAACATTGTCGCTTCCCGCTGTCTGTACGCTTAGGGTCAGTTCACACCGAGACGCGACGCGAAACGACGCGACGACGCGACGCTGCGTGCACACTTTAAAAGAGCGACTCAAAATATAACTTTATTTTCTACACGAAAAGATACACATTTCATTGTAAGAATTTAGAATACGTTACACCACGCAGCACTACGTCGCGATGCGTCGCTCTACGCCGCGCTGCGGCGCCGCGAGACGCATCGCGACGCAGCGGTGAATCGCCGGTACGCGCGACGTGCAGGAGCGGCGACGTTGCGATACGTCTCGCGGCGGCGCGCGGTGCAGCGCGGCGCAGCGCGAAGTCACTGGCCTCTTCAAGTATCGTCACGTTGCGTCGCGTCGCGTCGCGTCTCGGTGTGAACTGACCCTTAGATCTTTTAAATTACGCATCGGATTTGGTTTTCATCAATAGATAGAGTGATTCAAGAGGAAGGTTTATGTGTCTACATTGCACTTGTGCGAAGCCGGGGCGGGTCGCTATTTTGAGATATTTGACAATCTATTTTCAGAAAAACGAGTTCCTATTTGCTACTAAAAGCAAAAACGCATCCGTGTTTTGTTACTTATGTATTTTAGAAAGGCGCATTCTTGATCTTTGAATCACCTTTATATTTGAATACTACAAGCCGTGGAAAAAAGTTAGTTTAAAATAAATGATTGGATTTACACCCAGGAAGCCACTCACAGACCACCAGAGCAGTAGTATTAACTATTTTGTAATTAATTTAAAAGTAATTAATTTAATGTCGTGATGGCCTAGCGGTTAAGGCGCCTGCCTCTCATGCATGAGGTTGTGGGTTCGAATCCGGGCAAGTACCAATGTGACTTTTTCAATTCATATGTACTTTCTAAAGTTTATCTTAGACATTACTGACATCATTCCGTGCCTCGGAAAGCACGTTAAGCCGTTGGTCCTGGCTGTCATACGTTATTCGTTGACAGTCGTTACGAGTCGTCAGAAGCCCGAAAGTCTGACAACCAGTCTTACCTAGGGGTATCGTACTACCCAGTTACTGGGTTGTGGAGGTCAGATAGGCAGTCGCTCCATGTAAAGTACTGGTACTCAGCTGCATCCGGTTAGACTGGAAGCCGACCCCAACATAGTTGGGAAAAGGTTAGGCAGATGATGAATTAATTTAAAAGTTAATGCAATGTTGTTTTTAATCGATTAATTTTTTTATGGCTTTTTAATTAGGTGTGTAAAATATTAATTCACGGCAAAAAAATAGTATTAACGGGTCGTATCCGTCATGCTTAGTGCGTCCATAGATTAAAGACGTAGATATACTGTCATAGATGACAGAAAACGTTATAGTAATTACTTAATTTAAATATTCATCGACTGGCTCGTTGGTCTAGTGGTCGCAAAGCGCGACTGCTGAGCATGAGGTCTTGGGTTCGATTCCCAGGTCGGGCAAAGTGTTATTGGGTTTTTCCAACAGGAGTTTCTCAGTAGCAGCCTCGGAGTCTGGATAAGTGCCCCCGGGCACTAGGCTCGCCCCCTATTACATGGGACTTAAACATAACTGGCGAAATGTGGGTGTACTAATGGGTACACCTCTGCCTAACCCTTAGGGGATTACAGGCGTGATGTTATGTTATGATAAATATTCATAATTTAATATTGACTAGCATTTGCTCGCGACTTTGCCCTCATAAATGTCGGTTATCGCGGACGCAGTTGAAGTCACGGAATTAATAAAAACAAATATTTTTAAAAAAACAAGCTTTAATTTCAAATTATTACAATATTGAGTATTGGACATTGTATTGTCACCAGAACCAAAGATGTATGCAAAATTTCAGCTCGATCGGATACCAGCAAATGGTCGAAAAATGGCTTATAAATTTTAAAGGACAACTTATTTACATACATACTTACATACGAACAGTGCAAGCTAAATAAAAGCTTGTAAAAATAGCCCTTTTCACATGCATACATAGTCATAGTCACGGCACGGTCGCCTTGCCGTGTCCTTGGGCATGTGTAGGTAATGTATGAAACAGCAGGTTTTTTTTTATGATTACAGGGTAGGTCCCATAGAAAAAGTTGTTCATAATGATGAGTACAATAACCAGGTTTCAGGTTTCTGGTGTTTTAAAAATGACCCTGTATAATAATATAACAATTTACGCGTCACGTTGTTTGTCCGGGATGGACTCCTAAACTACTCAACCATTTTTGATGAAATATGGCTTACTGTGTGTAATTTGGTCAAACTTAAAAGATAGGATAGTTTTTATCTCGATTATTGACCTCAATATCTTTACTTACTTCAAGCCACAGCAACGCGTGGCCGAGTCAGCTAGTATTATGATAGAAGTATAGAATATAAATTCTATGTGCCCCTTTCAAAAGGTGGTTTCGTATAGAGAAGAATCGGCGAGAAACTCCATACATATTGTACAAAAAGCAAGCATTTTATTAAGTTAAACACAATTTACAATTGTTATCTAAATTAAAATTGCAAATAACGTTTTTGTAATGCAAATAATTACCTCGAACAGCTTAAGGCTTAAGTAAAAAAATAATGTTAATATTATGTTGTAATTGAGGATTTCCGCAATATATTGTACTACTAGCTTTTGCCCGCGACTATGTCCACGTGGAACTTGTTTATATCGTACTTGCATACAAACTTCGACCCCCCTTTTCACCGCCTTAGGGGGTGATTTCCAGGATGAAAACTATCCTATGTCCTTCGTCAGATCTTAAACTATCTCCATGCCAAATTTCATCAAAATCGATTCAGCGGTTTAAGCGTAAAGAGGTAACAGACAGACAGACAGACACACTTTCGCATTGATAATATTAGTATGGATTTAATTATCTTCATACTAATCTACAATTTTAGTGGTAATACCTTTTAGAATCGACAGATTTTTTGTAAAGATGGTTGGAACGATTGACTACTGCGTTGCGTGTATTAATTTCATATTTTACTAGATTTTGCACACGACTTCACATAACATAACATCACGCCTGTAATCCCCGAAGGTCTGGGCAGAGGTGTACCCATTTGTAATTACACCAACATGTCGCCAGTTATGTTTAAGTAACATGTAATAGGGGACGAGCCTATTGCCATCAACCACGCGTCATGCCGTGACCAAGGGAAATAGGGATTCATTTTTATCTAAAAAATAGATTTATGATAAGATATAGATAAATATTATATAATTGACAGTTTCAATGACAAACCTACATACATTACTTTAAATATACAACCTTGCATATTTAAATAAAGCAAAACCGGATGATATCCTATTGATGTCATTTTTTTAAATTGTCGTAATTACTTCGTCAATATATGGACTTGACCTAAATACTGGTACACTTAAAATTATTTTGATTTTAATAATGTTTCAATTTTGGTCTGAAGGTCAATTCACACGCCACACGTCTGTAATCCCCGAAGGGGTAGGCAGAGGTGTACCTATTAGTACACCTACATTTCACCAGTTATGTTTAAGTCTTATGTAATAGGGGGCGAGCCTATTGCCTTCAACCGGGCACAAATCCAGACTCCGAGTACTTTTAGCTGTTCTTTGTATAACTTTTTTTTTAGGTCGGCTAAAAAATCACCGTATATAGTACCTGTTTAAACACGGTGAAAAAAATATCGACTAGCTAGCAGCAGCGAGAATATTTAAAACTATTTATCGATTAAAAAAAGCAGATTTAAAAAATTTGCATCGCTAAAAGGAAATCTGCTGTTACATAAAAAAAAATACGTGAAAAACTTTGGTTAGGATTTAAAAATTTCTATTTGTCAACAGTAGGCATGAATATAGGTCCTTAGACAAAGTAACATCGCTTCGTAGCGAAACGATATCTAAATTCGTCATCGTGTCTGACTTGCTTGTCATGTCTTGCTTCATGTCCACGCGACTTAACACGGCTTATGTCAATCCCATACATTTTAGTCTTTTCTAACTTCGTTATCATTTTGACATTGTTACTTTGTCTAAGCCCCCTGTATGTATATAATCAGGTTGCGCATCTGTCACTGTCACACAGTTTAAAAAAAGAACACTCACCTTTCTTCAATTGTCAAATTCGCCAACTCAGGCACCCAACACCAGTGCTGCTCAGGCACAAGGGTCATAAAAATTTGTGAAAAATACACAAATGCAACAAAAAATGCAAACGGAATCATAAGTAAAAATAATATCTTCTGGTACAGCCCAAACTCTCCAACGTAAGGCAATAAATCGTCAAAATCTGTATTTTTCTTCTTGTCAACATTGGTCGTTGACACATTTTTTGGTGTGGCAACATCTGAACTGTCATTCTCGTAAGCTTTGTTGACGAAGCCGCCACTTAAATCTATGTTTGATAAATTATTTGTTGTGTTTTGGGGGGCATCCTCGGATGCGTAAGAGTTTCTTTCTTGCGGAGCCATGTTTAGGATTTTTGCATAATCTTTTTTCTTTTGCTTCGCAATTTTGATCTGGAACAAAGAAAAACATTATTAAAAAAAGTTCGAAATAACGGGATTTCTAATTAACCTAGAAAAACTTCTAATTCGTGAGACGGCATGACGACTTGAGATAACGTCATGCCATTTACCGTCATTGCACGGCAAACTGCTCGATTTTTACTGCCAAAGTTCACTATTAAATGTTTCACATAAAAAAATCATGTTTAAATTAAATTATATCCATAATATTATTTAACTGATTATAATTAACTTTACTAGCTACTGCCCGCGACTTTTTACTTCATATATTATATACTTTACGACCTATCCTCATACCTACCAAGTATACATAAAAATTTCATAAAAATCGGTCGAGCCGTTTTGGAGGAGGACACATTGAACACGAGATTTTTATTATATGTATAATACTATAAAGATTAAGTATGGTTTTAAGTTGCATAATAAATGTTTTAACAACTAAAGATATCAAAAATCATTAAAAAAAATCCTATTCTTATTTCTTTTTCAACCAATCAATCAATCTTCTAATTAATCTAAATCCAAAAATCACCCTTTAAAAAATCAAAAACACCATCTAAAAATCCAAAAAAAAGCCGTGTCGCCCGATATTTGCGCACGCGCCTCTCACTGACGTCACACAACGTCATCCACCATTCACTAAATACTCGACCTTGAAGCTTAAAAAGTGTCCGTTACATAAGTTACTATGTAAACTTTATGTTAGGTCAGGGTCTCTGTGTGAATGACCACGGTGGACGGAACTGCAGCCCAATTTCTTACAAACTTATTTATAATGACACACAACATAACATCACACCTGTAATCCCTGAAGGGTTAGGGCAGAGGTGTACCCATTGGTACACCCAAATTTCGCCAGTTATATTTAAGTCCCATGTAATAGGGGGCGAGACTATTGCCGTCAACCGGGCACAAATCTTGACTCTGAGGCTTCTACTGAGAAATTCTTGATGGAGAAATCCAATAACACTATGCCCGACCTGGAATCGAACCCAAGACCTGCAGTCGCGCTTTGCGACTAAATAAAGCAGTGAGTATTTTGTGATGTAAGTAAGCACTTTACGGATTTCGGATTTATTCCTTTACTTGTAAGTCAAGTTATTATTACTTACAAAATAATTACTTTTTTTGCGATTATAAACTTATTTCTTTTTATGTTATGTTAAACATTTAAATGTTAAATAGTGTAGGTATGGTTGTAAACGGAACACTTTTTGTGCAAGTCCGACTTGCACTTGTTGAAGCTCTGCTGACTAAGATCGTACACTCTACGTGATCGTAAAGAACACGTAATCACAAGGTTTTCGATTTGTAATCAATGGTCATTCGCCGTGACCCTGATGTGGGTAACTAGATTATATAATACTAGCTTCTGTCCACAGCTTCACCCGCGTAAAAAGTGTATCTTTCCTAAGAATAAGAATAAGAATAATTTATTTTGCCAGGAACATGGTTACATGATGTTATAAATGTAGGTATATTGCACAAGCTCAGCATGTCTCACCGTACAATTGGTATGCAAAATTACACAATACAAAATTCAAAAATACATAAGTAAATTAATTACTTATGTCAGAAATTCATTAGATATTAATTAGAGAATATTTTAAAATTCATTATTATGAATACGAAAAAGAAGAAGAAAAGAAGAAGATGAAGATGAAGTTTTATCCAAATCG
The DNA here is from genome assembly GCA_949316365.1 of Hoplodrina blanda. Lineage (NCBI taxonomy): Eukaryota > Metazoa > Arthropoda > Insecta > Lepidoptera > Noctuidae > Hoplodrina > Hoplodrina blanda. Next base: position 6,183,461 of record OX438574.1, on the reverse strand, counting down.
ATCCAAAATTATTATTCCTAGGGAACACAATACCTGGATAAAAAGATCATGTGTTAATCCAGGAAATGGTCTATCTATGTGCCAATTTTTATCCAAATCTGTTCAACGGTTTACGCGTAATTGAGTAACAAACACCCAAACATCTTTACAAACTATCACATATTAGTAAGATTTTATTTAATTCTAACAGAAAGAACTAAAAAAAATTGGTAACCCATCAAAAAATTGACCTCGAAAATTTGCTTTACCTCAAAATTCAAGCTTTTAGCAAATCATCTCCAAAAAATTATATAACAGTAATTCATAGACCCGAAGGTCATGGGTACTATGAGTGAATGACCACAGATTACAAAACTTTTACCTTGGGTTAAGGCGCTGCGCAGACGCCGACACTTGTCTTATGTCGGATACAAGCTACTAATGAAAAGAACAATGGCAGCCACCCATACATTAATTTAGCTGAGATTAAATTCTTGCGTCTTTAAATGAAAAATATCTTGATTAACTCGGCGTCAACTTCTGAATTAGTTTGTGCAAGAATTTTTGTTCGAGAAGTCCGAGAATAATAGAAATTCAGTCATCAACTTTTGTAGGTTATATTTATGGTTAGCGTTGCCAGGCGTCCGGATAAAGCTGGACATATAAAGCCGGACATAGGTAGGCTTTTTGGTTGCGCTACAATGAAAAAATCAAATAACTTTTCATTTAAAATATTTTTTTTTATCCGGAGTGAACTAGGTAATGTGATATTTTGAAAAAACGTAGAAAAATAATAGAATTGCCTTCGTATATAAGTCACTTTTAGACGCTCAAATTAAAGTCAGCTAAGCTTTTGCTATTGTTCTTTGAGTTCTTTAGGCGCTTTGCACATGGAGCAACTTAAGTTGAAGCAACTGTCAACACTTCAAAAGTTTCCTGTAAAAAGTTGATTAGCGTTAACGGTATAATATTTAACAGTTGCTAGTTGCGGCAATTAGGAACTAACTTAGTCATCGATTACAGCAACTCGAAACTGTTGACGATCACCGGAACTCGAAACTCGAGTTGCTATGTGTGCGCAGTCCAATTAAAATACTTATAAATGTAAACAGCTAGTTGCTGCAATATTTGCTCTATGTACAAAGCGCCGCTTTTATGATCATCTTGCGTCTTCAATATTAAATTCATCTCACATAAAGCGCATGCGTCATCATCGTCATCAGCGTGCGCTACGGGCATGCGCTGTTTTGAACTAGTTTTAGCGCATGCCCAGACGAAAGGCAAGACGAACGTGAAAGCACACTGGTGTGTAGGTACATAGCAATGGAACCTGTATGAAATCAGCCACTCTCTGCGCAGACGTAAACATTTTTTGTGTCCAGTTGCTTCCACTACTCGTTGACGATCAAAAAGTGTTCGGCAACTGGAAACTAAAAGTCGTCAGTTGAAGACACAAGCAACATAACACATAACATTACGCCTGTAATTCCCGAAGGGTTAGGCAGAGGTGTACCCATTAGTACACCCACATTTCGCCAGTTATGTTTAAGTCCCATGTAATAGTGGGCGAGCCTATTGCCATCTACCGGGCACAAATCCAGACTCCGAGGCTGCTACTGAGAAATTCCTGGTAAAAACTATTTCTTTCTTTTTAGTATCAATTCTTCACAATCCAAAAGGTACCCCACGACGCTCGAGTAAATCCACATTTAGCATCTTGGGTTCCCCTACAATGGCGACTGTGACCGATCGTTGCTACAGGACGCACGTTTGCGCAGCGCCTTAAGTTACGTGTTTCAACTTAACAATCGCTCAACGTTTGGTCATTGTGTTTGACCTAGCCACTAACTATTGTATTCTAATCGGCGAATTGGTCTCGTTTTTAGGATAATCGTGAATCAATCAAACGGTCTATGAGGTTAAGGTGGTCTTTTGTATGTTGCCTTGACCCTCAAGTGATTTTGAAATAAATTGTTTGACTTTGACTTTGATTTTGACTTTGACTTTGACTTTCATTTTGACTTTGACATATTATAAAGAGGTAAAGTTTGTGAGGTTGTAGGGAGTAATCTCTGGATCTACTGAACCGATTTTGAAAATTCTTTCGCAAATTGGAAGCTTACGTTATCATTGGAATGTTATAATTTATTGTCAAAAAATTAGGGATCCGTAAGAAAAATCACACGAACGAAGTCGCGGGGAGAGTACTAGTCAAAAATAAATAGCCAAATCGCTCGAGCCGTTCACAAGTAATAAATGATGGCAATTTTTATTTAAACACATATATCATAATCAATATTGACTTGCTTATGTACTAAATCATTAAAATCGTAGCATAATATTTCAAATTTATAGCCGTTGATAGATATCGAGCGATACGTATACAGCAATTAATTTTATCAATTTCTAATCGGAGCAACTCTTACGAATAGTAGGGTGTCCATAAATACGTAAAAACATTACTTTGTCAATGGAAAAGTAAAGTAAATTTTATTTATTTATTTATTTAAGCTTTATGCAACAAAAAAATTACAAAGGCAGACTTAATGCCTTAGGCATTCTCTACCTGTCAACCAAAGGTGGTAAAGAGATAACATAGCAGGTGCAAAAAATTGTATATGAGAAATAATCAAATAAGATATTTGTTTTTACATGGTGTACCATTGCGTGCAAGATAAATAGCCTTTAATTATTATTATACTGCCTCGTTGGTCTAGTGGACGCAAAGCGCGACTGCTGAGCATGAGGTCTTGGGTTCGATTCCCAGGTCGGGCAAGGTTATTGGGTTTTTCCATCAGGAATTTCTCAGTGGTAACCTCGGAGTCTGGATTTGTACCCAGTTGATGGCAATAGGCTCGCCCCCTATTACATGGGACTTAAACATAACTGGCGAAATGTGGGAGTAATGGGTACACCTCTGCCTAACTCTTAGGGGATTACATTTACAAGCGTGAAATTATGTTATACTGATGACTGAATTACCAATCTATTTTTGTAACAGTTTACCACAGACTATATCACATCTGCAATATCTATCTGAGACACATAAACTCACGCCTTTTTCCAATGGGGGTAGGCAGAAACCACAGAACGCCACCTCCACGTTCATACATCTCGTCATACAAGCACGCCGGTTACGAGCACTGCGCACCTGACCTTTTTGAAGAACCTCACCAATAAGGTCAGTGTAGGTCTACCTAGGGCGACCCCTCCCTGTGTTGCCACTCACCTCTGTCATATAAATACGTTTTGTTAATCGTCTTTCACTCATCCTCTCAACATGACCGAACCATGTCATACCCTTTTCTATCTTATCTACCTGGGAGTAAAGTTTAATATCCCATTAACATTAATATATGCGACAGAATGCGGACATATGACAGTCCCGATTAATGTGTTCATTGGCACAATGACATATTACCTCTGAGAAGTAAAACAACCAACCTTGGCTTGACACCAAACACGGACTTACTAAGTAGGTTTTTTTATCATTAGTCAAGTACTTAATGATAATGATATTGAAATAATGATCAACAAGATTTGTCTTTAAATGGTTAAAACACGGTGATTTTGTTTTGATTTTAATGTATTGCAATTGCCTCGTTGGTGTAGTGGGCGCAAAACGCGACTGCTGAGCATGAGGTCTTGGGTTCGATTCTTAGGTCGGGCAAAGTTAACATTTAAATTATGTAAACATCTTCAGGAACTTTCACATTCATAATATTAATTATATGATATTAGTAAGATAGTACGATGGATTTGCGCATGCAAACTAGTGGTTGATAGCTGGCGTTTTATGAAGTAGGCAATTTTTATTTCAGAAAAAGTATTAGATCTGCACAAAAATAGCGCATCGCATATAAACGACAATTAACCGCTCTAAAACAGGGATAGCTGACGTGGCTCAAAAGGTTGCTCAACTTTAATGGGACTGGGCAGGATATGTCTGCCGCATGTCGGACAAACGGTGGGCCCAAATAGCGCAGAACTGGTGCCCTGAAACTGGGAGTCGGGGCCGCGGCAGGCCACGAAGGAGATGGCGGGACGAACTGGATGGATTTCTCCAAAACTGGAGGGATGAGGCACTGAATTGGGAAGGATGGAAGGAGTGGAGGGAGGCCTTTGCCCAGGAGAGAGACAGAATAGGATAACAAAAAAAAAAAAAACGGATAAAGTATCGTATAAATAAATAGGGTAACAATAAAAACCATTGGGATAATCAAATGATAAATGTGGTTTCAAACAATCGAACACGAGAGTTCAATCATAAATCAAGAGGATTTATGATCGAGGTCTTGTTGTGGTATAAAGATAACATAACATCACGCCTGTAATCCCTGAAGGGTTAGACAGAGGTGTACCCATTAGTACACCCACATTTCGCCAGTAATGTTCAAGTCCCATTTAATAGGGGGGCGAACCTATTGCCATCAACCGGGCACAAATACAGACTCCGAGGCTGCTACTGAGAAATTCCTGAACCCAATAACACTTTGCCCGACCTAGGAATATTAAAAAAAAATAAAGATATAAGCCATGGCTGTTAAGAGATGACCAATCTCAAATGACAGCTTCCGTTTACATATGACGCGTAAATCAGCAATGTTAGGACTTTAAAAGATCTAGGACTAGGGGTTTTACCGATTATTTCACTTAAAAAACTACAAAAACATACATTAGATTTAGTGGAACCTTCAGGCTAATTGCATGACACAACCTACAATAAAGCCTACATGACATCACGCCTGTAATTCTTGAAAGGTTAGGCAGAGGTGTACCCATTAGTATTATTAGTACACTCACATTTCGTACTCACATACGAAACTACCTTTTGGAATGGGCATCAAGATTCAATAATATTTTTATTTTCTTCTCTTCTTAAAAATGATGTTCAAAAGTGACTTTTAATGGTCTAATTGAAATAAATTATTTGACTTTGACTTTCAAGAAGGTACTAAAAAGCGAAAACTAAATATAGTCTTCAAAAACTACAAAATAATAATAATAACTTTAAGGTGGTAATAAAAACAAAGCGTGACTGCTGAACAAAGGTCCTGGGTTCGATTCGCAGGTCGGGCAAAGTGTTATTGGGTTTTTCCATCAGGAATTTCATCAGGAAACATGCATCAGGATTTGTGCCCGGTTGATGGCAATAGACTCGCCCCTATTACATGGGACTCAAAAGAACTAGCGAAATGTGGGTGCAGTACTGATGGGTACACCTGTGCCTAACCCTTCGGGTATAACAGGCGTGGCAAAACAACAATCAGAACGAAAGCCGACTTCCAAAATTAAAGTTATTTTTGTCCTTTCTGTTGGCTAGAAAATCTTGGTCACCCTACTAGATTGGTTCTAGGCATTTATCTCAAGGATACGTTTCGCAACTTTTGGTCCTGACGTTGCACAGATATTTAACTAGTCTTGCACGCGACCGCGCCCGTTATTGGCAAGCTATTATTACGATTACACGGCTTTGTGTGACGAAAATGTTTTATTACAAGCTTTTATTTAGCTTGCACTATTTGTAAGAATTAATGTAGGTAAGTAAGTTGTCCTTTCATTTGCAAACCATTTTTCGACCATTTGTTGGTATCCAATTGAGCTGAAATTTTGCATACACCTTTAGTTCTGATGACAATACAATGTCCAATACTCAATATTGTATAAATTTTAAATTAAAGCTTGTTTATAAAACATTTTTTTGTAAAAGTTCCGTAAACTGTAGTTTTGTAAACTGTTGCTGTTTGTTTTGATGTTTTGTTGCTGGGGGCTCTGGGTTCGATTATTAGGTCAAGCACTTTGCAGCCTCGGAGTCTGCTGGATGTGTGCCCAGTTAATGGCAATAGGCTCACCCCTTATTACATAGGACTTAAACATTTGACTGCCTCGTTGGTCTAGTGGTTAGTGACTCTGACTGCAAAGCCGGAGGTAGTTCGATTCCCACCCAGGACTAACTTTGTGTGATGAGCATAATTGTTGGTTCTGTGTCTGGGTGTAATTTATCTATAATATGTATGTATTTATAAATTATATAAGTATGTATATCAGTTGTCTGGTTACCATAACACAAGCTCTGCTTAGCTTAGGATCAGATGGCCGTGTGTGAGTTGTCCCAAGATATTTATTTTATTTATTTCTTGGCATTGACATTGAAACCTATTTCGTGGGTCAGTTGTTTGGCATGTATAAGTATTTACAGTACTTAATAACAACTAGGTCTAGGATAAATAGCAAACACTAAACATATGGGTCATTGTCGAACGTTGTACCATTGTTTTTTGTATGACCACTTGTTATGTTTTAATGACCATTCACAGTTGCTGTACCAACCTATTACTGTCCCACTCAAATCATGTCAGAGGCCCTTTTTTTTGGGTGGTAAAAATCATCAAAAGGGTCCTTCCGCCCTGGGTGGGGCGGAAGGGACTGTCAGACTTTTAACGACAAAAAATCCACTCTGTTCTTTTACCGTGGCCCCGGAACGCAAAGGGCAACTCCCTTTGCGTTCCGGGGCCACGGTATGGCTCATTTTCACTAGTCGATAGGGCCCGCATGCGGGGTGCGACAGATTTCTGGAACGCATGCCACAGGGCCCGCATGTCGATATCACGGTCGGTAAAAACCATGCGCGGCGGATCCCCGCATGCGGTGTAACGACTTGTAACTTTCATTGGTTGTTATGTTGCATGCGGGGACTCGCCGCATGCGGGCCCTATCGACTAATGAAAATGCGCCAGTATCCTGTTAAGACGTCCCGCAACCCTAGAAGCCCTTGAGGCGGTTTAGAAACTCTGACACTAGGATGTGTGGGGTCGTAAGACCTTACTGCCCACACGATAAAGAAGTCTTTAGTAGTTTAATAATATTACTCAGTTAACACCAGCAATGAAAGGCCGGCGTTTAATTTATTCATATTTAGCGACCGGAACATTATTTAATAGGTATGACTTCGCAATAAATAATAATTATTTATGTGTAATACAAAATAATTATTCTACAAACAACATAACATCACACCTGTAATCCCCGAAAGGTTAGGCAGAGGTGTACCCATTAGTCCACCCACATTTCGCCAGTTATGTTTTTTTAAGTCCCATGTAATAGGGGGCGAGCCTAGTGCCATCAACCGGGCACAAATCCAGACTCCGAGGCTGCTACTGAGAAATTCTTGATGGAAAAACCCAATAACAGTTTGCCCAACCTGGGAATCGAACCCAAGACCACATGCTCAGCAGTCGCGCATTTCAACCACTATTACCAACGAGGCAGTCAGTATAATAATAATTATTAAATAAATACGATAGGTTTAATACTAAACACAATATTTTTAATTATTATATTATTTCATAATTAAATATTATATTATTATTATCTTTGATGTATCTCGGAACCTAGAGGTCCCGGGCCTTTGTAAGGCGTACGAGGAGCCGAAGCCAACTCGCAGAGGCCCCTTAGGTAGCTTTACATGAAATAGTACACCAACCGACGATTATCCCTATATGCACTAATATGCAAGTGCACCCAAGGACAACCCTCGGTTGGTGCAGGACTATTACAGGACATGGAAACTAATAGTACTGGACTATGGGTATGGGTTGCTAAAGTGACTTGGTTACCTGAAACTATGAAGTGACTATGGCCCCTGCCGAATCAATGCTTGTATACATGGATAAAATGGCAGGGGGTGACTTGCACACTCACTAAATGGGCCCCCTGAAACAGTCGCTAGCACGAAGTGACGTAGCGACAAGGGGGCAACATATCTTGAGGTGCTAGAGGTGTGGAGAGGTATTCCACGGCTATCAGGACAATCCCGGAAGTACGGTCAAGATCCCTACCAGCGTCTTACTGGAATACTTCCTTACCCCGAGCACGAATGCTCTCGCGAGTTTCCACTCTAACCGGCCAATTAAGGCAAGATAGAGGTAGGAGCTCCGTTCCCCATCTCTGGCTTGCCTTTATTGAAAGGCAAGCCAGAGATGAGGAACAAGACTTCTCCCGGGAGATCAGGTCCGTGGGGTCGCTACTGCCCAACAGCTCGCCACAAGCTGCCCTGCGGGTATATTATTATTATTATTATATTATTATTATAATTATATTATTTGAAATAATATAATTATTATATTATTTCATAATTAAATATTGTTTTTAGTATTGCCCGCAACTTCGTCCGCGAATCTTAGTACTCATTTACGGAGACGCGGGGCGTCGAGCGTCGCGTGCGGCGTGGCGTCTCACGGCGCGTGGTGCGATTTTCTGTTCACGGAGCGGCGGCGGCGCGTCAAGCGACACTTATCATCGCACGCGTAAACACAAACGTATGGCAATATAATACGTTGTTCATAGAGACGCGGGGCGTGAAGCGTGGCAGTGCCCGCCGCGTCGTCCGCGGCGTGCAAAGCTGCAGCGCACGCGGGATACTTACAGTGTTGCCTACTTAGTAGATTTACCACTAGATCTGGTGGTTTGGGACCCCCTGCTGGTGGGCAGAATTTGTATCTGGTGGCTTGTGGAATGATAAATGGCGGCAGTTAGATATCCTACGATAGAAGTTAACTGGCAGAAATCACGTAAGGAAAAAGCGTTATAACGCCTCCACCTTCCCCCTTTTTTCCGAAACGAAGATCCGTAACGCGGCCTACAATATTCGTTAACCGCCAGAAATCGTCACGTTATAAAAATTCGTTATGACCTCCCCAGGCGATCTTTCCTCTCTTTCTTTTAACGAAGTTTCTTAACGCGGCCTGAGGTAGTTAACTGACAAAAATCGTCACGTAACGAAAAAGCGTTATGTCCCCTTCAGGTGATTATCGCTCTCTTTTTCATTCTGTCTGTCTCTTTCTATTACATACGGGGATGTCCCCAACCGAACAATTTTTATAAGAATTATCGTTCATTCATTGAAAAATCCGCGTAAAATAAATTATTACTCTGTACTTAGGTACTATAGTCAGCGTCTAATAACCTTATCGAAACCAAACAAAACAAAACCTTACATGCCTTTATTTAAAGTCCATTATCAATTTCTTAGATGCAGAAACTAATATTGTACATACAACTTTAAGTTTGCTGTTCGAAAAATTTATTGATGGACTTTAAATGTTCGATTTACGGTTGATATTTGATTGGTAGAGTGCATTGTAAATGGTGTTAATAAGTTGGTTTTTACCGACAATGACCTCTTTCGTTAGGTACTCATGACCACGATGGAGTAATTGTACGTACTTTTAATAATTATTTGTTTGAAAGAGAATAAGAAAACAAAATGGATAAGAATTATTTGCAAAAAAAAATTATTTGCAATAAACAAATTCTTTGGCTCCCATGAAATTGTAAAATTATGTTGGACTTCCTCGTTGGTCTAGTGGTCGCAAAGCGCGACTGCTGAGCATGAGGTCTTGTGTTCGACTCCCAGGTCGGGCAGTGTTATTTGGCTTTTCCATCAGGAATTTCTCGGCGTCGGAGTCTGGATTTGTGCCAGGTTGATGGCAATAGGCTCGCCCCCTATCACATGTGCATGTGCTAATGGGTACACCTCTGCCTAACCCTTCGGGGATTACAGGCGTGATGTTATGTGGAAATTATAAGGGTCATCATAACGAAAACTTTTATTATGGCTTCAGTAAATTATTAAAGATCCCTCAGAGTTAATACATTCAATTTGTTGTTTCTTCAAAAAAACTCTTCCATACATTTTGTGTATGTGAAGCGCTGGCTCCTGTTCTCGTCCGACCCCCGCGCCCCTGTACCCCTCAAACGAAGACTTAATTAAACGATCTAGGTATACAAACTCCTGACAACAACCGTCGAGCAGCGCGAGTAATGGGTAGCTCGCCCTCCGATCAAGAACCAGGCCCGGGTCGACGGCACGTCCTGTTCGCGCGCGCCTCAAAGAGCTGTCAGCACAGGGATGGGGCTCCAACAGGGCCAAACGCCTGCCGGGGTTGCGGAACGTCTTAACAGGATACCGTGGCCCCGGAACGTAAAGGGCAACAGAAGGAACAGGGTGGTTTTTTAGTCAGTAAAAGTCTGACAGTCCCTTCCGCCCCAGCCAGGGCGGAAGGACTCATTTGATGATTTTTACCACCTCAAAAAAAAACCCCACCAGACACAACACCCGTCTGGACGGAGGATCCTCCCTTTTCAACGGAGGATGAGAAACTTTACACCCTGTTTCTCGTTCCTCTAAAATTTATAAATTGCCATGTCCATTTTAAACATGACACATAGATCCTTGGTCTACCGACACTTAGCTGTAAGGTTGGTTATAATTACTCTATTCACTAAAAAACACGCGTTTTTTACTGTAAACTATACAAAAATATGCATTTATTCAACACCTTTTTACTTGGCTGATAACTTGACTGACTCGTTGGTCTTGGCACTCTTGGCGCGGTGACGGAGCGTGGAATCAAAAGTCAAAAAAGTCAAAAACATTTATTTAAATTTTAGATCCTGGGTTGAACCTCAGTGCAGTCTTATAGGGTCGGTTCACATCTGACGGAAGATACGCCGCGTATCGTCAGTCGCGTAAGGCTAAGAACTCACGGAGCGGTTTTCACCCGCGTCCGCCGCGGTTGCGGGCCCGCAGCCTCTGTAGAGTGCAGATATACATGAAAAAAATTAAAGCACATTTCACGACGCGTTTTACGCCCGCAGTCTGCGCGTTTGTTTGCGGGTCCCGCTGCACCGGTGGGCAACTAGTAAAATCGCGCAGGCCGCGGTCACCCGCAGCCTCGGCGGGTTGCGCCCGCGCGCTCTGCGGTCGATTGGCGGGCGATCGCAGTGGCGCAGAGGCGGCGGGCGCCACGTTTGCGGGCGACAATCTCAACCGCGACGGCTGTGTAACCGCGCAAATAACCGGTCTCGTGAGTTTGGAAATAAAACCGCAGTTCCGCCACCGCGGCGGGCACGGTTTAAAATCGCTCCGTGAGTTCTTAGCCTTACGCAGAAACAGTCAAATAGATAATAAAATATCCAATCATACACACATAACCGATGATGCGTTAGTGCGTCGACCATACTAAAGACAATACGTTCGATGTACCTTCCGCCAGATGTGAACCGACTCCTAAGAGAGTGTACCTACGCCTTAGGTACGGCATTTCAATAAAATTTTCAAGTCTTTTCCTACACATAAGCAGGATACATAGGTCACAAAAGTTAGTTGAGAACATTTTCGTAAAATTGTGTTACAGCTAAATTCGGCCCTTCAAATTATATGTATGTAAGTATAGATATACTTACATACATATAATTTGAAGGGCCGAATTTACCGACATAGATATGTGAGTACATCTACGTAATTCATATGTTATGTGCTAAAACAATAGATACTGACAGCACGTTTACCATTAATTAATTATGCTTGAAGTTAATTAGTTTATTATACAACACGAGAGATCCCCGTGATTGGCTCGCCAGTCAATCTATAGGTACGAAAATCACACGACATCACTAACATCGGTGAAAGAAAAACATTGTGAGGAAAACTGGACTTTTCTATATCTCCAATCATCAATCCTAACTAATATTATAAATGCGAAAGTAACTCTGTCTGTCTGTCTTTCTGTCTGTCTGTCTGTCTTTCTGTCTGTCTGTCTGTCTTTTCTTCACGCCTAAACTACTGAACCGATTTGTGTGAAATTTGGAACAGGGTAAGTGTGAACCCCAACAAAGGACATAGGCTACTTTTTATTCGACTTCGTCTGCGTCCGCGATAACCGACATATAAGCGGACGAAGTCGCGGGCAAAAGCTACATATAAAATGCTTTGTCCTGAATGACTGACTGACGGATCAACGCACAGCCTAAACCGCTGATCATAGAGACCTGAAACTTGGAGGGTGTGTTCTTTGTATGACGTAGGCATCCGATAAAAAAAGATCATCATCATCTGCCTAGCCTTTTCCCAACTATGTTGGGGTCGACTTCCAGTCTAACCGGATGCTGCTGAGTACCAGTATTTTACATGGAGCGACTGCCTATCTGACCTCCATAACCCAGTAACTAGATAATACGATACCCCTTGGTAAGACTGGCTGTCAGACTTTCGGGCTTCTGACGACCCGTTACGACTATCAAAGATCCACGTATAACAGCCGGGACTAACGGCAATAATTATAAGTAATGTAAATGCGATATACCTAAATTTAAAATCACTGTATATGCCTATTACAATAGGTACACAATTTGTGTACCTAGTTTATCTATTGTAATCTCATTAATTTAATGACAATTTTTAAATGTCAAGTTTCATACAAAAAGAGTGAAAGTAATAAATTAAATGTCATTGCTTGTTACTTTATATAATTGCAATGTCCGACATATTATTATCTGTTGCTTTGGGCCAAATCAATTAAATCTAGTTTCCATTTTGACAGGTCATTCTACATACATACATACTTACATATTAAATAAAATGAAAGTGGTGCCGAATCCCTTGTTCACAAACTAGACTAAATTTCGAGAATTGACATCTTTTACTAACATACAGCGAAAGAAAAGGACGGTGACATTTAAGAACTAAGTTAGAGATGTCAAATTAGTTTTACCTTGAACTTTTCCGTATTTTTAATCTACACGTTATAGGATGTCAACTATAAATGTATGGATGTGTCAGATTGACTAAATTTGACAGCTCTTATTTACATTAGTCTCTTTCTTGTTCTATTGGATAGAAAAAGATAGAAATAGTCTAATTTTAGTTTAGTTTGTGAACAAGGGAATCGGCACCATTGTCTGTTTGTTATGTCAAAAAAACAGTTTTTTACCAAATTCATAAATTAATGTATATCTACACGGTACCTAACTCATGCTTAAACATACATACACATAACATCACGCCTGCAATTCCAAAGGGTCAGGCAGAGGTATACTTAGTATTTATTTATTTAAACTTTAAGCAACAAAAGTACAAGGCGAACTTAATGCCTTAAACATTCTCTAACAATCAACCAAGGTGGTGGAGAGATAACATGGTAGGTGCAAGTTATACACACACACCCACAGACCACCCACATTAGTAGTAGATAGTACACCCACATTTCGCCAGTTAAGTATGTCATCAACCGCGTCAGAAATCCAGACTCCGAGGCTGCTACTGAGAAAATTCCTGACGGAAAAACCCATAACTTTTTGCCCGACTTAGGAATCGAATCCACGACCCCAACGCTTAGTATTCGCGTTTACAACCACAAAACCAACAGGGCAGTCTCACAGTAATTCTAATCGTACCTATATTAATATCCTAAAATAATTATTTGAACAAGGAAATAGTATTGCGCTATTATAATAATATTTCATATTCCGCATTGTCTTACAAGAATGATTTTGCATAACAAATAGTAGCAAATGCCCGCAGGCTTCGTCTGAGGTTATACCTACTGCCAAATTACATAGGTGTTGCCAATTAAAAATAATTATTTTTTTGTCTATTGTATTCATGGTAAAGTGAATGACAAGACTGCCTTGTTGGTGTAGCGGTCGCAAAGCGCGGCTGCTGAGCATGAGGTCTTGGGTTCGATTCCTAGGTCGGGCAAAGTGTTATTAGGTTTTTCCATCAGGAATTTCTCAGTAGCAGCCTTGGAGTCTGGATTTGTGAGCGGTTGCTAGCAATTATTAGGCTCGCCTCCTATTACATGGGACTTAAACATAACTGGCGAAATGTGGGTTAATGGGTACACCTCTGCCTTACCTTATGTATTTATAAAGTGAATGGTGCCGTACATGTGGTTGTGACCAACCAGTCGATGTCCAAAAAGGCTCGACTGGCTGTTCACAACGGCGTGCTGGTGCCTACGCTTATGTATGGAAGTGAATGTTTGGTATGGCAAACGAGGCATGAGAGTTGGATTAATGCTGTGGAAATGCGTTCCTTGCGAAGCAAGTGTGGTGTAACTTTAACCGATATAGTGAGGAATGAAGTTAAATACCAGACCGTTGCGGATTATAAGAGGATGTAGTGACAAAGATAGAAAAGAGTATGCTTAGATGGTTCGGTCATGTTGAGAGGACGAGTGAAAGGTGGTTAACAAAAGGAACTTATATGGCAGACTAGCTGACCCGCCACGACTTCGTTCGCGTGGTATCCTACCCCTACCCCTATCCTACCGATACCCCCACCTCTACACTACCGATACCCTACCCAAACCCTACACTACCCCTACCCTACCCTACCAATACCTAACCTCTACCCTACCCTACCTCTACCCAACCCTACCCGTACTCCATATTTTGTCACCGTTTAAACCTTCCCTGGACTACGACAAACATTTCAAAACCATAATCAGCTAAATCGGCCCAGCCGTTCTCGAGTTTTAGGGAGACTAACGAACAGCAATTGATTTTTATATAATAGAAGATGTTAGTGGCAACGCGAGATTCATGAGAATAATAGTATACTTAGGCTATCGTCACGCTACTACCTTTGGGAGCGAAGCAGTAAGCAAAGAACGTAACGCAGGTAAAAAATCACCCGGGCTTGCGGGACGTCATAACAGGATACCGTGGGCCCGGAACGTAAAGGGCAACAGAAGGAACAGGGTGGTTTTTTAGTCAGTAAAATTCTGACAGTCCCTTCCGCCCCACCCAGGGCGGAAGACTTATTTGTTGATAATGGAACTAGTGATAAAAAAATTCTACATTAGTTCCATTATTTTAAGATTCTTATTTAATGGAACTAGTGATAATAAAAATCAACAGTAGTTCCATCATGGAACTGTTAATGGAACTAGTGACAACGAACCATTTTTACCACCTCAAAAAAAAACAAACTAAAAAAAAGGTAAAAAAAATCACGTGAATCAAGTCGCACGCAGAAGATAGTAATTTATATTTTTTCTAATTAACACTAATTAATTAATTACATACAAAGAAATATTGAGACAGAAAATGTTTTTGGTTGGATGATTACTTTACAATTTTGTCGGAGGAAGGAATTTCGACATTTTACACTAACACACATAACATCACACCTGTAATTCCCAAAGGGTTAGGCAGAGGTATACTCAGTAGTATTTATTTATTTAAACTTCATGCAACAAAAGTACAAGGCGAACTTAATGCCTTAGGTTTTCTCTAACAATCAACTTACCAAAGGTGATGAAGAGATAACATGGAAGGTGCAGACAGTGCCGGCGTTAGGGTAGGGCGAGGTAGGGCGACCGCCCCGGGCGCCGGACCTAAAGGGGCGCCGCAGGCGCCCCTTTTGGGCCGCTCGCTCGTTGAGTCAGTACTTACTTGTAAATTCTCAAAGCCTAGCGACAAAATCGCTATGGTGACAACACTAGAGTGGAACTCAGCGTTTGGCCGGAACACTAACACTGTTGTTCATTTTACCGGGAAGCGGCCACAAACAAGACACGTTACATCTCTTTTTAAAATTTAATTTAAAAAGAGTTGGCTTTATTTTTGATGAAGCGGAACACGCTTAGCTCAGGCTTCGTGATTTCGAAAAGTAAGTAAATCACCGAATAACATGGCCCCATTGAACCCGAACGTACTTACTTTAAGGAATTACTTGACAAATCTTATCGCCGAAACCATGCGACTTTTTTTTGTTCCCGGGGTGGAAAATCCTCTTGAATGTCGAAGGGGTCTGTCAGACTCTTACTGCTTGAAAGCGACCCCGTTGTTCCCCTCCCACACTTAGGCCGGGTTCACGTTCCTTCCGCGATTTCCGACTGGTGCTGGCCCTCCTCCGCGGGCCACCTCGGGTCTGGAGGGGAGGGAGGTGTTTAACTCGCCCCGCGACGGCAGAGAGGGGCGCGCGTGGAACACTACGCACCACCACCTTGGGTTCGGTTGATGGAGTCCCCAAGTCCGCCGCCTCTAGCCCATTTATGGGGGCCGGAAGAGGGCGCCGCTGACGCCTGGGGCGCCTGCTGCGGGCCGGGAGAGAGGTCGTATTATCTCTTTCCTTTTCCGCAGCGAGTCCTGCGAGATAAGCGTTTCGCAGAAGTAGGCCACCGCGTTCCAGATCCGAACCCTTCGCTGCCGACCATCGAAGCGACGACGGCCGGCAGCGACAGGTCACTGCCTACTTCAGAGATGAGGACACGACGCGGCTCCTCCCAGGCCATACATTCTGACAGCGTATGCCGCGCCGTGCCCTCCAGGCAGTCCACGCAGTGGTGGCACCGGGCGTCTGGCTCCCTGTTTATGAGACACAGGTACTTCCCGAAGCCATGCCCCGAGAGCATCTGCGTCACCCGAAACGTCAGGGAGCCGTACCTTCTTCCGAGCCAGTCCGTCAGCACCGGCCGGATCGCCTCGATGGTGATAATAGGCGTGAGAGCGTGTCCGGACTAGCGCTAAAAATGCTGAAAAAAACAATTTGTTTCTTCACGAAAAAAGCCAATTTGTGGTTTTTTTCCGTTTTTTCTCATGTTACATATTGAAAAATTCGCAGACAGAATCCTTTGAGAAAAAACGGGAATCTTTCGAATTTTTCTCAAATGTCTTGAAATATTGAAAAAAAACAAAACAACATAGGGTAGCATGGCTCGTTTGATTCGTCTTGACGAGTACTGTGATACTATTTGGTAACCAGGGTCTGATGATGGAGCCGGAAGGTGGCCATAGGAACTGCGTAATAGAACTACACAACCCCGTCGAGTTTGGGCTCGTTTGGTTCGACTTGACGAGTACTTTGATCCTAGATGGTAACCAGGGTCTGATGATGGAGCTGGAAGGTGGCCATAGGAACTGCGTAATAGAATGACACAACCCCGTCGAGTTTGAACTCGTTCGATTTCGTGTATTCTGTTTTTTAGTATTTGTTGTTATAGCGGCAGCAGGAATACATCATCTGTGAAAGTTTGAACTGTCTAGGACAGCGGAGGCTTCTATGATTTTTTTCTCGAAAACGGTGCGTCTTAGGCGCAAAATAACCGAAATTTCACTCCCCCCTAGAAGGCCCCATGAGAGCAGCACCACTATTAAAATTTTGGGTTTGGGGGGGGGAGGAGGGGATTGTTTTTATTTTAATGTTTTCAATATGTTTAATATAAGTAAATGGTCTTTGAAGCAATAATATTCGAAATAAAGATACAAGAACCGAATATTCTATGAAACAATATCTGCGAAATAAAATTCTATGAAATATCTTTCTGCGAAACAAGAGGACAACACTCTAGAAAAGTTTTTGTTTTAGATTTTTTCTACAAAATGTTTTTTTCATTCTCTCCCTTTTTTTTCTTTCGTAAAGGCAGTAGGTATAGGTTTGAATGGCAGATGGGGGGGGCGCCTTAGAAATCTCGCCCAGGGCGCTGGTAGTGCTAAAACCGGCACTGGGTGCAGAGGTGTACCCATTAGTACACTGACATTTCGCCTGTTATGTTTAAGTCCCATGTAATAAGGGGCGAGCCCATTGCCATCAACCGAGCACAAATCCAGACTCCGAGGCTGCTACTGAGAAATTCCTGATGGAAAAACGCAATAACACTTTGCCCGACCTGGGAACCGAACCCAAGACCTCATGCTCAGCAGTCGTGCTTTGCGACCACTAGACCAACGAGTTTCCGAAAAGGATTCTGAAAGATTCCGAATCTGGATTTGTGCCCGGTTAATGGCAATAGGCTCGCCCCCTAATATATGGGACTTAAACAAAACTGGCGAAATGTGGGTGTATTTTTTTCCATCTCTCGGAAAGCACGTTAAGCCGTCAAAATCGTTACGGGTCGTCAGAAGCCCGAAATCTGACTACCAGTCTTACCAAGGGGTATAGTTTTACCCCTTTACTGGGTTGTGGAGGTCAGATAGGCAGTCGCTTCGTGTAAAGTACTGGTATACAGCTGCATCTGATTAGACTGGAAGCCGACCCCAACATAGTTGGGAAAAGGCTAGGATTTACCGGCAGTTTAAAATTGAATTAGGTTGATGTGATTAATTGAGAGTTTGTTTCATTTTGACAGAAACAAGCTCAAATGTAATAGTGGTTCTTGATGAAGGACAGACAGACAGAAAGTTGCTGCATTTTATGATCGTTAAGTATTATTTTTGATGCAGTTTACAAATGAATTATTTTGCGATCGAAAAGTATTTTTATACCTAGGTTAACACCTTTCATTTTACGCTTGCAATTATATTGTAAACACGCATTTAAAGCTATATATTTTGTTTAAATAATTGCAAAAATAGTACAGTATTTGGAAAACATAATATCACGCCTGTAATCCCCGAAGGGTTAGGCAGAGGTGTACCCATTAACACCCACATTTCGCCAGTTAAATTTAAGTCCTATGTAATAGGAGGCGAGCCTATTGCCATCAACCGGGCACAAATCCAAACTCTGAGCCTCTGAGGCTGCTATTGAGCAAGATCTGATGGAAAAACCCAATAACGCTTTGCCCGACCTGGGAATCGAACCCAAGACCTCATGCTCAGCAGTCGCGCTTTGCGACCACTATAATCTATCTCCCAGCGAAACATCTTTATACGTCAAGTGAATTTTGATATTTCGTGGTTAGTGAGTAACATTTGTTGAATTGATATTTAGATTTATGTAATACTAGCTTCTGCCCGCGACTTCGTGTTTTCGTTTTCTTCATACAAACTTTTGACCCCGTTTCATCTCCTTAGAGGGTGAATTATGGAAAATCCGTTCTTAGCGAACGTCTACTAATTATAAACTATACCTCCCTGCTAAACGTACACTAAACGTTCAATAGTCCATCAGCACCATAAAGGCTACTTTAGCTCGAATATACAAGCGCGACACAGTCAATGAGGGTGCGTGTGCGTGTATGAGTGATGTCTCAACATTCCACAGATAACACACACTAATAAACTGTCGCCACACTACGCGAAATAGCATGATATTTCTGTTGCATTTAGAATACGCGTCTGTTCTTACCATAGCATTGCTAAAATTCGCATCAATCTAATATGTGTTGGTAGCTGTTTAGGCTAAGCAACAGCTTCACGATCAATTAGGTCTGAGTTCGTATCTTAATTACTTCTTGGCTGTTTTTTTGTTTCTTTGAAACCATAATAATGAAAAGTAAAAACTTGTTAGGTTTATGCTTATTAATAATGAATCATGCTTATTATTTATTTTTATACGAAGAAAATGTTAGTTATTGTATTAAGTTTTAACTATTTATGTGATTTTTAATTTACTTTTTTGGTGTTGGAAGGTGGAAATAAAAAAGTCGTGCTTAATAATAACAATAAAGGTTTATTCGTTTTATTTATTTATTTAATTAACTGACAAGAATTGTGACGTTACATTCCTACTTAGATAAAAGAAATTCACTTGTAACCGTTCATAAGATTTTTTGTGTTTACCCACGTCATATCAATATAACAAGAAAAGAATATTCTAATAACACAAATATGATTGTTAATACCCACTTATTATAGGTAATCGATATTTAGCAGTTTATTGAAAACAAATATAATTATTTCTTTATATTGATTTAGACCCTTTTTAACTTTACGAAATGTGTGAACAAAGCGAACAAGATAAAGAATATTATGCTTATCAAGTAAAAACTTACAAAAAGTCATAGTCTGGATGAGATTCGATCTCACGACTCCTCGATTCAAGCACCTATCTGCAGGCGTTTAGCCGATAGGCCAACTTGACTTATTTTATAATGTTGAAATTATGAACTACAAGCATTTGTCGACGGCAATGATGATACATGTGACTGTTCTCGAAAATAGAAGGTCGTAAGTCAAACTTAACTTGAAGCGAATGTTTTTTGAGAATGTCTATCCACTTATGGACGCCACTGTACGTCAAGCGATTTGAAATAGTACTATATTAATTTCGCCATAACTTTCAAACCAAACGTCCAATTTTAATGAATTAAAGACTAAACATTATCTACATAAACAGTACTTTGTGACAAAATAGTTTTTTTTTGATAAGGAGTAATGACATGTGTAAAATAAATGCGTTTAAATGAAGTCCTAAAAAAATTCAAGATTTTTAAATAAAAAAATGGTTGTTGTGCTTACCTCGAAATAGATAGGTATAGTGTGTCCCGGACTTTTTTGTAGATATTTTTAAGGTCTTTAATTAATTAGAACATTTTATGGTTCTATCCTTTATAGTTTAGGCGGCGTACGCCAAATAAAGAACTTTTTTGGATGGTTTTTTACACCTTGGGTCCGAAAAACCCAAATATCTTACGGACCCCTATTTTTTTCTAAAATAAAATATAGCCTATGTTACCCGCTGTAGCTTTCTAATGGTGAAAGAATTTTTAAAATCGGTCCAGTAGTTTTTGAGTTTATCCATTCCATTACAAACAAATAAACGAACAAACAAAAATACAATTAGTGTAGATTTTGTCTTATGTGAATATTTTAATTTGATTTTATATTTATATGGTTTCCATATTTTACTAACAGTAAGCGACACCTAAATGTTATGCCTAAATAAAAGCACACTGTTGGATTTTAACGCCCAAGAGTTATATATGCCTTAGGTAGCGCCTAGTGTTCATACAACAGGCAGTCGTATGGTGATAAAATAAGGATTAAGGCGTCGGTCTGGCGAGGTCGTGAGTTCGAATCCCACCCGTTGCATATTATTGACGTGCACCCTTTTCATGAATAAACATCCCGTCTTCTAACCCCTTTCCCGCGTCGCCATCGCTTGATATTACAATTATTTAATTATAGGTATTACTAGCTGTCCGCCGCGGTTACACCCGTGTCTTTGGTTACTGCTCCGCTCCCGTAGGTCGTAGCGTAATGGTATATGGCCTATAGCCTTCCTCGATAACTAATCTATCTAACACTGATATAATTTTTCAAATCGGACCAGTAGTTCCAGAGATTAGCGCGTTTAAACAAACAAACAAACAAACAAACAAACAAACACTGCAGCTTTATAATATTAGTATAGATTTAGACACAATTTGAAAAAGATAAAAAGTAACATATCAATACTGGAAATATGAAATAACGTAAGGGACATTTGGTAGAAAATCTCATTTTCGACCTTATGCAAGGGACATTTGGTCGAAAATGAGATTTGCGACCAAATGTCCCTTACGGTATTTCATATTTCCAGTATCGATATATGTATAACATAACATCACGCCCGTAATCCCTAAGGGTTTAGGCAGGAGTGTACCAATTAGTACACCCACATTTCGTCAGTTATGTTTAAGTCCCATGTAATAGGGGGCGAGTCTATTGCCATCAACCGGGCACAAATCCAGACTCCGAGGCTGCTACTGAGAAATTCCTATGATGGAAAACGCAATAACACTTTGCCCGACCTGGGAATCGAATTCAAGACCTCATGCTCAGCAGTCGCGCTTTGTGACCACTTGACCAACGAGGGAGTCAACAACAGGCATTAGTAGGACCAAAACCTAAGAGATAAGGCGTCAGTCTGGCGA
Source organism: Hoplodrina blanda (assembly GCA_949316365.1). NCBI lineage: Eukaryota > Metazoa > Arthropoda > Insecta > Lepidoptera > Noctuidae > Hoplodrina > Hoplodrina blanda. Next base: position 6,162,117 of record OX438574.1, on the reverse strand, counting down.
GGTCGTGAGTTCGAATCCCACCCTTGCATGTTATTGACGGCGCCCCTTTCATGAATAAACATTCCGTCCCCAGTTACTTGATGTTAGAATTATTTAATTAGAAGTTATCAATTATAATACATTCAGACACAATTTAATAGTAATTTTTAAAAATTACTATTTTAACATCCTGTATCTCTTTTTAATATAGACATCAACCTGTATACAACTATCACAACCTTTTAGGCTAAAACCTAGATCCAAAAAATCTTCAAAATAGTATCTAACTAAACATAGAAAAAACTCACCAGTGCTCCCTATTCTCGGAAGTCGGAATCTCGTAACTCGAAAGTCGGAAGTCGGAAAACTGGAGCACAACACTACACTTCACTAGGTACTATTGTATTACAACATTACCTATCGGTGGCAAACGCGGTACGCGCCTACATCGACTGAGGCGAAGAATCTAGCCTTGCCGCTTAAATAGCAGGGATGTGATGGTAGCGTAGTGGAAGATATGCTATAATATATTGTGCGTTAGTGTGTGTAGTTATAGTGTGATAATGGGTTTTTTTATGCATGCGGTGAAAGTATGAGTAATATCAAAGGATATAGCATAAACGTACATAACATACATACATAAACTCACGCCTTTTTCCCATGGGGGTAGGCAGAAACCACAGAACGCCACTTTCTACGATCCTTACATACTCCTTTCGCCTCATCTACGTTCATACATCTCGTCATACAAGCACGCCGGTTACGAGTACTCCGCACCTGACCTTTCTGAAGAACCTCACCAATAAGGTCAGTGTAGGTCTTCCTAGGGCGACCCCTCCCTGCGTTGTCACTCACCTCTGCCATATAAATACCTTTTGTTAATTGTCTTTCACTCATCCTCTAACTAACATAAGCATAAACGCTCAGAGTAAATTGTATTGATTAGTTTATAATACATATAAGTTACATGTTTATATATTTGGATAAAAATGGAAACATTAAAAAATATAATAAAGACACACCACATACCCAACTACCTACGCATACTGCTCATCAAAGAAACTTTGAGCAAAAATTATTGTTAGGAAACGACTTTTATTTTTTGGTGTGAAGATTCACTGTTAGTAGTAAAAATGTATGGCACGCTAAACACAGCACTTTCGGGTGCGTGCAACAGTCAAAAGTCAAAGTCAAATCATTTATTTCAATTAGGCTATTATAAAGCACTTTTGAACGTCATTATAAGAAAAAAAAATAGAATTAAATCTAGTTGCCCCTTCCCAAAAGGTAGTTTTGTATGGAGAAGAATCGGCAAGAAACTCTATACGTACTCTTTTAAAATCAATGTTTTACAATATTATTATTTGTGTAACTGTACTTATTTAATCATAAGTTTTAAAATGATTTTCGTAAATAAAATAAAGCCTACGAGCCTGTGACCTTCCATAATTATCTTGGTAGCCAGAGGGTTTCCATGTATTATTTGTTCGCAACAAAAATATCGCAATGATAGCAATATTATGTGCCTATTGGCTTCCTTAAGTGTCATTTATAACTGTTATATTAGTAAAAAAAATGGTATTATACTTACCCTTTTCTTTTCTTTTTTCAAATGTCTTCATAACAGCCATATGGCTCCATGGAACAAGCCCAGACCCCAACAGAAACATCATTCCCCTATTTAACGCCCACAACATCACACAAAGCGAAAAAACGCTCCATATTATCGCTTAACACTACAACACAAACTTAATAAGCCATTGAAGGCTTTACGCATTCATGCCGACCATAGCACGATGACCTCCGCTCGCAATTGTATAACTAACAACTAGAGGTCAAACTATACTAGTTTTTGCTTTGATACAGTTCCTATACTTAACTAAGATGTGACGTCATTGTTGACGTGAGTTAAAACAAAGAAACTTTATCACGATTTTATTTTTTAAAAAGGGTAGATGATATTTTTAACCACTGACGTCAAAGGGGGGGTGTTATTAGTTTGACGTGTCTACTGTCTGTGACATCTCAGCTCCAGGAGCATACTAGTCCCAGGGCGTCGGTCGTCGCGAAGCGACATCCGGCCACCGTAGGCGCGGGCTTGCGGACGGCGAGTAATGGGTAGCTCGCCGTCCGATCAAGGACCATGCCCGGGTCGACGGCGCGTTCTGTTTTACGCGCGCCTCAAAGAGCTGTCAGCACAGGGACCGGGCCCCAACAGGGCCAAACGCCTGCCGAGGTTGCGGGACGTCTTAACAGGATACCGTGGCCCCGGAACGTAAAGGGCAACAGAAGGAACAGGGTGGTTTTTTAGTCAGTAAAAGTCTGACAGTCCCTTCCGCCCCACCCAGGGCGGAAGGACTTATTTGATGATTTTTACCACCCTAAAAAAAAAGGAGCATACTAGTAGAAAAAAATAAAAAAATTGTTGTGTAGCATTTTTGTAGGGAACAGCTGATTTTTTTTTAAATGTCTGACAGCCAGTCTTACCTAGGGATATCGTATTACCCAGTTACTGGGTTGTGGAGGTCAAATAGGCAGTCGCTCCATGTAAAATACTGGTACTCAGCTGCATCCGGTTAGACTGGAAGCCGACCCCAACATAGTTGGGTAAAAGCTAGGCAGATGATGACCTGATTTTTTTTTTATGATTTCAAGGTTGTTCCCTCAGTAAAAGTTGTTCATAATGATGAGTACAATTACCCCTTTTCAGGTTTCAGGTAAATTTTCAATGACCCTGTATACACAAAGTCATACAATTTCCATAAAATCATGAAAAAAGAATACGAAAATAAGAAAATTAAATGTTTTATTGTAGTTTACCTATTTAGATTTTTAATAATTGACGATTTTTATAGTCCCCCCCCCCTTAGGCCCCTAGCACGGGGCTCGTGACCTACGTGCACCATCTATACATATAATAAAATCGTAGCGAGGTCAAAACTGTACATTTAATATTTTTGAAAAAGAGTAATTGCTAAGAGGTCGGGGAGTGATTCTAATGCCGAAAATATAATTTTTAGAATTTTTGTCTGTTTGTCTTTTTGTCGGTATGTTTGTTAGAGCATCACGCGTATACTGCCGGATAGATTCTGTTCAAAGTATGAATATTTCACATTGACCAAATTAGTCCATAGGCTATAAATTATCACGCTATTTGCTTTGGGGGGTGAGCAATGTTTCATTATGACTATGCAGAAACAAATTTTGACGCGGACGAAGTCGCGGGCAGAAGCTAGTCCTTAATAAGCCTCTGCTTAGCTCCAGAAAGAATGGTCAGTCCATTCTGCTATGCTATTCTCTAAAAGACTCGACGACGAACTCGTCGACGAAACTAGTATGGTCCCCAGTGGATTTTGAACTTTATGCTGTAGACCATTTAGTTGAAAATCCATTAACGACAAACTGTCTCTACGACGAGTTCCGAAACAGTTTGTCTTTAATAGATTTACAACGTTGTGATCTACAGCATAAAGTTGAAAATCCACTGGGGACCATACTAGTTTCGTAGACGAGTTCGTCGTCGAGTCTTTTAGAGAATAGCACCCCTGATCTCTCCTCGGTCGTGTGTCGGATTACCGTCCTGTCGGACTATGAGAGTGAGGAAAGAGAGAGTGCACCTGTGTTTGCGCACACACTCGTGCACTATAATATCTCCTACACTTGACTAGATCATCACTCCATTGACATTTTCCGCCGTGACCGAAATTCGGCCTGGAGGAATTAAGTAATCAAAACGGCAAATAAATGACCATTACGAATATATTTGCCAATTACAAATAGATTTGTAATTTAAATTCTATGTTTAGATCAAGGAGGTCCACTTGGTAAAGCTAAAACTTTAATTAAAACCTGCTTGCCTTGCGCGGAACCCTAAATCTTTTTTTTAAATAAGTACACAACACATAGATAAACTGCGATAACTTGACGCGCCCCTCCGTAATTCAAAACGTTTGAAAGTGTTTGTGAAGGTATATAAAAGACTAACAACGCATGTGTGCGTACTAAAACAGCTCTCGAAACAAAAACAAATCAGCGATTTGTTGCTCGACTAGCTGCGTTTGTAATTACTGATTATTATTAGTATGGCGCTGCACTGACATACTCTATGAAAATGACAGGTGCGTTGTCTTGCGCGGTCGGCTAGTTATGATTAGTTGACTAACAAATCTGCCGGTCTGCTACTGAAGACGAATACTTACAATTACAAACAAAGTCTTTCATACGGATGTGACTACACATATTGAAACAGTAACATGGAGGGCCGCGCCATGTTATAGTAGTTTATCTCGATACCATCCCTAAAAATATTACGGTTCCAGACCGGAAGATACAATTTTCTTAAAAAGAGGTAAAGTTGATTTGTTATATTATTTGTAAGAGGTAATCTCTGGAAGAGCTGGTACGATTACAAAAATTCTTTCACTAATAGACACATACACATACATACAAAAACTCACGCCTTTTTCCCATGGGGGTAGGCAGAAACCACAGAACGCCACCTGCTCCGATCCTTACATACTCCTTTCGCCTCATCTACGTTCATACATCTCGACATACAAGCACGCCGGTTACGAGTACTCCGCACCTGACCTTTTTGAAGAACCTCACCAATAAGGTCAGTGTAGGTCTTCCTAGGGCGACCCCTCCCTGAGTTGCCACTCACCTCTGCCATATAAATACCTTTTGTTAATCGTCTTTCACTCAGGTGCTTGAAAAGTCATTGCATTCTCTTTCTATAAAATATGAGACTTCTCAAAAGCAAATAAAAGAACATATCCTTGCCACAAATGAATTGGTGGATATGTGTAACTCAAATGCAAACACAGTGGACCCGCTGCTTCTCAGCTCCACTCATTGTACCTTGCAAAAGGAATCTGATATTGTGGCTCTTCACCCTGAGGTAACGGAAGACCCATCCCAATCTGAACGTATCATGGAGTGCCTCCCGGATAAAACAGTTACACCAGATATTATACAAGGTTCATCGCTTGTATTGCAGAAGATCAGTAGTTCTCTGCCTTGCAATGATGTTTGTTACTGTCCCATTATGTTTTCAGATAGTTTAGGGAAAGGTATAGGAAAGTTTTTAAACAACCACCTGACACATTCTGCTTTAAATTATTGTATGCCTGGTACTTCCTACAAGGACATTATGTCTGCAGTAATAAAAAAGGAATATGATCCTAATTCAATTATAACAATATTAGTAGGAAATAGCATGAATGTTACAAAAGAAGACATAACTAACTATGTCACTGAAATTTTGAAAATTAATTGTCAGAAAATAATACTGTGTGCTTTTCCTTACTTTGAGAACCTATCAAACAGAAAAAATAATTACATACATAGGTTAAATAATCACATTCATTTCCTGGTTAGTCACTATAGTGACAAGCTTTTGTTTTTTGACACCAACAGTTTTGTTGAAAAATTAAGATCGACTAGGGATACAGCGTATCTGCCCATTAGTTTTAGACGTCAGATAGCTTGGCTATTAGCTTTTAATATTAACTCAGACATAATTAGTATGTCGAAGTCACTTATAATTAGCACCTCATTTAGTAATAATACTAATGTAAAGGTGGTAAGCAGTAATATTTTTTTAAACTAGCAAGTAAGACAACAGAAGGTACCAATAACAATATAGCTAAACTTATCAATAACAAAGTATCTTCTAGCAATCACTTACCAAATTGTAAAAAAGGGGCTAAGCAACATTTCTTGAAATTATTTCATCAGAATATTCAAGGTTTTTCTTCCAAGCAATTAGAAATTGAACTATTTTTAGAAAAGACCAGGTTCGATATTATTTGTATAACTGAACATTGGTTAAAGGATTATGAAACATTAATTAACTTTGAGAATTATACTGTGGGCAGTTGTTTCAACCGCAAATCCATGCTTCGTGGTGGCTCACTAATCTTAATTAAAAATAGTATTAAATGTAAGCCCCGTAAAGACATAGTGGAACTATCAATTGAACATGTTATTGAATTGTCCAGTGTTGAGCTAGATAAGCATGTTATAGTGAGCGTTTACAGACCCCCTAATTATCAGAATTACTCTATATTTGAGGCTATAATGGAAGATGTTTTGACTAATCTTGCAACGTGTAATAAATCAGTAATAATCTGTGGTGACTTTAATATTAATATTTTCGAAAACAATTCAAATAGCAGTAGATTATTAAATCTTTTTAAATCGTTTAATCTGTCAAATGTGTTTTTAGAACCAACACGAATAACCTCTACTACTGCTACATGTATTGATAATGTCTTTTGCTGCTGCGACTACTTAGATAAAGCCATAGTAAATTATCTTCCCTCTGATCACAGCGGACAAACCGTTACTTTTGAATACAGCACAGCAATACAAAAAGTGCAGGTACAGTCAAGACCAATAACATCTGGTAATTTAAATAAATTTAATAGCACTTTAATTAGTAAGTTAGGTGTTCAGGACTATAATATGAATAACGGTAATATTTTGTATGAAGAATTCTTTTCAGTTGTGCATACAGAGTTTCAGAATATCTTTAAGAAAAAAACCAAATCTGTTTGCCCTAAGTTTTTATTCAGTGACTGGGCGACTAAAGGTATCAGAAGAAGTAGAGAAAGACTATTTGAGCTGTATGGCCTTAAACCTTATCAAAACAGTGAAACATTTAATAAGTATGTTGCTACTTACTCTAAAATTTTTAAAAATACGTGTAAGGCAGCAAAAGCCTTATACATTAGTAACAAGGTTAAATCAGCAGAAAATAAAATAAAAACGGTTTGGAAAATTATCAATTATGAAACGAATAGAAACAAAAGGTATAATACTGATTATACTCTGGAGACTTCCCAAGGTCTCATAAGCAGTAATATCGATGTTGCTCAAGAATTTGCAACATTCTTTACCAATATTCCAATTAAACTACTGAAACTTTAGATTCCTCGCCCTCACTTGCTATTGACTTACTAAGAGCGAATGTTTCAGCCTGCCCTAAGGAATTTAAATTTAAACATACAGGGTGTCCCAGCTAAGGACGTCCAAACGAAAATTTTGGACTCCTCCCTTCCTGGGCTATCCAAACCACCCCCATGTATGTTCTACGATTTTTTGCGGTTTAGGAGCTAAACGACATTTTAATATTTTTTTGGGATATTCTTCTTTACATCAGATTTTGTAGATTTTCTCTTTTTGTGTCGCATGTTTTGGAAATATTTTAATTGATAATTAATCCTGAAAGTATGGTCTTCGATCGATAAAAACAACTCTCTGTCTTATTGTCACCCGAAATTACTTAAACTTAGTTCAAAGGCAAAAATGTTGTTTTGTAAATTTCGTTGCAGATTTTCGGCTCTTAAAGAAAAATCACATTATGGGCCTAAATCACCTTAAAGTTATTTCAAAATCTTCCACGGACCCTCAGCTCTTTAAAACAGTACAAATAACTAGTATTTTACGGGTCATTATTCGGAGCAATTGAAGCTCGAACATGGTAAGGCGAAAAATACAATATTTTAGAACATAAGTGAAACCTAATGAAAATGAATTAAAATGAACTTTTAACAAGTTTTCAATGCAATATGAGCTCTATGTCATGTTTATTATTTGCGCAATGGTGATTTGGAGTGGTTAGTAAAGTTAGGTTAGGGTTAGGTTAGGTTAGGTAGTTAGGTTAGGTTAGGTAAACCTAACCTAAGTTTAGTAATTTTTTAAAATTAGTGATGTTATTTAATAAAGTCAATGACATAGAGCTCAAATTATATTGAAAACTAAATAAAAGTTTGTTAAACCTAACCTAACCTAACTACCTAACCTAACCTAACCTAACTTTACTAACCACTCCAAATCACCATTGTGCAAATAATAAACATGACATAGAGCTCATATTGCATTGAAAACTTGATAAAAGTTCATTTTAATTAGGTTTCACTTTTTCGTTTTTAAATGAAAGCCGATGATAATGAATTAAAACGAACTTTTATTAAGTTTTCAATATAATTTGAGCTCTATGTCATTGACTTTATTAAATAACATCACTAATTTTAAAAAAAATACTGAACTTAGGTTTGGTTTACCTAACCTAACCTAACTACCTAACCTAACCCAACCCTAACCTAACTTTACTAACCACTCCAAATCACTATTGTGCAAATAACAAACATGACATAGAGCTCATATTGCATTGAAAACTTGATAAAAGTTCATTTTAATTAATTTTCATTAGGTTTCACTTATGTTCTAAAATATTGTATTTTTCGCCTTACCATGTTCGAGCTTCAATTGCTCCGAAAAATGACCCGTAAAATACTAGTTATTTGTACTGTTTTAAAGAGCTGAGGGTCCGGGGAAGATTTTGAAATAACTTTAAGGTGATTTGGGCCCTTATTGTGATTTTTCTTTAAGAGCCGAAAATCTGCAACGAAATTTACAAAACAACATTTTTGCCTTTGAACTAAGTTTAAGTAATTTCGGGTTACAATAAGACAGACAGTTGTTTTTATCGATCGAAGACCATACTTTCAGAATTAATTATCAATTAAAATATTTTCAAAAAATGCGACACAAAAAGAGAAAATCTACAAAATCTGATGTAAAGAAGAATATCCCAAAAAAATATTAAAATGTCGTTTAGCTCCTAAACCGCAAAAAATCGTAGAACATACATGGGGGTGGTTTGGATAGCCCAGGATGTGAGGAGTCCAAAATTTTCGTTTGGACGTCCTTAGCTGGGACACCCTGTATAAACCCTGTGGTCGTTATAAAGGCTTTTAAAGAACTTAAGATCAAGGTTACCGAAGATCTGTGGGGCATGTCTACTAATGTGTGTAAATCTATTATTGAGACAACAGCACCCTATTTAGCTTTAATATTTAATTTGTGTATAGACCAAGGGATATTCCCGACTTTAATGAAGTACAGTAAAGTTATACCGCTCTTCAAATCCGGCGATAGCAAGGACACCAATAATTATAGACCTGTTTCGGTTCTGCCGGTTTTTAGCAAGGTGTTTGAAAAAGTAATGCTAAATCAAATGCTCAATTATTTTAACTGTAACAACATCCTACACGATCAACAGTATGGTTTCACCAGAGGGCGTTGTACTACTGACGCTGGTGTCACTTTGATCAAGCACATCTTTAATGCATGGGAGGACTCACAGGATGCCATTGGCATTTTTTGCGACCTCTCCAAAGCATTCGATTGCGTAAATCACGAAACACTGCTGCTAAAGCTTGAACATTACGGACTAGGTGAACTAGCACTTAGCTTAGTAAAATCGTATTTAAATGATAGACTACAGCAAGTTCAAGTTAACGGTGTAACTTCATCAGGATTAAAAGTAAAGATGGGGGTTCCACAGGGATCAATACTGGGTCCATTCCTCTTTCTGGTATACATAAATGATTTACCTCATTTACTAGAAAACCAACCACAAATGGTGTTATTTGCTGACGATACTTCATTAATTTTTAGAGTAGATAGACGAGCGCAACACCTTGACGACGTAAATAACGCCATGCTTAAGGTTCACAATTGGTTTACTATTAATAATTTAGTGTTAAATGAGAAAAAAACGAAATGCATAAGATTCACTTTACCAAATGTTAGAAGTAGTGAACTTAACGTCATATTGAATAAGGACATACTAGAATTCGTCGAAAAGACAGTTTTCTTGGGGATTACGCTCGATTCTAAGCTGCAGTGGGGTCCCCACATAACATCTCTTGCAGGGCGGTTAAGTTCAGCCGCTTACGCTGTCAGAAAAATCCGACAATTAACAGACGTGGATACCGCGAGACTAGTCTATTTTAGTTACTTTCATAGCATAATGTCTTACGGTATTTTGCTTTGGGGACGGGCTGCAGATATAAATTCGATCTTTATCCTGCAAAAGAGGGCCGTCAGAGCCATCTATAATCTTGGCAGTCGAGATACTCTAAGGGAATTGTTTAAGAAAATTAACATCATGACGGTACCTTGTCAATATATATATGAAAACATTATGCATGTTCGGAAAAACCTTCATCTTTTTAAGAAAATTAGTGATAGACATAATTTTAATACTAGAAATAGGAACAAATTAGATCAACGAAGTTTCAGATTGTCAAAAGTAAGCACTTCTTTTATGGGGTACTGTGTAAAATGCTATAATAAAATACCACTGGATATTCTCCAACTAAATGAGAGAAAATTTAAAACATGCATTAAACGCACACTATGTAGTCGAGCATACTATAAGTTAGAAGATTATATCACAGACAAAAATGCTTGGCTTAATGCTAGTCCTGCTCCACAGCCACTCGGGCTCACTAATTAGTATTAATTTTAAGAGAATGATGTTTCTTACCCCCTTTTTATTGACCTGAATAACTTGTTTCGTTATCAGTACCTACTAGTACTTTTTTCTTTTTTACATACCACAGTTCATCAAACGAATAAGTACACTGAAGTGTTAGTATTGTATAATAATATCATTTATTTCAATTTTGTAAATGTGAGTACCATGGAGCTTTTTATTTATTGAGCTGCTATGTGTTTTGACTTGATGAGCATGGCGGTTGAGAGCTTGTCATGCTCACTCAAATGTCTCGCTGATGGTGGCGCGTGTGTTGGATCATTTGGCTCCCTTCAAAATGGTTGAGTTAAGTGGTGCTGATCCATGCGTCATGCTCGTGAACGAGTGCTGTCAGTTGGGATTGGTCATCTCTTAACTGCCTTGGCTTATAGCTTTATTCTAATTTTATTTTTGTTTTATAATCATCTTCATTGTTTTCACATGTAGAATCAACAAAAATAATGTAACCAGGATTTTGTAAAAACCTAATTTAAAAGAGTGCCGTGGAGTTTCTTGCTCGTTCTTCTCCATAGAGGCCTACCTCCGTTTTGGAACGAGCAACTAGCTTCAACTTTTGGACTAACTGACAGACTCCTTGACTATTCAAAAGTGCCTGTTTATGGTCTAATTGAAATAAATGTTTTTGACTTTGACTTTGACTTTGACTCATCCTCTCAACATGACCGAACCATCTAAGCATACCCTTTTCTATCTTTGTCACTACATCCTCTTTTAATCCGCAACGGTCCCGTATAACCTCATTCCTCACTCTATCGTTCACAAATAGAAAGCTACATTAGGTATAGCAGTATAAGTATCATAGGATATGTAATGTAAGTGTAATGTCGTGATGGCCTAGCGGTTAAGGCGCCGTGTTCGAATCTGGGCAAGTACCAATGTGACTTTTTCAATTCATATGTACTTTCTAAAGTTTATCTTAGACATTACTGACATCATTCCGTGCCTCGGAAAGCACGTTAAGCTGTTGGTCCCGGCTGTCATACGTGGATCTTTGACAGTTGTTACGAGTCGTCAGAAGCTTGAAAGTCTGACAACCAGTCTTACCTAGGGGTATCGTATTACCCAGTTACTGGGTTGTGGAGGTCAGATAGGCAATCGCTCCATGTAAAATACTGGTACTCAGCTGCATCCGGTTAGACTGGAAACCGACCCCAACATAGTTGGGAAAAGGCTAGGCAGATGATGATGATCATAGGATATGTATCATGGTATATTTGACTTCCACGCGGCCGAGGTTGAGTGTAGGAACTAGTATTCAATAATCTATACATAATTATAATAAAATCGTAGCGAAGTCAAAACTGTACATTTAATATTTTTGAAAAAGAGTAATTGCTACGAGGTCGGAGCGTGATTCTAATGGCGAAAATTTTTTTTTTAAATTTTTGTCGGTTTGTCTTTTTGTCTGTATGTTTGTTAGAGCATCACGCGAATACTGCCGGATAGATTCTGTACAAATATATGAATATTCCACATTTGCCAAATTAGTCCATAGGCTATAAATTATCACGCTATTTGCTTTGGGGGGTGAGCAAAGTTTCATTATGACTATGCAGAAGCAAAATTTGACGCGGACGAAGTCGCGGTCAGAAGCTAGTAATATAATATAACTGCCAATAAGTCAATAATTAATTGAACGGATGTCATTAATGGGTGAACTGGGTAATTTGGACAGGACAAAGTGTAACAGTCATTTTTTTCAATGACCTTGACATATACAGTGCACGTGTAGTATAATCATAGCAGCCCCGTTCGTCCAAGCACGTGGTCCTGGATTTGATTCCCAGGTCGGGTATATAAACATAACATTACGCCTGTAATCCCCGAAGGGGGGCGAAGGGTTACGAGTTATGTTTAAGTCCCATGTAATAGGGGGCGAGCCTATTGCCATCAACAGGGCACAAATCTAGACTACGAGGCTGCTACTGAGAAATTCCTAATGGAAAAACCCAATAACACTTTGCTCGACTTGGGAATCGAACCCAAGACCTTTTGCTTAGCAGTCATGTTTTGCAACCACTAAACCAACGAGGCAGTCACTTCAGCGTCAGTTGACTTTGAATAACCGTGATCGAAATTCGGTTGGAAGAAATTATATTTACATACATACATAAACTCACGCCTTTTTCCCATGGCAGAAACCACAGAACGCCACCCTGCTACGATCCTTACATACTCCTTTCGCCTCATCCACGTTCATACATCTCGTCATATAAGCACGCCGGTTACGAGTACTCCGCACCTGACCTTTCTGAAGAACCTAACCAATAAGGTCAGTGTAGGTCTTCCTAGGGCGTTCCCTCCCTGCGTTGCCACTCACTTCTGCCATATAAATACCTTTTGTTAATCGTCTTTCACTCATCCTCTCAACATGACTGAACCATCTAAGCATACCCTTTTCTATCTTTGTCACTACATCCTTTTTTCAGCCGATTTAAAAAAGGAGGAGGTTCTCAATTCGGCCGGTATTTTTTTTTTATTTATGTAAGTATGTACACCGATTACTTCGAAGTTTCTAGTCCGATTAGTGTGATTCTTTTTTTGTTCGATGCAGTATACTTGCATTTGTTCCCATACAAAATTCATCCAATTTGGTTTAGTGCTTTTTATTTTGTGAGCATTTTTTAAATAAAACCAATTCGTAATACAGCACCCAATTCCCGCTTCGCTAGCCACAGCGACCTCCAGAAAAAGCTTTAATTAAACCTAATTAAAAGTACATAGTTTTAAGACTAATTTAGAACAAAAACGGATTGAAATAGGTCACAGTAAGCGATACGTTTTGGGTCAATGAATAGACAACAAAAACTGGTCTTATGAATCAGTCTAGCGAACTTGATATTAGACTACTTTTTATATAGTATCACGCCTGTAATCCCCGAAGGGTTAGGCAGAGGTGTACCCATAGTACACCCACATTTCGCCAGTTATGTTTAAGTCCTATGTAATAGTATTGCTATTGCCATCAACCGGGCACAAATTCAGACTCAAAGCCTGCTACTAAGAAATTTCTGATGGAAAAACCCAATAGCACTTTGCCCGACCTGGGAATCAAACTCAAGACCTAATGCTTAGCAGTCGCGCTTTGCGACCACTAGACCAACGAGGCAGTCATTCAAAGTCAAAAGTCAAAGTCAAATCATTTATTTCAATTAGGCCATTATAAGGCACTTTTGAACGTCATATACAAAAAGGAATTGAATCTAGTTGCCCCTTCCAAAAGGTAGTTTTATATAGAGAAGAATGGGCAAGAAACTCCATACGTACTCTTTTAAAATCAATATTTACAATATTTGCATACAGAATCATACACGACATGGCACGTGAAAGCAATGTATGTACCCTATATAAAAACTATTAAATCAAAAAAATAAAAAGGTATTACAATATTGTATGATACATACTTATCAATGTTACCATTTGTAAATATAAACAAATATTTATATTAATTGGACCTTTAAAGTCGTGACTAATTATTGTTTATTGATAATTTGATTGATCAGCTAATCCGACAATCTGTCAAGTTGCTGTCAAAATCAATTATAAGTACGATTTGTGACATATTATTAAAAGGCTCTGTAATTTGAAGGTGAAAGAATAACGTAATAGAAAAAGGCATTTATGAGACTGCCTCAATACTCAATACTCAATATCTTTATTGCCTCTCCATAAGTTTTCTTAGGTGGTAACTTAAATAAATGAGATCGTTATGGACCCTGTAGGGCACAGCAAAAAGGGTAGGAGAGAGGAAGCTCCGTCTATAGAGATCATTAATAGAAAATTAAATAAGTTCTAACTTAGGAATAAGTAAAATTTGGAAAATTATGAATAACTTAACTATAACTTTGCTTACATCTATAATCCACATATATTTAATTTAATATTTAATTTTATCTTATACAGGGTAAGTTTTAAATTATTATTTTCATTTAATATAGGTTTATTTTTATTATATTCGTTGGTCAAGTGGTCACAAAGCGCGACTGCTGAGCATGAGGTCTTGGGTTCGATTCCCAGGTCGGGCAAAGTGTTATTGGGTTTTTGTATCAGGAATTATTCTCAGTAGTACCCTCAGTTTGTGCCCGGTTGACGGCAATAGGCTCGCGCCCATTACATGGGACTTAAACATAACTGACGAAATGTGGGTGTAATATTGGGTACACCTCTGCCTAACCCTTCGGAGATTATATGTTATGCAGTTATTTTATTTTATTTTATTTTATTGCTTTTAGGAAAACTTACAGCTAATACATTTGAGTAGTAAAAAGCCAATTACAAGTTTCCACTAATATAAAGTTATATGTAAAATTAACGAAACGGTACAACCAGCGTGAGAGTTATACATAAAGACAACTAAAGGTAATACACAAAAACAGAACACATTACACAGCAAAGTTACCTACACTTCAAAGAAGAAGTTACTCAATATTTTTTTTAATTTGTGGACACTATTTATGAATGAGGCGCTCCACCCACTGAAGATGCGTCCCGCCGCGGTGAGCAGAGCGACAGATAACGCGCACGGCGACGGAGGCGCAGATCTGCCTTACTTAGCGGTGAAATCTGCTCCCCCGCGCGGTGAAGCAGATTACGACGTCCTCGCGCTAAATAAATTTGTCTACATCGAAATCCATCGTGCAAACGTCTTTGCAGTATAAAATCACGCCCGGGGCTGCGGAGCCGGTGTGTCATATCCCGCGGCACGCCCCGCGCTCCCGCGCAGATTGGCAGAATCTGCGCGCGGTGCGCCTTCCCGCTCGTTTCCGCGTCGGCAGTGTGTTGTGCTAGGCGTGATTTCTATATAAATTGAGATACTTGCATACAACGGTAAAATCTGCCATCCCGCGCTACGCGACGGGGCGCGGGGCAGTGGGTGGAGCGCCTAAGTCAAGCTCAACATCCTGACACACATTATTGAACGTTATAAGGACTGCCGACTGTTAGAAATTTTACAAAACGAAACGTCACTTTAGCATGTCGATGATGCGGACACATTTGCATGTCGGTGATGTTAAACCAAAAATCGCTTTTTTTAATCAGTGAATAATTCGATAAAATCCTGATAAACTCTGAGGCGCGCGTGGAACACAATGCGCCGTCGACCCGGGTCTGGTTCGATAGAACAGTTATAGTAATACACACTCTGTGAAAATTTCAACTCTCTACCTATATCAAGGTTCAAAAGAGGGCTGTATCTTTTGAACTTTGATAGGTAGATAGTGACAGACAGATTCTAATTCTTAGTATATTTTATTATTCATCATCATCTGCCTAGCCTTTTCCCAGCTATGTTGGGGTCGGCTTCCAGTCTAACCGGATTCAGCTGAATACCAGTATTTTACATGGAGCGACTGCCTATTTGACCTCCACAATCCAGCACCTGGGTAATACGGTACCCCTAGGTAAGACTGGTTGTCAGACTTTCAAACTTCTGACGAATCGCAACGACTGTCATTCAAGATCCACGTTTGACAGCCGGGACCAACAGCTTAACGTGCTTTCCGAGGCACGGAACGATGTCAGTGATGTCTAAGATAAACTTTAGAAAGTACATGATGAATTGAAAAAGTCACATTGGTACTTCCCGGTGTTCTTTTTGTTTTTAATTTTTTATATTTGGATTAAATTGCTTTATACTAATCTTCATTGTTTTCACACGTAGAAGCAACAAAAATAATGTAACCAGTATTTTGTATAAACCTAATTGAAAAGAGTGCTGTGGAGTTTCTTGCTCGTTCTTCTCCAAAGAGGCCTACCTCCGTTTTGGAACGAGCAACTAGCTTCAGCTTTCGGACTAACTGACCGACTCCTTGACAATTCAAAAGTGCCTGGAAATGGTCTAATTGAAATAAATGTTTTGACTTTGATTTTGAGATACCGGAATCTTAGAAACAGGGTTTTGTTCGTCACCGTTTGGGTATACGGAACCCTGAAAAAATATATGAATGAAAGGGATCCTAGCTTAATGCGAACTGGTCACGAATCTTAAGTATCCTATTATATTTCCCCAAACGACTCAAGTCTTTGAAAGTGGTAGTGGGCGTAATCCACCACTCGGATCTAATGCATGGGTTTTTCACAAAGAAATAAGTATATTTATTTTATAGAAGCATTCTCAAGTGTTATTAGAACGGCGGGAATTACAATACCTATTTAATTATTAATCGTTAATTGTTGTCTGAGTGAGTTCACAGAAAATGCATTGTTTGTATCTAATAAGTTATTAATTATAATAGTCGAATGTCGTGATGGCCTCTAGAGGTTGTGGGTTCGAATTCGGGCAAGTACCAATGTCACTTTTTCAATTCATAGACCGTATGTACTTTCTAAAGTTTATCTTGGACATCACTAACATCGGTGAAGGAAAACATTGTGAGGATACCTGGACTTACTGTTCCACTCAAACCATGTCAGAGGCCCTTGAGGCGGTTTAGAAACTCTGACACTAGGGTGTGTGGGGTCGTAAGACCTTACTGCCCACACGATAAAGGAAAGGAATTATAATAGTAAGTTAAGATAAGTTTCGTTAAGTAACTACACTATCGCAATAGATTACTCTGTAGTGATAGATGTAAGTTGTAAATAAATAACATAACATCACCCCTGTAATCCCCGAAAGGTAAGGCAGTGGTGTACCCATTAGTACACCCACATTTCGTTATGTTTTAAGTCCCATGTAATAGGGGGCGAGCCTATTGCCATCAACCGGGCACAAATTCAGACTCCGAGGCTGCTACTGAGAAATTCCAGACGGAAAAACCCAATACCACTTTGCCCCACCTGGGAGTTTAACCCAAGACCTCAAGCTTAGCAGTCGCGCTTTGACCAGTAGACCAACTAGGCAGTCAGTGGGTGTAGGCACTCTGTTTATTCTGACAAATTCATTGAGGTTTCTCACCGCAATGCGATAACCGCGTAACAAAAAGGTAAGTCGTAAGGTACAAAAACCAAAAAAAACTGCCAATGCGTGGACTTCGATTTCTTTATGTTACCAAATCTTGCAACCGCAGTATGGCCTGGCCCTAAGGGATTAAGAACTGTTTTTTTTGTTCCCGGGGTGGAAAATCCTCTTGGATGTCGAAGGGGTCTGTCAGACTCTTACTGCTTGAAAGCGACCCCGGTGTTCCCCTCCCACACTTAGGCCGGGTTCACGTTCCTTCCGCGATTCCCGACTGGTGCTGGCCCTCCTCCGCGGGCCACCTCGGGTCTGGAGGGGAGGGAGGTGTTTAACTCGCCCCGCGACGGCAGAGAGGGGCGCGCGTGGAACACTACGCACCACCACCTTGGATTCGGTTGATGGAGTCCCCAAGTCCGCCGCCTCTAGCCCATTTAGGGGGGCCGGAAGAGGGCGCCGCCGACGCCTGGGGCGCCTGCTGCGGGCCGGGAGAGAGGTCGTAATATCTCTTTCCTTTTCCGCAGCGAGTCCTGCGAGATAAGCGTTTCGCAGAAGTAGGCCACCGCGTTCCAGGACCCTTCGCTGCCGACCATCGAAGCGACGACGGCCGTCAGCGACAGGTCACTGCCTACTTCAGAGATGAGGACACGACGCGGCTCCTCCCAGGCCATACATTCTGACAGCGTATGCCGCGCCGTGCCCTCCAGGCAGTCCACGCAGTGGTGGCACCGGGCGTCTGGCTCCCTGTTTATGAGACACAGGTACTTCCCGAAGCCATGCCCCGAGAGCATCTGCGTCACCCGAAACGTCAGGGAGCCGTACCTTCTTCCGAGCCAGTCCGCCAGCACCGGCCGGATCGCCTCGATGGTGATAATAGGCGTGAGAGCCTGTCCGGACTAGCGTTGAAAATGCTGAAAAAAACAATTTGTTTCTTTCACGAAAAAAACCGCATTGAAAAATTCGCAGACAGAAAATCCTTTGGGAAAAAACGGGAATCTTTCGAATTTTTCTCAAAATGTCTTGAAATATTGAAAAAAAAACAAGTTTTTTTTCAAATATTTTTCTGTTCAAACATAACATAGGGTAGCATGCCTCGTTTGATTCGTCTTGACGAGTACTGTGATCCTACATGGTAACCAGGGTCTGATGATGGAGCTGGAAGGTGGCCATAGGAACTGCGTAATAGAACTACACAACCCCGTCGAGTTTGGGCTCGTTTGATTCGACTTGACGAGTACTTTGATCCTAGATGGTAACCAGGGTCTGATGATGGAGCTGGAAGGTGGCCATAGGAACTGCGTAATAGAACTACACAACCCCGTCGAGATTGGGCTCGTTTGATTCGACTTGACGAGTACTTTGATCCTAGATGGTAACCAGGGTCTGATGATGGAGCTGGAAGGTGGCCATAGTAACTGCGTAATAGAACTACACAACCCCGTCGAGTTTGAGCTCGTTTGATTCGACTTGACGAGTACTTTGATCCTAGATGGTAACCAGGGTCTGATGATGGAGCTGGAAGGTGGCCATAGGAACTGCGTAATAGAACTACACAACCCCGTCGAGTTTGGGCTCGTTTGATTCGACTTGACGAGTACTTTGATCCTAGATGGTAACCAGGGTCTGATGATGGAGCTGGAAGGTGGCCATAGGAACTGCGTAATAGAACTACACAACCCCGTCGAGATTGGGCTCGTTTGATTCGACTTGACGAGTACTTTGATCCTAGATGGTAACCAGGGTCTGATGATGGAGCTGGAAGGTGGCCATAGTAACTGCGTAATAGAACTACACAACCCCGTCGAGTTTGAGCTCGTTTGATTCGACTTGACGAGTACTTTGATCCTAGATGGTAACCAGGGTCTGATGATGGAGCTGGAAGGTGGCCATAGGAACTGCGTAATAGAACTACACAACCCCGTCGAGTTTGGGCTCGTTTGATTCGACTTGACGAGTACTTTGATCCTAGATGGTAACCAGGGTCTGATGATGGAGCTGGAAGGTGGCCATAGGAACTGCGTAATAGAACTACACAACCCCGTCGAGTTTGGGCTCGTTTGATTCGACTTGACGAGTACTTTGATCCTAGATGGTAACCAGGGTCTGATGATGGAGCTGGAAGGTGGCCATAGGAACTGCGTAATAGAACGACACAACCCCGTCGAGTTTGAGCTCGTTCGATTCCGTGTATTCTGTTTTTTAGTATTTGTTGTTATAGCGGCAGCAGGAATACATCATCTGTGAAAGTTTGAACTGTCTAGGACAGCGGAGGCTTCTATGTATTTTTTCTTGAAAACGGTGCGTCTTAGGCGAAAAATAACCGAAATTTCACTCCCCCCTTTAATATAAGTAAGGCGATTAACACACGGCACCGTACGCCGCTCCGGCATGCTGTGGCGGTGAAGCGGATTTTGATGCGGTTGTCCGCACGGTGACGCGGTTCAACCGCATGACCGCACGGATCGATTTTGACCAGTTTTGGTTTTAACCAGTTATTTTTTACCGGTTTTGACCAGTTTTCAGGGTGTCCAGGTTGGGGTTTTTTTTTTCCCCCAATTTGGGGAAAAATTTTGGGAAACTTTTGGTGAAATTAAAACTGCGGGGAAAATTCTGGGGAACACATTATTTTTTGGCGTAAGTTTGGGGAAAAATGATTTTTGAATGAATTTTTTTAATGCAGTGCGCAAATAGTGACATCCCGGAAGGTGGAGGAATAGAGAACAAACTGCTATGGGTGCTTTACATTTCTCGCAATACGTAGCCACTGTGAATACACGCTTGGATACCAACTTTTTTCTTGTTATTCCGGTCAAAATAGATATTCAAGAGTACAAAAATTCGCAACAAGCTGAAAATTTGTATGAATGTTGAGAACATCATCATAACCAAATAACATATAACGCTCTTAAAAAAATTACACTTCATATATTTACCCCCTTTTGGGGAGAAACCCCCTAAATTGGGAACCCTGCACGATGATCCGCACGGTGATGCGGCGCCCCGTGTGTGAAGCACCGCACGACCGCGCGGACGTCCGCACGGTGATGCGGTTGTGACGAGAGCACCGCTCGACCGCGCGGTCGTGCGATGTTCGTGTGCAAGGTTCAAGCGGATTTCATAGAGGCTAGTGCGACGTGAGAACCGCATCACCGCATGCCGGAGCGGCGTGCGGTGCCGTGTGTTAATCGCCTAAATAGTCTTCGAAACAATAATATTCGAAATAAAGATACAAGAACCGAATATTCTATAAAACATTATCTGCGAAATAAAATTCTATGAAATATCTTTCTGCGAAACAAGAGGACAACACTCTAGAAAAGTTTTATTTTTTTATTTTTTTCTACAAAATGCTTTTTCATTCTCTCCCTTTTTTTTCTTTCGTAAAGGCAGTAGGTTTGAATGGCAGATGGGGGGGGCGCCTTAGAAATCTCGCCCAGGGCGCTGGTAGTGCTAAAACCGGCACTGATTGTAATACTTTAAATTACTTTTATTTTAAAAGTGTATAGAGTAGTATAAGAGTTTCTTGCCCATTCTTCCTCTGAATACGAAACTACCTTTTGGAATGGGCTACTAGATTCTATGTTTTTCTTTTTTTGTAAATGATTTTCTAGAGTGCCTAATGTTTTAATTGAAATAAATGATTTGACGTTGACTTTGAGCCGGGAAGGCGGGCACAGCATTGAAACGGAACCCGCAGAGTGTAAGTCCGACTCGAACTTGACCGACTTTTTTAATAAAACACGACTGAACAGACGGAATCGATCACTGTATGGACGAATGAACTAAAACCTTGGCTCGCTTCCGTTTAAAAAAAAACTTGTATCACAAAAAGTTCTGTACTGGTTCTTTTACAGTTCATTATGAGTTGTTATAATTTATTTGATTAAGAGTTAATTGTATTAATTTTATTTCCAGTATTTAATTGACTAGTAAACCTGAACTTATCATACTATTATTATTATTATTAATAGACTAGATTTTACCCGCGAATTCGCCCGCGTGTAATTTAATAAGAAGTATGTCTGCAAAAAAAAAAAAAAACTGCCTCGTTGGTCTAGTGGTCGCAAAGCGCGACTGCTAAGCTTGGGTCCGATTCCCAGGTCGGGCAGTGTTATTGGGTTTTTCCATCACGAATATCTCAGTAGCAGCTTCGAAGTCTAGATTTGTGCCCGGTTGGTGGCAATAGGCTCGCCTCCTATTTATTTAAACTTTATGCAACAAAAGTACAAAGGCGTACTTAATGCGTTAGGCATTCTCTACCAGTCAACCAAAGGTGGTGAAGAGATAACATGGTAGGTGCAAATTATTGTACGAGCGTAAAATAACAAAACTAGAGATAAAAGGTACTCAAAATTTTATAGAAATAAAACGAAGTGTACACAAGTACAAAATAAAATAAAGATACCATATAGGTAATATATACCGGGTTATTTTTAAAACACCAGCAACCTGAAAAGGGGTCATTGTACTCATCATTAAGAACAACGTTTTCTATGGGTCCAACCAAATCATAAAAAAAAACAGCTGTTACATATTATTATGATTGTGTTATAAATGTATAACATTTTTGTAGGGAACAGCTGATTTTTTTTCAAGATTTCAGGGTTGGTCCCATACTAAAAGTTGTTCATAATGATGGGTACAATGACCCCTTTTCAGGTTTCGGGTAAATTTTCAATGACACTGTATACATACATCTACATAAAATACATAAAATCTATATTATGTATTCAAATTAATTCTAAGACGTCTTTCCAAAGGCTTTTAGTAGTTCATGCTATTACCATAAGTCCTTCCACTTCATTTCACGGCCATCTTACGTTGTCAATGTCAAGCTACCCCATTGAAATAATATGTAAATTATACTTACCATGTATTATTATGTATACTATACTAAAGTCCCCGCCACGAGAAGCTATAAATTATGTGAATAAAGAACTTCTACTAAGTTACGTAGCGACAATACAATCGACAACAAATTATTCCAAATTCAATCAACTCAAAGTAACATACGTGTAACACGAAACTAACGAGCAATTTCACTTGGTCGGGTTATAAAGCAATATAAAGCGCTGTCGTCTGTTTTGTGGTACTGGAACGCATCTGACACATGGAACGTAAACATTTGGGCCGTCATTATGTAAGTTTACGCTGACGCAGTATTTGATCCAAGAGTTCCGTTCCCCTGAATGTGTGTTTACATAATTTATAGCTTCTCGTGACGGGGACTATAATATAATAAAGCTGGAAAGTTAATTGTTTGTTTGTTTGAACTGAACTGAAACGATTTTTGTAAAATTTGATACAGACTAAGCTTCCTTTAGCTCTTCCTCTCCCTCCACCTCACGCCCCAGCCGCCGCGGGAGACGCCCAGGGCGTTGGACGTCGCGAGGCGACATCCGGCCACCGTAGGCGCGGGCTTGTGGACGGCGAGTAATGGGTAGCTCGCCGTTCGATCAAGGACCATGGCCGGGTCGACGGCGCGTTCTGTTCGCGCGCACCTCAAAGAGCTGTCAGCACAGGGACGGGGCCCCAACGGGGCCAAACGCCTACCGGGGTTGCGGGATGTCTTAACCGTCTTAACCGTCTTACCGTGGCACCGTGGTATTTTTTTTTTTAATTGGGACAAGCTCGCCTACACTGTTCTCACCTACTGCAACTCCTGAAAGTCAGAATCAACAGTGGAGGCCACCAGAGAAGCGCCGAGGCAATGAAGCTCGACGAGTCCTAGAGAAACGATTAAACTGTCTTGGATCCCTCAATGAAATTAATCAGAAAAGAATAGCGGAGGAGTAAGAAAAAAATATAATTTCCACTTCCCTCCAAACAAGCAGGAGACAGAACAGAACTAGGCCAATAGGCACAAAAGGACCACTAGACTTATGACTTCGTCTGCGTCCGCGGTTACCGACATTCGCGCGGTCGGAGACGCGGGCAAAAGCTTGTATTACACAAAAGGGTCTGCCAGCTAGAATTATTCATCATGACTGAACATAACGCTTCTGATCATAATAAGATTATATTATATTTTCACAGAATATATTAAGGTCAGAGTAAGGCTGGGTTCACAATGTGGGTATATACGGAAACACCCAAATACTTCGAAATATTTTATTCTGAATTCGATGTTCCGATTTTCAAAAGTCCGAATTTCATAATAGTATAATAGGAGTAATGATAAGTTGGAGTTGTTATAATATTCGGAATTTTGAACCATTCGGAATTATGAAAATCGGTATTTTTGAATTCGTATAATTTGTGACTGTCGGAATAAAGTTTTTCGTATTTATGTAGTGTACCGTGTATTATAAATGAATGAACCGATTTTAATGAAACTTCCTTCACATAAGCAGGATACATAGGTCTAAAAAGTTAGTTGAGAACATTTTTAAAATGTCTTATTAAAGAAAAGATAATTGGAAATATCTGTTTCTATGGGAAACTTAATTTCGGTAGAATTTAGCTGTAACACCATTTTTCGTAAATGTGCAATGGCAAAGGGTTATTGGGCTTTTCCACCAGGAAGTTTTCAGTAGCAGCCTCGGAGTCTAGCTTTGTGCTCGGTTGATGACAATAGGCTCGTCCCCTATTCAAATTCAAATAATTTAATTCGGAAAAATATCCATATATTGTTAGTAGTACAAACATAACTGTCAAAATGTGGGTGTACTATAATAGGTAAGTTTCCAACAGTGGTAACTTTAGAAGTTTGATTGGTTGTTTGTATTTAACTAAATTAGCGACTGTGTACACACAGCTTTACTCAGCCCACGTATTTAGAGCACAGATAATCAGGCACGTACGTCGTCACTCGAGCATAACGAGGTATTACAAACAGTCCATAACATTTAATTTAATAAATAATTACTTTTTTATTATGGTAACAATTAACTAGTGGACTTGACAGCTGTTGTCCTGACTTGCAGCGCCACCTACAAGGTTGTGAATCTATATTTTGACTTTTAATTCTATTCAGTAACTTGACAGATAAAGGGTTACCAAGTAATGACAAAAAAATGATGGTGAGGTGGTGTAAGAATGAACGAAATTGAATGAACTTAAATAATGTACTTAACTTGGTATTAAACTATATCATTCGTTCCTTGTACGCAAAATTGTTCACTACCCCGACACTATTAGTTGTAGTATGGTAACATTATTTTTCTTTGAACTGTCAAGTTACTGAATAGCATTAGCGTCAGCTCACAGCTGCGTGCACACTTTAAAAGAGCGACTCAAAATATAACTTTATTTTCTGCACGAAAAGATACACATTTCATTGTGAAAATTTAGAATACGTAAGGGGCGTCGCTCACACGATTAAGGGGCGTCGCTCACACGATTAACAGTCGAGGTGCAGTTGAGGCGCGGGCGCATAAGAGGCACGCCTCAACAAGGTTTTCTTTACAAATGAATGGTAGTGCGCTCACATACAAGAGTTGCGGCGAGGGCGAGGTGAAGGCGGGGCGGAGGCGAGGTGCAGGCGCAGGAGGGGCGCTCAAGTGTGCCCAAGCCACGATCCCACCGCCATTTTGTCATTTTGTCATTCAAAATGTGAAGGAAGCATAGCCGCCTGCGCCTCGACTCTACGCAGAGACCTATCTTCGACCGTGCTGCGACGCCGCACCGCCGCTGACGCGACGTCGCCTCGACTTTACCAGTGAGCGACGCGCCTAAGAGTCGAGGTGCAGTTGAAGCGCGGGCGCATAAGAGGCACGCCGCAACAAGGTTTTCTTTACAAATGAATGGTAGTGCGCTCACATACAAGAGTTGCGGCGAGGGCGAGGTGAAGGCGGGGCGGAGGCGAGGTGCAGGCGGGGCGGAGGCGAGGTGCAGGCGCAGGAGAGGCGCTCAAGTGTGCCCAAGCCACGATCCCACCGCCATTTTGTCATTTTGTCATTCAAAAAGTGAAGGAAGCATAGCCGCCTGCGCCTCGACTCTACGCAGAGACCTATCCTCGACCGTGCTGCGACGCCGCACCGCCGCTGACGCGACGTCGCCTCGACTTTACCAGTGAGCGACGCGCCTTACACCACGCAGCACTACGTCGCGATGCGTCGCTCTACGCCGCGAGGCATCACGAGGCGTAGAGCGACGCATCGCGACGCAGCGGTGAATCGTGTACGAAACGGTGTACGCGCGACATGCAAGAGCGGCGACGTTGCGATGCGTCTCGCGGCGGCGCGCGGCGCAGCGCGAAGTCACTGGCCTCTTCACGTTGCGTCGCGTCGCGTCGCGTCTCGGTGTGAACTGACCCTTAAAAGTCGAAATATAAACCATTCAGGATTCCAAATTAAAAATATACGATTTTTTTTATCAAAATCCGCTCAGCCGTTTCGGAGAAGTTTAGTGACATAATCATCATCTGCCTAGCCTTTTCCTAACTACATTGGGGGTCGGCTTCCAGTCTAACTGGATGCAGCTGAGTACCAGTATTTTACATGGAGCGACTGCCTATCTGACCTCAACAACCCAGTAACTGGGTAATACGATACCCTTTGGTAAGACTGGTTGTCAGACTTTCGGGCTTCTGATGACCCGTAACGACTGTCACAGATCTA
Organism: Hoplodrina blanda; assembly: GCA_949316365.1. Classification (NCBI taxonomy): domain Eukaryota; kingdom Metazoa; phylum Arthropoda; class Insecta; order Lepidoptera; family Noctuidae; genus Hoplodrina; species Hoplodrina blanda. The sequence continues at coordinate 6,136,331 of OX438574.1, read as the reverse complement.
CGTATGACAGCCGGGACCAACGGCTTAACGTGCTTTACGAGATTTAGATTAATATTATAACATTTTATGATTTTAAGTACCTATGTAAGTAAACACAAGTGCACACCCTTTTTCTTCTCTCTCATAGTCCGATGGAACTCCAATAACATTTTTTACCCGACCTGGGTATCGAACCCGCTTAACCAACCAATATACAGAAGAATCTAATGGCGTAACATTTATCAAAATCAGTTGGCAGTCAAAACTGGAGGGATGAGGCACTGAATCGGGAAGGATGGAAGGAGTGGAGGGAGGCCTTTGCCCAGGAGTGGGACAGAATAGACTAACAAAAAAAAAAAAAAAAAAGTTGGGCCGTTGAGTATGACGAGCGGACATATATACATACAGGTCAAAGACATAACCCTCCTTTTGGGCGCTGCCGCAGTCGGGTAAAAAAGGGTTATCTAAACCCATCGAACCGAAGAGAAGAAGACGAAGTTACTAGTCTAGCTTATCTACTTTTTGTTGACCTGACCTCAAAGTTTGAGTCGCTAGAACAATGACTAACAATTAAGACGAATTCCGCGCGCCCACCCATCCTTTTCCATGCCTCAGTAAGCACTACTTAACCGCAACGATACACAGTTCTTGACAAAGAAAAACAATTATAAGTACATCAAGTACGTCTTTCACGACTATATAAATTGGAGCAAGGCTGCAAGGTAATATTGTCAAAATTATTATTAATTGTAGTGGCAGCAAAAAAAGCAGACAATATTTTTGTTATGTAACAAAATATGACAAAGCACTACGGCTGAAAAAAATGAAGTTCAAAGTCAAAGTTAGAGGATTTATTTCATACATACTTACATACATAAACTCATGCCTTTTTCTCATGGGGGTAGGCAGAAACCACAGAACGCCACCTGCTACGATCCTTACATAATCCTTTCGCATCATCTACGTTCATACATCTCGTGAAATCTCGTCATACAAGCACGCCGGTTACGAGTACTCCGCACCTGACCTTTCTGAAGAACCTCACCAATGAGGTCAGTGTAGGTTTTTCTAGGGCGACCCCTCCCTGCGTTGCCATTCACCTCTGCCATATAAATATTAAAATTCAATCTGCCTAGCCTTTTTCCAACTATGCTGGGGTCGGCTTCCAGTCTAATTCCGATTAGACTGCAGCTGAATACCAGTACTTTACATGGAGCGACTGCCTATCTGGCCTCCACAACCCAGAAACTAGGTAATACGATACCCCTTGGTAAGACTGGTTGACAGACTTTCGGGCTTCTGAAGACCCGTAACGACTGTCAAAGATCCACGTATGACAGCCGGGACCAACGGCTTAACATGCTTTCCGAGGCACGGAGGAGTCTCAGTGTGTAAAGATGGTCACCCATCCACGGATCAACCCCGGCAAGCATAGCTTAACCTGATGGATCGACACGTGCGGCTGTTATTACATAACCACGAGCTCTTTGAAATGATAAATTAAATTATACAAAATACGCTATCTTGTATTTTATAACATTTCAGTATTGACGGAAGATACAAGACTTATTTATAGATATTATAATGAGGCTAATTATTCAGGAAATAAACATAAATTATCAAATCAATGAATATCACACGTCATCTTTATCTTATATTGAAAAGTGGTAAATTTTGTGAGTTTGTAGGGGGGTAATCTCTGGATCTACTGAACCGATTTTGAAAATTCTTTCACAAATTGGAAGCTACGTTATCACTGAGTGCTATAGGCTATATTTTGTTATCAAAAAATTAGGGATCCGTAAGAAAAATCACGCGAACGAAGTCGCGGAGAGAGTACTAGCACAATACACAAATAAATAAAATTTAAGTTTCTATTTATAATGTCAGAAAACAGCTTCTTATTAAATGCATGTTTACACGATATTATGCCAAAAAAGCATGTTTTCAAATTGCTGTCTATCTGTTTGTTTCGGATAATCTCCGAAAAGGCTGGACCGTTTTGGTCGAGACATTTATTTGCAGATAGTTAAAGGCCATGTTCTACTAATTAATACTTTCAAATTCTTATCACTATCTCATTTCAGCGATAATAATTGGCAGATTGACAATAAAATTTTATTGCGATCATTCCTGCAGAATTAATTACATTATTTTTTTTTTGTTAGCCTATTCTGTCCCACTCCTGAGCAAAGGCTTTCCTCCACTCCTTCCATCCTTCCCGATTCAGTGCCTCATCCCTTCAGTTTTGGAGAAATCCATCCAGTTTGTCCCGCCATTATTATTAATATTAATTAATTAATTATTATATAAGTATTACTGTAACTTCTAGATTGCCCCCTGATATTATAAGAAGTAACTAAGGCTTACTTTTATATATTTATTTTATTTTAGAAAAAAAATAAAAGGTACCGCGCAAAAAAAAATCCCCACAAATACCCAACATTCACGCGGAACCGTCGCGGGCGCAACCTAGTATTAAATAAAACATTAAAAATAAATATAAATAAGTGGCTTTTATCACAAATCCATTAATTTATCGATGAAGTCCGTAAATATAATATTAGCCGTGACCTGAATAAGGTATTTAATTTTAATGAACTGTAAATCGTAAAATATATATTAAAAATAATGTACTTAATTTAACTGCCTCATTGGTGTAGTGGTCGCAAAGCGCGACTGCTGAGTTTGGTTCGATTTCCAAATCGGGTAAAGAAAGAAAAAAAGAAAGAAAGAAATTATTACCAGAAATTATTATTATTACCATCATAACTGTACACCTACATTATTGGCAAATAAATGATTTGATTTGATTTGAAAAACTGTTTATTCACGCGAAAATGACGCACATAACATAACATCACGGACGCTCCCCGAAGGGTTAGGCAGAGGTGTACCCATAAGTACACCCACATTTCGCCAGTTATGTTTAAGTCCCATGTAATAGGGGGCGAGCCTATTGTCATCAACCGGGCACAAACCCAGACTCCAAGACAGCTACTGAGAAATTCTTGATGGAAAAACTCGCATATTTATTTATTTTTCATTTGATTTTTATTTTTAGACTAGCGACCCGCCCCGGCTTCGCACGGGTGCATGTATTATACATATAAACCTTCCTCTTGAATCACTCTATCTATTAAAAAAAACCGCATCAAAATCCGTTGCGTAGTTTTAAAGATCTAAGCATATATAGGGACAGACAGACAGACAGGGAAAGCGACTTTATTTTATAATATGTAGTGATTTAAACAAACTCGTTTCTCCTTTGCTTTTGTGTACAATTTTTCTTTTTTTGACTACCTCGTTTGTCTAGTGGTCGCAAAGCGCGACTGCTGAGCAAGAGGTCTTGGGTTCGATTCTCTGGTCGGGCAAAGTATTATTGGGTTTTTTCATCAATAATTTCTTAGTAGCAGCCTCGGAGTCTGGACCTGGTTGATGGCAATAGGCTCGCCCCCTATTACATGGGACTTAGACATAACTGGCGAAATGTGGGTTACTATTAGTACACCCACATTTCGCATTTTTTATGTATAATGGGCACATCTCTGACTAACCCTTCGGGGATTACAGGCGTGATGTTTATGTATTTAAAAAATGACGTATTTTTAACCATCCGTACTTGGTGAATACAGGTATTCAGCTGTTAGACTGGAAGCCGACCCCAACATAATTGGGAAAAGGCTAGGCAGATGATGACTAGGTGACCAATTTACCATCCGTAGAATTACTAACGGTTAGTTATAGGAACTGAAAATAAGGGTTTCCTGTTTGCCAAACAGTCGGAAGTGACCTTGTGTAAAATTAGAATTTCACTTGGAAGGTTAAGGTCAAAGTATGACTCTAAAAAGACTTGTGAAGCTTACTAAGTTAATTTAAAATGACCTTGAATTGAACGAGATTCTATTTTCAAATACAATAGGGAATATACAGTTTTTTTCTTTCATATTATAGTACTTATATTAATTATTATAGTTGGTCTACGTAGTGGGCGCAAAGCGCGACTGCTGAAAGGTTTTAGGTTCGATTCCCAGGTCGGGCAAAGTGTTATTGAGTTTTTCTATCAGGAATTTCTAAGTAGCAGCCTCGGAGTCTGAATTTGTGCCCTGTTAATGGCTATAGGCTCGCCCCCTATTACATGGGACTTAAATATAACTGGCGAAATGTGAGTATACTTATGGGTACACCTCTGCCTAACCCAACGGGGAAACAAGGCGTGACGTTAAAAAAAATGGCGTACGCAAGTGCCATACCCGGAACTGTGTAAATAAATCTTTATGTAATCATTCCGGCATTGTTTTTATAAGTACAACTGTCACGCTACTCAAACAAGACAAAACAAACAAAAAAAAACACGTTTCCTTCAAATAACATCTAATTAATTATTATAAAATAAATCTCACAAAAAATAGGAATCTCATCAAAATTGGTTCAACAGTTTCGGAGTAATGAGTGCACGAACGTTTTTTTATTAAATATTTATTAAATTAGATTAACGAAAAAACTTGTTATAGATCGTAGGTCAAGATTGTCAGTGCCATCGGCGCGTGCGCAGTTGGTCTGATTTTTTTTCCATACTAGTTATAATAATATAAAGCTGATGAGTTTATTTATTTGATTATCTCAGGAACTACTAGAACGATTTGAAAAAATATTTTTGCGTTCTATAGCCCGTTTATTGAGGAAGGTCAGGTTAGGTTGTATAACATTACGCTACGAACTACGGGAAAGGATTAGTCATGAACAGCACCACCAAAAGAAGAAGAAGTAGTACCAGTACCAGTAGTAGTAGTGGTAGAAGTAGTAGAAGTATCACCTAATAATATTAATAAAACCTTTAAACTAATTTCTTTCCCAAAGTGGGCGATAACGCCCCCTTGTGGGCGCTGCAGGCCTAAGAGGGGCGGTAAGAGACCCAGAAAAAAAATCAGAGCGTTGTCTAGAAGCTTGGGGAGCGATTTGTAATTTCATCTACTGGGTGATTTTTATGTAGATGAAAATATGGGGGCGCTAGAAAATAATTTATTCTCAAAGTGGGCAGTTAGACAAAATAAGTTTTGGAACCACTGCGCTGGGCCCTTGGGGCAGAGGTGTAGGCATATCATGAAGTTCGTTTTGGCTAAATAACACACCTACCAACATACATTGTACTTTGTGAATAAAGACTTCCTCTTCCGTTTTGAAATCAAAACGGAAACCAAAATATGACGTCAGCTTAATATAATAAAACCAACTCAAAATTTTAAGAAAAAATCGGTCAAGTGCGAGTCGGGCTCGCACACCGTACCACCGTGCAATATCAAACATTACATACACATAGGTACATAAACTCACGCCTTTTTCCCATGGGGGTAGGCAAAAACCACAGAACGCCACCTGCTACGATCCTTACATACTCCTTTCGCCCGATCTACGTTCATACATCACGTAATACAAGCTACGCCGGTTATGAGTGCTCCGCACCTGACCTTTCTGAAGAACCTCACGAATAAGGTCAGTGTAGATCTTCCTAGGGCGACCCCTCCCTGCGTTGCCACTCACCTCTGCCATATAAATATCTTTTGTTAATCGTCTTTCACTCATCCTCTCAACATGACCGAACCATCTAAGCATACCCTTTTCTATCTTTGTCACTTACGTAACGGTCCCATATAACCTCATTCCTCACTCTATCGTTCAAAGTCACACCACACATACTCCGCAAGGAACGGTAACGGTACGGTATTTTTGTGTAAAATTACATGTTACACAAAAATACGTTTCTTGAACCCGAGACACGGGGATGTCACACCAATTTACAATCTCGGGGCTACTAATATTTATTTATTTATTTATTTTATTTTAATATTTATAATTTTATGTTAATTAATGTAATTGGACCTGTGCCGTTTTAATTAACTATTAAAACGGCACAGGTCCAATTACATTAATTAACATAAAATTATAAATATTAAAATAAAATAAGCATTCAAATAACATACAATACAAAAATTAAATTCAAAGATTTACAATTCGTGGATAAAATATGAAATTCCTAATGGAAAAACCCAATAAAATTTTGCCCGACCTGGGAATCGAACCTAAAACCTTTCAGCAGTCGCGCTTTGCACCTACTAGACCAAGTATAGGTATAATAAATATACTATTTTATATAAAAATACTGCATAAATTCCCTATTGTATTATACACGGAGCCATAAACTCGATCATCAAACTCGAAACGATTGGGACCATTTTTTTTTCAAAAATAACAATAAAAAAAAACAGCCGTTCAGTACACTTTGACGAGTTAGACGAACATAAATGTACTGAACAGCTGTTTTTTTTTATCCAAAGAGGTAGTTGAGGTTCCGTTGACACCGTTTAGATGCGGAACTCTAAAGAATATCAATTAAAAAATCAAGATTGTAGTCTTGTGTCATTTTATCTCATTTTCCAAGGTTCGCGAGTTCATGACTCAGATATTTTTTTAATAACAATATTTTCTTAAATTGTTTTTGTTTGAACATGTTTATGTCTTCCTATATTGTTTAATAAATTGCCGTTTAACGATTTTGAATGTGGAACTGTTTTGCGCGGCATGGCATAAGCAAAAAGGTTTTATTGTTTTTTTTTAATGTAAAACTAGCACTCTCCCCGCGACTTCGTTCGCGTGATTTTTCTTACGGATCCCTAATTTTTTGATAATAAAAAAGCTATGTTACAAAAAAAGATAACCGCCTTCAAAAACTACAAAATAAAAATAACTTTAGTTTTGGAAGTCGGCGGCTTTGGTTTTGTTTTTTGTTATGTAGGCATAAGTATTGCCACCGACTTCCAAAACTAAAGTTATTTTTATTTTGTAGTTTTTGAAGGCGGTTATCTTTTTTTGTAAAATAGCTTTTTATTTTTCACTTTTTAGTGCTTGTGTATTAATGTTTGAAATCCTTACAAAAAGCCCTTTCAAACAATACCTCACACGATATATTTAATTTTGGAAACTGGTAGGAGGGGGGTTGACGTACCCCCCTTTTCCTTCAGTCAGTCATCGACTACACGTATAAACAAAGCAATTTCACTTGTTACGATATTGCTGCTGTGATTCTATGAGGAGTTCCATTCCATATCTCCGAAGTTCATCATCAGATATTGAAATGGTGACAATGGGACCACACGAGAAGCACCAGCTTTCAAATAAAAAAAGAATCATGAAAATCGGTTCACCCAGTCGCAAGTAAGGAGTTAACAAACATAAAAAAAAAATACAGACGAATTGATAACCTCCTCCTTTTTTGAAGTCGGTTAAAAATATAGCCTATAGCACTCGGTGATAACGTAGCTTCCAATTTGTGAAACAATTTTCAAAATCGGTTCAGTAGATCCAGAGATTACCCCCAACATACAAACTTACAAACAAATGTTACCTCTTTATAATATTAGTATAGATATAATAGACTAGGTACTTTCAGCCCGTGACTCTCTTCGCGTCAAAGTTAATATAGGTATTATACCACGGGACCTTGACTTCGACTGCCTCGTTGGTCTAGTGGTCGCAAAGCGCGACTGCTGAGCAAGAGGCCTTGGGTTCGATTCCCAGGTCGGGCAAAGTGTTATTGGGTTTTTCCATCAGGAATTTCTCAGTAGCAGCCTCGGAGTCTGGATTTGTGCCCGGTTGATGGCAATAAGCTCGCCCCTTATTACATGGGACTTAAACGTAACTGGCGAAATGTGGGTGTACTAATGGGTACACCTCTGCCTAACCCTTCGGGGATTACAGGCGTGATAAACCCTACATTTTTCCTAGTTAAAAAGTAGCCTATGTGGTATTATCGGGGATGCATAGGAAGTCTCGAATGAAAAAAAGGCTTAAGTCCTTTCTTGGGGTTCCAGTGTACACCATACCAAATTTCATCAAAATCGGTTTAGTAGTTTAGCCGCGTAACAGACAGACAGGCATACAGAGTCACGCTTTCGGAAAAATATCTCAGAAGCAGTCTGGAGTCTGGATTTCTGTTGTTGTTGTTGTTTGTTGTACATTATGTTTGTGTTGTAACCTTTTTTTTTTGGGTGGTAAAAATCATCAAATGAGTCCTTCAGCCCTGGGTGGGCGGAAGGGACTGTCAGACTTTTACTGACAAAAAACCACCCTGTTCCTTCTGTTGCCCTTTACGTTCCGGGGCCACGGTATCCTTTTAAGAAGTCCCGCGATCCCGGCAGGCGTTTGGCCCTGTTGGGGCCCCGTCCTTGTGCTGACATCTCTTTGAGGCGCCCGTGTAACAAAACGCGCCGTCGTCGATCCGGGCCTGGTCCTTGATCGGACGGCGAGCTACCCATCACTCGCCGTCCGCAAGCCCGCGCATGTTGTAACCTTAATTACTATAAAAAAAACCAATAAACAATTTATAGATACTAAATCGGGCATAAAGACATATAATTTAAATCATTAACTTTGCAATTTAAAATAACAACCTCTTAAGTTAACGAGATCTATTTTAAAAGAATTATTTGGATGAGGTTTTAAAACTAGTAAAGGTCGACGCACACCTCCACAAATTAGACACTACATTAATTAAGTTCTAAAAAATAAAAAAAAATATCGGAATTTTTTGATGCCATTTGGTTTTAGTTTCTTCTTTTTTTTATTCTAATTGTTTTTTTTTACAATTTAATACACACACACATACACTAAATATACTGCTTAAATAAATAAATACAATTGATGAAAATATCGATAAAAATTCATTAAAAAAAACTCCACCTTTTTTTGAAATCGGTTTAAAAGGTTTCACCGGCTTAAGTATTTTTTTTATGATTTTAAAGTAATTATAATGGATTATTTCGGATATTTAAACGCTGATTCATTTAAAGAAAATTCTAAATTATGTTTTGTGTTTTTTAAACAGGTACAATACCAGTCGTGGGCGCGGATCATGCGTCATGCGAATACCGGGCTCCCGACTTATGGTAGCAGGAGGAGCCGTGGGGTTTTAGTCAGTAAGAGTCCGACATAACCCTCCGTTATCCCTATACGGAGAGCATCAATGAGAATTTTTCCACGAAAAAAAAAACAAGATACTTAGTAATGTAAAATTTGACACAATTTTTTTTTTTCAAAGAAAAATGTCTAAGTACTTGTATGGTCAAAATCAAAGTCAAATCATTTATGTCAACTGTATAGCGACAGTATATCAATAGTGTGCGAAGGCCTTTATACCGTCAACCAGTTTCCGAGGTTAACGGCTTTTTAGTGTATTTGCAATCACATATAGAAAGGTAATGCCACTAAATAATGAATTCTGGATTCCAAAATCTTCTATTAATAATGATAAATACATTATTAATAAAAGATTGAATGACTAAATATTTGATTTGCAGTGAGATTTACCGACTAAAATTAAATCGATAAATTCTCGTTTAATCTCGTTTTAATCGATTTACCACGGGGTATCGTATTAACTAGTTCCTGGATTGTGGAGGTCAAATGGGCAGTCGCTCCATGTAAAATACTGGTATTCAACTGCATCCGGTTGGACTGGAAGCCGACCCCAACATAGTTGGGAAAAGGCTAGACAGATGATAACGGGACGGAGTGCCGGAACTGTGCCGGACACTGATATGTGTGAATCAGTCTTAATTTCTCCTGTGTGGGTACTAAGCTAGTCTCCATTGAGTTTGGTCGCCGCGACCAAAACTCGGTCGCCAGAATATTATTAAATATCTTCGTCTACTTGTTCTTGATGACTTGGAGCATGTTATGTCAATATTTCGATGTTATTCAATTATATCCGAATCTTGTAAACCAAGGTATTTTGTTTATCAATTCTAATACGGGTCGGGTGCTAAAAAAACATTATACTTTATTTCAATTAGACAACTATTAATATATACATTATTTACAAGCTTAATAACAAAAACAATAAAAATAAGAAACAACCAGAATAAGAAAATAAAAAGAGAAACTAAAACTACTTTTAATCAAAAAATTCATCAGCATCGCCGTCCACTGGAAATGTACCCAAAAGACTGGCCGCATTGCCAGGTTGGATGGCAATGCTTAACTTCTGGCCATGGTAATAACCAGCCCTTGGGTCACGGGAAGTGTCAACCATTATTGGATTAGCTTTTGACAGTGACAAATTTAGATGATGATTTTGATGATTTTTTTGTAGATGAGGCGAAAGGAGTATGTAAGGATCGTAGCAGGTGGCGTTCTGTGGTTTCTGCCTACCCCCATGGGAAAAAGGCGTGAGTTTATGTATGTATGTGTATGTAACACTATAATTTCTTCTACGAATCCCAATTTTTTTTGAAGGTCAAAAAGACAACGTTGCTGTATGTCGCTGAATTTTTTCTATTTTATTAAATATTTGTGTTTTCTACCTCGACTGCCTCGTTGGTCTAGTGATAGCAAAGCGCGATTGCGGAGCATGAAGTCTTGAGTTCAATTTCCAGGTTGGGCAAAGTGTTATTGGATTATTCCATCAGGAATTTGTCATTATCAGCCTCGGAGTCTGGATTTGTGCCCGGTTAATGGCAATAGGCTCGTCCCCTACTACATGAGACTCAATAACTGGCGAAACGTGGGTGTACTAATGGGTACACCTCTGCCTAACCTTACGGGGATTACAGGCGTGATTTTATCTGCTTTCTAAGTTTATCTTGAACATCTTATTAATACTAGCACTCTCCCCGCGACTTCGTTCGCGTGGTTTTTCTTACGGATCCCTAATTTTTTGACAATAAAATATAGCCTATAGCACTCAGTGATAACGTAGCTTTCAATTTGTGAAAGAATTTTCAAAATCGGTTCAGTAGATCCAGAGATTACCCCCTACATACAAACTTACAAACAAATGTTACCTCTTTATAATATTAAAGTACAGATAAGTCTAAAATCGCCAATCCGCCTTGAGCAAGCGTGGTGATCAATGCTCGTGCCTTCTCTGTATGAGAAGCGGCCTTTGCCTTGCAGTGCAATGCGACCCAACTTGTTTGTGGCCGGTTTTATTCTAATAAATCGTGCACAGCAATGACGTCAGAGTACAACACCTACCAGATCTGACCTTCTATAATTAGTAGGTACAATATGTTTTATTACAAAGCCTAGCTAATGACCGCGACATCATACGCGGGAATTTCGGAGTTTTAATTCTTTAAATAAAACATACATGTACATAAACTCACGCCTTTTTCCCATGGGGGTAGACAGAAACCACAGAACGCCACCTGCTACGATCCTTACATACTCCTTTCGCCTCGTCCACGTTCATACATCTCGTCATACAAGCACGCCGGTTACGAGTACTGCGCACCTGACCTTTCTGAAGAACCTCACCAATAAGGTCAGTGTAAGTCTTCCTAGGGCGACCCCTCCTTGCGTTGCCACTCACCTCTGCCATATAGGTAAATACCTTTTGTTTATTGTTTTTCACTCATCCTCTCATATGCATTTATTTTGACAGCATGAGGTCTTGGACTCGATTCCCAGGTCGGGCAAAGTGTTATTCGGTTTTTCCATCAGGAATTTCTCAGTAGCAGCCTCGGAGTCTGGTAATTAGTGCCCGGTTGATGGCAATAGGCTCTTCCCCTACATGGGACTTAAACATAACTGGCGAAATGTGGGTGTACTAATGAGTACACCTCTGCCTAACCTTACGGGGATTACAGGCGTGATTTTATCTGCTTTCTAAGTTTATCTTGAACATCTTATTAATACTAGCACTCTCCCCGCGACTTCGTTCGCGTGGTTTTTCTTACGGATCCCTAATTTTTTGACAATAAAATATAGCCTATAGCACTCAGTGATAACGTAGCTTTCAATTTGTGAAAGAATTTTCAAAATCGGTTCAGTAGATCCAGAGATTACCCCCTACATACAAACTTACAAACAAATGTTACCTCTTTATAATATTATTAAGTACAGATAAGTCTAAAATCGCCAATCCGCCTTGAGCAAGCGTGGTGATCAATGCTCGTGCCTTCTCTGTATGAGAAGCGGCCTTTGCCTTGCAGTGCAATGCGACCCAACTTGTTTGTGGCCGGTTTTATTCTAATAAATCGTGCACAGCAATGACGTCAGAGTACAACACCTACCAGATCTGACCTTCTATAATTAGTAGGTACAATATGTTTTATTACAAAGCCTAGCTAATGACCGCGACATCATACGCGGGAATTTCGGAGTTTTAATTCTTTAAATAAAACATACATGTACATAAACTCACGCCTTTTTCCCATGGGGGTAGACAGAAACCACAGAACGCCACCTGCTACGATCCTTACATACTCCTTTCGCCTCGTCCACGTTCATACATCTCGTCATACAAGCACGCCGGTTACGAGTACTGCGCACCTGACCTTTCTGAAGAACCTCACCAATAAGGTCAGTGTAAGTCTTCCTAGGGCGACCCCTCCTTGCGTTGCCACTCACCTCTGCCATATAGGTAAATACCTTTTGTTTATTGTCTTTCACTCATCCTCTCATATGCATTTATTTTGACAGCATGAGGTCTTGGACTCGATTCCCAGGTCGGGCAAAGTGTTATTCGGTTTTTCCATCAGGAATTTCTCAGTAGCAGCCTCGGAGTCTGGTAATTAGTGCCCGGTTGATGGCAATAGGCTCTTCCCCTACATGGGACTTAAACATAACTGGCGAAATGTGGGTGTACTAATGAGTACACCTCTGCCTAATCCTTCGGGGATTACAGGCGTGATTTTATGTACAAACAGACACTACAACTGTATTTATTTGTATAGATTAATGATAATTCGGAACTCTTTTAATGTTTGCACTATAAAGTTATGTTGTTAACATGTATTTCCGTTTCCTTCATATTTGGCCGTGTTTTGACAAGTATGATAGTGTCACAAGTTATTGTATCGGAAATTATTCTAATTATGACGTCAGAACAGACCTTGTATAATTAATACACTAAGTGCGAATTTTATGTCAAAGTCAAATCATTTATTTCAATTAGATAATTGAATGGCAATTTTGATTCGTCTGTTTTTGTAAGGAGAAGAATGGACAAGAAAAAAGCAAATAAGTATGGAGTTTCTTGTCCTAGTATGTAAGGATCGTAGCAGGTGGCGTTCTGTGGTTTCTGCCTACCCCCATGGGAAAAAGGCATGAGTTTATGTATGTTTATGTATGTTTCTTGTCCCTAACCAAAGGTAGTGTCTTATGGAGAAGAATCTCCATCTAATCTATTCTAATTAATCCAAATAAATAAATAATACCAGCTTACTACTGTCCCACTATAGGGCAAAGGCCTCTTCTCATACAGAGAAGGTACGAGCATTGATCACCACGCTTGCTCAAGGCGGATTGGCGATTCCAGACTTATATTAATTACAAGTCCAGGTTTCCTCACGATGTTTTGCTTCACCGATGTCAGTGATGTGCAAGATAAACTTTAGAAAACACATATGAATTGAAAAAGTCATATTGGTACTTGCCCGTATTTGAACCCAAAACCTCATACATGAGAGGCGGGCGCCTTAACCACTGGGCTATCACGACGGTTACATATAAAAAAATCAAAACATTCTCGAGCAAATTTCAAAAGAACAATAAACGAAATAACAAAGTTTAAAATAAAAATGGTCATTTGATCAAAAGTTCAGCTGACCAAAGTCTGGAATATCAATGTTTATATTATCTATTTATTACACTATTGACCAAATCGTTTAATGGTCAAATGGATTACTGGATAAATTATTAATTATCAAATGGATTAACTGAAAAAGATAAAAATAATATTAATATATTAGCGAATAGCGCCTGTCTGATACAGATAGCCTTTGCACAACATGATCGGTTTGCTAATACAAAATATCGAAAATCGTCACGTTTTGTAAGCGAGCGAAGCGAGCTCGGGACTTAGGGCACCCCGACAGTAGACCGGGGTTCCGTCGACTACAGCCCGTAATGTGTGTAAAAGACGCAAGCAGAAGAGATGACGTGCGGGCAAGTAGACAATACCCGGTCTACGCGGGGCTCCTACTTCTGCGTTCAAGGTTTAAAGTAACCTAACACGAAGGGCATGGCGGGGTCTTTCAGACCCCGCCATCCCCTTCGAACCTAACCTGTCCATGTCGGGGTGCCCTAAGTCCCGAGCTCGCTTCATTCGCTTACAAAACGTGACGATTTTCGATATTTTGTATTAGCAAACCGATCAAAATCATTTGTGATTATAAAATTTGATTAGTAATGATTTGATATTTTAAAATTACATAACTTTTGATCAGTCGTTCATTTGATGTCACATACATTGGGATTCTAAAATTTTTCTAAATAATACATTTGGTCATTTAAATTTTGAGATTTCGTTTATTGTTCTTTTGAAATTTGCTCGAGAAAGTTTTGATTTTTTAATATGTAACCATCACGACATTTTTATAATCTAAATAATCTAGTCTAAATATATAAAAGCGAAAGTTCACTCGCTTACTCATCACGAAATAACGAAAACTACTTGACGTATAACGATGAAATTTGGCAGGGAGATAGTTTATAGTTAGCAGACATCCGCTAAAAAAGGATTATCCAAAATTCACCCCCTAAGGGGATGAAACGGGGGTCCAAAGTTTGTATGGAGAAATCAACTTTAACGAGGGCGATGTCTTAAGATAAACTTAGAAAATACATTATGAATTGAAAAAGTCACATTGGTACTTGCCCAGATTCGAACCCTGCTTGTAAGGCCTCAACCACTGGGCCGCCGCGACATTTAAATACATCGCTCTTTCTTCCTTTATCGTATGGGCAGTAAGGTCTTACGACCCCACACACCCTAGTGTCAGAGTTACTAAACCGCCTCAAAGGCCTCTGACATGGTTTGAGTGGAACAGTAAGTCCAGGTTTCCTCACGATGTTTTCCTTCACCGATGTCAGTGATATCCAAGATAAACTTAAGGGTGAGGCCAAACGAGCGTAATTTTGCGAGACGTGAGTCGCAGAATTTCGGTCGCAGAAATTCTGCCAGGCAGAAATTCTGTTGGGATGCCAGACGAGCGCATTTTATTCAGTTACTATCCAACGCTTAGAATAATAACGATCCAACGTGCGTCGGCCCTCTCGCCCCTCAAACTCAATTCGGTCCGAATAATGCATGTGAGTCGGCAGACAACTCATTTTGCGTCGCCGTGTGAATCAAATAAGACTTTTGTATGAAATCGAATGCAGCAGAATTTCTGCGACCGAAATTCAGCGACTCACAAAATTACGCTCGTTTGTCCACACCCTTAGAAAGTACATGTGAAGGTACGAACGTAAATTAAAGTACATAATCATGTGAAACCACCATGTTTAATATTCCTTTTGTTAGCATTAAACTGAGCTTGTTTGGTTAACCTGATACTAATGGATGGAATGGTTTAGGCTGCGTCCACAGTTTAGGTTAGGTCAGTATTATTTTTTAAACGAAGTTTCTTAATAGCCCAGGAAAATTAGGGTTTCACCTCGGAATGAAAGATACTACGCTATAAAGTTGTATAAACCTTTATAGATAGAAACCTTTTTAGAAGATATAAAAAAGAATGTTTAGACAAAAGTTGTAGATAATTTAATCCTCTACAATATCTGTTATTATACAAATAGCATAAAACCCATAGGAGACGAGATATTTGCAAAAAATCGATTATTTGACCTTTGACCTTGAAATATCTGAGGTCGCGGACACCCTACGATACGTAGATTTTGAGACAAGTTTTAGGGTGACAAAATAAAGGTTTATACAACGTTATAGCTGACTATCTCTCATTCCGAGATACGCTGTTTGCTTTAGGAGTTAACTGGCCGAAATCGACACGTAAGAAAAAAGCGTTATGCCACACCCAGGCAACCTTGCCTCTCATTCTCTTTCTATTATATACGGGCGCGTGCAAGTATTGATACTTGAGCAGCAAGCATTGTGCACGGCCAGCTGTATGACGTGTGATTAAAACTTATTTTTTGTTTTAATTCATACGGGATTTATGTAATTTTTTAACTTTGCTCCTGAAGGAGGTACCGTTATTTTTATGTAAGTCCCATGATATAGGGGGCGAGCCTATTGCCATCGACCGGTCACAAATTCAGACTCTAAGGCTGAATTTTCTGGTTTGTTCAGTAGCAACTGAGAAACTCCTGATGAAAAAACCTAATAACATTACCCGACCTGGGAATCGAACCCAAGGCCTCGTGCTTGCATGCATTTTTTGCGACCACTAGACCAACGAGCCAGTCAACAGGTAAAATATTCTCAAAATTACAACCGTGCTAAAATAAAGTCTGACTTTTCGATAATACGTTACATAATCGAACAGAGTGACTCCAATGTGAACAAAGCTTTAGTATAAACATGCTCCGGTTTCCACAATCACAGGTGCAGTACCTTATATCCTCAGTTCAACTTCAGATAACCTGGAAACACGACCATCAAACCCAACAATTCCATAACTAGAAAACATTCCAACTATAACATAATTTATTAAAATAAAATCTACAACTTAAAATGATTTTGAAAATGATAATACATTTTCATTTTCGAATGTAGAATTCGCGTTTTAATAGTTAGAATATAAGGTTTTAATAAAATAATGACGAGTAATATTTATTATAATTTAGTATTATTATTGTGTTTAAATAGTATTTCTTCTGTGAAATGTAAAGTTGAATGCGGTTATAAGGTACGTATATTATTTAAAATTACATACCTAATTATTACTATTATTGTTCCACTGCAGGGCAAAGGCCGCTTCTCATACAGAGAAGGCACGAGCATTGATCACCACGCTTGCTCAAGGCGGATTGGCGATTTCAGACTTATATTAATTTAGTCCAGGTTTCCTCACGATGTTTTCCTTCACTGATGTTTGGGATTTTAAAAAGTAGGACATATTAATTGATAATGTTACATTGATACTTGTTCGGTGTCGAATCCACGCCCGTTTGTTCTAGTGATCGCAAGCACGACTGCTGAGCGTGAGATCCTGGGTTCAATTCCCAGGTCGGGCAAAGTGTTATTGGGTTTTTCCATCAGGAATTTCTCAGTAGCAGCCTCGGAGTCTGGATTTGTGGCAATAGGCTCGCCCCGTAATACTGCCGTCGTAATTAAAAAAGGCACAACTAACATTTTACAAAAAAAATCCACAAAAAATCAGGCAGATAGGCCTTTTTTTCCTGATTCCGAATATATATATAACTCATTTTGACAAAAAGTGTTAGTTGTGCCCTTTTTCGGTAACACGGCAGAATATTACATGGCCTTAAACATAACTGGCGAAATGTGGGTGTACTAATGGGTACACCTCTGCCGAACCCTTCGGGGATTACAGGCGTAATGTTATATTATGTTATGTTGTTCTAGCAATGTCCACAAACCAGAGATGGAGCTTTAAACGTTCATCTGATACCTCACTCTCACATGGACGCTGGGTGGGTCAAGACCTTCGATGAATATTATTATGGAAGTAAGTCGTATACCCTTCTATACCTGTATTTGCGGGAAAAACTCTTCATGGATGTCCTCAACCTGGAGTATAAAAAATGGAGTATAAAACCTAATTTAAAAGAGTGCCGTGGAGTTTCTTGCTCGTTCTCCTCCATAGAGGCCTACCTCTGTTTTGGAACGAGCAACTAGCTTCAACTTTCGGACTAACTGACCGACTCCTTGACAATTCAAAAGTGCCTGTAAATGGTCTAATTTAAATAAATGTTTTGACTTTGACTTAGGTTTTTTTTTTTTCGTTTATGTGGGTGTGTCAAAACGACGGCTCGACAGTGACTAACGATTTCAGGAAAAAATTGAAAAAATTGTTAACCCACTAGCTGCCACGTCAGGCACCATGTGCCTGACGCTTGTGGAGGTTTGACCTTCAACATTTTTGGCCCGGCAGTGAATGTGTTAATAACCAAAAAACCCCCGATGGCGGCCATCTTAGACGATTTTCATCAAACATAGCTAAAAACACTCCCGACTAATTCACCTTTTAAACAAAAAAACAACAAAACCAAAATGGGTTAATCCGTTCAGGAGCTACGATGCAACAAACACTTACACAGACACGTAAAACTTATGACACGCTGTCGTTTTTACGTCGGAGGTAAAAAATATAATGAAAGGGGCTCTTTCAGTGGTTGCAAAGCGCGATTGCTGGGTCGTGGGTTCGATTCCCAGGTCAGGCAAAGTGTCATTGGGTTTTTCCATCAGGAATTTCTCAGTAGCAGCCTCGGAGTCTGGATTTGTGCCCGGTTGATGACAATAGGCCCTATTACATGGTACTTACGACTACGTAACCATGACTGGCGAAATGTGGGTGTTAATCTAATAGGTACACCTCTGCTAAACCCTTCGGGGATTACAGGCGTGATGTTATGTTAGATTATGTTCTTTGTTACAGCAAAAACATCAGTAAGCACAGCCAATGTCCAACTGATCTATCATTCTGTGCTTTCTGAGCTGCTACACGACAAAAAAAGGAAGTAAGTTTATTTTAGTTTTTTACCCAACTGTATGGATATACAACGTGTAACGTTAAATGCGCAAAACCTCAGACACCCCAACTGATTTTTAATTAAATTGACCTATTTCAGAGAAAAAAAAAAACATTTAAACAAAAGTACTTAAAGGTTTTATGTGCTGATTTAGTTTTAATGGCAATTCTGATCGTTTCTTGCGTCTGCGACGACGCTCTTTCGAGGGAGAAGTCGTCACCGGGCCGCTGCGCGCCGGATGGCTTGACCTACTAATAAATAGACACGGCAACGTTTTTAAGGAAGATTTTTTGAAAATTGTGACCTATATTAAAAAGTGGTTCAATTGATTCTGCTCGTTTTTCTGCTCAAACTATTTTCAGGTTTTGCGCATTTAACGTTACACGTTGTACCTATATTAGTTCATCTGTTTAAGCATCTCCTACACTAATGCTCGTATATCAGAAGCTGTCAGCTCGTCCGCGTCAATTTCGGTTACCTGCATGGTTTTTTGCACGGAACCCTATTTTTTTTCTAAAATCAAAGTACCCTCAGTTACTTCTTATAACGTCAGCTATCTGTCAGTGAAAGACGCGTCAAAATCGGTCCAATCGTTTCGAAGACTGATCGGAACGAACAGACAGAAAAATATCTTAACAATATCTCTCTCTCAATTCAATTCCAAATTACAAAATTTCCATTTTCAATTTAATTTCTCTCTCTCTCTCTCTCTCTTATCTTAAAAGCATCTTATCTTCCATTTGGTGGAAATCATTCTATAGGCTACCTATAAAAAATTGGGTTCCGTAAGGAAAGCTAATTCGGCCATAACCTTGATGTTCACCAGTTATTCTTCTCCAAAGGTTCACTTTCTCCGAAACGGCTTACTTCTGGCGCTGGTGGAAGGAACAGCGGCCCACAACCAGGGCCACCTTCAGATCCATGGTGCAGGAAGGCCGCATAGAGTTCGCTGGTGGTGGCTGGGTGCATAACGATGAGGCTACACCAGATTATCTGCATATTATAGACCAATTTACTTGGGGATTAAGGTGGGTTACTATTTTGTACAGTGCAGTAGATATCGTAGGTATATCGCGATAGTTAAGGCGCCTCTCAGCCAAAAGGTTGTGAGTTCAGAACCAGGCTTGGGCAAGTACCAATGTGTCTTTTTCTATTAAGAAGTACTTCCTAAGTTTATCATGGACATCGCTGACATCGGTGAAGGAAAACATCGTGAGGAAACCTGGAGTTATATTTAATATAAGCCTGAAATTACCAATTCGCCTTGAGCAAGCGTGGTGATCAATGCTCGTGCCTTCTCTGTATGAGAAGAGGGCACTGTAGTGGGACAGTAATAGGCTATGGTTTTAAACTAAACCCAAATAAGTACTTTTAACTGCCTCGTTGGTCTAGTGGTCGCAAAGCGCGATTACTTGGGTTCGATTCCCAAATCGGGCAAAGTGTTATTGGGTTTTTCATCTGGAATTTCTCATTAGCAGCCTCGGACACTGGATTTGTGTCCGGTTGATAGCAAAGGCTCGTTCCTATTACATGGAACTAAAACATAACTAGCGAAATGTGGGTATACTAATGGGTACACCTCTACCTAACCCTTCGGGGATTACAGGCGTGATGTTATGATGTTAATTAATAAAGGTTTTAATTACAGGAAGCTGAACGACACCCTAGGACCCTGCGGCAAGCCGAAGGCTGCGTGGCAAATAGACACATACGGCCATACACGAGAACAAGTCTCCTTGTTTGCTCAGATGGGATACGACGGGCTGTTCATAGGTAAGTTATGACAGAGACCACAGGAAGGCAACTGCGGGTAATCAACATCATTTTTAGAGATCCGTACCTCAGTCGGCAAAAACGGAATCATTATATCAGGGTCACCAAATCTGCCAGGGTAGCGGAATTTGTTCGAAAGAGTTACCGCGGCCCTGGAAAGCAAAGGGCATTAGGAGGAAGACGTATTGGTTTTAGTCAGTAAGAGTCTGACACTCGCTTCCGCTCCGTCCAGAGCGGAAAGAGTCATTGATGATTTCCATCCTTCCCCAAATGGCGGACCGCCGACCCATTTTGTGCGGACCACGAGAACACAGCAACTTGCACTTCAGAGTACGTAATTTAAAAATGAATCCTTCGCTATAAATCTTTGTTGACGTCAATTCGAAAACGAACGGGCGAAGTAACGAGCTTACAAGCGAAAAAGAGTTCGCGGATTGCGAAAGCGTTGATCGTCGCGGTGTCATTTTTCTCATTGAATGAAGAAAAATACCTTTGTTATTTCATATTCATATTCATTTTATTGCATACCATGTGTATAAAAAGATGTTACATAATGCTTAAAGCTAAAGTACAGTAAACATAGTAAACTTTATTTCCGTATTACATTTGTTTAAGAAATATTTTTTTCTATACTGGGCGTTAGTGACAGGTTGGCAAAAACTGAAACTGTAGTTTCAGACCACGATTTGTGATTGAAAATCGTTGGAATTTTTCTCCGGAAAATTCTCAAAATTAAAAGAAAACCGAACGAAACTTTAAAAACTATTTAAAGTTTCGTTCGGTACAGCTCTAGCAGAGGACATCGCACCGATGCGGCGACGCCGGGCGGCGCGTGTTATTTGTGCCTAAACATACATAGCTTAAATGTAGGTACCTAGAATTATTTTTGTTGTGTTTACATTGCCGAGTTAAGTTTTTATTGTTTTTTTCATTAAAGGGGTTTGCGTAAAAGTGGCGTCATTTTGAAGTTGGATGGCCACTAATGAAACTTAGATATTTTAAGAGATCAGAATAATGCGATCAAAAGCTAATATGGACACATTTCTCTAAACCTTATCGGAACGGAGATATTTGGTTTTGATAGCTCATTAAACACGAAGAAGTTAGTATACCTATATATTCTTATAAACCCTTTTAAGGTTCTGAGGTTTTTTTTAGTAACTACCTACTTACCGCAACCTAAAGATAAACTACTATAACATGGCGCGCCCCTCCACAAATTCAAAACGTTTGAAAGTATTTGTGAAAGTATCAACGTGTGCGTACAAACAAACTCACAATGTGTGCGTACTGAGACGGCTCTCGAAACAAAAACAAATCAGCGATTTGTTGCTCGACTAGCGGCGTCATTAATTACTCATTATTATTAGTATGGCGCTGCACTGACATACTCTATGAAAATGACACGTGCGTTGTCTTGTGCGGTCTTGCTAGTTATGATTAGTTGACCAACAAATCTGCCGGCCTGCTAATGAATACTACAACTACATAGAAACTCTTTCATATGGATATGGCTACACACATTGAAATAGTAATATGGAGTGGCGCGCCATGCTATAGTAGTTTTTTTTTATAACTATAAGTGTTAATGTGTTATTTCGAATTAAAAAACAAAAAGTCTAAAACACTATTATCTCGAAACTACCTTTTTGCACTTAATGACTTCTTGCTCTACAACGAGGTAATGTGTCTTTATTATTTCCCAAGACCCAAAAGTAACGTAACATTGACACATGGTCGTGAAATAGTAAAGTCAATCTCTAAAAACAACCTTCAAAAACATATCTAAGATTTCTGTACGCAGGACAGTAATTGAAGTTTTTATATAGACGACATTTTTAAAATCTTCAAATGCAAATATCTCAACTTCGATATAACTTAGGATAAAAATAATTGAA
Organism: Hoplodrina blanda; assembly: GCA_949316365.1. NCBI lineage: Eukaryota > Metazoa > Arthropoda > Insecta > Lepidoptera > Noctuidae > Hoplodrina > Hoplodrina blanda. The sequence goes on along the minus strand of OX438574.1, from coordinate 6,114,225 downwards.
CATATACTATGTGTACTTAACAACACAACAAAGTAACATAATAATTATTTGTGGCCACTGAAAAAAAACATGACGCCGCTAGTCCATACTAAGTTAATCAATGCCTTTTATGTTTAGAGGCCTGGACTTGGTACTTACATATCAATATATCACGAATCAAGTGAAAAATCGGTCGAAAATTTTGTGAATTTTCCGGAGAAAAATTCCAACGATTTTCAATCACAAATCGTGGTCTGAAACTACAGTTTCAGTTTTTGCCAACCTGTCACTAACGCCCAGTATAATATAGTGCGGACCGCGATGGTCACTTCATTTCTTAAAACGGACCCCGAGCGAAACTAATTGGTGATCCCTGCCTTATACGATCATTTTGTTGTCCGCCTCTCTGTCCGTCGGTCAAGACCCTTTTTCTCAGGAACGCGTAGAGGTATCAAGCTGAAATTAATATCAAATACAAAGTAAGTCGTTTGTTATCATGTTTACAATCATGTGTATAAATATCGTACACTAATTACTAGTCACCATAAATGTTAACCCTGGCTAACAAATTTTATTGATTTAATTTTGACAAAAAATGCTCATTAATATTTATGTTCTGAAATGCGTCATGCAAGCGACCATTTTTAATAATTATGCACTTATTTTAGTAGGTAGGTATGCAACTATGCATAATGAATTAATACATTAGTTTCACTGTTGATTAAAAACGTGATAAAATATAGTGTTAGCTAATATCAATAATTTATAATCTATGGTAATAATATAATAAGTTGAAGAGTTTTTTTGTTTGTTTTGTTCAAATGCGCTAAACTCTGGAATTACCAATTCAAAAGTGCCTGTATAGTATAGGTCTAATTGAAATAATTGTTTTGACTTTGACTTTGACCCATACAACCTAGTGTCAGAGTTTCTAAACCGCCTCAAGGGCCTCTGACATGGTTTGAGTGGGACAGTAATAGGCTGGTAGTCCGGGATAAACTTGTATTATTTGTTGCTATAGGTCGAGTAGACCACAAGGAGAGAGAAGCGATGATAGAAGAAGACAGGATGGAGTTCATGTGGCGAGGATCTGATGTTCTAGGTAAGAGTCAGATTTAACTAACCGACTTCTAAAAAAGGGGTGTTTACCTGTCTGTTTCTTTCTTTCTTATGTTTGTTTACCGATTTCTTCCCCAATTGGCGACTGATTTTCAAAATTCTTCAATTCAATCGAAAGAGTATACCTTGAGGTGGTCCCATATTAATTTAGTGAAGATCCGATGTAGATCTTCGGAGATGAACAATGGAACTCCTCAATAACGAACATTACACGTATTGCAATTTGGTTATTGTACTTACTAAAGATTTAAGATAATTGCCGGTTAGTTATACAGGGTGTCCCAGCTAAGGACGTCCAAACGAAAATTTTGGACTCCTCCCTTCCTGGGCTATCCAAACCACCCCCATGTATGTTCTACGATTTTTTGCGGTTTAGGAGCTAAACGACATTTTAATATTTTTTTGGGATATTCTTCTTTACATCAGATTTTGTAGATTTTCTCTTTTTGTGTCGCATTTTTTGGAAATATTTTAATTGATAATTAATCCTGAAAGTATGGTCTTCGATCGATAAAAACAACTGTCTGTCTTATTGTCACCCGAAATTACTTAAACTTAGTTCAAAGGCAAAAATGTTGTTTTGTAAATTTCGTTGCAGATTTTCGGCTCTTAAAGAAAAATCACAATATGGGCCCAAATCACTTTAAAGTTATTTCAAAATCTTCCACGGACCCTCAGCTCTTTAAAACAGTACAAATAACTAGTATTTTACAGGTCATTATTCGGAGCAATTGAAGCTCGAACATGGTAAGGCGAAAAATACAATATTTTAGAACATAAGTGAAACCTAATGAAAATGAATTAAAATAAACTTTTATCAAGTTTTCAATGCAATATGAGCTCTATGTCATGTTTATTATTTGCACAATGGTGATTTGGAGTGGTTAGTAAAGTTAGGTTAGGGTTAGGTTAGGTTAGGTAGTTAGGTTAGGTTAGGTAAACCTAACCTCGGCAGAAGGCACGGCTCCCTGACGTTACGGGCGACGCAGGTGCTCTCGGGGCATGGCTGCTTCGGGAAGTACCTGTGTCGCATAAACAGGGAGCCGGACGCTCGGTGTCACCACTGCGTGGACTGCCGGGAGGACACGGCGCGGCATACGCTGTCAGAATGTACGGCTTGGGAGGAGCCGCGTCGTGTCCTCATCTCTGAAGTAGGCAGTGACCTGTCGCTGCCGACCGTCGTCGCTTCGATGGTTAGCGGCGAGGGGTCCTGGGACGCGGTGGTCTCCTTCTGCGAAACCGTTATTTCGCAGAAGGAGGCTGCGGAAAGGGAGAGAGAGATTACGACCTCTCTCCCGGCCCGCAGCAGGCGCACCGGGCGTCGGCGGAGGGCGGATAACGCCCTCTTCCGGCCCCCCTAAATGGGTCCAGGGGCGGCGGACTTGGGGACGTCCGTCGCCCCCCATTCATCCGGACCCGAGGTGGCGGCGCGTAGTGTTCCACGCGCGCCCTCTTTGACGTCGCGGGGGGAGTTAAACACCTCACTCCCCCCCCTGACCAGAGGAGGCCCGCAGAGGCGGGCCGGCACCAGTTGGGGATCGCGGAAGGCGCGTACGTTCCCGTGATCCCTGGCGTAAGTGTGAGAAGGGAACACTGGGGTGGTTTTTAGTCAGTAAGAGTCTGACAGACCCCTCCGCCCTCCCCAGGGCGGTGGACATCCATGAGGATTTTCCACCCCGGCAACAAAAAAAAAAAAAAAAGGTAAACCTAACCTAAGTTTAGTATTTTTTTTTAATTAGTGATGTTATTTAATAAAGTCAATGACATAGAGCTCAAATTATATTGAAAACTTAGTAAAAGTTCGTTTAACCTAACCTAACCTAAGTACCTAACCTAACCTAACTTTACTAACCACTCCAAATCACCATTGTGCAAATAATAAACATGACATTCAGCTCATATTGCATTGAAAACTTGATAAAAGTTCATTTTAATTAGGTTTCACTTTTTCTTTTTTAAATGAAAGCCGATGATAATGAATTAAAACGAACTTTTATTAAGTTTTCAATATAATTTGAGCTCTATGTCATTGACTTTATTAAATAACATCACTAATTTAAAAAAATACTAAACTTAGGTTAGGTTTACCTAACCTAACCTAACTACCTAACCTAACCTAACTTTACTAACCACTCCAAATCACCATTGTGCAAATAATAAACATGACATAGAGCTCATATTGCATTGAAAACTTGATAAAAGTTTATTTTAATTCATTTTCATTAGGTTTCACTTATGTTCTAAAATATTGTATTTTTCGCCTTACCATGTTCGAGCTTCAATTGCTCCGAATAATGACCTGTAAAATACTAGTTATTTGTACTGTTTTAAAGAGCTGAGGGTCCGTGGAAGATTTTGAAATAACTTTAAAGTGATTTGGGCCCATATTGTGATTTTTCTTTAAGAGCCGAAAATCTGCAACGAAATTTACAAAACAACATTTTTGCCTTTGAACTAAGTTTAAGTAATTTCGGGTGACAATAAGACAGACAGTTGTTTTTATCGATCGAAGACCATACTTTCAGGATTAATTATCAATTAAAATATTTCCAAAAAATGCGACACAAAAAGAGAAAATCTACAAAATCTGATGTAAAGAAGAATATCCCAAAAAAATATTAAAATGTCGTTTAGCTCCTAAACCGCAAAAAATCGTAGAACATACATGGGGGTGGTTTGGATAGCCCAGGAAGGGAGGAGTCCAAAATTTTCGTTTGGACGTCCTTAGCTGGGACACCCTGTATCAATCCGAGGTCAACTAATCATGGTCTTCGAAGATGCCCCATGGAACTCCTCACTTACAGTAAAACCCCGGGGATTTAGAAGACATGAAGTAGGTAACTAAAAAGACTAAATAAAAAACTTTATTACAAAAAATCCGGTGGCAATACAAAACAAAGCAAAAACAGATCTAAAGCCGCTGATTTCCAAAACTAAAGTTCTTTTTCACTTTGTAGTATTTGAAGGCGGTTGTTTTTTTTAAAAAGGTAGATTTTATAAATTTTGCTTTTGCCAGTGACTTCGGCTGCATAAATTTTGGTTATCGCTGACGCAGACGAAGTCGCGAAATAAATAAAAGCTTTTTTACAAAAAAAGATAACCGCCTTCAGTGCTTGTGTATTAATGTTTGAAATCCTTACAAAAAGCCCTTTCAAACAATACCTCACACGATATATTTAATTTTGGAAACTGGTAGGAGGGGGGTTGACGTACCCCCCCCCCCCCTTTTCCTTCAGTCAGTCATCGACTACACGTATAAACAAAGCAATTTCACTTGTTACGATATTGCTGCTGTGATTCTGTGAGGAGTTCCATTCCATATCTCCGAAGTTCATCATCAGATATTGAAATTGTGACAATGGGACCACAAGACAAGCACCAGCTTTCAAATAAAAAAAGAATCATGAAAATCGGTTCACCCAGTCGCAAGTTAGGAGCTACAAACATAAAAAAAAAAATACAGACGAATTGATAACCTCCTCCTTTTTTTGAAGTCGGTTAAAAATAGCTTTTCTTGGGGTTCAAACTTACACTATACTAAATATTAAAGTATGTCGGTTTAGTGGTTTAGTCGTAAAAACGTAAAACAGACAGACAGACAGACAGAGTAACTTTCGCACTTATAATTTTATTAAGGATACGTCGGGCACGCTGCAATCGCGGCGGTAAGACCCCTCTTTGAGGAGTGGCTGGAGAGGCGCCACGGCGTCCTCACCTTCCGGCTGACGCAGGTCCTCACCGGACACGGTTGTTTCGGGAGGTTCCTGTGTCGGATTGCACGGGAGGAAACGCCCGGGTGTCACCACTGTGTGGACCGCCCGGAGGACACGGTGGAGCATACGGTGCAGGTCTGCCCCGCTTGGGCAGAGCACCGCCGTGTCCTCACGGAGGCGATAGGCGGCGGCGACCTCTCGCGTCCGGACCTGGTTCAGGCCATGCTCCAGTAAAAGTCTGACAGTCCCTTCCGCCCCACCCAGGGCGGAAGGAGTCATTTGATGATTTTTACCATCTAAAAAAAAAAAAAAAAAGTAAGGATACGTATATCGACGGTGGATAGGAGAAGTTTACTAAGCGACAATTTAGACGTATTGTCTAACAAACCTTGTTAAATGTGGATAAATTAATTACAAAATTCTATGGTTTGTGCATTAAATAAATACCTATTTCCTGAACCCATAAAAACACTAAAAATATTTAAAATTTCAGGTAAAATGTCAGATATAATGACACACACGCTGTTCAATTTATACAATGCTCCCGAAGGCTTTTGTTTCGACTTCCTCTGTAACGACGAGCCGATCATTGATGACCCCGATAATAAGGTCTACAATGCTGATAAAAGGGTAAGATTACTCACGTAATATTACGCCTGTAATCCCCGAAGGGTTAGCCAGAGGTGTACGCATTAGTACACCCACATTTCGCCAGTCAACTTTAAGTACCATGTAAAAGGGGGTGAGCCTATTGCCATCAAAGGCACAAATTCAGACTCCGAGGCTGCTACTGAGAAATTTCAGATGGAAAAAACCAATAACACTTTGCCGAAACTTAGAATCGAAACCAAAACCTCATGCTCAACAGTCACGCCCTGCGACCAATAGGCAGTCAAAAAAAAATGTGCCTGTAATCGGTCTAATTTAAATAAATGTTTTGACTTTGACTTTGACTTTGACTTTATCTTGGACATCACTGACACAGCTACACTATTGCCGAACGCCATAGGATATGTTTCATATGGCACACTTCAATTCCAAACAAACGCAGTCGCAGTAAAAGTAGTAAAATTTTGTTTTTGCTTTGCAGGTAAATGATTTCATATCACAAATAGAGAAGCAAGCGAAATACTATGACCATGACAATATCATGGTGACCATGGGAGGAGATTTCACCTATCAGAGCGCTGCCAACTGGTTTATGAATATGGACAAACTAATCAAGTAAATTAGTCTTTTTATTATTTTACAAGCTTTTATTTATTATTAAATTAATGGGTCCTAATGTGAGCTGTTACTTTTAATTCCAGTAATAGGTATGGCAAAAACGCTTGAACGCACGGAAATTAGTTCTAGTTTCTACAAGGTCCGCATAATAAACAACACCGGATGTAACCTAATAATAATAATAATAATTGCAATCCGTGGTGCTTGGCAATCTGGGCTTCTCCCAGTTGCAAACGTCCCTTTGTGCCTTTTGGCCTAGTTCTGTTCTGTCTCCTGCTTGTTTGGAGGGAAGTGGAAATTATATTTTTTCTTACTCCTCCGCTATTCTTTTGTGATTAATTTCGTTGCGGGACCCAAGACAGTTAATCGTTTCTCTGGGACTCGTCGAGCTTCATTGCCTCGGCGCTTTTCTGGTGGCCTCCACTGTTGATTCTGGCTTTCAGGAGTTGCAGTGGGTGGGAACAGTGTGGCGGGCTTGTCCCAATTAAAAAATTTAGCTTGTACTGTTCGTATGTATGTATGTAAGTTGTCCTTTCAAAATTTGCAAACCATTTTTCGACCATTTGTTGATATCCGATTGAGCTGAAATTTTGCATACGCCTTTAGTTCTGATGGCAATACAATGTCCAATACTCAATATTGTAATAATAATTACAAATTAAAGCTTGTTTTTATATAAGTTTTTTTTTATAAAAAATAACTTTAGTTTGGAAGTCGGTGGCAATACCTACATAACAAAAAACAAAACCAAAGCCGCCGACTTCCAAACTAAAGTTATTTTTTATTTTGTAGTTTTTGAAGGCGGTTGTCTTTTTTTGTAAAAAAGCTTTTTATTACAAGCTTTTACTTCACCCTTCCCCGGTCTGTGGCCGACCAAATCTTACAAATCAATTTTGACCCACTTCCCGATGTTGGATTGAGCTGAAATTTTGCGTAAATGTGTAATTTGCATGACAATGCAATGATGTTACAAAGCTGGTCTGATGATGAAGCCGGAATGTGGCCGAAAAATTAATCAAATCTTTCAAGTTTTTAATTCACTTCCCGATGTTCGATTGAGCTGGAATTTTAAATACATAATTATGCTTAATGTTATTGCATTGTCATGCAATATTACCTTTAAATAAATAAATGCGTAAAAGTGCGATTAAAAAATAATTAGAACTTGTTTATTGACTTTGACTTATTGACTTTGACTTATTGACTTTGACTTATGACTTTGACTTATTGACTTTGACTTATTGACTTTGACTTATTGACTTTGACTTATTGACTTTGACTTATTGACTTTGACTTATTGACTTTGACTTATTGACTTTGACTTATTGACTTTGACTTATTGACTTTGACTTATTGACTTTGACTTATTGACTTTGACTTATTGACTTTGACTTATTGACTTTGACTTATTGACTTTGACTTATTGACTTTGACTTATTGACTTTGACTTTGGTTTTGACTTATTGACTTTGGCTTTGGCTTTGACCTCTTGATTTTAGCTTTAAAATTTTCTTTTTCAGTCATGTCAACACACATCCAGCCAATTTGTCAGATATCAACATATTTTATTCAACACCATCATGTTATTTGAAAGCTATTTATTTGTATGGGAGAAGGGATAAAGCAGTTTACACGGAAAAGGTAATTTTATTATTTATACTTTATAGGCACTACATCCATGGTAACAAATTCCCGTGCAGATTTGGACTACTATGTTTTACTTGTTCGTAGCAGCTTGCTACGTCGTAGCACATCGCTCAGTGCTACGCCGTAGCAGTAAACACAAGGGTTTGCCTAGCAACAAGGGTTAATTTAGAAAGTCATGTTCGTGAAATTCCTACTTACTGCTTTTTTTTTGAGAGACAAAAATGATCATAATAATGGGTAGAATATGTGGTTTTCGGAAATGTTATTGGTTTATTTACACTCGATATATCTATTTATATTATATGTATAAAAATGAATCCCTATTTCCCTTGGTCACGGCATCACGCGTAAACGGCTGGACCAATTAATTCACTAATTCTTTTTTTGTTGTATATGTTATTGTCAGAAGAAGGTTCTTATGAAAGAATTTTGTTAAGAAAAAAAAATATATGACGGTACGAAGTTCGCTGGGTCACATAGTTATTTATTATTCATATTCCCTAGGGCGACCAGCTTCCTTACGGTAGCGACTCTCTGACGTACTGGACAGGATACTACACGTCTAGACCGAGTCTCAAATACTACGCGAGGAGAGCTCATGTATTTTTACAAGTAAGTAGAAATCATCATCATCATATCAGCTGAACCACGTCCACTGCTGAACATAGGCCTTCCCTAAAGATAGCCACAATGAGCAGTCTTGCGCTGCCCGCATCCAGCGGTTTCCCGCGATCTTTACCAGGTCGTGAGTCCACCTCGTGGGAGGCCTTCCCACACTGCGCCTTCCGGTACGTGGTAGCCACTCGAGAGCCTTACGACCCCATCAGGCTCTGCTCTACGTGCTATCATCTGCCTAGCCTTTTCCCAACTATGTTGGGGTCGGCTTCCAGTCTAACCGGATGCAGCTGAGTACCAGTATTTTACATGGAGCGACTGCCTATTTGACCTCCACAACCCAGCAACTGGGTAATACGATACCCCTAGGTAAGACTGGTTGTCAGACTTTCGGGCTTCTGACGACTCGTAACGACTGTCAAAGATCCACGTATGACAGCCGGGACCAACAGCTTAACGTGCTTTCCGAGGCACGGATTGATGTCAAGTACATATGAATTGAAAAAGTCACATTGGTACTTGCCCGGATTCAAACCCACAACCTCATGCATGAGCGGCGGGCGCCTTAACCGCTAGGCCATCACGACAAGCTACGTCTGCTCTACGTGCCCTGCCAATTACCACTTGAGTGTCTGGCCTTCCCACACTGAGCCCTCCGATACGTGGTACAATAATTATAATACAATAAAATTTTATACAGATCGAAATTGACTCTTGGTCGAGTACACAAGGCAAATTAACAGGTAACATGCTAGTGATTCTCAACAATCAACCATTCTGCCTAGCCTTTTCCTAACTATGTTGGGGTCAGCTTCCAGTCTTACCAGATTTACATGGAGGCTAAATACTAGTATTTACGTGGAGCGACTGCCCATCTGACCTCCACAACCCATGCAGTAACTGGGTAATACCCCCTTGGTAAGACTGGATGAGAGACTGGATTTTCAACATGAATCAATAATAAAATAAACAGGATTTTTTCAACTTTAATAATAGATGATCTCCGAATTCGAACTAGCCATTTTGCCACTGGGTTTCTTAGGCAGACAGGGCGATGAACCCGTAGTCCCGCATGCACACAGTGTTATAGTCGGGCGACTCTGCCTACCGCATACGCAACGGGGCAATTCTGTTCTTTGAAAGAGGTGTATTCTGAAATGAACTATCCACCTCCTGAAAGACTAGAATACAAGACTTCACCTTGTAGATCGTCGCCTTGAGCTTCTTTATGAACCCAAAGAAATCGACAACTCTGTTCTGTCCGTCGCTTTTTACAATAACACAATTTCCAGGTTGTAAAGCAATTGACAGTGATTGCTCGTCTAGGTGACTCGTATGAACTGCACCTTCTACGCCATGCTGTCAGCCTTGTACTTCATCATGATGCTATTACAGGTAACCAGTACCTACTTTTACATACGTCGAAAGTGCCTTTTAATGGTCTAATTGAAATAAATTATTTGACTTTGACTTTGACTTTGACTTTGACCTTGACTTTGACCTTAGTACCTACTTGTAAAGTGCCTTTAATGGTCTAATTGAAATAAATTATTTGACCTTTTGACCTTGACTTTAACTTTGACCTTGACTTTGACTTTGACCTTGACTTTGACTTTGACCTTGACTTTGACTCTGACCTAAACATAGTGGTTCAAAATCCCGCAGTCACCAGACTTTTTAGGATGGCTGATTTTAAATTGTCACAAAGTAATATTTGAGCAATTTCATCTTATATTTTACAGGGACGAGTCAACAGTACGTGTCATACGATTTTACCAGAATATTGAGTGAAGCCATCGATTCATGCACCAAGAAAGTGTCTAGCTTGCTCAGGTAACAACACTTTCTTACAAATATAAATACCAACCAGACTTACTATATCCCCACTGCTGGCAAATGCCTCTTCTCATACAGAGAAGGCACGAGCATTGATCACCACGCTTGCTCAAGGCGAATTAGCGATTTCAGACTTATATTAATATAAGTCCAGGTTTCTTCACAATGTTTTCCTGCACCGATGTCTATGATGTCTCTAATAAACTTAGATAGTACATATTTAAATTGAAAATGTCACATTGGTACTTGCCCAGTATCGAACCCGCAACTTTATAAATGAGAGGCGGGAGCCTAAACCACTAAGTCATCACGACATTCTATCTACCGGACTTGTTGTCTTTGTTTTTGTGTGTTATAATACATTTCTGCTCACCCTTTTGTTAAATACAGGCGTGATGATATGTCTTCTCCTTACAGCTATTTGACTCCTACATGGGGGGGAAGTCGGCGAACGAAGAACAGCCAGCAGTTTGTGATATGCCATCAACTTAACATGAGCCAATGTCGAGTAAGTTCTATTTTGTCTATACTCCAATATACAAACATAAATTAATGCCTTTTTACACGACTGCCCCAAAAAAAGGAGTGTTATGTGTTCAGGGTTAATGTATGTATGTATGTGAGTTTCTTTATTCCACCATAACTTTTTAACGCCTGAACCGATTTAGATGTATGGGGTATCGTTACAATCCTTGCATCGTTCCGAGTAACATAGGCTAGTTAAAAATAAAAAGAAACCGGTGTGGTCACTTTAAAACGTAAATTAATACCAGCCTCAATTTATTTTTTTAATGAATCTGGTCGTGTCTATGTTTATCGTCTAGAATTTGACAAGTAGATTTAAAAAATATACACATCAAAAAAGTCTAGGGATCAACATCCCTAACAAATGTTAGGGATGTTGATCCCTAGACTTTTTTGATGTGTGTATATAACACTGTAAATAAAAAACGTCGTAAAAAAAACTGACGAGTAAACAAAGTACAAATATGTGCAATTTTTGCAGTCGTGTTTTTTAATTTTTTAATAATAGTAGCTTGTTTTACCATGGGGTAGGCAGAAACCACAGAACGCTACCGCTACGATCCTTTTTTTTTGGGGTGGTAAAAATCATCAAATGAGTCCTTTCGCCCTGAGTGTGGTGGAAGGACTCATTTGATGATTTTTACCACCTGTCTGACTTGTACTGACTAAAAAACCTTGTTCCTTCTGTTGCCCTTTACGTTCCGGGGCCACGGTATCCTGTTAAGACGTCCCGCGACCCCGGCAGGCGTTTGGTGTCCCGTCCCTGTTCTGACAGCTCTTTGAGGCGAGCGTGGAACAAAACGCGCCGTCGACCCGGGCCTGGTCCTTCATCGGACGGCAAGCTACGCATCACTTGCCGTCCGCAAGCCCGCGCACCTGCTACAATCCTTACATACTCCTTTTGCCTCATCCACGTTCATACATCTTGTCATACAAGTACGCTGGTTACAAGTACTGCACACCCGACTTTTCTGAACAAAATCCGCAACCCTAGCAGGATGAGTAGACCTACCATTTCGTTCATTTTCGTCTCCAGTTCACAGAGAATCAAGAATCCATGTTACTTCTAGTCTACAATCCTATGTCTGTGAAGACTTACCACCACGTGAGGTTACCAGCCATCGCTCTACATTACACCATCAGGGATTACAATGGTATGGGCTTTGTCCATTTTTATTTAACTCAACGTTTTAATCAATCGTTAAGGGTCGTCAGAACCCCAAAAGTCTGACAACCAGTCTTACCAAGGGGTATCGTATTACCCAGTTACTGGGTTGTGGAGGTCAGATAGGCAGTCGCTCCATGTAAAATACGTGTATTCAGCTGCATCTGGTTAGACTGGAATACGACCACAACATAGTCGGGAAAATAAATAAAATATCTTGGGACAACTCACACACGGCCATCTGATCCCAAGCTAAGCAGAGCTTGTGTTATGGTAACCAGACAACTGATACACATACTTATATAATTTATAAATACATCCATATTATAGATAAATTACACCCAGACACAGAACCAACAATTATGCTCATCATACAAAGTTTGTCCTGGGTGGGAATCGAACCCACTACCTCCGGCTTTGCAGTCAGGGTCACTAACCACTAGACCAACGAGGCAGTCAAAAGGCTAGGCAGATGATAATGATCTCCGTACAAGTGCAGATATAGAAGTTCTAAGATCATTTTTTTTTGTACTGTCGGATGCAACCTTAAGCACAACTTTTTGCATTTACGGCTATTTTATTTTATGTGTCTTATTAAACCCTGTATTATAAAAATCTGCGCTGATCCTCCCTCAGATGAGGAGGTGGAATACCAGCTCCTTCCTCTACCAGCATCAATCATCAACCTACCTGGTAGATCCTCTACAGCCATTCAGGAGTTGTGCTTTGAAGCGGAGAATATTCCACCACTTGGTTTCACAGCATACTACATTGCTCCTGTTAGAGATCAGTTGGTAAGTTCCCACTCTTCTGTCTTCTTATAGAAAAAAGGAAAAACAAAAAAAAAATACATAACATAACATAACATTACGCCCGTAATCCCCGAAGGGTTAGGCAGAGGTGTACCCATTAGTACACCCACATTTCGCCATATTTGTAATAGGGAGAGAGCCTTTTGCCATCAACCGGGCACAAATCCAGACTCCGAGGCTGCTACTGAGAAATTCCTGATGGAAAAACCCAATAACACTTTGCCCGACCTGGGTATCGAACCCAAAACCTCATGCTCAGCAGTCGCGGGTACACATCTGCCTAACCCTTCGGGATTACAGGCGTGATGTTATGAAAATTACCCGAGTTTTCAGGGTAAAAATAAAGTGTATTTTATGAGAAATTGGGTCTTTAAATTATTGAAATTGGTGGATACACTGGGTACTCTCCCATTTTAGAAAGTAATGACTTTTTTATTAATCTAAGATCATTTCTTCAACAGGAGGAGAACGAATTCGCTAAAAAAATGACAAAATCCAATCCTTTAAAACATGAAGCAGAGCAAGAAATTATCCCTTTTATTTCTAATGAGGTAAGTACCCCCGGTACTGGGCGGTACCGGGGGTTTTCAAAGAGTCCCCGGGTCCGCCACCTAAGGGGGCGCAGAGACCAGCAAACGAAAAATTTACGGCCCAGTGGGATACAAAAAAAACTTCTTTTCTCAATTCTGAATCCCACACAGATGGAATCCTCGAGCAACAGCTATAATCTTAACATATAGGTAAAATACGCGTCATGTTGTTTGTCCGGGATGGACAGTCAGCAACAAAAGTCGATTAACAATGTTACTTTTTTATATCATTTAAACAGACACTAAACACATAATGTACTGGCTTCCATAATTTCAGGTAATAGCTAAGGGTTTATATTATAATATCTTAATTTTGTATTCATTGCGTTTTACTTTTGATATTGTACTTAATAATTAGGATTTAAAAATCAAAAATGTTAATTGACTTTTGTTGCTGACTGGACTCCTAAACTACTTAACCGATTTTGATCTTTGCACACCGTGTGCAGTTTGATCCAACTTGAAAGATAGTATAGTTTTTATCTCAATTATTAGTCTTAATATTTTTTAATTGCAAACCTGAGCCACAGCAACGCGGGCCGGTCAGCTATAATTTTATAATTTTTCACCAGTACCTCAAAGTGGCGGTGGACAAAACTACAGGTCTTATGGAGTATATCCAACATGTGGACGGAGCCAGGGTAGATGTGGCCCAGAACTTCTACTTCTACGCTCAAGGTCAACAGACCCTGCAGTCAGGAGCATACAGCTTCCGACCAGATCGGCAGAGACCAATGGCTGTAAGTGATTTAGATTCTGAAGCTTTCGTCTTCTGATGTTGACATTTTTTTTTTAATTTCAATACTCAATACTGAATATTTTTATTGCTTCTCCATAAGTATACTTAGGTGGTAACTCAAATAATTGAGATCATTATGGACCCTGTAGGGTACAGCAAACAGGGTAGGGTAGGAGAGAGGAAGCATGGGGAGGAGGGTGGATTTTGTTCCGGGGTGAAATATCCTGATGGATGTCCCGCTGCCCTAGAGCTGGAGAAGGAGTCTGTCAGACTCTTACTGGCTTAAACCCACCCTGGTGTTCTCTTCCCACACTTACGCCGCGCGTTCCGTGACCCCTGGACTACTGCCGGTCAGCTCTGAGGGCCTTCTCAGGTCAGGGAGGGCGTGAGGTGTTTGACTCCTGAAATTACTTTTCCCAGTTGCAAATTCACAGCCACATGCATAAGAAGCCGACGATTGACCAAAAAAAATGTAGGTATTTACCAAACCATTTTTACGGCACGATAAAAACCCCTTACGTAGCTATTTCTACCAGATAACCCCAGAACAGGCCACAAATTCACATGTTCTTTGACCTCACCTCAATGACCTCTACTTCAGGTGACAGACAAGGTATCCTACAACACGATCCGAGGCTCCCTCGTCAAGGAGATACGGCAGAGGTTCAGCGACTGGATCACCCAGATCATCAGGCTGTACCGCGGCGAGGAGTTTGTGGAGCTGGAATGGATTATTGGACCTATTCCTATTGGGTAAGGATCTTTTTTCTTTATCGTGTGGGCAGTTAGGTCTTACGACAACAACAAGGTAAGGAGACAACAGTATGATCAGAGTACCTCAATCTGTCCAGCCTTTTCCCAAATATGTTAGAGGCCGGCTTCTGCAGCTGAATGCCAGTATTTTACATGGAGCGACTGCCTATCTGACCTTAACAACCCAGTAACTGGGTAATACGATACCCCTTGGCGAGACTGGTTTCAAACTTTCGGGCTTCTGATGACCCGTAATGACAGTCTAAGATCTACGTATGACAGCCGAGACCAACGGCTTAAATTGCTTTCCAAGGCACAGAGTCTCGGTGTGTAAAGATGGTCACCCATCCACGGACCTGACCCGGCAAGCATAGCTTAACCTGATGGATCGTCCTGTGTGGTACAAGTAGGTATCTTGGCGAGTCTGGGATTTCACTCATTAAGTCATAGTTTTAATAAAAACCTTTATACCTCGTAGGACTAGTGGCTGCAAAGCGCGACTGCTGAGCATAAGGTCTTGGTTCGATTCCCAGGTCGGGCAAAGTGTTATTGGGTTTTCCCATCGAGAATTTCTCTGTAGCAGTCTCGGAGTTTTTGTGCCCGGTTGATGGCAATGGGCTCGCCCCCTATTACATGGGACTTAAACATAACTGGCGAAATGTGGGTGTACTAATGGGTACACCTCTGCCTAACCCTTCGGGGATTACAGGCGTGATGTTATGATTTTTAAACTTTTGTCTTTATTACCAGGACTGACCTTGGCAAGGAAGTGGTGAGCCTGTTCTACACAAATATCACCAGCAACGGAGAGTTCTTCACCGACTCCAACTCTCGACAGATGATGAGGAGGACCTGTTGGAACGAGACAGCAAGTGAGTCATCAGCATTATAAGTTTTCTGGACGATCTTAAGTTAGTACTGTACGGAACTGACTGCCTCGTTGGTCTAGTGGGTTCGATTCCCACCCAGGACAAACTTTGTGTGATGAGCATAATTGTTGGTTCTGTGTCTGGGTGTAATTTATCTATAATATGTATGTATTTATAAATTATATAAGTATGTATATCAGTTGTCTGGTTACCATAACACAAGCTCTGCTTAGCTTGGGATCAGATGGCCGTGTGTGAGTTGTCCCAAGATATTTATATTATTTATTTATTTATTATTTAACTCTTTAAGGGCGAGTCCGACTCGCACTTGGCCGGTTTTAATTCAAGATTTACAAAAGCATTTCGTCAAAGCAAAAGCCAAAGTCAGAGTCAAAGTCAGAGTCAAAGTCAAAGTCAAAAAATCATCATCTTCACCAGGTCAACAACAGAAGAAGCCAGTGGCCGCATGCTACTACCCTGTGACGTCACGCATCTGTATCCACTCCGCCAACACTAGCGTGGAGATGTGTATCCTTGTCGACAGGGCTCAAGGAGGTACCTCCTTTAATGATGGAGAGCTGGAACTTATGGTAAGACTATGGCTAAACCGTCTTCTTCTTCTTTATCGTGTGGGCAGTAAGGTCTTACGACTCCACACACCCTAGTGTCAGAGTTTCTAAACCGCCTCAAGGGCCTCTGACATGGTTTGAGTGGGACAGTAATAGGCTGGTATGAGTCCAGGTTTCCTCACGATGTTTTTCCTTCACCGATGTCAGTGATGTCTAAGATAAACTTTAGAAACATATCATGAATTCATATCAAAAATTGTACTTGACTTTCGGGCTTCTGACGACTCGTAACGATTGTCAAAGATCCACGTATGACAGCCGGGACCAACAGCTTAACGTACTTTCCGAGGCACGGAGGTGTCTCGGTATGTAAAGATGGTCACCCATCCATGGACCAACCCCGGCAAGCGTAGCTTAACGTGATGAATCGACCACTGCGGCTGTTATTACTTAGCCACGAGCTCCTAAATTATAATAATATAAATAATTCTTATACTTTCAGGTTCACAGACGTCTCCTCACAGATGATGGCTTTGGACTTGAAGAATCGCTGAACGAAGAAGCTTATGGAGTAGGCCTGGTGGTGAAAGGGAAGCATAGACTTCTTTTTGGAAATTACAGGCAGGAAGGTAAGGTTTTTGGAGGAGCTCGTGGCTCAGTAATAACGGCCGCACGGGTCGATCCAACAGGTTAAGCTGCGCTTGCCGAGGTTGGTCCGTGGATGGGTGACCATCTTTACACACCGAGACTCTTCTATACCTCGGAAAGCACGTTAAGTCGTTGGTCCCGGCTGTTATACTTAGATCTTTGACAGTCGTTGGGTAGTCAGAAGGTTAGAAGTCTGACAACCTGTCTTTCCAAGGGTTATTGTGTCATCCGGCCACCGTAGGCGCGGGCTTGCGGACGGCGAGTAATGGGTAGCTCGCCGTCCGATCAAGGACCATGCCCGGGTCGACGGCGCGTTCTGTTCGCGCGCGCCTCAAAGAGCTGTCAGCACAGGGACGGGGCCTCCAACGGGGCCAAACGCCTGCCGGGGTTGCGGGACGCCTTAACAGGATACCGTGGCCCCGGAACGTAAAAGGCAACAGAAGGAACAGGGTGGTTTTTTTAGTCAGTAAAAGTCTGACAGTCCCTTCCGCCCCACCCAGGACGGAAGGACTCATTTGATGATTTTTACCACCTCAAAAAAAAAAGGGTTATTGTGTAATCTAGTAACTGGGTTGTTAATGTCAAATAGGAGCTGAAATTTTGCCTAAATGTGCAATTGGCATGACAATGCAATTGTCAATAAATGATGTCACAGAGTGATGGAGCCGGACAGTGGCCATAGAAACTTAATCAAGGCTGGGCACAAACGTCCGGTTTCCGGATCGGGTTTCCGAATCAATACATGCACACACATGCATAAATTACACATACATTCATTTGTTTTTTACATGTGTGTGTAATTTATGTATGTGTGTGTATGTACATACACGCCTCCCGATTCGGAAACCCGATCCGGAAACCGGACGTTTGCGCCCAGCCCAAATCTTACAAGTTATTTATGACCCACTTCCCGGTGTCCGATTGAGCTGAAATTATGAATACACTGTATGCACAATGCATGACAATGCAATATAGCTTGTTTTCTTTTTGGCTCGGCGCTGGCTCGGCGCAAATGGGCCACCGACCACAGCCACCGGTGGCTGTCGCGCGCGTCTGACACTCGAAATGTGGCGGTAGCGCGCGACAGCCACCGGTGGCTGTGGTCGGTGGCCCATTTGCGCCGAGCCTTTAATAAATCTTTTTTTATTTACACTACAGCTTATTCGTTCGTCATAATTTTTATGCCTATCAGTCAGAAACAAGTTGCCCCGTTTCTGTAAATGACTAAATGGTTTAGTTGACGTAAATGCTTTGACTTTGACGGTTACATTCCAGTGGATGACCAGACCTTCTCAGAGAGGATGTCCATATTCTCAAGAAGATGGCTGTATGATCCATGGCTATTCCTGACTTCGGGCGAGAAGTTGAACAGAAGGAAGTGGCAGAATGTCCGGAACAAAAGAGTGAGTGAGAGTTTTAACTCTAAAGTAACTTCTTCTAAGATATTTGGACCTAAAGGTATGGGAAATATGATCCAATTCGGGTTCAGCTCGAAAAAATCCACGTAAACATATTTACCGTTTTTTAATTTTGGATATTAACGTTCATTTTTAAAATCTCCAATTGGGTACTTAACACTGCCAATCAATTGACGTAGGTACTTTTTTAACCGACTTAAAAAAAAGGAGGAGGTTATCAATTCGACTGTATTTTTTTTTTATGTTTGTTAGCTCCTAACTTGCGACTGGGTGAACCGATTTTCATGATTCTTTTTTTATTTGAAAGCTGGTGCTTCCCGTGTGGTCCCATTGTCACCATTTCAATATCTGATGATGAACTTCGGAGATATGGAATGGAACTCCTCACAGAATCACAGCAGCAATATCGTAACAAGTGAAATTGCTTTGTTTATACGTGTAGTCGATGACTGTCCTACCAGTTTCCAAAATTAAATATATCGTGTGAGGTATTGTTTGAAAGGGCTTTTTGTAAGGATTTTAAACATTAATACACAAGCACTAAAAAGTGAATAATAAAAAGCTTTTTTTTTTGTAAAAACGCTTTTATTAGCTCTCAAGGCGCGATTTCCCCTTAGATTTTGTATGCACCCTTAGGTTTTGTTTTTGTATGAGCGTCAGACGTTTCACGCGGTAATGGCGCATATTTCTTACTTGTATTTACTTGTTTTTAATTTTTTAGATTTAATACCAACTTGTTTTTATTTTACTTTTGTGTTCAATTTTTCTTTTATGTTGTCTCCTTACCTTTTTGCTTTTTTTTCTTTCGTACCCAATCCAGACGCAACTCAAAGCCTAACCCATTCTGAACAGTTCTCAGTCCTGAAGCTGCATGGTCTACCTCGCTACATAAATGTGCTGACCTTGGAACCGTGGAAGGCTGGGACAGTGCTGCTTCGACTTGAGAATACACTGGAAAATCCTATTAGAGGTATGTAATTCTAGCGAATGTTACAAGACAAAATACTCTTCTCTGATTAGAGGGCTAGTAATGCAGTGTTTGAGGTGTTTTTTAAGGGTTAACCCTAGCACACCCACATTTCGCCAGCTATGTTTAAGTCCCATGTAATAGGGGCGAGCCTATTACCATCGTCCGGGCACAAATCCAGACTCCGAGGCTGCCACTGAGAAAAAAGTCAAGCTAAGCAAAGCTAAGCTAGTAAATAAATAAAAAAATAAAGTCTCAGCTTTCTAAGACAACTTTGCCACCTTTTTTTACAGAACGCTTCAGAGCAGACAAATCGGATAACCCAGAAGATTATAACGCCAAGCCGACACACATCTCAGTCGAGTTACGAAAGATATTCTTACAAATGAACATCAAGATGGTTAGGGAGACCACGCTAGCTGCTAACCAGTGGCTGGATGACGCGAGGCAGATGGACTGGAGCACACGGTGAGACGAATATTGCCAAAAAAATGCTGGTAATGTTGTCAAGTGTGGGTAATATTGCCAAGTGAGGGTAATATTGCCATGTCTGGGTAATATTTCCAAGTGTGGATAACATTGCCAAGTGCAGGTAATATTGCCAAATGCACGTAAAATTGCCAAGTGTAAGTAATATTGCCAAATGTAGATAATAACGCCAAGTGTGGGTAACATTGCCAGGTGTAGGTAAAATTGCCAACTGTAGGCAATATTGCCAAATGTAGGTTTGCCCCAAAATTTTGACCTCTATGGCCAAATTTTGTCTTGGAATGATTGGTTAATAGTGCCTATTTTGTTCTCAGATACGTATATGCTGGAGGTGATGATGGTATACTCCCAGAAGACGTTGAGGAGACCGAGGATAAACCTGTCAAAGCTCCTGCCGAGACCAAAGATTCAGGTACGCACGTAACCTCACGACAGAATTCTTCAAAGAAATGGGCAGGAGTATACTCGTATTCGAACTATTTGCCTAATCTCTGGAACAGCCAGTCGGACTGGAAAAAATGTTTTTTGCATATGATAACCAAAATTAAAAGTATGGAGTATAGGCTATATATCATCACGCTACGACCGACGGGAGCGGAGCAGTTAAGTAATGAAAGACGTAATTTAACGCGGGCAAAAATACCACGTGGACGTAGTCGCGGCAGAAGCGAGTACAGTACCCGGCGATAAATATTGCACATCGACCTTTGGAAAGAGACAATCGGTTAATTTCGGCTTCGAAGAGCGTTTTCTCTGTCGCACGAAATACAAACAGTCCGGTATCTATTAGGAGCTGTTAAAACATTTATGATTTGCTTCTTTTGATAATTCTTTTTATTCTTTGTGTGAAATACAAAATACGATAAAGGTCGATCTGCAATATTTATCGACGGGTACTGTACTATTATAGACGTGAAAGTTTGTGAAAATGAATGGATGGATGTTACTCTATTGCACTTAAATGGATGAGTGAAATTATTTAAAGCTTTTTAGAAATAAGCAAAGTCCGACTTAATCCGAGTAATGGGTAGCTCGCCGTCCGAACAAGGACCAAGCCCGGGTCGACGGCGAGTTCTGTTTCACGCGCGCCTTAAAGAGCTGTCAGCACAGGGACGGGGCCCCAACAGGGCCAAACGCGGGTTGCGGGACATCTTAACAGGATACCGTGGCCCCGGAACGTAAAGGGGAACAGAGTGGTTTTTTAGTCAGTAAAAGTCTGACAGTCCCTTCCGCCCCACCCAGGACGGAAGGTCTGATTTGATGATTATTATCAACTAAAAAAAAAATTAAAATTAAAAATCGCGGGCAAAGCTAGTTAATTAATAATTGATAGAATATTTTCTTCCACAGCCCACAATTCAGAAGAAGATTCCGATTACTCAAGAAAGAAATACCGCCCAAGAGTCCAAGAAAAAAGTCGGTCAAAGATAAAACTACCTCTTTACGCGGACTACGAAAGAAAAAAGCGATCTGTCAACTTGACAGCAAACGTCATGGAGAACATAATTAATGACACATCGGTCGATGACGTAAGAATTAATGAGACTACCGATCTACCCTCCACTTTTACGACTGGTTTTACAACGCGGCTTGACCTGAATCAAACTACGAAATATCCGGAGCAATTCAGGTTTTTGGTGACACAAAAAACTCCAAGGTTGAGTTTTTTGAGCCGGATGAAGCCGAGTAAGTTGACTCCTGACTGGGTGGGAGTGTCGGATGAAGTTGTGTCTTCGGAGGAAGATTTCTCTTCTAATTTGAAGAAGAGATCGCCACGGAAAAGTAGGTCTAAAGGCTTGAAGAGATCTAAACCTGATGGTGAGTTTGTTGTTCTCGGTATTTGCGTACTTTTTGACCAGGAGAGCGTCTCAAGCTATATATACAGGGTGGTCAAAAAGTCGTGGATCAAACGAAACAGGGAGATAAAGGAGGTAATTTCTAACAAAAAATCTTTCTCCAGCATGGCCATAACTTCATTGCACGAAAAGATATGAATTATTTTTGTTTTTTCAACAAAACTACCGAGTTTTTTACAATTTAATCAGTAAAAAATTAAATTGATAAAAAACAATAAAACAAAAGGTGTTGTATTATGACTCGATAATGTATCAATACTACAAAAATTGTATTGCAGCTCTTGGTATCAAACTTAACGAGCAATGAATTTTTTTCCGTAAATTTTGAAGCGTTACAAAAAATTACTTCTCACTTTAAGAGCACCATATTCATTAGGAGTTATGGCCATGCTGGAGAAAGATTTTTTGTTGGAAATTACCTCCTCTCCCTGTTTCGTTTGATCCACGACTTTTTTAACAACCTGTATAAGGTGCAGTTCAGCTTGTCAAATTCAAAGAGGCAACTGTGCTAATTTTCAACACAAATCAATAATAAAAATTAATAGAATGTTTTTTAGTAAGTGATTTTACATAACATCACGCTTGTAATTCCCGAAGGGGTAAGCAGAGGTGTACCCATTAGTACACCCACATTTCGCAAAGTCCCATGTAATGGGGGGCGAGCCTATTGCCATCAACCGGGCACAAATCCAGATTCCGAGGCTGATACTAAGAAATTCCTGATCGAAAAAAAACTAATAACACTTTGCCTGTCTGTGAAATTGAACCCAAGACCTCATGCACAGCAGTCGCGCTTTGCGACCACTACACCAACGAGGCCTGGTCGTTTATTTTTTTTTTTATTCCACCAATTTACTTGTAGGTACTTTCTAAGTTTATCTTTGACATCACTGATATCGGTGACGGAAAACATCGTGAGAAAATCGCCATCCGCCTTGAGCAAGCGTGGTGAACTGGTGATCAATGCTCGTGCCTTCTCTGTATGAGAAGCGGCCTGTTCTTGCAGTGGGACAATATTAGACTTTTAATTTTATTTTATTAACATTAATCTATCTTTCAAATCTGCAGAACCAGTAATAGATGATTCAGACGACGGCATAACAAAATCCATTTACGAAATGTATTACAAGCATCGTCCAAGAAACCGTTATCGAACAGCTCCGAAAAGCTCAGAAGAAGACAAGATTAAGAAGAAGAAGAAAGCCAGAAGATTACGAGACAAGAACGATTACGATTACGAAATCGAACAAACTACCCATAGGTACTTTAGGAATAAGAATAAAAGGGGGAGACGGAGATGGCTTACTGCTGATATGCCATTTTTCATTGATGGCAGAAGATATGTCAAAGGGAGAGAACACTCGACAGGGGATGGTGGACGGAGAGAGAGGGAGAAGATTGTGGTAGATGACGAGCAATTGAAAGGTATTTTTAAAGTCAAAGTCAAAGTCAGAGTCAGAGTCAAAGTCAAAGTCAAAATCAAGTCTAAGTGTTAATTGCGAACTCAGTGTACAATGTTGGTGGTTTTAATTATTAAGTCAATATCTACAATCAAGTTGAGAATATCGAGTGTAAAAAAAACTTAAGCCGAAAATAACATGCTTTTCCCATAATTGTGATTCTTTGTCGCGGACCATATCTGGGACTGTTCTTGTTAGAGAATATTGAAAGTCAATGTTCCAACTAGTTTTTTACAAATACGAGTTTTACCTAAATGTTTGAACTAAACTTTAAACACTGTAATTACTGAAAAATGTCTAGTAGTAAAACTAAACTAAAAAGTATAAGTAATAATCTAATGTTATTTTCAGAAATTCCAATGAAAGCACCAGTGCCTCATTCAAGAAAGCGGAAAGATAACAGCGGTATAGAAATGCAAGATTATTCTGAAGAAGAAGACATTGATAACTTGGAGAAGGAAACTGTTGATAGAAGAACAGAGAATAATAGAAGAAAGAGGTGAGGGTACTACCTGTGGCCTGGCCGTGGCCCTACTGAGGGCAAAGTCAAAGTCAATGTCAAAACATTTATTTTAATTAAACCATTTACAGGCACTTTTGAATTGTCAAGGAGTCGGTCAGTTAGAAAGTTGAAGCTAGTTGCTCGTTCCAAAACGGCGGAGGACAAAGTCAAAGTCAATGTCAAAACATTTATTTCAATTAAACCATTTACAGGCACTTTTGAATTGTCAAAAAGTCTGTCAGTTAGAAAGTTGAGCTATACACATCAAAAGTGTCTAGGGATCAACATCCCTAACATTGATTAGGGATGTTGATCCCTAGACACTTTTGATGTGTGTAGTTGCTCGTTCCAAAACGGTGGTAGAGTCTACTATAACATGGCGCACTCATGTTATAGTAGTTTATCTTAGACATCACTGACATCGTTCCGTGCCTCGGAAAGCACGTTAAGCTGTTGTTCCCGGCTGTCAAACGTGGATCTTTAACAGTCCGAGTCGTCAGAAGCCCGAAAGTCTGTCAACCAGCAAAGGCGTAACATATTACGTAGTTACTGGTGGTCAGATAGGCTGTCGCTCCATGTAAAATACTGGTATTTAGCTGCATCCGGTGAGACTGGAAGCCGACCCCAACATAGAAAAGACTATACAGATTAATTTATACTGTTTTTTTTTTCTTTCCCAGAACTCTGCCAAAAGAAGAGGATCCACCGGCACCAGATCCAACCTCGGAACCAGTAGAAGACATCGACTATGTCGTCACCCTACGGCCAACACAAATCCGGACATTTGTAATTTGGTTCGAAAACACTAGAAAGAGTAATATTAATACTTGATCTGTAACATTATGACTCATCTATACAAATAAATAAAATTGAAGTGTCTCTTTGTATTATCTTTTTACACGATTGCCCCAAAAAAAGGAGTGTTATGTGTTCAGAGTTAATGTACCTATAGTATGTATGTATGTGAGTTTCTTTATTCCACCATAACTTCTAAACGCCTGAACCGATTTAGATTTGTTTAGGGTATCGTTACAATCCTTGCATCGTTCCGAGTAACATAGGCTAGTAAAAAATAAAAATCGGTGTGGTAACTTTTAAAACGTAAATTAATACCAGCCTCAATTTATTTTTTTTATGAATCTGGTCGTGTCTGTTTATCTTCTAGAATTTGACAAGTAGATTTAAAAAATATATAACACTGTAAATGAAAAACGTCGTAAAAAAACTGACGAGTAAACAAAGTACAAATAAGTGCAATTTTGGCAATCGTGTTTTTTTATTATTAAATCTATACTAATATCACAAAGATGTAAAGTTTGTGAGGTTGTAGGGGGTAATCTCTGGATCTACTGAACCGACTTTGCAAATTCTTTCACAAATTGGAAGCTACGTTATCACTGAGTGCTGTTGGCTATATTTTATTACCAAAAAATTACGGGTACGTAAGAAAAATCACGCGAACGAAGTAGCAGGGAGAGCGCTAGTGCATAATAATAAAATTTCCCAGACCGATTTCGTTCACGCGGTGGCCAATCTCAATGGAGACTAGGCAGAGGTGAATTGGGACAAAACTTTAAAATGGATTTTCAACATAGTAAAAATAATATTTTTACGTTAAAACTACTTGAAGGACGTAATTGACACTAATTTATAAATGATAATTCAATAGAGTCCTTTTTGCCAAAATACTTATTATTTCAACATTAAAATCCCTTTTAAAATTTCTTCCTGATTCACCCTTACTCAGTGGCGTAGCTTGGGGGGGGCCGGGGGGGCCATGGCCCCGGGCGGCATATGCCAGGGGGCGGCAAGTGCCACGACTTTTTAAATATTAAATTTAAAAAAAATCTAAATCGCGCCCGCAATGTTACGTGTCAAGCAATTTCAACAACAGAAATTACAAAGTAATATTTAAAATGATACTGTTTTAAGAGATGGCGGTGGGCCCCCATTTCTTCCTATAGATCTGATAGATGTATGTTCCTTCCGAAGCAGTGGTAAATTTTATCTTAACTTTCAATAAGTTATATAGTCCGTTGAATAGAATATTTTAAACTTTAAACTAATCATTACAGTGGGGGGGGGCGGCAAAATTTCGGCCGGCCCCGGGTGGCCAAAGACCCACGCTACGCGATATTCACGATATTCACCCCGTTTTACGGTACCTTACCTGGAATCTTCAAATGGTGATCTGCTCAAGATAGGTAAGTCCATCGTAATAGCTAAATCCGGGGTAGATTATGAGGGTTAATTAGGTGGAGTAAAAATGGCTGGGTAAGTTGGCAAGGGAGGGGGTGAGTCCCACATCCACTCACCCTATGAGTGGATGTGGCTGTGGGGTTAGAAGGCTATAGGAGCGAGTTAGGCCGAGTGTAGAAGGCTGTAGGGGCAAGTTGGGTCGAGTGTAGAAGGCTGTGGGGGCGAACTAGGTTGAGTGTAAAGTGTGAGGGCGAGTTAGGCTGCGTGGAAGCTATGGGGGATGTTTTCAGTTGCGAGGAGGAACTTTTACGTTCAGGTAATTAAAATGAATTCACACAACATTTTATTAACTCCAAAATCTTGAATCTTCGCTCTTCACTGGTTTAGGCTTTACGCTGTTTGTATGTATCAATATTCCATATACTTTGTATAGAAGACTGACCATTCTTGAGCTCAAGAAGCACTGTCATCCGCCATTTTGATTTTTTGGCAGCAATTTCTTTCTTTCGCTGAAAAAAAAACCCATGGATCTTCCGACCCAGTTTTGACCACGTTTTGACATCCGCAAAGAAACATTGAACCATTTTTTATTTTTTGGCGGCCGCATCTTTTCTCTTTTTTACAAAAACAAACTGAAAACGTGTCACAAGTCACTTTTTTCTTGTGTTACAAATATAGCCGCCATGTTGTAACTTAGAAAAAATATTTTTTACCGCCAAAATTATCTTTTCGACGGCTCGACTTTATTTTTTTGTAAATGTTCTTTTTTACAAGTCTGTTTAATTAATAATTAATTATAACTAGTATGTACATTATCTGCGTTGCTCGTCCACTCGACATTTTTATTGCTATGCAAGTACTTAGTATTCAATAAGCAAGTTGACAAAAAAAAATTGACAATAAGTACCTTAAAAACATAAAATCAATAGCCACTTAGAATTTAGACATTAATTAAAAAAAAGAGATCTATAAACAATTTATTGTAAAAAAAATCTTCTCGTCAAAATTCACATGTACAGTTAGCAACAAAAGTCGATTAACAATGTTAATTTTTTATATCATTTAAACAGACACTAAACACGTAATGTACTGGCTTTCAGAATTTCAGGCAATAGCTAAGGGTTTATTTTATCTTAATTTTATTTTCATTGCGTTTTACTTTTAATACTGTACTTAATAATTAGGATTTAAAAATCATAAATGTTAATCGACTTTTGTTGCCGACTGTACCTCTAAAACTGGCTGTTACTTTAATCAGCCAATCATAACAGCTGATGACAATTTTTGACAGCAAAAATACTTGGGCCATTACAAACGTTCGAATTGAGTCATAAATCAATAAGATGTTAGCAATACGACAATGCAAGTCGTTATCGATAAAACGCAGATAACTGGGGACTATCGACATATCATTTTTTACTGTTAGACAACACTAGGGCAGTTCCATAAGGTCTGTTAGTGCGAGGGAGAGGTCCGAATGTTTTAAGACTTTCCCACGTTTGTAATGACTCAAGTATAATAAAAAATCGAATCTACATTTCAAACAAAAATCTACCATAATCAACGTAGTATTAAGTGTCAAAATTCCATTCACATACCCTCTTCTCTATACCAATCTTTCTTCAATTTTTGGACCGAGTGAACGAGCGAACGCGACTTAGGAACTAGGAGAAAACATTAGTTTTTATTTACAAAAATAATTAAATAGAACGAAAAATTCTAGCGAAAAACAGCTATGATTGTAAACCTTGCTGCGCTTTCAAGCGATCGCTTTTTACGCTGAATCATGAACTGGGAACTGACTTCATAGCATAACATCACGCCTGTAATCCCCGAAGGGTAAGGCAGAGGTGTACCCATTAGTATACCCACATTTCGCCAGTTATGTTTAAGTTCCATGTAATAGGCTAGTTGACACCACCATCAATTGACGTACTTTTTATGACCTGTCAAAACGCGATTCTTCCATAGATGTTGTATGGTAATAGCACGCTGTGACGTCACATAATTGGCAACTCAATTGTCTAACTATTTATTGATTTCAAAGCCACAAAAAATCAAATTTTACAGTAAATTGAAAATTAATCGGGTTTTCAGGGCTAAAATAAAGTGTTTCTTTAAAGAAGTTATGTCTTGGAATTATTTATTAATAGTGTCAACTACCCAAAAGGGGGCGAGCCTATTGCGATCAACCGGGCACAAATCCAGACTCCGAGGCTGATTATTCAAAAGTGCCTGTAAATGATTTATTATGTACTTAATATAAAAAACCTGAAAATATTTTCTGTTTTGTTTATTTGTTTTACGCACTAATCTCTGAAACTTCCCGTCGGTTTGAATAAAATCTTTTTGTGGCTATGCTAGGTTATGTAACATCACGCTATGACACAAGGGAGCGAGGCAGTAACCAAAGAATCACAACAACAACCGTCGGGCAGTAGCCCACCAGACATAACACTCGTCTGGTCGGAGGATCCTCCCTTTTCAACAGAGGATGAGAAACTTTACACCCTGTTTCTCCATACCTCCAAACTGGTGACCCTGACGTGATATGAACACGCAACCTTCTGACTTTCTTCGACTATTAATAACCGACATTTACGTGGCCGAAGTCGCGGGTAAAAGCTAGTCTTTACAAATATTATAAAGAGATAACATTTGTTTGTAAGTTTGTATGTAGGGGGTAATCTCTGGATCTACTAAACCGATTTTGAAAATTCTTTCACAAATTGGAAGCTACTTTACTATTACTGAGTGCTATACACTATGTAACAAAAACCCTTTTAGATCAGTGTTGCCGTTGATCAGTTTTTATGTTTTATTTTAATTTAATTACTTCTTCTTTCTTCTTTTTTTTTTCACTGGGGAAAAATAATAATCTCTTATCCATTAAATGGTTACGTATATGTGTACGCAGTACGATGCCGAATAATACCCTTAAGGATCGGACAGGGTTTTTGTTACATGCTGTATATCCGTAAGAAAAATAAAGCGAACGATGTCGCGGGGAGTGCTGGTTTTATATAAGACTATAGGTCCATAATTCTTAAAATAAGTTCCCAGTTCATGACTCAGTCATACACTCCACCGCAGAGCGAAAAAACATTACTATATTAAAACAAAAAAATAATAATTGAAAACCAACTTAATTAAAAACGTATTTTGAAAAACATTGAAGTGTGTTTTAAGACTTGAAATACCGATTTACACGTGTCCAGTATCAAGTAGATACCACTTATTAGTAACTTAAAATGACACTACTACTAAATCCTTGCCTGTTTTGTCTACATATTTTGAGTCACTAAATTTTTAGTATCTCTACTAAATACTGGTAATGTGTAAATGGTTTCCAATACGTATTTCGTTTAAAGGTTTTTTGCTTAGATGCGCGTGCGCACATTCCAATATTTTCCATAAAACGTTAACACTTAAAATGTATATAATAATAGTAACTAAAACTATATAATTTATTAATATAAAATTAGAATAATTATGTAACATTATTGAAACTCCAATTTTCATTGGAATTTAAGGTCGACTCACACTGTATCGTTAGAAATCGTAACTCGTATATTGCTCTAACTATAATTAGTTTTATATTTTTTTTTAAATGTTTATACGATAATGGATATGATATAAATATATTTTTCTCTCTTCAACTATATATATATATTTAGGCTAGCTTCACACATCTAATACACGCGTATTTAAACTAGTTAACAACAGCCCTAATAATAACAATTATAACTCCAAATCCTTTAATTTATTGCAACGATTTCGTACGATACAGTGTGGAACGTCCTTAACAAAAGCCTACATTCGTAAAGGTCTTCATAGACGTGTTAAAAGTAAAGGAAAAGAAAAAACATTGCAATAATATGATTATAGACTTAACGAAACAAAAAAATCTTTAAAAGAAACTACCACCCCGCGGTCTTGTTTAGGAGCTAGATGTCGTTTTAATTACGTCATGTAATATTTTTTTTTTATCAAGTGTTTTCTTTATTATACTGAGACCCCTCCGTGCCTTGAAAAGCGGTCGGTCCCGGCTGTACAGTTGTTACGGATCGTCAGAAGCCCGAAAGTCTGACAACCAATCTTACCAAGGGGTTTCGTATTACCCAGTTACTGGGTTGTGAAGGTCAGATAGACAGTCGATCCATGTAAAAAAGCTATAATCCAGATGCATCCGATTAGACTGAAAGCTGACACTAACATGTTGAGAAACGCCTAAGCAAACACTTAACAAAAAAACTATTGACATAACGTAATTAGAACGGCCGCTAGCTCTATGCCTATAACTTGTCCCTAATCCATTTCCATATGACTAACTTCTGAAGGGCACGGCTTTGGTCAATATTCGTGAGATCGCGATAATTCTAGTTTATATGCTTGGTAAGTCCGGACAATTTTGAATACAGAATCGAATCTAAATCAATTTGAATTCTGAATCGAAAAGATTTCTGAACCGGTTAGATTACTGAACCTATTAAGATTTCTTAACCGGTTAGATTACTGAACCGGTTAGATTACTGAACCGAATAGATTTCTGAACCGGTTACATTACTGAACCGAATAGATTTCTGAACCGGTTAGATTACTGAACCGAATAGATTTCTGAACCGGTTTATTTACTGAACCGAATAGATTTCTGAATCGAATAGATTTCTGATCCGTCTAGATTTCTGAACCGAATAGATTTCTGAACCGTCTAGATTTCTGAGCCGTCTAGATTTCTGAACCGAAAACATTTCAGAATCGAATCGAATAAGTGCCAGTTGTTGCAACTTCGGATTCAGTACGCATTTTTTAATCTTAGCACTGAGTGTATACACAGCGTAAACGCCCCGTTAACGCAACGACTATTCCCATATCAACACACAGACCCATATAACTGTGACGTCACGAATACATTGACCCCCTGCTACACAGAAAGCGGAGCGTGGCAAAAACATCGCTCACATCTCCGCTCCGCTTACCATATAGCGTAGCCTTATAGCATCTTCAGATAAAGCGAATTCCATTACTACATAATGTATCTAACTTTTTGACTAAGTCTCGCTAAATTTGAACTTTATAATCTCCAAACCATAATGGTTGGAAGACTTGTATTATATACAGGGTGTTTGGTGCATCTTTTGCCAAATTAAATTGGCCTATAGGAGACGTCAATTGCTATCTCTTTACGCCCAATAACTCCTATTTTGTCACACCGGTTTTTTTTATTACAAAAACTTTACGAGTTATTAAAAATGAAAGTACACGTTACTAGCAAGTAATTTTGACATTAGAAGACTATTCAAATAATTTGTTTTTGATTTTGAACTTAAATGCTGAGTTCTAAATTTTTTTGTAATTAAAATTAAAAAGTTGTTAATAAAATACACAACGTCACGCCTGTAATTCCCGAAGGTTAAGGCAGCGGTGTACCCAATAGTTCACCCACATTTCGCCAGTTATATTTAAGTCCCATGTAATAGGGGGCGAGCCTATTGCCATCAACCGGGCACAAATCCCGTGTGACAAAATATAAGTTGTTGGGCGTGTAGAGATAGCTAATGACCTCTCCTATGGACTAATTTAATTTGGCAAACGATGCACTAAACACCCTGTATAATATAAAGCGCTTTAGAAAGCCTATTTTACATCTTAATTAATTTCGTTTTAGAGTATAATTTCTTTAGTTTGTTTTTTCTTTTTACTGATTTTTTTTTTCATCTTCGTTCTATTACGGTGAGCGAGAGAGGCAGTTTAGAACGGCTGCTGTTTCCATTGATTAATTGATTATGAACTTTGATTGCAACAGAAATAAAGTTGAAAATTGTGTGCAGGACATAATTTCGCAAGGTTTTTATTACTTACCACGCAATAATGCAATTTTCAATAATAATAACACCAGCCTATTACTGTCCCAGGGCAAAAGCCTCTCCTCATACAGAGAAGGCACGAGCATTGATCACCACTCTCAAGGCGATTCTGCCTTGCATTATCTTGCATGCAATTTTCGACTGTGTTTCTGTTGATTTTAAGTTTAATATCAATTAATTAATGTAAAATATTGCTGTTGTCTGTCGTTGACCGTATAACAAGGTCGTCATAACGCATACTATACAAATAAAGAAAACTGTTGGCGCCACTGCGCCAATTTGACAGCTGTCAGTGTCAGCGAAATGTCAGTCATCTCTTGACTTTTGTTATCTGTTTTTTTTGTACGACTTCCGCTTCCGTCTGCAAAATGCGTATTTCATTTCATATTGTGAAAGAATAATTAAAACTGCTTTTATCAAAATAAAGGGAGATCGTTATTTAACTCCCAAAAACAAACGAATTCAAAATGGCAGCGCTTAGCTAGCCGCTCACTCGTTTACTGTTCGAGTGAAATAACACGATAAGCTTCTATGTTCGAACGCCATCTTTTTTCCTATTTTTTTATAACGCAAGTTACATTATAACTGCTCGCAATCAGCCGTCATTCGATCATGATTTAAAAATCAGTAAAAATAAATGTTTTTAGTCGCTTGGTTTTTTTTTAGCCTGTTTGCTGTATCACGGTTTAAAGTAGCATTTAATTATTAAACGGAACACAAGGACATCGACATGCAATAGTTTAACATGGAATCAGTACATGATACTAGACCCCTTAGAGTCGAAATCTTTCGTCTCTCACATAACATCACGCCTGTAATCCCCGAAGGGTTAGGCAGAGATGTACCTACCTATTAGTACTCCCACATTTCACCAGTTATGGAGTCCCACGTAATAAGGAGGCGAGCCTATTGCCATCAACCGGGCACATATCTAGACTCCGAGGCTGCTACTGAGAAATTCCTGTTGGAAATACCCAATATCACTTTGTACGATTTGGAAATCGAACCCAAGACCTCATGCTGCGATTCAGTATGTACTGATTCCATGGCAAAACTTCCCGTTACGATGTACCTTCCATCCGTCATATGTAGTTAAGTACTGTTATTTCTTTCATTACGTGTCCTTTACTATTTTTAAGGCTAATTTTTTAATCGTCAGATAACTCTTAACGGAGAGATAAATATGGCGGTTTGACAGCTTTTGTATAGAAAATATGTCAAACTGTCATATTTATTCTTTGGATAAAAGTTATCTGACTATTGAAATATCAGCCCTTAGGCGATTAACACACGGCACCGCGCACTGGCCTCTATGAAATCCGTTGATGCCTTTCACACGTAGAGAAAAACTACTATAACTTGGCGCTCCCCTCCATATTACCATTTCAATGTGTGTAGTCACATTCGTATATAAGAGTTTGTATGTAGTTGTAAGTAATCGTCTTCAGTAGCAGGCATATTTGTTTGTCAACTAATCATAACTAGCCGACCGCGCAAGACAACGCACGTGTCATTTTCATAGAGAATGTCAGTGCAGCGCCATACTAATAATAATGAGTAATGAATGACGCCGCTAGTCGAGCAACAAATCGCTGATTTGTTTTTGTTTCGAGAGCCGTCTCAGTACGCACACATGCGTTGTGAGTCTTTTAAATACTATTACAAACACTTTCAAACGTTTTGAATTGTGGAAGGGTGCGCCATGTTATTGTAGTTTATCTCTACACCGCCTGACCGCGCGGTAGGGCGGTGTACGGGTGCCGCCGCTTCACCTACCGCGGCGGTACGCGGTGCCGTATGTTCATCAGCCCTAAGACGTATATAAACGCACCATACGTATATTTCTTGTAAAAGAATTTGTTTTAATATGTTAATAAAAAATGGCGTCAAAAACTAAGCGGTTTACTTCCGATTGTTCTCAAGTTGAGTTTTAGTGATATTGGCAGAACGAAACGAATTATAACTTTAGTCGAAGCTTAAATATTTAAGTAATTTATTGTATTTTTAACTTTATTACAATTTATATAAAGTTCTTAATGCAACAAGTGTCATTGAATCAGAATAAATTGTCGTTCTATACTAGTATAATAAAGAAGAAATTTTTTGTTTGTTTGTTTGGTTAAACGCGTTTATCTCTGGAACAACCAATCGAATTGGAAAATTTATTTTAGTATTTGATAGCCAGATTCATGGGGACTTGTATGGGTTAACCAAAGTCATGCAAAAAAACCACGATGGCGAAGTCGCTAGTGTTGTAAAAAGAACTTTGGAGTATTAGCAATAACGTTCAAAATACAAGGACTCGATTGTTTTAAGCTTGGACTAAAATTAAGGCGTATCGTACGCCCAGCGGTCGAACAATAGCTTTTTTTAAACGCGTCCGGCGATTGAGTTTCCATACGAAGTTTTAAATTACTTTATTAAAGGGTAAAAGAAGTGAAGTTATAAGCCGTATTATGAATTTAAAGCCAAATCCTTCCATTGCGAGAAAGGGACGGCGCTATACAACTCTGATAGCTCCATCTCTTTCTTGCAACCGAACAATTTTGGCAATAATCATAAAACGACTTCAGAAATAGTAGATTAATAGTTCATTTTTCACCCACGATCGTGTACGACCGTAGATATAGCCAATTTTATATTATACAAGGTCAAATTAACTGAAGAAACTTTACTGACTAAAGATTGAACAAAAAAAACCTAAAACTCATAATTTCAAGTAACTACACCATCTTGTAATCAGTATTGCTTTTTTAAAGGAGAAAGTATGGAGTTTCTTGCCCATTCTTCTCCATACGGAATACCTTTTGGAATAGGCAACTATCAAGTGCCTTTGAAAATAATGATTTGACCTTGACCTTGATTTTGACCTTGACCTTGATTTTGACCTTGACCTTGACTTTACGAGATAGTATAGTTAAGTACTGCGTTCATTTTTTTGTTAAGTTTCGCCAACCAATTCGACCTTGTATACGCTAAATATAATTTATATTTTTAATGGTAAAGAAGTGTTGCTATAGCTAATCCTGTGTTATAATAACAGCTTGGGGAGCGCGCGGCCCGGTGCGCGCTAGGCGTGTGATCGTCAACGTCTCCAGGAGCGGTCTTCGTCTGCATCCTCCTCCTCTTCCTCGTCGAAACGGAGAAGCGTGTCCTCTGGCAGTTCTGCTGGTGTCTGTGGAGAATTTGGAGAATTTTACCTTCTGCTAGACTTCAAAAATTCGAATTTTCGCTGTCGTAGCCTGTGTAGTTATCCAGAAAGGCAATACCTGTAGGTTTAA
The DNA here is from genome assembly GCA_949316365.1 of Hoplodrina blanda. Taxonomy (NCBI): domain Eukaryota; kingdom Metazoa; phylum Arthropoda; class Insecta; order Lepidoptera; family Noctuidae; genus Hoplodrina; species Hoplodrina blanda. The sequence goes on along the minus strand of OX438574.1, from coordinate 6,079,380 downwards.
CAAAGATCCCAGTTTCAATTTGTCAAAAATATATGTAATTTTCCTGCATTTTTGACATTGATTGTCACTGGAAAGGGAAGAATTGGGAAGGAAAGAATTTGCCTTCTTGACACTGAGACTAGATTGCGACTTAAATGTCTGTGACGCTGTAAACGTATAGGTGACGCGATGACATTAGAATTTCGGTCATGCGGTGACTGTAGCATGTCGGTGACACGAAGACATTGTAATGTTAGTGGCGCAGTTACTTTAACATGTCGGTGTCGCGGTTACGTTAGCATGTCAGTGACGCGAAATCATAAAGGGCGAGACAGACTTATAACACGCTACGCCATCCCACGCGTGCTTATTGGCCAAAAGACAAAGAGTAGTTTCACGAGATGAAATGTGGCCAATGAGAACGCTTGAATGCCGTGGCGTGGCGTAGCGTGTTATAAGTTTGTTTCTACCTTAAGTGTTGCCCCACCAAAAATCTCAACGTGGCTTAAGAAGATTTCACTTCAAATAGCAGAATTAAGTGGAGATGTATTACCATGCTCACCTCGTCCTTCTCGTCTCGCGTGTCACCGTTGCGCGCGGGGCGTGCGTCGGGCGCGGGGCGGGGGGTGCTGTTCGTGCTCGCGTTCGTGTTCGCCGTCCACGTTATCTGTAACGAATAGAATATTAGACAGACATAACATCACGCCTGTAATCGCCGAAGGGTTAGGCAGAGGTGTACTTAGGTAAGATTCAGACCAACCGGCTCGCATCGGGCCGGGCCGGACGGCATTTTACAATGCGGTAAAGAACATTGAAATGTATCAACAGTAATTATAGTTCATATTTGCATGCAACTTTACCTCCGTCGGAGCCGTACGGATGCGTACGGCTGCCGCGGCATGCGTACGGATCCGTTCCGATGCGGTCCGATGCAAGCCGGTTGGTCTGAATCTTACCTTATTAGTACACCCACATTTCGCCAGTTATGTTTAAGTCCCAGTAAGGGCGCGTATACATAGAACGTCCGATTTTACAGGATCCTTTTTAACTGATCCGTCGCTACTGGAGGTAATATTCACACAGCATTTACAGGACCGATTTTAACTGATTCGTCGCTACTGGATGTCGGATCGGTATTTTTTATTGGATCCGGAATACTGTATTCTGTGTGAACTCGCTCATACAACTACATACGCTAATAACATATACGTTTAAACGGACCTGTAAATCGGACGTTTTATGTGTACGCGCCGTAATAGGGGGCGAGCGTATTGCGTGTTTCTTTGTTTCAACGCACTAATACCAGTCGGATTGGATTTTTTTTTTGTAGGTATATGACAGCCAGATTCATAAGGTTATGGAACATCACGTTACGAACCATTTGAGCGGAGCAATAACCAGGCAAGTGTATTATAGCTAGTAAATATCTATACTAATATTATAAAGAGGTAACATTTGTTTGTAAGTTTGTATGTAGGGGGTAATCTCTGGATCTACTAAACCGATTTTGAAAATTCTTTCACCAATTAGAAGCTACGTTATCACTGAGTGCTATAGGCTATATTTTGTTAGCAAAAAAATTAGGGATCCGTAAGAAAAATTACGCGAACGAAGTCGCGGGGAGAGTGCTAGTAAATAAACAAAATGATAACTCACCGAGAGCGTCCGGTCGTTGTAATGCTTCCCGTTGGCGGCCGCGTGCTCCGCGTGCAGCCTGCACTTGTACTGCAGCACCAGCTGGGGCACTGACAGCTCCACTTCTTTGCTTATCACCTCGCCGTATTGCTAAAACAAAAGGTATCTAGGTTAAGCGTTGAAGTTTATTTATTTACTAGTGGACCCGACTTACGTCGTCCTGTCCAAACGTTGAGTGCCAGATCCAATTATAGATCTAAACCATCCAGGGATCCACTCAAGGACACACACATATAAATCCATTAAAATTGGTCCAACTGTTTAAGAGTTAAGTGTTACCATTAACATACAACACACGTACAGAAAAAATAATACGATCAAAAACTAAACTTGTAAAAAACCAAGTCTCGTCAATAACATTCGTCAATAACACTTTCCCCAACCTGGGAATCGAACCCAAGAGCTCAGCAGACGTGCCCCTCAAAATAACGAAGGTTGTCACAGACAAAAATTCGTCACCTAAAGGAGTTAAACAGGGGGGGAGGGGAGGGATGGGATTTGCATGGAAATTCGTCATTTTTGTCGATGGAAGATCCCATGGCCCGTTATAATGTAACTTACAGAGAAATGCACCAGCAGTGCGTCCAGCTCGTCAGCTTCGAAGCCAGAGATGAGGAGAGCGCGCGGCCGGTGGTCCACCGACTGGTTGACGCTGAACATCTTGGTCGTGATGCCGCCGCGGGTGAACCGGGTCGGTGTGTTGAACCTGCCTCCCCTGAGAATGGAGAATTTGATGGAGTTCTTACACAGCCTGATAAGTTGGTCACATAAATCGACGGTTGAGGAAACCGGCAACATTAAAAACCGGTATAATATTTAACAGTTGCTAGTTGCGGCAATTAGCAACTAACTTAGTCATCGATTGCAGCAACTGAAAACTGTTGACGATTGCCGCAACTCGAAACTCGAGTTGCTATGTGCGCGCAGTCCAATAAAATGAAAATATAAAGTAAACAGCTAGTTGCCAGTTGCTCTGTGTGCAAAGCGCCTAATGGTCTTACTACAATTTTTTGGGCCCAGTTGGTGGCCACGTTTAATCCTGCATCGATAGCGTTGCGAACGTCCTCTAAAGTGCAGATATAGGGACATTTTGGGCGCTGCCATGAGCCATCGCCTGATCAGGAGCACCGCACTTGCACTGAGTATCGGTGGGATACTCTTATAATCCCCCATTTCTTGAAATATACGTGTCATTTTCATAGAGTATGTCAGTGCAGCGCCATACTAATAATAATGAATAATCAATGACGCCGCTAGTCGAGCAACAGATCGCAGATTCGTTTTTGTTTCGAGAGCCGTCTCAGTATGCACACATGCGTTGTGAGTCTTGTAAATACTTTCACAAATACTTTCAAAAGTTTTGAATTTGTGGAGGGGCGCGTCATGTTATATAGAAGTTTATCTATAAACGGCTTTATGATGCTTTTACAACTCGTATAATAAATAAACAGTCGCCATCTTACCTAATTTTCCTCTTCACAATTCGATAGCTTGAAAGTTAACAAAGTAGCGGTAAGTTACACGAAAAAGATAAACAGAAACAACAGAAAGATACACATTGAAAAAGACATCGACAGGATTTTTTTTTGCTATGAAGAAATCTATACTAATATGTATTATAAATGCGAAAGCGTGTCTGTCTGTCTGTCGATCTGTCTGTCTGTTACCTCTTCACGATTAAACCGCTGAATCGATCTTGATGAAATTTGGCATGGAGATAGTTGAAGATCCGAGGAAGGACATAGAATAGTTTTTATCCCGGAGGTGACTAGAAGACGTTAATCATCAGCTTACCTTGCGTGAGGCCTCCTCATCATATTGTGCGAAGGAAACTGTAGCGACATCTGGCGGCGAAGCTCTGCAATCTTCTTCGTAAGCTCCGTCACATCTTGACCTTCCTGTTGGGAACAAATTAATGTTTTGTAATAAGTCGTAATGGCCCAGTGGATAAGGCGCTCGTCTCTCATGCGTGAGTTCGCAACCGGGCACGAGCAAGTACCAATATGACTTTTTCTATTTCATATGTAGTACTTTGTAAGTCTATCTTGGACATCAATGACATCGGTGAACAAAAAAACATCGGTAGTAAATCTGTCAAACTAACAGCTTTTTTATAAATGCACGAAACTAATCACCTTTTATTTTGTCTGTCTGACTTTTTGTTCCGACTGATCTCCGAAACTGCTGGCCCGTTTTAAAAGGACTTTCAATTGCAATAGCTGATGTTCAAAGGAGTAGCTTAGGTTATTTTTATTATTTTAGAAAAGAAATAGAGTTCCGTATAAAATTATATAGTACTAAAATCGGACATATAAGTCACCACGTACCTGCTGCTTGGTGAACAGATCCAGTTCAGCATCCAGGATCTCCTTCTGCGCTTCCTCTTTAGTCTTGGGCTTCTTCGCCTGCTAACAAACATAGTTGAAGCCCATTTAAAGCTATGTACAAGGCTTTATAAAATCATTTATATGTATAATGGTCATGAGATTATAAAGGATGGCAATTAATGGACCCCCCTCCCCCCCTTCAATGTGAAAGGAAATGTGCGATGTAATGCAATGAGGACTTTTACATTTGTAATTGGGTACTTGACATCTTCAATCAATTGACGTACTTTTTATCTTTTTATGTGCTGTAAAACGTTCCCCATAAAAATTCCACATAGATTTTGTATAGCAATATCCAACTGTGATGACATTGACTCGCCAATTCTATTTTACTTTTAAGGTTAATTGAAGATGAATCTGGTTTGTTTTGGAATTATTGGTTGACAGTGTCAAGTACCCGATTTCATACCAATTTGCATTTAAGTATAATAGCGCAGGAAAAATTCTAGAAGACATTTTTTGACAAAGTTGTTGACTTTTCACGACATTTTAGATGACATTTCACGACTTTTTGCGGTGGAATGGAATTGAAAAGGGAGGATCCTCCGACCAGACGGGTGTTGTGTCTGGTGGGCTACTGCCCGACGGTTGTTGTTAGGATTTTGTATATATGCTAACGTCGCGGCGAACTTTGATTGTGCTATATGTAGGTTTGTCAGTTCGTATTCCGTGCAAGAGATGTCGCTAAACATGAAAAAATAATTTTACGTAAAACTTATTTGACAGTGAGTATACCCATTGTCTATAATACACATACATACATAAACTCACGCCTTTTTCCCATGGGGGTAGGCAGAAGCCACAGAACGCCACCTGCTATCCTTACATACTCCTTTCGCCTCATTCACGTTCATACATCTCGTCATACAAACACGCCGGTTACGAGCACTGCGCACCTGACCTTTCTGAAGAACCTCACCAATAAGGTCAGTGTAGGTCTTCCTAGGGCGTCCCCTCCCTGCGTTGCCACTCACCTCTGCCATATAAATACCTTTTGTTAACCATCTTTCACTCATCCTCCCAACATGACCGAACCATCTAAGCATACCCTTTTCTATCTTTCGTCTATGATATAAGCTAAATACAAAAAAGCTATGATTAGTGGTCACAAAATACACACTTATAACACTATATTATTAGTTACACTAAGTTATACAATTTGTATACATGTACACTCACAAAAAACCAATGAAGTGTGAATATAGATGGAATGCAAGAGAAGTGCAAGATTTTATAACAAAATCCCCTCACAAAACAACTTTTCAAACAAAGTCGTCGAAGTCGCGAGCAAAAGCTAGTCTAAAATATAATCTATACTAATATTATAAAGCTGCAGAGTTTGTTTGTTTGTTTGTTTGTTTGAACGCGCTAATCTCTGGAACTACTGGTCCGATTTGAAAAATTCTTTCAGTGTTAGATAGATTAGTTATCGAGGAAGGCTATAGGCTACCATCACGCTACGACCTACGGGAACGGAGCAGTAACCAAAGACGCGGGTGTAACCGCGGCGGACAGCTAGTATAACATAACATCACGACTGTAATCCGCGAAGGATTAGGCAGATAGGTGTACCCATTAGTACATCCACATTTCGCCAGTTATGTTGAAGTCCCATGTAATAGGGGGCGAGCCTATTGCCATCAACCGGGCACAAATCCAGACTCTGAGGCTGCTACTGAGACTGATGGAAAAGCCTAATAACACTGTGCCCGAGCTGGGAATCGAACCCAAGACCAGCAAGTTCAGCAGTCGCGCTTTACGACCACTAGACCAACGAGGCAGTCCCAAAAGCTTGTGTTCAACAAAGTCAAAACATTTATTTCAATTAGACCATTTACAGGCACTAAACAAAAAAGTTAAAAGCAGCTTCGAGTATTGATTTATTTATTGTTTCAATAATGTTAGCTATCCATATATATTCACACTTATTTCTATATTATTATTTACATAAAAACTATATGGTATATGCATTATTAATATTGCAATAACACACACAATGTAACTATGTATTCCAGACAATGAATAAGGAACTGTCACAATAATGGAGAGTTTAGTGGTTTGAAACTGACTAAGCATAAGTGGTTCAATTAAATAAAATTAAATATTTAAATTGATCTAGTTCTAGATTTTCAGTAGCAGCCTCGGAGTCTGGATTTGTGCCCGGTTGATGGCAATAAGCTCGCCCCCTATTACATGGGACTTAAACTTAACTGGCGAAATGTGGGTGTACTAATGGGTACACCTCTGCCTAACCCTACGGGGATTACAGGCGAGATGTTATGCTAGTTCCAGATCTCGTTGTTCTAGTGGTCACGATTCCGGCCTCAAGCCAGCATTCGAATACCAAACATAGAATTTCAGTACTGGGGATCGATTCTGTAAAATTCGAACATCAACTCGCATTCACTCTCACTTCGCTTGACCTTAATTATTGGTCGCTATTGGACCAATAAAATCAACTCCGCTCCGAAGCGACCAATAGCGACCAATAATCAAGGTCAAGCGAAGTGAGAGAGAATGCGAGTTGATGTTCGAATTTTACAGAATCGACTTGCTGGGCTCCAAGGAGGTTAAAAATATAGGGGGCGAGCGCTTGGAACATTGTAACCGTTCCTCATTTTTCTTAGAAAGAGAGGCACTGAGTTTTGTATTTTATCTCGTTCTGGCATTGTTAAGTGTATTAGAAATAGTGTATATTATATTATATATAATATATTATTATTATTGTGTGTATTAGAAAGAAACAGAACGCTTAACTCGGTGCCTTTCATTCATTTCAAGGTCACCGAATTAGGACCGTTTCTGTAGTATGAAGCGCGCACTCCCTATATTTTTAACCTCCTTGCTGGGCTCGAATTGCAGAATCGACTAATGATTCGAATACCGTATAAACCTATTCGAGTAGAATCGATCCATCAAAACAGCGACTTAGCACATAACTATAGTTCATAGCAAAATTTGTCAAGTTTTGATTCCTTGATTCACACCAGGAGAAAAATCACTTATTATTTTGAACAATTCAACTTATCAATTTAAATAACATAACATAATATCATGCCTGTAATCCCCGAAGGGTTAGGCAGAGGTGTGCCAATTTCGCGTTATGTTTTTTAAGTCCCATGTAATAGGGAGCGAGTCTATCGTCATCAACCGGGCACAAATCCAGACTCCGAGGCTGCTATTGAAAATTCCTGATGGAATTTATGTAGATACATAGGTAAACCTTCCTATTTAAATCACTCTATCTATTGATGAAAACCGCATTCAAATTCGTTGGGCAGTTTAAAAGATCTAAGCGTACATACTGCAGGAAGCGACTTTGTTTTATACTATGTAGAGATTCGAAGATGCAACTTGGTGCATATAATTATGTAGATATGCCTATAGATTTGAACCACTTAAGCTGCCAGTCTCATTTCATGTATTTTATTATGTACAATGCTTTGTAACTACAATCAAATTGAACGAGTTGCGGTGCGCATGCGTGGTGCTACTTTACTTGTCTATACTAATATAACAGAGTCAAAATTGTATGTGAGAGGTAATCTCTACGTGTATACGTATTATGATATAGTAGTTTTTTATGTAAGGTACATTGCATTCACGTGTAATTATGTATGATTCTGTATACAAATATTTTGCAACATTGATTTAAAGAGTATGTTTGGAGTTTCTTGGCCATTTTTCTAGGGACAACTATGTCATTCAAAAGTGTCTTTTAATGGCCTAATTGAAATAAATAATTTGATTTTAACTTTGGAATTACTGTTCCTATTACAAAAATTCTTTCACTTAAACTATTTACAGAATGCATTTTATTAATTCAGGTACTACAATGAAAATGATAATAAAATGAAAGAAAGTAATGCAAATAAAAAAAAGAACTGTCATGCATTGATTTATACTTGAAGAAGGAAGTCAAAAGTCTATACTTTATGAAATCGTTCAAAATATAATCACAATCTTATTTCACCGATAATCACTGTCAAAAACTTGTCAAAAGTAAAGATAAAATAGAGGTAGCCGGCGCGTAACTTGGCAAGGTTTCGGCGTAGTGGGAGAAGCTTGCGCTGATACATATAGTACATTTTTAGATGCGCAAATACCCCCACCACTACGTAAAAAGCTTGCCAAGTTACGTGCCGACAACTATTCGACAAATTGAAACAGATTATAATGCAGTCGTTATTTAACTTACGAGATTTTCTTTCTTTTACAAAACAAAGTTGAATTTATTACGAACCGAGCCGAATTGCATGACATTTTGTAATTTAAACCTTATTTAAGCAATTAAAGAAATCTATTGGTTTATCTCAAACCCTAAAGAATATAGTGATATAAAGTGAAAAAAAATGCAAATCAAGATGCACCTCATACAAAAATGCAGAGTATGTTTCGTTATGACATTTAACGCGTTTAAAATAAGAGCCATTTTACATCGCAAATTTAAAATCTGTGAACAATTTGACAGATAAAAAATCTACAATGTATAATGGTTCTATAAAATATTTCAGCTAAAATCTTTGGTCACATCAATTCACATCAATTATAATTGTATGAGCTATTCAAAACGCGATTCCCCCTTAGATTTTGTATGGAAACAGCAAACTGTCACCTACTCGTCAATTTAAGTGACTAAATTATTGATTTCAATACCACAACAAATCTAAGTTTTAATCTATGAAAACTCATCAAAAAATTAGTCAACGTTTTTCCAACTATTTAATGGCTTTCAGTCTAACGAGATGCAACTGAATACCAGAATTTTAAATGGTACAACTGCCTATCTGGTAAGATTAGTTGTCAGATTTTCGGGATATCGACTAACCATCACGACTGTGAAAGATCTACGAAACAACCATTACCAATGGCTTTACGTGCGCATCGGGACATGGGGAATAAGCCCTGATCGCTACGTATCGCTATTTTTCTTTTCATCTCATCATCATCTGCCTAGCCTTTTCCCAACTATGTTGGGGTCGGCTTCCAGTCTAACCGGATGCAGCTGTATACCATATTATACATGGAGCGACTGCCTATCTGACCTCCATCACCCAGTAACTGGGTAATACGATACCCCTAGGTAAGACTGGTTGTCAGACTTCGGGCTTTCGGGGACGACTCGTAACGACTGTCAAAGATCCACGTATGACAGCCGGGACCAACGGCTTAACGTGCTTTCCGAGGCACGAAATTATGTCAGTAACGTCTAAGATAAACTTGACTATTCATCTGTTTTAAGAAAATCCCTTTTAAAGTTTAGTGTCGATTCACCCCTGCATTCCTATACACCCCGTTTGACGGTATGGGATTTTCCTGAAGTTTTTAGCTGAATATTCAAAATAAACCCGTTAAAAAAAGTGCACGGCATGCGAAACGCAACTTCTCGGTACCTGCGCTAGTTGGAGACGGGACATATTCCTCGCAACCGACTCGTCCTGTCGTATTACAATCATTTTTATTGTCATATTTACTACAATTTTGGAGTAATGGTCATCGTTCAGGGCCCGATCTAGCTATTTAGCCGCTCCGGGCAAAATAATATTCGCCGCCCTTTACACTAACACCATAATAAGTCATGCGCTTGCTATTCCAAAGATGGTATATTAAAATTATGTGATATTGTTTTAATTGTATAAAGGTGCTGATAAACTTGAGCATTCACTTGTAATGAGCATTTGTGCGAATGTTACATCACAGAAAAATACAAGAACATTTTAGCGAGCATTCTAACGAGCGTTCTGGCGAGCATTCTAGCGAGCATTGCTTCGAGCTTTTTGCAGAGCGAAGCTTCGGTCATCGTTCCGCGCCCCGCCGCTCTGCGAGATTAGTTTGCCACCATCCTCTATTTTTCTTTTTTTTTTACAAAGAAAAATAGAAGATGGTGGCAAACTTAATAATTTACATAACTTAATATTTTTTTTACATAAGTCTGACATCTTCGTGAAGAATATTTTTTGACGAGCATCGACTAAAGCGTTCACTAGAATGCTCAAGAAAATGTTCATAGCAATGTTTGGCTCTATGCTTGGCTCGGCTCGTTGTTCAGTTCGACAAATATAAAAACGGCGAATGCTCGATGTTCTGTTACAAGTGAATGCTCAAGTCTATCAGCACCTTTATATTCAAATACGTTAGTCTACTACGGTTTCTGAACAAGTTTTACAAAAATTCATGAGAGTATGTTTATGTTACTCAATTTTGCCGCTCTGGGCATTTGCGCGGCCGGTCCCTAGATCGAACCCTGTCGTTCACTATAACAACACACTCCGACACGCCCACAGCCACCGAAATCAGTTCGAAAGATTTAAATATTAACTACCAGCACGCCGCCCGCAAGCCGTCACTTTTTTTTAAATGTATATTAACGTGCGCGATTTAAAGCTGTAACTTAAATGGCATGTTTACTGTGTCGGAGCCGTGCTATTATAGTGATGGCAAAACTAATTTGACATCTGTAACTTTCTAAGTGTCTCCGTCCTTTTCTTTAGCTGTATGTCAGTAGAGATAAACTACTATAAAATGGCGCGCCCCTCCATATTACTATTTCAATGTGTGTAGTCATATTCATTTGAAAGAGTTTCTATGTAGTTGTAAGTATTCGTCTTCAGTAGCAGGCCGGCAGATTTGTTGGTCAACTAATCATAACTAGCCGACCGCGCAGGACAACGCACGTGTCATTTTCATAGAGTATGTCAGTGCAGCGCCATACCAATAATAATGAGTAATAAATGACGCCGCTAGTCGAGCAACAAATCGCTGATTTGATTTTGTTTGAGAGCCGTCTCAGTACGCACACATGCGTTATGAGTCTTGTGAATACTATCAAACGTTTTGAATATGTAGAGGGGCGCGCCATGTTATAGAAGTTTATCTATAAGAGATGCTAATTCCCTGATTTTAGTATATTTTGTGTACAAGAGAATCGTCACCAATATCGGTGTGCGTACATACCTGCATCTGTTTGAGTGTTCCGTTGTAGGCGACGAGCTCTTTGCGCAGCTTCTCGATGCCCTCCTGCGCGGAGCTGATCGCTTCGAGCAGAGCGTTGCGCTGCGTACCCGTCACGTTACCTGTTGATATATTATACACTATGTAACAAAAACCCTGTCAGATCAGTGTTGCCGTTGATCAGTTTTTATGTTTTATTTTAATTTAATTACTTCTTCTTTCTTCTTTTTTTTTTCACTGGGGAAAAATAATAATCTCAAATCCATTAAATGGTTACGTATATGTGTACGCAGTACGATGCCGAATAATACCCTTAAGGATCGGACAGGGTTTTTGTTACGTATAGGTACATACAGACATTATTTATGTAGGATTGAAGACCAAAATGAAACGCCGGAATGTTCTAAGAACTTCTAATATTCTTAAAATCTTAAATAAAAAATGCAGCACGCAATCATATTCTTTTACTATCCGCCATCTTATATCGTCTCTCTCACACACCTAAATCTCATTCTCTCTCGGCTTCGTTCAGAAACTAACTTAATTTTTTAAACAACAACAAATATTGCTACATGAACATGAGGTTTAGGGTTCGATTCCCAGGTCGGGCAAAATGTTATTGGGTTTTTCCATCAGGCGGTGTACCCATTTGTACACCCACATTTCGCCAGTTATGTCATGTTATGAGTACATTTATGTCTTACCAGACTCAAGCCGCTGTATCAACAGCTTCTGCTGTTGTATCTGCGTCTCCAGCAAGCCCTGCGCTCTCTTGTGCATCTCCATCACTTGTTTACTCTTCGTTATGGACTGTTTCACTACTTCCTTCTTTGGTTCTTGTCCGTTTGCTAGTTCTTTTTCTTTTTCTTGCTGTAATGATAAAATAAAATTGAGTGTTACCTTTGATATGTATGGTCTGTATTAACCTGCCCCTGCACAATTCAAAACGTTTCAGTATTTACAAGACTCACAACGCATGTGTGCATACTGAGACGGCTCTCGAAACAAAAACAAATCAGGGATTTGCTGCTCGACTAGCGGCGTAATAATTACTCATTATTACTAGTATGACGCTGCACTGACATACTCTATAAAAATGACACGTGCGTTGTGTTGCGCGGTCGGCTAGTTATGATGAATTGACCAACAAATCTGCCGGCCTGCTACTGAAGACGAATACTTACAACTACATACAAACTCTTTCATACGAATGTGACTACACACATTGAAATAGTAATATGGAGGGGCGCGCCATGTTCATCAACATCATCATCATATCAGCCGTAGGACGTCCACTGCTGAACATAGGCCTCCCCTACAGATTTCCAATAAGACCGGATGGAAGCGGCTTGCATCCAGCGCGATCCCGCGGTTTTTATCAGATCGTCCGTCCACCTTGTGGGTGGACGTCCTACGCTGCGCTTGCCGGTGCGTGGTCTCCATTCGAGAACTTTACGGCCCCATCGGCCATCCGTTCTGCGTGCTATGTGGCCTGCCCACTGCCACTTCAACTTACTAATTCGCTGGGCTATGTCGGTAATTTTGGTTCGTCTACGAATCTCCTCATGCGCCATGTTATAGTAGTATATCTATATTAACTCACCTTCTCCATGAGCTGCTTAGCATTATGATCAGCGGTGGCCTTGATGTTGTCTCTGTTGATGAGCACCTTGTTGTGTGACATGGGATGCTGCGAGTTCTGTCGCTCGCTCTGCTTGTTGGCGAGCTGTCCGCCCGGCGCCATGTTCTCCTGCTTGTTCTGTTGGTGGAAAGGCTACAATGAAATTCGTTTTAAACTGTGTTGGTAACAAGATTATGTTTCGAGGTTAGGAGGTTTAAACGCTGGAGCACACTTGATTTTTTTCAATCAATAATAAACGTTTTTTTTAAACAATTTAGTGGAATAGCTAGAAAAGTTTATAAGGGTCGGTTCACATCTGACGGAAGATACGTCGAACGTATCGTTAGTCATTAGTCATTTAGTCATAAGTCATTTATTCATGAACAACAAATTGTATTTGAAATTACACGATATAAAAAAAAGAGATATATGAAATTACATCAAGTCAATTATTACAACAACGCATATTAAACAACATCAGGAATTTTGTTAAAGATCGTCAACAGCATAAAGACACTTATTCAATAGGAAACTCTTAATCGTCTTTAGTATGGTCGACGCACTAACGCATCATCGGTTATGTGTATGATTGGATATTTTATTATCTATTTGACTGTTTCTGCGTTACGCGACTGACGATACGCGGCGTATCTTTCGACAGATGTGAACCGACCCTGACTGTTACAAAGTTATTACATAGTTTGCCCGAAATTACAATAGCAGAAAGTCGTTAATAATATGATTTCTTTATAGTTTTTAATTATTACTTATTGTAATTAAATCTAAATACATATATAAAAGCGAAAGTTCACTCACTCAAAATGAAATTTCGAAAACCACTTGACGTATAAAGATGAAATTTGGCAGGGAGGTAGATTATAGTTAGTACACGTCCGCTAAGAACAGATTTTCCAAAATTCACCCCTAGGGGAATGAAACAGGGGTCTGACATACGCGGACGAAGTCGCGGGCAGAAGCTAGTCTATACTAATATTATAAAGCTGCAGTGTTTGTTTGTTTGTTTGTTTGTTTGAACGCACTAATCTCTGGAACTACTGGTCCGATTTGAAAAATTCTTTCAGTGTTAGATAGATTAGTTATCGAGGAAGGCTATAGGCTATATACCATCACGCTACGACCTACGGGAGCGGAGCAGTAACAAAAGACGCGGGTGTGACCGCGGCGGACAGCTAGTAAACAATATAATGCAAACCTCAGGATTGTGCCAGAAGACTTTGATAAATCTATTATTGAGTACCGCTTCAGTGCTCTTGTACGCCACGTTCGCCTCCGTCGGGTTGCTAAATGTGATGAGAGCCGCCTCTGGGTCGCCGTCGTAGCACACCTGTGGGGGACATAATAATAATATAATAACGGCCTATTATTGTCCGGGCGATGAACTTAATATTATATTCAAGATAAGAATGCTTGGAAACATACTGGTCTTGCTCCATAGGGCAGTGACACATTCTAGACACAATCAAACTGGTTATATAATGATTTTTATTTTATTTAAACACTTTTATTGCATTTTTTTTTAAGTGTTATAGATTGCGCAGGCTCACAAAGGTACATTTCATAGTTGGTTAAGACGTTAGGAGTGGTCGTCTATAGTTCCAATAATTGTAAACATGTGAATACTTTAATACCGGCTCGGAGTCTAGATTAGTGCCCGGTTGAAGGCAATAGGCTCGCCCCCTATTACATAAGACTTAACGATAGCTGGCGAAATGTAGGTGTACTAATGCGTACTCCTCTGCCTTACCCTTCGGGGATTACAGGTGTTAAGTTATGTGACGTGTTTTATTTAAAATATTTGTTTACAGAATCATACATAATACAATTAAAAAACATGGCTTGAGAAGATTCCACTTCAAAAAGAAAGGAAGAAAATAAATATAGGCAACTTACCTGTATATTAACAATCTTGCCAAACTTGCAGAAGTGATTATTCAAGTGTGTAATATCGTTGAGACCTCGCGGCACTTTCTTCACTTCAAGGGAGCAGTTGGCCGCGTTCGCCGGTAGAGGGGGGCGGGCGGCACCTGCAGATGAAACTTACTATTTATTTTTGTCCCACTCAAACCATGTCAGAGGCTCTTTTTTTTTTAGGTGGTAAAAATCATCAAATGACTCCTTCCGCCCTGGCTGGGGCGGAAGGGACTGTCAGACTTTTACAGACTAAAAAACCACCCTGTTCCTTCTGTTGCCCTTTACGTCCGGGGCCACGGTATCCTGTTAAGACGTCCCGCAACCCTGGCAGGATGTCAGAGGCCCTTGAGGCGGTTTAGAAACTCTGACACTACGGTGTGTGGGGTCGTAAGACCTTACTGCCCACACGATAAAGAAAAGTCACAACCACCAATCTTAATTCTAGACTGCGTGACTTGGATATAGAACCTAGAATCCCACGATAAGCAAAGTGACAATCTGGCAAAGAATAATAACTGTTATTACGTTAAGAAGCGACAATCGCTGCCCGTATAGTTTCCCGGAACGCAGCAGTAGGGTAAAAGCCGTATAGTCGCCCCGGGGGTATAGTTGCCTCGATTGCAATACTCTAGTTTCGCGAATGAAACACATGTTATTTTATTTATCTATCGAGAGACTCTGCAACTACAACTAAGTTGACCGTGTTGCATGTCTCTGTTGTGATTGCATGGGACGGCTAGGTGCGATCAAAGTTTTTGCGGGATAAATGTCCTCTGTCGCGACGAGGCATCTATCCTAAATGTAATTTATATAGAGATGGCAACTATCCCCTATATGGGATAGTTGTCCCAAAATTTAGAGGTCCGCAAAAATCGCCAATACTCTGGAAATATCAAAGATAATATTTATTCCTTTCATAAATTTGAAGATAATAAACCAAAGTAGTTACCCGTTTAACAAATAAAGAATCTCGCTTTTTATACTAAGAGATATGAAGTAATTTCAAAAAGTGGGGCAACTATCCTGGTTTTACCCTATGCCTGGCAGTACTGCCGTGTCGTGATTGGCTTATTTCAAAGCACACAAAATGTGCACGGATGCATCGGTGCTTCTGTTGTAAGTATTCAAGCATAAACAATCCTTTTTTTTTCCATCGTAAGTAAATGAGGTGTAGTTACCAAACCGGTTGTAGTCAAAGTTCTTCTTGTGCGGCGGCGGGTGTCTTGGGGGCGCGCTGCCCGCGCCGCGCGGCTGCGGGGGGTCGTGGCGGATCCTGCAAGTACCAAATATGAAGCAGTGACTATTTGAAAGCAATATATGTCTTTGCTCGTTAATCATTCTAGTTGTTAACTAGCTGTCCGCCGCGGTTACACCCGCGTCTTTGGTTACTGCTCCGCTCCCGTAGGTCGTAGCGTGATGGTATATAGCCTATAGCCTTCCTCGATAACTAATCTATCTAACACTGAAAGAATTTTTCAAATCGGACCAGTAGTTCCAGAGATTAGCGCGTTCAAACAAACAAACAAACAAACAAACAAACTCTGCAGCTTTATAATATTAGTATAGATTAGGACACAGTATAGATTCCGCAAAATATATATTCACACACATAACCTCATGCCTTTTTCCCATGGAGGTAGGCAGAGACACACAGAACGCCAACTGCTACGATCATTACATACTCCTTTCGCCTCATCCACGTTCATATATCACGTCATACAAGCACGCCGGTTACGAGTACACCTGACCTTTCTGAAGAACCTCTCCACATTTCCATATTTTTACAACAAGTATTACAATAATTTAGAAGGTATTTTTAAACGTCATATACAAACAAAAATAACTGAATCTAGTTGCCCCTTCCAAATAGTAGTTTCGTATGAAGACGAATGGTCAAGAAAATATTCTTTTACAATAAACGTTAATAAATGATAAATGTTTTACAATATTTGTAGGACACGTGCCACTAACCTGGGTATAGGTATGAGTTCCCTGGGCGGGTGCGGGTGGTGCGGGTGCGGGGGAGGGTAGGCAGGGAACCCGCCGCACCAGATGTCCGGCGTTAGCGGGTTGTACTCTGTGAATAAAAAGTACAAAATTAAAAACATTAGTTTCACGAGACCAGCCATACTCAGTGTGCTTCGTGGTGCCCTAAAGTATCTGTGAGGGCTTCGTGAAAATAATGGTCATAATGAAAAACCTGACATGTCCCTTTTTTTGCACGAAACTGTTATACTTTTTAAATAAAATTTAGCCTAAGATTCTTCTTACAATAGCTATCTGCCAGTGAAAATCCCGTGAATCTCCCGTGAAAATCCCGTGAAATCCCGTGAAAATCCAGCCATTTCGGAAAGTAGCCGGAACAAATAAACAGACAGACGCAAAAAAAATAAAATGGCATAGATCGTGTAAGTATCATGTAAAAATTCACAATTAATTCAGTAAAAAATAAAAACTAATTTAAAAAATATTTTTAAAAACAAGCTTTAATTTAAAATTATTACAATTTTGAGTATTGGACATTGTATTGTCATCAGAACTAAAGGTGTACGTAAAATTTCAGCTCAATCGGATATCAACAAATGGTTGAAAAATGGTTTGCAAATTTTGAATGGACAACTTACTTACATACGAACAGTGCAAGCTAAATAAAAGCTTGTAAAAAGCTGTTATTTTGGCATTACAAAAAGACGTTAACTTAACAAAAAACTATGTATTATACTGACCAGGCACGCTGGGCGCAGGGGGTAAGGCCAGCACGGTGGACAGAGCGGTGGACGCGTCCTCCAGCACGACGGGGTCGCTGCCGTGGTCCCACTGGCACAGGTCACCGCGCATGCAGTAACCCTTCTCTGTAACACACATCATTTTATTATGATTAGAGTGCATCCATAAATTTGTACTTGCCCGGATTCGAACCCACAACCTCATGCATGAGAGGTGGGCGCGTTAACCACTGGGCCATCACGACACTTCTGCAGAGTGCATCTGTATTGCGATTTTAGATTTATAGATAAACTACAATAACATAGCGCGCCTCTCCATAAATTCAAGACGTTTGAAAGTATTTACAAGACTCACAACGCATGTGTGCATACTGAGACGGCTCTCGAAACAAAAACAAATCAGCGATTTATTGCTCGACTAGCGGCGTCATTAAATACTCATTATTACTAGTATGAAGACAACATATTACATATTATAAAGGCATTGTACTCACCGTCGAAGTCTCTACAGCGTCGCTTGTAAGCGTCGTTGTGTTCCAGCCTTGCATCTGTATGAGGGGAAGTCGAGCCGCGGGAGCGGTCACGAGATCTCTCGCGCGATCTGCAGGAGAACGGTATTGAAATATAAATATTATATAGCATCAAGATGGCAGTACAGAGAGCGAGTATGACGGGTGTAAAGACACATTTCTAAGACGAAAACTACAGTACCCGGCGATAAATATTGCACATCGACCTTTGGAAAGAGACAATCGGCTAATTTCGGCTTCGTAGAGCGTTATCTCTGTCGCACGCAATACAAACAGTCCGGTATCTATTAGGGGCTGTTAAAACAATTATGATTTGCTTCTTTTAATAATTCTTTTTATTCTTTGTATAAAATACGAAATACGATAAAGGTCGATGTGCAATATTTATCGCCGGATACTGCACGTGTTCTTCCCAACTTTGCGACCATTTTTTTTGTTCTAGACCATACTCCATTTTTTTGTACGAAAATCAGTTTTTCATAAATAATAATAATACCAGCCTATTATGGCCCCACTGCAGGGCAAAGGCCTTTAAAGGAGTTTTAATTGTTTCAAGTAATCTTTAAATGCCTAAACGACCCCTGTACTATTACATACATACCCGAAGCAATGTTTTGTGTTCTTAATATCATAAATAGTTATTTTTCACATCGAAAATAAGTCATTTCCCTGCAATAACATTTGTACTTAATTTTATGGGCAGTAGGTATACGTAATTAACGGTTATGTGATGTATCTTTTATATATCAACAAATAAAATCGTGTCAAAACAAATGCTTACCGTTCCCTATCTCTAGAGCGAGACACCCTGTCCCTGTGCTCTCTGTCGCGGGACATTCTGTCTCGTTCTAACTCGCGGGGCACCCTCAATCTTTCTCTTTCACGCTCATGGTCGCGGTCACGAATCGTTGGCGATCTTGATCTGTGGAAGAAACAGTTCGATATTACATACATACATAAACTCACGCCTTTTTCCCATGGGGGTAGGCAGAAACCACAGAACGCCACCTGCTACGATCCTTACATACTCCTTTCGCCTCATCTACGTTCATACATCTCGTCATACAAGCACGCCGGTTACGAGTACTCCGCACCTGACAGTTCGATATTATTTATTTATTATTAGTAGAATAGAAACATTGCCCTGCACTGGGAATTTCCGTTGTATCGTGGGTGCGTTTATATAAACCCATAAACAGCCAAACACGAAACAATTACCATACAAAAATTTGATACGAGCAGGAATCGAACCCAAGATAGCCTTTGTTAATCTGTGGTACGACTTACGTACTCCGAAAACAATGCCACCGACAGATCAATCAATCTGCCTAGCCTTTTCACGACTATGTTGGGGTCGGCTTCCAGTCTAACCCGATGCAGCTGAATACCAGTATTTTACATGGAGCGACTGCCTATCTGACCTCCACAACCCAGTATATGGGTAATACGATACCCCTTGGTAAGACTGGTTGTCAGACTTTCGAGCTTCTGACGACCCATAACGACTGTCAGCCGGGACCAACGGCTTAACGTGCTTTCCGAGACTCCTCGTCTCGGTGTGTAAAGACGATCACCCATCCACGGACCAACCCCGGCAAGTGTAGCTTAACGTAATTGTTCGACTAGAGCGGCTGTTATTACTTAGCCACGAGCTTCTCCATGATGCCACACACTTCTGTTTTCCTCGAGGTTAAAAATAAAATAAAATACGTACCTAGATCTGCTGTTCAGTCTGTCAATGGGTGGAATTGGGGGGCTTCGATTTCTATAGCGACCGCGCGGCGACGGGGAGCGGGACAGAGGTCGTCTGTAACACAACAATATACAAATTAGAGTATTAAACACAGGGTTACATCAAAGGGGGGGGGCACGCCGGACAAACGCCTAGAGCGGCAAAAATGAGGGTGCCGGGCGATTGCACTAGGTATAATTGTAGGCACAAGTCGTGAGCACAGATCGTACGATTTCGCGCATGTACACTTTTGGCCAAATAAAGACTAACACATATAGATTTTCAATGTCTTTGCAAAAAATAAAAAGTTTAAAACACAGCAATTTTATAAAACGAAATAATAAAAATGAACTTTATTAAACAAAAAAAACACTTCAAATACGAAATAACGAAAATAAACTACATTAAAAAAAAAACAACTAATACGTATTAACAAGAAAAAACAATTTGAAAATTTAAAATGTGACTCATTAAATTTGCACAAAAGTGTACAGTAGCCGAATGACAGGCAATAGACCAATAGACGACGAGAATCAATTGACGAACCAATCGCGTGCAAGATCGGCGCCCCCCGCCTTCTTCATTCCGCCAAAGAGACCGAAAAATTAACAAATGCGCAGTGCTCACCACTGGTGCCGATACCTATAACATAATACATATAACATCACGCCTGTAATCCCCGAAGGCATAAGCAGAGGTGAACCTATTAGTGGAGCGAGCCTATTGCCATCTACCGGGCACAATCCAGACTTCGAGGCTGTTACTGAGAAATTCTTGATGGAAAAACCCAATAACACTTTGCCCGACCTGGGAATCGAACCCAAGACCTCATGCTCAGCAGTCGCACTTTGCGACCACTAGACCAAGGAAGTCCTCAATTTATCTATAGGAGTGAAAAATCTTATAAAAATTATAAACACACATACTATATACCAGTGGCGTGCATACCATATAGGCAAAAAGACACTGCCGACCCTACCTAACTCAGATAAATATTTATAATGTTGTTCTGAAATGTAATATTATTTTTTAAACGAGTATTTAATATCAATAAACAAGAGAATCTTAAATCATAATTCAGCGCCATCTTTCGAGTGTCGGGTAACATTAAACATCGATACAAAGTAGCTAGCTCGTTCACAATTTGACGCAATTTCACATTGCGCTACGCTAACGCCGCTAAGTGCCGCGGCAAAGGCACAAACTATTCGTGCCTAAAAGTGTATATGTGTGCTCTCGTGGTCATACGGATTAAATGAGTGTGCGTTCCTATAGATACGAGGCACACATGTTACAAATACCGCACACAAACGCACAGAATAGACACTGCATGACTTGTTACGTCACGACGAATTACGAATTCACGATACTTACCGAAGTGTTCCGATGGTTCCGATCGGAAGCTAGCTACATTATGCAACTATTTTAAAAAGTAACATTATTTCATTAAGTTTTCGCCAAATAAAGCACCATTTTTTTTGTCGTATTTTTATACAAGTAGTTTGAGCGACCATTAGTCGTTTGTTTTGTTTTGGTCGTGTGCTTTGTTATCAGATATTTAAGATTTAACGATGTTATTAGTGTGGAAAATTGATAATATTCACTGTGAAAGTTGTTCATGTGGTGTGTGTATAGAGGAAATAAAAAATATGTGTTTTTAAAACTATCGGTGACAAAAAGATGTGATCGTGAAAGGTCAATGACACCGGATTATCAATGCTACTATTTAATTTGCAAATTAATATGAAACATCAAAACATATTCTACCCGTAAAATATGTCTTTAAAATCAGTCAATCTAGGCTATTTGAGGTGACAATTACCTAAGTACCTACATCATTTTATTTTACAAATCGACAAGACGACGAGAGCATACATTGTATGTTTGGTAAGATACCTACCTACCTAGCTTATATAGCTTTTAAATTTTCTGCCTACCCTGTCTAAAAACTCTATGCACGCCACTGCTATATACTAACAAACATACTATCATGAATGTTTGTAAACTTGTTCAGAAGCCGCAGTAGACTAACGTTTGTGAATTTTAAACAATTAAAATAATGTGACATAATATATCATCCTATCTTTGAAATCGCAAGCTCATGACTTATATGGTGTTAGCGTAAAACTCGATTCTCCCATAGGCGCCCATTAGACGGTAGGTTTTGCCATGGCACATTTCCATCAATCATGACTGATGGTGAATGACGGAATTTTATCGCCTACAATTTTCGTCATGCAAACGTCAATCATCGCATTAGACGATAGGTTTTCCGTCAGTCAAAATTTCTGCCATGGTTTTGCCATGGCAAAACCTACCGTGTAATGGGCGCCATAGATTTATACATCCCATAGATAACAAAACACAACTGTGACGTCAATTTCGTGCCGACTCAATTGACTAACTATTTATTTATTTGAAAGCAATTAAAAATCAAAGATTACAGACAGTTCAAAATAAATCAGAAAAAATAACGAAAATCGATACATTTACATACCTTCGCACTTCATTGTTATGTTCGTTGTCGCGCCCGTGCCTCCTTGCGCGTGCGCGTCTCTCCCACGACCTCGACCGACGTCGCCGTCTGTCCGTGTCTCGCGCCTGTGGGGTAACAAATTATATTTTATACTAATATCACAGGAAATGATGCGCGAATACTAGGTCTTGGTTTAAATTCCCAGAATGGGCAGTGTTATTTGGTTTTTCCTTTAGAAAATTCTCAGTAGCAGTACGGAGTTGTGAAACTGAACAGAGTTGTGAACTTATTTAGATACTAGCTGTCCGCCGCGGTTACACCCGCGTCTTTGGTTACTGCTCCGCTCCCGTAGGTCGTAGCGTGATGGTATATAGCCTATAGCCTTCCTCGATAACTAATCTATCTAACACTGAAAGAATTTTTCAAATCGGACCAGTAGTTCCAGAGATTAGCGCGTTCAAACAAACAAACAAACAAACACTGCAGCTTTATAATATTAGTATAGATTTGTTTTTAATGATTTTAAATTTTCATAGTTGATTATTTCCATAAGTACAATTTTTTGCACCTGCTTTGTTATCTCTTCACCACCTTTGGTTGACTGTTAGAGAATGCCTAAGGCATTAAGTCCGCCTTTGTACTTTTTTGTTGCAAAAAGATTAAATAAATAAATAAACTGGTGGTGTGACAACCCCTCGGAAGGCTCGTGACGCTGTTGGACTCGGCTGTCATTCGTAAAACTATGACAGTCATTACGGTTATTCAGAAGCCCGAAAGTCCGAAAGCTAGTCTTGCTAAGGGGTGTCGGACTGCCGTCCCATTGGACTAGGAGTAGGGGAAGTGCACCTGTGTTTGCGCACATACTTGTACACTATATTATATCCTGCGTACTATTGGCTTGTCTCCATAGAGATTTGTCGCCGTGACCGAAGTCAATCTGAAGAATATAGTATTAAAAACAAGTACTAACCGCTTCTCCTCGCCTGTCACGTCTTCTAGGAGGCTGGTCTACTGGTTCTTCTAGCAGTTCACTTAGTGGCAATACCTAGAAAAAAAAAAAGTTTAATATAATAATTTCATAACATAACACGAGATCACGCCTATAATCCTAGAACATTAGTACACCCACATTTCGCCAGTTATTATTGTGTTTAAGTCCCATGTAATAGGATGCGAGCTTATTGCCATAAACCGGGCACAAATCCAGACTCCGAGGCTGCTGGCTGGGTCGACATAAAAGTGACATCACTATTGCCTTTTGCCATACAAAATCGCTTTTTGACAAGTCAATTGACTGGTGAAATCTAAAGCTTGATTCACACATATCAATGCAGTCGCAGTTCCTGCATCGTCCCGTATCAGTGACAATTATGGCTCATTTTCACTAGTCGGCCCGCATGCGGGGTGCGACAGATTTCTGGAACGCATGCCACAGAGCCCGCATTCGGTGAACCGTTTTCATTAGTCGATAGGGCCCGCATGTCGATATCACGGTCGGTAAAAAGCATACGCGGCGGATCCCCGCATGCGGTGTAACGACTTGTAACTTTCATTGGTTGTTATGTCGCATGCGGGGACTCGCCGCATGCGGGCCCTATCGACTAATGAAAATGCGCCATTATTCTTTCATACATTCTCTATGAACGCGTCACTGACAATTGACAAGTGTGAACGCGTTCATAGAGAATGTATAAAAGAATATTTTAGTGGCTTCACTGATATGTGTAAATCAGCCTTAATACCCTATTATTTTTTCTTGTAAATGAAAAAGTATTTACCTTAATAAGGGTATGCTCATTGTGCGGATGTCCCCTGGGCACTACGCCGGCAACAGGCGGCGCTGGCAGTTTGGTCTGGCGCGACAGCACCAGGCGCGCGCGCACGGCGCCAGCCGGGGCCCCCGCCGCGCCGGGCCCCGCGCCCCCCGCGCCGGCCCCCGCGCCCGGTGCGCTGGGGGCCAGCCTGCCGCCTACGTCCGGCGCCAGCTCCACAGGGAGCGTGCCCGCGCACGGCGAGCGCCCGCGCGTCTCGCCTCCCGACACGGGGGATGGTATTAGTGGGGCGCCAACTATGGAAAAAAGAAATACATGTAATAGGGAGCCAGCTAGCTTATGCCAACAACCAGACACACATTCAGACTCCGAGGCTGCTACTGAGAAATTCTTGACGGAAAAACCCAATAACACTTTGCCTGACCTGGGAATCGAACCCAATGACTACATGCTCAGCAGTCGCGCTTTGCGACCACTAATATTATTCACGAACTATAACGTAGTTCATAAATAATATCAGTAATAATTATAGTTTTTTTTTTCAGTCTGTACTTATTTTCAAACTGACAGGCTATTATTTCGTCATAATCCTAACTAATATTATAAATGCGAAAATAACTCTGTCTGTCTGTCTTTCTGTCTGTCTGTCTGTCTTTTCTTCACGCCTAAACTACTGAACCGATTTGTGTGAAATTTGGTACAGGGTAAGTGTGAACCCCAACAAAGGACATAGGCTACTTTTTATTCGACTTCGACTTCGTCTGCGTCCGCGATAACCGACATATACGCGGACGAAGTCGCGGGCAAATGCTAGTGATTATATAGTTTATAAATAACATAAAGACCAAAGCATGGAACATAAAACGAAATATCACCTGTCACATGATTAAAATAGAAATAATTCCCGCGATGATATTTATAATTAAATTCTTTGAGGGAGGCTGATATTATAAAAAGACTAGCTTGTGCCCACGACATCGTTCGCGTACATATCCGTTAGTATAGGGTACTTTTACTTTAAAATAAAAGATAGGCTATTTTTTATTTTAAAGGAAAAGTCAGACAGACAGACACAAAAAATCTAACAATTTAGTTTTTTGGTAGAAGTACCATGTGAACATTAAATATATTTAGTAAGGCTTTGTTTTTTCGCTTTGAATTTCGGTATTATGAATTTTTTCGTTTTAATTTAAAAAAACAAAAAAAAATACTATTATCTATACTAATATTATAAAGCTGCAGTGTTTGTTTGTTTGTTTGTTTGTTTGAACGCGCTAATCTCTGGAACTACTGGTCCGAACTGAAAAATTCTTTCAGTGTTAGATAGATTAGTTATCGAGGAAGGCTATAGGCTATATACCATCACGCTACGACCTACGGGAGCGGAGCAGTAACCTAAGACGCGGGTGTAACCGCGGCGGACAGCTAGTTTATGTTATAACTTAATAATTGTTATGTGGTTCACTGTGCAATATCTGTTTCCGTAGGTAGCTATGATTCACATTAATTAGTCGTTTTAAATCTTTTTTTTTTTCACTAACCTTTTTATAAATTGTTTTTATTATTAACTTTAACCTTATTAACTTTTATATTTTTTTCTTGTAAGTCATGCTGTGTAGACATATTTAAGAGTGCAGTCTCGACCTGAACTTTAATGCTGTGTTACTTATGTAATGTGTGGTCTGTATTCTGTTTTGTGTTCCTTAATTATGTGTGTTTTTGAGGTAGGGAACCCTAAAAATAAATAAAAGAAGTTCTTACCATGGTTTTCAATCTCAGGTTCCTTCGACGGCTCAACGTCGGTCGGGGGAGGTGATGATAGTGGCTTCTCTTCTCGGCTCAGCTTCAAATAATCATTACTCTCTAGAGCTTTGAACAGCATCTCCACAAATGGTTTCGTTTCTGCAGATAATATATAATACCCATGTAAGAATTAAGGGTCTTTCAATTAAAGAACTCTGCCCACTAAATCGTAGCATATCATGACGGTGCTTTGCCTGACTACTAATACCATAGTACTATTGACGTTAGCATATATCAGGGAATCCCAAACTTATTTCGTCTACTGCCCACTTTGAGAATAAATTCTTTTCTAGCGCCCCCATTTTTTCACCTACGTAAAAACCACCTAGTAGATGAAATTACAAATCACTCCCCAAGCCTCTACAATGCCCCTAATTTCTGGGTCTCTTACAGCCCCCCTTTAGGCCTGCAGCGCCCACAAGGGGGCGTTATCGCCCACTTTGGGAAAGGCTGGCATATATTATCCCAACAACATACGTAACAACCACCAGACATAACAACTATCTGGTCGGAGGATCCTCCCTTTTCAACTGAGGATGAGAAACATTATACTCTGTTTCTCATTCCTCTAAAAAGTTGATTCCTTGGAAATACAGATGTGTTCCATTTTTTACACTTTCATCAAAGTTTTGAAATAGGGTGTACCAAACCAACCCCAAAAAGGCAATAGTTAAACTCAAGTCAAAACATTTATTTCTATTAGACCATTTACAGGCACTTTAGAATTGTCAAGGAGTCGGTCAGTTAGTCCGAAAGTTGAAGCTAGTTGCTCGTTCCAAAACGGAGGTAGTCCTCTATGAAGAAGAACGAGCAAGTAACTCCATGGCACTCTTTTAAATTAGGTTGGGTAAAATGTAGAATAGACTGTCTCCTTAATCATCATCATCAACTTACCCTGCTGGAGAAAGACATCTAGCTGATCAACCATAACACCCTGGAGCTCGTCCAGGGGTTTGTCCTTCTTGACCAGAGCGTACACATACTTAGCAAGGGCTGCGGGGTCCGCATCGCAGCTGGAAACCAAAAAAAAAACATTGTAGCCATATTAACTCAAATCTTACAGTGATTTTTATTTGAGGTACATCATCTTCACAAAAATGTACCTTTATGCAGGTGAAACCATGGAGTATAGCTAGTATTATTATATTAAAATATATTCAATGAGCGCTTATCAGCAAAACATTATGTCAGCAAATTTTACGTAACAATAGTGAAACTCTTATCTCGTTGCTTTTAAAATGATAAGTTTTATCACAAAAATTGGTTAGTACTTCACACTATCTGTCTATTTTTATTACGCAAGTTGACAACCGCAATCAAGAATGTAGAAACAAATACTTGGATGTACACACAGCAAAACAGATAAGTATGCAGGGTCGTCAGATATAATTGAAGTTTTCTTAGACACCGATGGATGTTTTCGAATGTAATTTAATTTGAAAACGTAGAAAATGAATAGTTCTTTATTTAGGTTAAGTTTAAGTCAAAGACATCCATTGGTTTCTTAGAAAACTTCAACTATATCTGACGACCCGGCGTACCTATCTGTTTTGCTGACTGTACCTAGGACATTCAGCGTTATAAAGAAGTAGGTACTCCACTCCGTAACGTTCCACAGAAAAACCTCCCTTGTACGGTGTAATAAGACTCTTAGCAGAGTCAAAATATATTCCAAAACATATTTTACTCAATATTGCCTAGTTTGATGGACAGTATACGTTGTTACCTGCTTGTGATGTGTCTTTTACACCCGGTACATCCATTCAGACACAATCTACACCAAATGAAGGTTAAGAGGAATATTTACCTTAATTACCATATTTATATTTTAATATTTTAGGAATATTTATTTATTTATAGGAATATTTATATTACCTGCTTGCCAAGGCACCCCTAACCAGAGCTGTCCGTACCATCAACGACCTTCAAACTCAGATTGATGTGTTTACATGTAGTTGGAGTGAATTCGCAAGGGTATTACTATTTATATTATGTTACAAACAAAAATAATGCTTGATTTTATTAATTAGTACATAAATGTTTGGAAATTTTATGGAAAGTTTATGTTAGGTACTGGTTTATGTAAGTAATTATGTTTTTGTGTTATAATTGTGTAATAATTTAATAATGTTTAATATTTTTTGTGTATTTTTGTTATTGTAAGTATATAGATATGTTTAAGTTCTTCACTGTCGCATTAGGGTAAATACCTGTAATGATAGTGGAAGCCGTTATAAATAAATAAATAAATAAATAAATTTCTTAACACTGCACTAATCAAAGTGAGAGTTCGCACGCATGGAACGATTTTAGAGGTTTATGGAGTGTTGCCGTGGCTGTTGATACTGTAGTTATTGTCAGACATTCCCATGACGTTTTCTGGCTGTTAAAAATTGTAGATTGTCCAATACTTTAAAGTATTTACGGAGAATTTGAATCTAGCTTAAACAGTTATGAGAGAGAAAAACCGGAGTAAACAACATAAAAGTAATGCACTAAACTTTGATATGACTCAAAGAATTTCATTTAAACTGTTTACTTTTGAATTTGTCGGTCAATAAGTTTAAGCTAGTTGCTTGTTTCAAACAGTAAGTTCCTATCAATAAAAATGAGTTAGAAACTCTATGGACACTTCTAAAATCTATACTAATATAAGCTGCTGAAGAGAGTTACTGTTTGTTTGTTTATAGGATTTATTCCCTGGAACCACCAGTGCGACTTTGTATGGTATATGTTAGCCAGACTCATGAGGTATAATATAGACTATATAACATCAAGCTATGACCCATAGCAGCGAAGCAGAAACCAAAGAAGTACAGTCAGCTACAAAAGTCGATTAACAACGTTGCTTTTTTATATCATTTAAACAGACACTAAACACATAATTTACTGGTTTTCTGAATTTCAGGTAATAGCTTAGGGTTTATTACATCTTAATTTTATGTTCATTGAGTTTTATTTTTAATATTGTACTTAATAATTAGGATTTAAAAATCACAAATGTTAATCGACTTTTGTAGCTGACTGTACCTTAGCACAGGCTAATCAAAATATAATTGAAGACACCAACGATCTTAGTCAGACATTATAAATAAACGCAATGAGATGTTTAAAATCTATTTCCATCAGACCAACACACAGGTTATAATTAACCAGCACTTCTTTATTTTTAAGCAGCGTAACAACAGTTACCTGTAACGTAATTGGTAAAACCACACACTTATTACGAAAATAGAAAATGACGGTGTGTGCAGTTCTGCTTTTGAATTTAGAACTGTTCTTTTTTAATTTCATGTAATCCTTTTTCCTAATACTTTGTCCATGTGATTGCCAGTCTTATTGGACATAGACAAAGTCGCAGATTAATAAGTGAACTATGTCCTTATTGAGTTTACAAACTGCCTTTTAGTCAAGATTCATCACGACATCCAGGTTAAAAACAGAGTCATAAAATTTTCACATTTAATAATAAAGAAAAATGACAGTTTCATTGATATTTCCATAGATAAGGCTGAATTACTTTAAACGTCTGTTATTTTTACAGCTTTAGGAAGATTTGGACAGACTTTACTATGGAGACATTCTATTTTATACGTACAACCGAATGGAAATATTTTTATAGCATAAACACTCAACTTGAGACCTAATGCAAGTTAAGATTAGGTTGAAAATTACTTTCACAGCAAATGGACTTAGTACTTTCACTATGATGTCACAACAATTATTTTACAAGATCATTCTAGTAAAGGTGAATGCACTATGGTAGGACGCGGTATTCAAATATTCATAGTTGTAGCACTTCGCAGTGCAGTATCAGGTTGTGTAATAATCAACAGAATAGACACATTGACAACACTAACATTTATGTATTTATGGAATTATAATCATTAACTCCTCAACTGTCAACTATGCCTATGCGGTACAAAAGTGAACGCTCCAAATGTCAACTGTACCGCATAGGTACAAAACTTGATTCAACGCGAACGGCCGCCATTGGACGATGATATTTTACGTTTATTTTACTTGTCAAAGTCAATCTATTCCTGACAGACAACGGGTTAAACCGCAGGACCAGTCATTGTGGTCATCTTTAGGGGAAGCTTACGTCCAGCAGTGGACGTTGTTTGGCTGATATGACTATGATGATAATGACAATCGTGAATATAAATGTCTAAGTTAAATTACTCATAAGTTTGCCATTTTATGTGTACATGATAATTATTTATGGCTAATTATGTTTAAGAGAGTTATAATGACATTATAATGATTAATTCCGTAAAAACATTTTTGTTATGGTGTTTTTTTTTTAAATTATCAATTAACCTTTATTTATTCGTTAATTAATTTAATTTTATTCTGAGCTGCAGATTGCATAAAACGTAAGAACTTTTGAATTTCGCGGGCAACGTTAGCGTATCCCTCTTTGGGAGAGTTATTGATGTCGTGCATTATGATTTTTACAGACGTAAGACATTTTTAGAAATAATCTACCTGGTCGTGTCACCAATATTCATTACGATGCAAAAAATATTGAGTTATTTCTTTGATTATCCTTTTTTTAGGAAAAAAATAGAACGTAAAAGCATATAGGTTAGAATTTTATTTGTCAATTGTCAATATGCCATAGACTTAGATGTTTTGACGAAAAAACTATTTACTAGAATGAAAATACAAACTCCAAACAACGTTTACGATCGGAAATGTAAAAGTTAAAAGTTTAAAATTTAGAATTTCACTTATCGTATTTTGGTCGACAAATCAATATTGTCGATATATTTCTTCGTTTCAATGAATTATTTATAAGTAAAGATTCCTAATTAATAAACTGAAACGTAAGGGGAATTACTTCATAGAACCTTTGGAATCACGAAAATAAACGCCATGTGTATGTCAAAACGTCAATATAAATTAAGCTATGAAACTTGATACTCATTACTTTTACTCATTTATTATTCATGTTGCGTGGAAATACACCCGCAAATCTGCATTCAAAGTAGGTAATGATTAGTTGAGTACCTTACACATTGCCAATTTTTAGATTATCGCGAAAATGTAAATAATAAAATATGGCAGCGGATGTACTCACAGGGGCTCCAATATGGAGGTCAACCACGACTTGAAAGCGTCAGGATTTTCAATAATCATCTCGTTACAACAATTATATCGTCCACTGGTGATTATTCATTCACAGCGCACTTTATGAAATGGAGAATTTTTAAATTAAACCACAGCAAAACTACAATTAACTTTTTTAAAAATCTTCCTTCACGTTTCACTATACACTTCACTTTTATGTAACTTTTTTGATAAAAGAAATTTCTACAAAGGTGTCAAGTTATTCTGCCTATTCAGTGTTGCTATAGTCAAAAAATATTTTTCTACTACGAGGCATTTACTTTACTCTATGGAGGCATGCTTGGTGGCGGGTGGCGAAATAGTGTACTAAAATGAAATAATTATGAAAAATTAAGTTGCTAAATAACTATTCAATAAACATGTACGTTATTTGCAGTTCAAATGTGTAAATGATTTTATGCACAAAATTCGTGCCACTATTTATTCGATAAAATTTATCCTGTACAAAAACATTCCTTACTAATGCCGTGCGAACCCTGCCTTATTGAGTATCGTGCCACGAAATCTAGCCCTAAGGGTTATTCTGTGCCTAAGGTTTTAAATGATACTAATTGAAGAAGTAGCTATGAAAACTAAAGAGTTCTGTCAGTTTTTTTGATCGACAGCGATGCATCACCACCGCCCGCTGCCCAGACGTGCTTGTGGGCCTGCAGCCTGTACCACGCTGTAGTCTCCAACTTGCATGGACTAATTAGAAATTCTAAGCCTTCTAATGTGTCTAATGGCCCCTCTCCATTTGCGCGGACACGTCGTGCGACGCGTCCGCGGATGCATCCGCGCATAGTGGAGAGGGCGAAATCTGTCGAGATCTGCCTGCGTGTCCGCAAGGATTATAATTATCAAATAAAACACTAGTTTATTGCAAGAAAGTTTATTATAAGACCAAAATAACAATGCGTTTTGATTAATTCTCCATATTTTCTTTACTGTCATTTCATTTCACTTCAATATGTAGGACTCTATGCCTTGTGTTTAAAAAATAGTTGTACAACACAATTACAAAATATGTAATAAGTAAAACTATTTCTTTGAGATCAGAAGAATCTGAAAATACATGCATTTTTTTTTTTTTTTTGCATTAAATCGTAAAATCAACTTTTGACAATGCAAAAAAAAAATACCGCACATTTATGAAAAATAAACCTAAAATGTAGGTATACGAGTACTCCGCGCTCTTTATGCTTCGTCTTTTGATAATTTATCTGTGGTCTGGCCAACGAATGCCGACCACATGAAAGGGCGGCAATTTTAAAAATCGAAGTTTTCGGTAGTAAAACAACACAGAGAACCAAATATTACGGAGTTGATATAAAAAAAAACTCAGTGTAAAGGGAGGTTTCAGCACATGAGTAGATTTCAGCTACGATCTTAGGGCATGCTGCGATCTTTGCTCCGAATCGACCAGTTTGCCATGACGGCAAATGGCCATTAGCCATATTTTTTTAGAAATTTGAATTTTCACTAAGGTGTTTTACATCGAAAGGGAGTCCCGTGAAGGCCAACTTTTTTTTTTTAATTGCTGCATTTTATGTGGACTACAGTACTTTAGTTAGCCAGACTCGTAAGTACTCGTAACTTTACATTTATACTGGTGCGTACAGTGACGGTGAGTGTAGTCACGTAGTACGGATATACTAGGGTTGCCATCGGTTAAATTGCAGGCTGGACAAAAACTTTAAAATCCTCGGACATTGGGTGAAAATGATATTGTTTCCCGGACGCCAATGAGAAAATCATCTTTACAATAATAAAAACATCGTTTACATTTTCATTTTCGTGATGACCAAGGGGTTTGCTGACCGCCTCTCATGCATGAAGTTGGGAGTTCGATACCGGGCAAGTCTTTTTTCAATTTATAAATACTTATCTTGGAACTCACTGACATCGGTGAACGAAAACATCGTGAAGAAACCTAGACAATAAATATAATCTAGAAATCGCCAATCCGTCGTGAGCAAGCGTGTTGATCATTGCTCGTGTCTTCTCTGTATGAGAAGAGGCCCTTGCCCAGTAGTGGGACAGTAATAGGTTGGTATTAATTTGTTGCGTAACTTTCAAAAATAATCGAAATTCAGTGACACAAAAAAGGTAAGTACAGCTTTCACCCGGACACTTTGAAATCTCCCGACGACTCTCGGACACCTTCTAAATTCCCACAAATTCGGGGAATCCTGAACGGCTGACAGCCCTATACTAAATACATTACATAATGCAGTAACCTTAAAGCTGACCGCGTGCACGATCCAGGCAGGGACCTTCATATACTCGGTGCGAGCGCATGCGCACCGCCACCTATTGCAAAATCACCGGGCAAATAAATTGGGATTTCCTAGGTCATAGACAATTATCTTTTTTAATGTACTGAACTGTTACAGAGTAGAGTTGAACCTCATGACAAGTAAGCGAAACGATGGAATTTGAAATTTTGAAATTCGAAGGTGAAGTTGTAGTACTATCTAGCCAGATGTCCCGATTTTTTAACTTGGAATTAAATATCCGAATTTAGTTTTAGAATTAATCCCGATTATTCTATTTTTAAGGATTTCAAAATCCCGACATGCATGAAAGAAAATCTTACCTACAGGGTGTCCCAGCTAAGGACGTCCAAACGAAAATTTTGGACTCCTCCCTTCCTGGGCTATCCAAACCACCCCCATGTATGTTCTACGATTTTTTGCGGTTTAGGAGCTAAATGACATTTTAATATTTTTTTGGGATATTCTTCTTTACATCAGATTTTGTAGATTTTCTCTTTTTGTGTCGCATTTTTTGGAAATATTTTAATTGATAATTAATCCTGAAAGTATGGTCTTCGATCGATAAAAACAACTGTCTGTCTTATTGTCACCCGAAATTACTTAAACTTAGTTCAAAGGCAAAAATGTTGTTTTGTAAATTTCGTTGCAGATTTTCGGCTCTTAAAGAAAAATCACAATAAGGGCCCAAATCACTTTAAAGTTATTTCAAAATCTTCCACGGACCCTCAGCTCTTTAAAACAGTACAAATAACTAGTATTTTACGGGTCATTATTCGGAGCAATTGAAGCTCGAACATGGTAAGGCGAAAAATACAATATTTTAGAACATAAGTTAAACCTAATGAAAATGAATTAAAATAAACTTTTATCAAGTTTTCAATGCAATATGAGCTCTATGTCATGTTTATTATTTGCACAATGGTGATTTGGAGTGGTTAGTAAAGTTAGGTTAGGGTTAGGTTAGGTTAGGTAAACCTAACCTTGGTTTAGTATTTTTTTAAAATTAGTGATGTTATTTAATAAAGTCAATGACATAGAGCTCAAATTATATTGAAAACTTAATAAAAGTTCGTTTTAATTCATTATCATCGGCTTTCATTTAAAAAAGAAAAAGTGAAACCTAATTAAAATGAACTTTTATCAAGTTTTCAATGCAATATGAGCTGAATGTCATGTTTATTATTTGCACAATGGTGATTTGGAGTGGTTAGTAAAGTTAGGTTAGGTTAGGTTAGGTACTTAGGTTAGGTTAGGTTAAACGAACTTTTACTAAGTTTTCAATATAATTTGAGCTCTATGTCATTGACTTTATTAAATAACATCACTAATTTTAAAAAATTACTAAACTTAGGTTAGGTTTACCTAACCTAACCTAACTACCTAACCTAACCTAACCCTAACCTAACTTTACTAACCACTCCAAATCACCATTGTGCAAATAATAAACATGACATAGAGCTCATATTGCATTGAAAACTTGATAAAAGTTTATTTTAATTCATTTTCATTAGGTTTAACTTATGTTCTAAAATATTGTATTTTTCGCCTTACCATGTTCGAGCTTCAATTGCTCCGAATAATGACCCGTAAAATACTAGTTATTTGTACTGTTTTAAAGAGCTGAGGGTCCGTGGAAGATTTTGAAATAACTTTAAAGTGATTTGGGCCCTTATTGTGATTTTTCTTTAAGAGCCGAAAATCTGCAACGAAATTTACAAAACAACATTTTTGCCTTTGAACTAAGTTTAAGTAATTTCGGGTGACAATAAGACAGACAGTTGTTTTTATCGATCGAAGACCATACTTTCAGGATTAATTATCAATTAAAATAATTCCAAAAAATACGACACAAAAAGAGAAAATCTACAAAATCTGATGTAAAGAAGAATATCTCAAAAAAATATTAAATTGTCGTTTAGCTCCTAAACCGCAAAAAATCGTAGAACATACATGGGGGTGGTTTGGATAGCCCAGGAAGGGAGGAGTCCAAAATTTTCGTTTGGACGTCCTTAGCTGGGACACCCTGTATAAGAAATTGTCGTTTCTTTTTCACGAAAATCTGGCGCCACTCCATTCACAGCAAATTATGGAACCTAATATAATTATCACTACTTAAACTCTAATAATAGAGTATAAATAGAATAGATAATTATGTGAATTACATACACACGCAGAAAACGGCCATCAGAAACGGCCAGCACGGTGTGGCTAGCCTGTTGTTATACTGCGCTGCGGAGTAGTGTCATTTTTTTACATAGTAAAGTATTAGATATATTATTTGCATAGAACGAAACTAATATAATGATAATATTGACTGCCTCATTTGTCAAGTGGTCGCAAAGCGCAATTGTTGAGCGTGTCTTGGGTTTGATACTCAGGTCGGGCAGTGTTATTGGGTTTTTCCATCATGAATTTCCCAGTAGCAGCCTCGGAGTCTGGATATTGTGCCCGGTTGACGGCAATAGGCTCGCCCCGTATTACATGGGACTTAAACATAACTGGCGATATAAGGCTGTGTGGGTCGACTCTGCCAAACTTTCTGAGTATTACAGGTAGGCGTGATGTTATGTTTATTTTAGAAATATAGTTAGGGTAACTGACACCCTGCCGGGGTTGCGGGACGTCTTAACAGGATACCGTGGCCCCGGAACGTAAAGGGCAACAGAAGGAACAGGGTGGTTTTTTAGTCAGTAAAATTCTGACAGTCCCTTCCGCCCTGGGTGGGGCGGAAGGAGTCATTTGATGATTTTTACCACCTAAAAAAAAAAGGATTTTTCATAATAAAATTATATTAAGTATTACAATTTAATTTTGAATAACAAATCTGAAGAAAAAATATTTTTTTAAAAAAGGGTAACTGACATACAAGCTGATGAAATCGGCGGTCATAAGCTTGTTAAAAAAAAAACTAGGAATACAAAAGAAAATTGACGCGAAGTCGTGGGCTTTAGCTAGTATAGGATAAAGGTGTCTCGAAGCACTGCGTTACGTGTTAGTAATGTCTATACCATTCAAGTATAAGTCTATCTAAAAGTCACAACAGAGGTCATGAACATTGTTTATTATGGTTTACATATTATTATCTTCATATAAACGATAAGTACATAAGATAACATAACATCACGCCTGAAATCTCCTAAAGATTAGGCAAAGGTGTACCTATTAGTACACCCACATTTCGCCAGCTGCTCTATGTTTAAGTCCCATTGTAATAGGGGGCGAGCCTTATTGCCATTAATCGGGCTCAAATCCAGATTCCGAGGCTGCTACTGAGAAATTTCTGATGGAAAAACCCAATAACACTTTGCCCGACCTAGGAATCGAACTCAAATCCTTATGCTCAACAGTCGCGACGAGTAGACGAGGCAGTCAAATATGTTAATTTTATAATATGTTTGTTAAGCGTCTTTGTTATCCGAAATCCGAAGTAAATGAATAAAATAAATAAGATAAGAAGTCCTAATAAAAGCGCGCGAAGTAAAAAATAACGTAAATTCGATTTCGTACGTGAATTCGATTTTTTCAATTTACAAGTACAACTTTATCAATGGGTTTATTGAATACTAATTGGGTAAATGACAACATTATCCAATAATTCCAAGACATCTCTGAAAAACCTACTTTATTTTAGCTCTGAAAACCCAATTAATTTTCAATTAACAGTAAAATTTGATTTATAGTTGCTTTATAATCAATAAATAGTTAATTAATTGAGTTGACAAATAAGTGACGTCACAACATCCAATTTCTTTACAAAATCGCGTTTTGACAGCTCCATAAAAGTAAGTCAACTGATTGGTAATGTCAAGTACCTATCCAATTATTGTGGTTAGCATTAAATAAAATATAAAATGCTTTATGAAAGTCGTATTTCTAAATTCGAAAATTAACTATAAATTTAAATTAAATTAAATTTAAATAGGAGTGAATAATTATTTTTACGTTGGCACCCCTCATTCAATGATTAGTATATACCCCCTTTACACATTGTTGTCACTAGATGGCGTTATTATACTTTTGTACTAATTTTATAAGAAAAAGATAGAAATAGTCTAATTAGTTTAGATTGTGGACAAGGGAATCGGCACCATTGACGATTTCTATATATAAATAAAAAAACATACTATTAATGCAATAGTATTTATATAACAATTGTAAATATTTTATACTAAACTTAGACACTTATGTATAAAGTTGTTTTATTCCAGACTATGACAAAGCCAAAATTTGAATCTATACTCAGATTTTCCAACATTTCTTCTGAGCTAGGAGCTCAAGCTAGTATTTTAACAGAAATCTATAATCAAATTATGACAAAAATCTGACTGAAAAGTATAGAAGTAAATAAATTTTTGTCTCCAGTGTATAGCCGTGTCAGAGCAGTTCGTAATAATAAGAAATGCAACTACAGCTATTTTTGTCATAATCTGGTTTTAATTTAATTATAGGTAAGACCGTATCCAACCTCCTTTTAATACTTTAATCTTGACAGTTTACGTATTAAAAAAACAAAACACTTCTAAAATTAAAAAATAAGGTATTGACAGTCAGTTCATGCAACTGACAGGACATTTCTTTTTGAAGATACAACAAATATTATCTTAAACATTTTGAAGTTTTATTTCAGTAGAAAATAGTACCATAAGTTCCTGATGAGAGTTTAAGTGTCTCAAAATATTTATTTAAAATCAAACAGTACCTGGAGCGAACAGTTTAACACCCCTATCAAATAATTTAAAAAGATATCTAGATGGTTTAATATCCATATTATACAAATGCTCGTTTTCAAACTTCAAGCCTGGATACCTGATTGTCAGATGTCCGGAGACATCCGTACTCCAACCTGAAGGTAGATTCTCAACTTCCAACACCGTATGAGCTTTATGGGACAGTAAATTTGACATTTTACTTGTAATATCATCTTCAATAGCTTCATTGCAGTGAAAAAGTATAAAAGAATGATTGTAATTGGTAACAAATTTGATTAATTCATGACATAGCATGTTAACTTCCCGGAGTGTGTAATTCAAATCAAACAAGTGAGAAATACCATCCATTATGACATGAACCGTATCATGCTTCTCTCTCATCATTGACACTCTATCCTTCACTTCAAGAAGGAAATCTGGCAGCTTATTCTCAGATAGTAAACTATTAATACAAAATTCTCCTATATTTAAGTAGTCAACAAGTCCTGTGTCAATATATCTTTGTAAATTGTAATTCATTTTGAGGCCAACATTCTGATAATGTTGCAAGGAGTTGTGTGTTGACACTATGATTATTGCACTTTTGTACTTGATACAGTAATTCAAAACAGCACTTGTAATAAAAGAACTGTCACATCTATTGATTTCTTTAACAACAATTGCTCTGCTAGATAAAGCTTTATCTAACTGCAGCAAACTTACTAAGTCTGACGACATTCTGGAACAAAAATATTCGAATTTTAAAAAAATGCACTCGTGGGAAATGGAAGCGAGAATAATTATTACTAAGAAATTTAGCAAGTGATTATGGGTTCAGGTTACACTATAGCACTCCGTTGCGAACGATAAGCGTAGCAGTCATTACTCGATGTTAGAAAACAGTGGTCGCGTGTGAAAACGAAAGGCGAGCTCCGCGCGACCTTAGCAAGTCGGAACTCGATAGTTAACCGGCATTGAAACTATCACTAAGGTAAGTCACTTACTTTTCCTCATTTCCTGTCTTTTCTATAATAAATTACATTCGTGTTGATTCAATAATATCTATTTCATAAATGTTTACCGTACCGCGAGGTGCTGGAAAACTGACACTAAAAACACCATTATATAATTTCCGTGTAAGTACGTTAACCAAAATATGCCGAGAAATTAATTTTCATATTTTATTTATGGAATGCGTAAACTTGCGAACATATTTGGGTTGGGTATTAGGTTACGCCTCCACAATTTGAGGATTCTGACACTGTGGGGGGGTCAAGGGGAGTTATTTAAGCACCCCCAAGCAATTTTAGCTGCCGAAGCAGCGTTAAATTATTTAAAACAATTTTATAAAATATCGATAAATCTCTAACTAGAAACTAGAAATTTACGTTCCGTTTCAAGTAATACTAGAAATTTATGTTCCGTTTCAAGTAATAACTTGAAACGGAACGTAAATTTCACTAAATTCTTACGTTTTTTGAGTTGCGTC
Source organism: Hoplodrina blanda (assembly GCA_949316365.1). NCBI lineage: Eukaryota > Metazoa > Arthropoda > Insecta > Lepidoptera > Noctuidae > Hoplodrina > Hoplodrina blanda. The sequence continues at coordinate 6,040,205 of OX438574.1, read as the reverse complement.
TGTTAAAATGCGTAAAACGAAACACTGACAGTGACAGGTAAACACGATTTTGCGCGCCATTCTGTTGCTTTCGAGTTTACGTGAATGTGCTTTAATGTGAATTAATTAACATTCTGTTGTTTTATTGTGGACAAGAGCGAGCGAAGCGAGCTCAGGACTTGTGGGCACCCCGACTCGGACAGGTTAGGTTAGAAGGGGATGGCAGGGTCCAGTGAGCGAGCGCAGCGAGCGAACAGACCCTGCCATCCCCTTCGTGGTTATTTTTTTTTAAACCACCCAGAAGTAGGAGCCCCGCGCAGCGGGGCTCCGTCGAGCCCCTCTGGCGGGGGGAAAAGCTGGAGGGTGATTCTACCCCTCTTCCCGCCTTCCCTGACCCCCTTACGACCCTTTTAAGGTGACTCGATAGCAGGGACTGAATACCGATATAATTTTCGTATCGATACCAAAATATCGATATAAGTACTGATATTTGGGTATACATTTATCGATATTGATACCGGTATTTTTATTCAGTACAATAATATCGATACTTTTATACACCTTTATCGGTATCGATACCGATACTAAAATACCGATATATTACTGGTAAAAATTTTAACAACGGCGGCCGCGTCATCTTTGTGATTCACGCCATCCGCCTCCCGGCCCCCGCCCCCCCCCAGTTACGGACGCGCGTGTGATAATACGTTAATCTAAGTTTATTGTGAATTTGTGATTGGTGTATCAAGATGGCCGATTTGTATTTCATACCTTTACTGCCTTATTACAAGACTATAAGTTTAAGTTTAGACCAAGTTTAAATCACCGAGGCAATTTTTGTATTACAAACTTTATCTTTATCGATATAGTTCGAAATTCGAAAACTGTCTCGAAGATTTAAAGCTGGTTTAAACGAAGACTTTGTTTTATAATAAGCCCTCTAAGGTGGAAGCTCCACGGTAGCCCGCGAAATTCAAATTTTCTTACGTTTTTTGCAATTTGCAAAATTGCAAGTAGGTATTAGGTTTAATGTTGATTAAAGTATGATTCGCGGACGTAAGAAGTGTGTATTTTTATAATTATAACTATTCAAGTCAGCAATAAAACTATAGAGTCAGGTAACCCGAAAGAATGACTATTTCATGAAATCTTGACATTTTAGGATTATACCGACTTATGGAGTTAATATACTGATTTTATTGGTTATAATTCTGAAACAACATGCTTCTTACGCCCGCGAATCATACTTTAATCAACATTAAACCTAATACTGACTTGCAAATTGCAAAAAACGTAAGAAAATTTGAACTTCGCGGGCTCATTGGTCTGAGTTCGCGGGCTACCGTGGAGCTTCCACCTTAAAGTTTAATAGTTTACGTTTGTCTTATGAATGACAATTAATTGGTAAAAGATTACTTTAAAAAAAAATCAAATATTTTGTTTCTGATTATGCTTTATTTATTTTTTATTACAAGCTTATGGGTTGATTGTAATTTTTCATAATTGATTATTACCCACATGGTTTTTTTTTGTGTAGGTGATTGTAATTTTTCATAAATGGGGGGGTTAAATAAGGGGGGCAAATTTTTTATTATTTTTACGATAGGACGCACAGTTTTCGAGATATATGCTTTATAGAAGAAAAAAAGAAATACGGTTTTTGCACTCAAAGTCAAGAGGTCGGTAGTATTAGGGCACTGGAATTCCAAAAACACTCCCAAGGTCCAAACCAAAGTCTACCTACTCGTCAAGACAAATCAAACGAGCCCAAACTCGACGGGGTTGTGTCGTTTTATTACTGAGTTCCTATGGCCACCTTCCAGCTCCATCATCAGATCAGCCCCATGTCATAATAATAATAAAATGTTCCCCGATAAAGACATGCAGCCCTACCATGAACTCTTATCGCGATCCAAAAACTGAATTGTTCTTCAAATACGTCAATATAACGCATCAATTTATGCGTTATATTGACGTATTTGTATATAAATTTGGTGATTTTTAGCGACTTTCTCAAGACTGCATAGGCGACGATGACCATTCACCATGATAGTGACTCGTCTGCTTGTTTGCCCCTGGTTGTTTAACGTCCTTCGTCTTAATCTCCTCGTATTCCAGTCCACTTCCTTTCAGCTTCTTTAACATTCACTTGCTTTCTCTTTCACTCCTAGACTATTTGATACTTTCATCTCTTTCATTCAACATGCTTCACATCTGTCACTCATCTTTACGATTCATTCCACTCATCTATCTTAACGTTTCGTTCCTACAACTCTGTCATTCTGATATCTGAATGTCCCCAGTCAGATCTAAACTAAACAAACAAAACAACACCTTTCACAACTTGAACTTTATACAATAACAACTTAATTAAAATTCTACACACCTTGTCATGCCCACAGCTTCATTTAACCACATTACTACTAGGTATACATAACAGATTAACAAACTCTTTAGTTCTTTATTTACTTCCAGTTACGTCTTACCCTAAACCTATTTCCTAACAACCTTAACAGTCTTTGTGTTTTAATTTCATGTTTATTACCACCTAATGAAAAACTGCGAAGAGTTTATGATCTAGAGAATTCTAAAGAATTTTTGACATCCTGAATTCTCATAATCTAGTGAAATTCGATGGTACATCTAGTGACCTGTTCAAATTGAAGGTGGCAACACTGGTTGGCTCGTTTTTTTTTGTTTTGATTGTAGGGCGACGCTCCATCTAGACATTATATAATCTAAGCTATAAACATTATTTTGCTTATTACGCCCCATTACATCAATCACAGTACCTACAGAAAAACTAGATTTAAAAAAAAAAGTACAAAGAACAATAAGCAGGCACGGCTCACGCGCTGCTTTCGATTAAATGCAAAGAGCAGTAGGTATATCAAAGAAATGTCCGCAGCTCACTGCACTGTTGCCGTTCCGATTCGCGCTCCGTCCGCCACTGCGGCGCGGCGCCCGGAGGTAGCGGTGGCGATACCTATGATATGCGATCTGGCAACGTCGCGACGTTGCGAGTACTTGCGAGTCAAGTTGCGGCCCGATATCAGTACTGAGTATCGATATAAGTATCGATATTTTTTTACCGATATTCAAAGAACTGATACAAAATACCGATATTTATCCCTGTTATCGATACCATTATCGGTATTTTCTCAAAAATATCGATATTTTTGAAGTATCGATATCGGTCCCTGCTCGATAGAAATCCCTAGTAGGGCTCCGGCGAGTATCTCCGGCGGGCAAAAATGGTGGGGGGCTACTCTATTACTCCCCCCCACCCCCCCCCCACCCCCCCACCCCCCCTATCATGGAGGCGTAACCGCATACCTTTCCCTAGGATAGTAAAAATTATTATTAATGAAAACTAACATACAAAAAATGAATGGTAGAAATAGTTCGCGTAGTCGCGTCGCGGCCGTACAATCAGTGTAGTGTTTATTGAACTTCATTTATTGTAAGTACTTAAGTAGGTACTTCTTTTTTTTATTATCATCGAGTATAGAGCGAGCATAGTAAATTAATCGTAGACAGAGAAACTATTAATGGAGGTTATTATCAATGGGTTATTTCGATTCGAGCGAGACGTCAGATCATACGTCACAGCTCTCTTCTTGTCACAGTTGTCATCCTAGCTTACATACTATTTCCATGCCCTGGCTTCACACGAGTGTTAATCGGATATTTTTTGTGTAACAATGAATTAGTAGTCCAAAAAAAGTGAAAAATATAAAATTTCACCTGTACAAGTGGCTCTAAAAACAACAAAGTAGCTTTAGCTTTTTATAACGGAAGTCGTTGGCAATACAATCAGAACCAAAACTACAACACACAAGTTCACACACACACAACCTCTAGCTGACAATCTGACAACAAAGTCAACAAACACTTCTTGACAAACAGTGATGGACGACATGACAAACATCTGACATTTTTAAAATGTTGCCATATAGAAAGTTTCTATTTTTGGAAGGTTTTGGGCATTGCTTTGATTCATCTGCCTGTCTTGTTATGATAAAAATAAAACAGTTAATTATTTTGTTATAAATGTATATTTACTCTGAGGCTAGGGCCGCTACGCGGAAGGGATCTGCCACTTACCGAAGCCCGGACAGATATATTGTAAAATAACATACTTATATAATCTCACGCCTTTTTCCCAAAGGGGTAGGCAGAAACCACAGAACGCCACCTGCTACGATCCTTGCATACTCCTTTCGCCTCATCTACGTTCATACATCTCGTCATACAAGCACAAAACGCAAAATAAAATAACGCAACGAACTAATATTTTAAAAGTGTAGGTCCAAGTTTTAACTATATAATGACTTGTAACAATAGCAAACCTAAACGTTTTGGCAAAGAATAATAATATAATATTCACTGACCCAGTAGGGCCAGTAGGCACGCGGGCCGTCTTTCACTGCATTTGCATGTGATATATATTTATCTATGCGATCTATAATGAATGTTATTGGAATTTTATGATAACAAATGATCCACAATCATAGAATAAGTCTCTCTCCACCTACAATTTGACCTTCGATTTTCGAAATTTTGAATTCAATCGTTCCTTCCGGCTTTAATTCAGACTTCGGGCTCAGCTGTCTTTTTTTTAAGGATGGCATAAGGATATCATCAAATGACTTCCGCTCTGGGCGGAGCAAAATGGGGTACCGTACCTACTCTTACTGATTAAAACACATCGTGTAAAATCGTGTTCCTCCTAATACCCTTTGCGTTTCAGTTTCAGGGCCGCGGTGATTCTTTCAAACAAATTCCGCAACCCTGACAGCCAGCCGAGTCCTACAACAATAACTCAATTAAACGAATGACGGTCATGCCGGTTCGCTTTAAATACTACTAAAGTAGTAGTATACGAGTTTGTTTGTTTGTAATTTTGTATAGTGTCGGGTGTCTGGCTGCAGTTTTTGAATTTCCTGATCATTAGCCGAATTTATTCTGAGTTTTACGCTCAACCTTGTAATTATCAAAATGATTAACTCCTGTCAGTCGTATTAGAGTTTATTGACCCTGTGCTCGACAAGTTTGTAAATTGTCAATTGTGACATAATGACACGTCAGCTGACTCGAGTTCTCGATAGGATGTTGCGAATTACGTCCTAGAATACCGGAAATCACAACAAACTTATTACAAAAAGATTTATTGTCGTCCCAAATACATTTCTGTTTTTGGCATGATTTTAAATTTCTTACCCATAATATGTACAATAAAAATTGGATCAAATCTTGTCCTAATTTGGTTTGATTGACGTGACTTGATGACGTCACGTGACACTTCTTAGTGCTGCCACTTAGCCAAGTTTACTATTTCGATTCAAAAGTTGCATTGAGATTTTAAGCGATGCTCGCAATAAATCGAAGTTTACAAGTAAAAACGTTCGAAAACCGTAAAACTACAGATGGTTCTACGGGAAGCGGGAAGAAAAAGTTCGGCTTAACCGTTTATCTGTCTTTCTGTGCGTCTGTCAATCACGGCCCAGCTACCTTGGTCGACTCGGGTTGGGGGAAAAAGTAAGCGGAGATTACGTCCCAAGTTGCCATTTTGCAGCCTATGACATAATTTTAAGGGCTGTCACTTTCTGTTGGTTTAAAAGTTGTAAGAACATTCAATATGGTTCTATTTTTCATGGATATTGCTTCGTGATTTTGGGGGTGCTAAGTAAAATCGATATCTTCACTCGTTTCCTCACTCGGCATGCTTAATTTCAAGAAAATTGCTTTAACTGGTAACGTACCTCTAGAAAAAATTACTATTCCTAATACCTATTCAAGTAAACTAATAAAAATAATAAGTAATATGACAGCTCTTGTACTATATTTTAGATAAGGCATCAATTTTGTTGGAAATAAGTTTTATATTACCTTTTGTTCTGTTGAATGTAAAGGCGATAGAGATGATAGACTTATATAAGATAAATGTATACTGGGCTTTGTATACCTTTACAAAGTGGTACAAAAACTAAAATTCAAAATGATAATAAAATAATATTCGCATTCGAACAACGATCGCAATACCAATGTAAATAAAAATGAGATAATATGGTCCTTATGTAGGTCACTTAGTTCTGTCTGTTCTTGAATTATATAATTACATTAGAAAAACATATAACAGTATAGGTTTCATATAATTTAAACTGATATGCCCCAACTCAAACGAGTCGAAAAAAATAATAATCGATTCTTATAATCGCTTTCGCCCATCACTACAATAAACAAAAACAATTGTCAAAAATGGTAAGTGTGAAGTGTCCCTGTCCGTGTCCGGCGTTTTCGAACATTCAATATTACGCAGAAATAATCGATATTATGTGATATTGGAGCCACATTCCTATATTAAGTTAAGAACTGGACATTTTTTTGTTATTTATCATATGTTAAATAACATTAACAACGTTTCTAATCATACATAATTGTGTATAAGTGAATTATGTTAAAATTTTATAAAGTAAACACGCACGGTTGGCGCGAAACTTCAACTTTGAATATTAAAAAAAATATTATCACTACAAATACTACTAATATAAGTTTAAGGATGAAATATTCTAACAATTAAATGATGAATAATTCAATTTTCCTGTAGTAAAACCAACACAGAAGCGAAACTAACGACAAACTCAAAACGTTAATAAACTGTTTTTTAACAATATCGATTAGTTGAAGGCACAATGGATACATAATGCTTAATTAAAAATTACTTCTCAAGAAACCTCATTTGTAGGTATCTGCTTTGTTAATTCTGTCTTTTAATACAGCACTGAAAAATTTGTAAACAATTACTTTGGTTATTAGGTAATTTTAAGAACACACAATGAGGCTACCAATTGAGGATGTCCCAAGAGAAATCCGAGTGTCAAAATGGTATTTCGGAGGAATGGCATCAGCACTGGCGGCATGCGTCACTCATCCGTTGGACTTGCTCAAGGTTCAGATGCAAACGCAGAAGGGAAAGAACGTCTCTATGGTGAAACTTGTTGGAACTGTAGTAAAAAAACAAGGTAAATATATTTTAGACCATTAATTTCATGTTGTTTCGTAAAAATGAACCAAACTACATCAAATTTTCTTTATTAATTGGAAATAAATGTAATTATTTTGGTTATTAAATGCTGATTTATTAAAATCTGTCTGGTGGACTGCCTTGTTGGTCTAGTGGTCGAAAAGCGCGACTGCTGCGCATGAGGTCTTGGGTTCGATTCAGGAATTTCAGGAATTTCTCAGCAGCAGCCTCGAAGCCTGGATTTGTGCCCAGTTGATGGCAATAGGCTCAACCTCTATTACATGAGGAGGGTTAAACATAACTAGCGAAATGTGGGTGTACTAGTACACCTCTGCCTAACCCTTCGGGGATTACAGCCGTGATGATGTTATTTTGTTGTACACTGTTACAAAATGCTATTAGAGCTAGTGCTTGATTAAAAATGCTATTGGTGTATGGGGGTTTACAAACATATAAATTCACATAAATTAAACAGATCCGGAACAAGTACCTTAAGCCATAAAAATGTTCCGTGGTGGAATTGCACCCTTGACACACAGCACAGCTGCCAATCACTCAGCCACTAAGTCATCCGTGTCATTGTTAAGTACTTCACTTTCAGATCCCAAAGTAATAAATGATCTTATTTCTAGGTATTACTGGACTTTATAACGGTATCTCCGCTTCATTGCTAAGACAGCTAACATACTCAACAGCAAGATTTGGAATATATGAGACAGCTAAACAACACCTTACTCCTCAAGATGTGAGTGCTTTTAATATATTATTGTTAAGGATTTGAACTTAAAGGGAGCCAAGCAGGACCCTATCTATCATGGGGGTTTGGTTTCCTCACTAAGTCCTCGACTGTGGACCATGAGTGTGGAACGTAAGATAGAAACACGCTTGTACGGTAGTTTCTATGAACAAAGTTTACGGCAAAAAGTGCTATCTATGAACAGAGATCTCTGTGAACAGTGGTTTCTATGGTTCTATGGACCGAGATGTCTGTCAACAGTGGTTTCTATGGACTAAAATATCTACGAACAATTTTTTCTATCAACAAAGTTTTCGGCAAAACGTGCTGTCTAGGAAAAGAGATTTCTGTTAGCAGTGCTATCTGTATGTAGTCATATCGTACAAGCGTGTTTCTGTCTTACGTTCCACACTCGTGGATTGTGGGTCAGCCATGCTGGCTGGCATTCTGGAGAGGTGGGCTAGATGCAGATTAATTCCCACAAACTGCTCAGGGCATCTGTAAGAGACTTTGGTGAGCCCATAGTCACATTGGACCCTGTTACTAACATTCTCAAAACCGAATCAAAAAACCGAATTTTTCAAAATTACTTACCTAGTTACTTACATTAGTTTAAGAACTTAGATATTAAGGTTAATTACAAAAGGTTTATTGTTTTTTGCTTTTCAGTTTTTTCGGTGGTTTAATTTTTTTTGTCAAAAAGTTTTTATTTCGCACCACTTCAAACCAGCTTTTAATAGTAAAGCTTAGAAAATCTGAAACCCAACTACAATACGGCCGACGTATCTTGGCGGCTCTTTTTTTTTTTTTACGTGGTAAAAATCATCAAATGACTCCTTCCGCCCTGGATGGGGCGGAAGGGACTGTCAGACTTTTACTGACTAAAAAACCACCCTGTTCCTTCTGTTGCCCTTTACGTTCCGGGGCCACGGTATCCTGTTAAGACGTCCCGCAACCCCGGCAGGCGTTTGGCCCCTATTGGGGCCCCGTCCCTGTGCTGACAGGTCTTTGAGGCGCGCGCGAACAGAACGCGCCGTCGACCCGGGCATGGTCCTTGATCGGACGGCGAGCTACCCATTACTCGCCGTCCGCAAGCCCGCGCCTACGGTGGCCGGATGTCGCCTCGCGACGTCCGACGCCCTGGGCGTCTCCCGCGGCGGCTGGGGCGTGAGGTGGAGGATGTTCTCTCCCTCACGCGGCCCGCCTCCTCCTTCGCTAGCATTACTACTTCGCAGAAGGAGGTGACTGCATCCCAATCTTGGCGGCTCTGAAGTTAGCCGATTGCTGCGCAGTAAACTATTTCGTTTAAGATCCATTGCGCAGCCAAACAGCTAACTTCATACCGCTAAGATACGTCGGCAGTATGTGAATATAATTTGAAAAACATGAAACAGGAAAATATTTCTGTATGAAGTCACCAACAGGGCGATAGGCTTTCCCTGTCGTCTGATGACATCCTATTCAACCAACATATTAGTCAACAATATGGCATGCAACCATGGATATTCCCTGGAGATCACCATGACTATTAAATTAGAAAATTTCCTCAAGTTTAGGGAAGAAATCTAAACACAAACATACTATAAAAAAAAAGAAAATGAATCTAGTTGCCTCTTCTAAAAGGTACAGTTTCGTATGGAGAAGAATGGGCAAGAAACTCCATAAAAAAATGATATTTTTTTTGTGAACCGTTGCCACGCCATGAGAATTTCTCTTGTATCGTGGATGCGTTTACAAACATATACACTCATATATATACAAACAGCCAGACGAGGAATAACTGTCTCTAGGCCATATAGATATTTGTTTCGTGCGGGAATCGAACTCGTAACACGCAATCGCTTAGCTATTATGCCAACCGTTTCGAGTTTATTTATTTATTTAAACTTTATGCAACAAAAGTACAATTACTGTCAGACTTTTACTGACTAAAAAACCACCCTGTTCCTTCTGTTGCCCTTTACGTTCCGGGGCCACGGTATCCTGTTAAGACGTCCCGCAACCCCGGACGTCCCGCAACCCCGGATTCTCTAATGCTGGGGCTACATTTGCGGGCTACTGCGAATATTCGTGTTGACGCGATAAGTGTGGCCGGGTAGATCGTTGCAACGCGTAGTATTCGGGCGAGACGATGTACATACTATCGGGGCACTGTCGGTAAACTGGCGCGCATCATAGGGATTTGCGGCGACAATATTCGCTTGAGTGGTACACCTAATACGTTACGCCGCAGAACAGAGGACTACACAATCCGGCACGATGAATCTTCGCCCGCCTAATGTAGACAAGAACATCGCGTATGGCCATACACTATGTTTTACGCGCCAACACGACACGAATCTTCGCCCGCTAATGTAGCCCCAGCATTACAGTCAGCCTCAAAGAGCTGTCAGCACAGGGACGGGGACGCAATAGGGGCCAAACGCCTGCCGGGGTTGCGGGACGTCTTAACAGGATACCGTGGCCCCGGAACGTAAAGGGCAACAGAAGGAACAGGGTGGTTTTTTAGTCAGTAAAAGTCTGACAGTCCCTTCCGCCCCACCCAGGGCGGAAGGGGTCATTTGATGATTTTTACCACCTAAAAAAAAAAAAAGCATTACAGTCAACCAAAGGTGGTGAAAAGATAACATGGTAGGTGCAAGTTGTAATCTCTTTGTATTTTTCAGGGTCGTCCCATTGCATTTTACATGTCGGTATTTATCGCTGGACTTGGAGGGTTGGCAGGAGGGTTCGTAGGGAATCCGGCGGATTTAGTCAATGTGCGGATGCAGAACGATATCAAACTGCCACCGGAGCAGAGACGGAAGTAAGTATTCATCTTAATATTATAAAGAGGAAAGATTTGATTGTTTGTTTGCATTGAATAGGCTCCGAAACTACTGAACTTCTTCTTCTTCTTATCGTGTGGGCAGTAAGGTCTTCCGACCCCACACACCCTAGTGTCAGAGTTTCTAAACCGCCTCAAAGGCCTCTGACATGGTTTGAATGGGACAGTAGTCCTGGTCTCCTCACGATGTTTTCCTTCACCGATGTCAGTGATGAACACTGAACTGATTTGAAAAATTCTTTCACTGTTGGGAAGCTAACCTTTTTACACCCGTTACAATCGACCCACTGTACAAATACAATTTTCTCCTATAGTTACAAAAATGCTATCCATGGTCTATGGCGAGTGGCTGCAACTGAAGGTGTGACTAGGCTATGGGCGGGAGCTACGATGACGTGCAGCCGAGCAGCCTTCATGACCATAGGACAGGTGGCGTTCTACGACCAGATCAAGAGCCTACTTCTTGCAACACCATATTTTGAAGACAACGTCATATCTCATGGAACAGCGAGTTTGTTAGCGGTAAGAGTTTTTTTCTTTAATAATAATAACAGCCTATTACTGTCCCACTGTTGGGCAAAGGCCTCTTCTCATACAGAGAAGGCATGAGCATTAATCACCATTCTTAAGGTAATTTTTTGTGCCCGGGTGATGGCAATAGGCTCGCCCCTATTACATGAGACTTTATTGGCGAAATGTGGGTGCCTCTGCCTAGCTCTTCGAGGACTATAGGCGTGATGTTATTAATTTTAAGTCCAAGCTTTCTCACGATGTTTTCCTTCACCAACGTAGGTGATGTCCAAGATAAACTTATAAAAGAAAGTACATATAAATAGATGCATTGCATTTGTGATATGCATGACATTGCATTTTAGTAAGTACATCCATATTTCAACAATTATATTTAAGTCCCATGTAATACGGGGCGAGCCTATTACCATCAACTGGGCACAAATCCAGACTCTGACGCTATTTAGAAATTCCTGATGGAAGAACCCATAAACACTTTGCTCGACCTGGAAAACGCACCCAAGACCTCATGCTCAGCAGTCGTGCTTTGCGTCCACTAGACCAACGAGGCAGTTTTAAAATTAATATCAATCTGGAATCATCAATCCGCCTCAAGCAAGCGTAGTGATCAATGCTGTCACCTTCTCTGTACAAAAACGCCTTTGTCCACTAGTTGGACAAGTATACAGAGTGTTAGTGTAAACACCGTTATCCTTGAAACCAGTGGTTTGGTTTCACTTATAGAACGTAAATTCAATGAAAAAAAAAAAATTTTTTTTTAAGTAAAGTCTCCATTTTTCCTCAAAATTATTTCAATTATTTTTGTGTTTTTATTACAATGATGTAATCAGTTAAAACTTATGTAGGTAGTCATAACGGACGGCCAGTGCAGCAGGCCAACGCCCTTTGTAGTGATTACGTAACTCGGGCCATGAATTTACGGACGGTGTCGGACAGAAGCTTTTTTTTTTTTGAAAGAAAAATTCGTTTATTTATTTTTAAATTCAGATAAACATTTATATAATTAAGTCAACTACCTATGGTTTTAGTGACAACGATGTTCACCCTTACAGCGTGTATGTATTAACATTTTCATTTTCAGGGAGGTGTAGCAACAACAATGACTCAACCAGTAGACGTTCTCAAAACTCGTGCAATGAACGCCAAACCAGGCGAGTTCAAGAGCATAGTACACCTCATTACCAGTACAGCAAGGGAAGGTCCCCTTGCCTTCTTCAAAGGATACATTCCAGCATTCGTCAGGCTCGCCCCCCATACTATTCTGACATTCGTTTTCCTAGAGCAACTAAGAATGAGATTTGGGACGACGAAATTATGCCTTTAAATGTAGGACACATATTGTAGATTTGTATAGGTTTGTAGAATGGTTGTAGCAGGGATGGACTTGAGCTTTTTGGGCTGGTGTCCTGGGCCCCGTGAATGGGGCCCGACCCCCATTGAAGGTAAAACTTAATGTTTAAAAGTAGTAGTGTTCCATAGATTTGTTGTTGATGGTAAGGGTCTGTTAGTATAGAGGCCCCCTGGCTATCATTGAAGAAAATACTAGTATTTTAAACCTATATATTTAAGTGTATTTTGTTACTACACTCTCGGGTCCGTTATGTAGTCGCCTTCGGCTCGGGCTGCAATATAATCTAGAAATCTAGTAATGACAATCTTAGCCCACTTGTATTACAACAAACTATTATTGTTCTAATTTGTTTCTTATACCGCACAGTTACACAGTTTTTTGACAATTGGTTTGATTATTTAGTTAGGCCCCCAAGTAGTATGAGCCCAGGGCCCCACAGTCCGTCCCTGGTAGATGGTGTGTGCTGACTAGATTTTTATTAGGCGCATTTAGTTTTTTTTAGTCACAGACCATAGTTGATACTAGGCGTGGCTGGTCTATTAGTCCATAGGACAAGCTTTTTATTGTTTTTAATGTTTTATAAATAATTTATTGTTGAAATATTTATTATAAATGGAATTGGGCACTTTATTTCTAACGGTCATCGCATTATAACAGCACGAGCTCGCAACGGCAATGGCCGGGCCGGAATTACCTCGAAAATCGAACCTGCCCGCAAGCCGTCACCTTTTTTGTCTTGCCATTGCAAAATATACTTTAATGTATAATATTTAAAGTCCTATTTGCTGTGACAGAGTCGTGCTGTTATAATAAGCGTTGACGTATAGTTTCATAGGTACTTGGAGATTATTTATTTTTGTAAGTACTAAACTTGGAAGCCGCTCGCCATTGGCTGTATTTCGACCAATGGAAAGATCTTCTACTTAGCCAGAATATTATGGTGATGTAAGTTTCAAAATGGAGCTTTCGTCCAAAGAATCAATTTTAAGATACTAGTGAAGCTATGTATTCAACATATTTTTAATTTATAATGCGATGAGTAAAATCTGTCAGTAAATCCACTGTATAGTTATCATTTTGTGCTTAATTCTGTTAAAAAGAACCAACCCACAAGCTCTTACGTCAAACGTTAGTATGCCAAATGTGTTACATAACTATCCAGCGATAACAGTTCAATGAACAACTAAAAGTTATGCTTAAAATAGATTTAAAATAAATCAGCGTTAAATATCCAAAAAGCATTACAATTACTTCAAATAATTAGAGAGATTTTAATTTTGTCGTTACGGGTCTTTAAAGCCAGAAAGTTTGACAACCAGTCTTACCAAGAGGTATCGTATTACTCCAGTTACTGGGTTGTGGAGGTCAGATTCTGATAGGCAATCGCTCCATGTAAAATACTGGTATTTAGCTGCATTCGGTTAGACTGGAAGCCGACCTCAACATAGTTGGGAAAAGGCTAGGCAGATTTAATAGATGTGGGTTAGTTCTTTTTGACAGAAATAACCACAAATAACGTAGGTCTGGTTACTCTGAGATTTCAGTCAGTAATACTTTAAAAAAATCTAACAATAAATTATTGAAGATGAGAATTTAGGAAAACACGTTTGTTAAAAAAAATATACACGGTGTATTTTGTGGTCGGGGCAGTAAACGATTAACCGCTGTAAAGCTAAAGGGAAAACGTTCTTATTGTATTTATCTTTTAAATAATTTTGACTTGCATTCTAAGTGTCGTGATGATCTAGTGGTTGTGGGTTGACTTTTTTAATTCATATGTGCTTTCTAAGTTTATCTTGGACATCAGTGACATCGGTGAAGGAAAACATCGTGAGGAAACCTGGACATAAAATGAATATAAGTCTGAAATCGACAATTAGTCTTGAACAACCGTTGTGATCATCAATGCCTTAAATAGGTTAGGTCACTAGAAATGTCAGATAATATCTTTCAAATATTTGTATCATACTCTTACATTCCGTATTTATCAATAACGACATCTACGATTTTTTTAATGTAACATTATTATTATTTTTGTTTCTTTATTTTGTGTTCTACTGCTGTTCTTCCATACTTGTCTGTCTTGTTTTATACTCTGGCAATGCTTGCCCCGTTTTTATGAAAAGAATCGATTTTGCCCCGTTCAAAAAATACACCATGTATAATTTTGAAACTTAAACTTAAGCGCACTATCAAGCGATTTAGACAATTGTTGTTATGATTTTAAGGGCGAATTTCAACAAACTTTTATTCGTGAAATAGAATTGATGTCTATTAGGTTTTGACACGCAATTTTCAACTCTATGTTAGTTTGATTTGAGTTCAATATCAATTAAATTATTATTTATACTGCTGACCCTTATTTGTAGAATAAAATAACATCTGGTATAGGTAAACTGTCAAAAATTCATCAATTCGATTCTATGTATAGTCGTGATGGCTCAATGGTTAAGGCGCCGCCTCTAAACGAGGCTGTGGGTTCGCATCCAGGCACGGGCATTGATAAAAAACACGGAAAAGTTCAAGGCAAAACCAATTTGACATGAACTTTGTTCTAAAATATCACCGTCCTTTTCTTTCGCTGTATGTTAGTAAGAGATGTCAATTCTCTAATTTCTAAGTTTATGAATAAGGGAATCTGCACCAATTTAGGTAAAACTAAACTAAATTCTTTAAAATAAAAGTTTGGTGAAATTACCCCTTCTTTGTTAATTTTGTTATTACCTACCCCTACAAGGGGTTAGAAAGAGACACGAGATTTTTAAATGCGTTCTATTTCAGGCTGTGTTGTTAAGAAAATGATTGTTATATCATTTTACGTGCCAAAATTATATCTTTAACAAAATAGGGATTTTATGGTTTATAAAACACTTATTCCATTAGATATAATACGACAGTGGTTATAAACTACTTTTTTTTATTAGAATTTATTTTTGGATGTATTTTTTGATTATTTGAGATACATACATTCCTCAAAATGTTTGACTATGGACCGATGCGGAGAGGAGAAGAGAGGTATTGTATACAATGTGTTGTGAGATTTGAAAATAAAGTAAGCTGATTGGTTGTGCATAGGGCCACCATCTTTCCAGGATTCCCAGGATTTGTCCTAGTTTTGGGGGCTTCCGGGATCGTTCGAAAGGGGTTTTAAAAAAATGCTCTTGAACCTTTTTGTGTCAAAAGGGGAATCACTCAAATATCTGGGGTTTTTGAAATTTTTGTTCGGCGTCGACAATAAGCCCTAGTTGTACAAGAAATATCCTCTCCTCTCCGTATTCAGTGAAAATCT
The DNA here is from genome assembly GCA_949316365.1 of Hoplodrina blanda. NCBI lineage: Eukaryota > Metazoa > Arthropoda > Insecta > Lepidoptera > Noctuidae > Hoplodrina > Hoplodrina blanda. The sequence goes on along the minus strand of OX438574.1, from coordinate 6,024,465 downwards.
GGCCTACATGTTGTAATTTTTTTACATAATTGTCTGTTTTAACTAGTGTCCGAACAAAACAGGATTTTCAGCCGAAGCCGAAACCGGAACCGATTATTCGGCCTCAGTCTCGGTTTCGGCCGAAACCAAGATTTATAGTAATTTAAACATGTTAAAATTTCTATTGTATACTGAAATTAAGTGTATTTTTTTACACATATAGATACAGTTGACTCGTGTTAAATGAACGATTATTGAAGTGTGTAACAAAAATAGTTAATTATTTTGTTATGACAATTTAACTTGAACAACAATTGGGTAGTTGACACCAACCATTAATGTCAAGACACAATTTTTATTTAAAAAAACACCTTAAGCCCTAAAAACCCGATCAATTTTCATAAATTAGTTTTTGAGTAATAATGAAATTAATAAATAGTTAATCAATTGTTTTGGCAAATAAGTCATGTCACAGTTTACTTTTGCCATCTAAAATTTTAGGGGGAGTCACGTTTTGACAGCTCATAAAAAGTTTGTCAATTGATTGGCGGTGTCAAGTACTTAATTCACAAAAAAGTTTGGGACAAAACACATGTAAACGATTCTACGTCGCTACATATAACGATGCGACGTCGTATCGTGTCCAAAAATTCGGGCGAATTGTTAGGCCGAAACCGAAGTTGTAGCCGAAACCGGAACTAAATTTTTTGACCGGAATTGGCCGAACCGAAATTGAATCTTCGGTCGGCCTTTATTTTTAAGACGTTTCGTACAAGATGGCCACCGAGGGTGCTCTGTAATCGCATTTGCGATCCCGAGTGCCTTTATTGTTGCTCATTATAAATGTAGGTAGAATGTTTTTCTTAGTACATTGTCTAAAAATGTGAAAATATATAATCAGTTGTCTATTGTAATATATCTAGTGAATGTGTTGGTTTAAAGTACAAGCATTTTTATTTATTGACTTTTAAAAAGGAAAAAAGAGAAGGAGTATTTTTCTTTTATCTTGTAAATGACGTTCAAAAGTGCTTTTTAATGGTCTAATTGAAATACATGATTTGACTTTGACTTTGACTTTGAGGAGTTTTATGTTCATCTGTATGTATGTATTAGGGTTTCGTACCTCAGTCGGAAAAAACGGAACCGTTATAGGATCACTTTGTTGTCCGTCTGTCAAGACCCTTTTTCTCAGGAACGCGTGAAGGTATCAAGCTGAAATTAATATCAAATACTACCGCCCCTACTACTCATCTACTATCTACTGCCCCTTGGAGCAGTGAAAAAATTTAACTTCTAAGTCAACGCAATCTATAGGTAAGGTCGTTGGCGCATATTTTGACGCTCGCTAGGGAATCAAAACCTATAGGGGACTTCCTGTTGACCTAGAATCATGAAATTTGGCAAGAAGCAATAGCACAAGTAAAGGAATAAATCCGAAAACCCTAAAATTCGTAGTAACATAACAAAATAATTACTTTTTTGTGATTATAAGTAAACCATTTTTTCATCCGACTTCAAAAAGAAGGAAGTTCTCAATTCGGCGCGTGTTTTTTTTTTGTATGTATGTTACGCGATTACTCCGCCAATTATGAATTGATTTGGATGATTATTTTTTTGTTTGAAAATCGGTGAAAGTTTGGAAGTCGGTGGCAGTACCTACATAACAAAAAACAAAACCAAAGCCGCCGACTTCCAAATTAAAGGTATTTTTTATTTTGTGGTTTTTGAAGGCGGTTATCATTTTTTGTAAAAAAGCTTTTTACACGACTGCCCCAAAAAAAGGAGTGTGTTCAGGGTTAATGTATGTATGTATGTATGTATGTATGTGAGTTTCTTTATTCCACCATAACTTTTAAACGCCTGAACCGATTTAAATGTATGGGGTATCGTTACAATCCTTGCATCGTTCCGAGTAACATAGGCTAGTTAAAAATTAAAAAGAAACCGGTGTGGTCACTTTAAAACGAAAATTAATACCAGCCTCAATTTATTTTTTTAATGAATTTGGTCGTGTCTATGTTTATCGTCTAGAATTTGACAAGTAGATTTAAAAAATATATAACACTGTAAATAAAAAATGTCGTAAAAAAAACTGACGAGTAAACAAAGTACAAATATGTGCAATTTTTGCAGTCGTGTTTTTTAATTTTTTAATTATATAGCTTGTTTGGATCTTGTGTTAAATATTATATGGTGGTATAGAACCCTTTGTTTGCGCGTCCAACTCCGCATTTTACCGTTTTTACAAGCTTTTATTTAGCTTGCACTGTCCGTATGTAAGTTGTCCTTTCAAAATTTGCAAACCATTTTTCGACTATTTGTTGATATCCGATTGAGCTGAAATTTTGCAAACACCTTTAGTTTTGATGCCAATACAATGGTGTATGCAACCTTTAGTTAATCTGGTGACAATACAATGTCCAATACTCAGGGCCGTCTTTAACATATTGTAGGCCCCGGGCACAAGGATCTCGGGGCCCCTGTGTGTTTTATGTGTACTGATAGTTGAAAAAATTAATTTTTTCATGTTCAATTGACTCTATCTCAATTATGTGACTATGATAATAATAGTATATTAAATAAATAATTGATGTCTTGTGACTTTTTCAATTCATATGTACTTTCTAAGTTTATCTTGGACATCACTGACATCGGTGAAGGAAAACATCGTGAGGAAACCTGGACTTATACCAGTCTATTACTGTCCCACTCAAACCATGTCAGAGGCCCTTGAGGTGGTTTAGAAACTCTGACACTAGGGTGTGTAGGGTCGTAAGACCTTACTGCCCACACGATAAAGAAGAAGAATAAAAGAGACATAATACTCATTTCTTAAGCTTGGAGCAAGAAAATTATTGTAAATCGCACTGCAATTCAAATGTTTTGTCACTGAACAGACTGCAAGGATTGATTTTTTTGGGGACAGGCCGGGGCCCTAGACGGTCGTGGGGCCCTGGGCACTTGCCCAGAGTGCCCAGTGGAAGAGAGGGGCCTGCCAATACTCAATATTGTAATAATTTCGATATGGCCGCCGCACAGTGTGATATAATCCCTGATTTTGTGTCATCGTGTTTTTATTTAACTAATCGATAGAGTCTACAATTCTGAGGATTAGAGTAAAACTCCGGGTTCGCTAAGACTTGTACTTTTTTTTTTTAAAAATGTCAAAGTTTCGGAATATCCGACTTTTGAAAAACGAAAAAAATATCATTATAATTTAACGGAAGTACATATTCCAGAATTTATTTATTCTATCAAAAAAAGGTATAATAGCCGACCCTTCCACCAATTTCTGTTGCTTTAGTATGAATGGGTCGAGAGATATGATTTTTTTTCTCATTTTTCGTTTTCATTTTTTAATTCATCTAAACCGCCGTAGTAGGCGGTCATTCCTACATCAAAAAATTGCTGATACTTTCTATTATGTGTAGTATTTTTCCCAAAACGTAACTCATTGGTTTCCAGGAGTTATTGAAAATTTTAGTAATATCCGAAATATCCGCACTTAGGGCTGCCACTTCAACCAAAACATTTTTTTTTTTTATTAAGTTTTAGCTTTCTTATCATGACCATAACAAGATATCATTGTTTTGTGGCTTAAAGTGGCACACATGGAGTAATTTTATAAAGGAAATTAATTAAACAAATGGAGAAATTGGTATCATGTTAATTGATACACCTTTTTTGGAAACCGTCTATAAATTCTAACCCAAAAGACTCAACTATGTAATATATATGTATGTATATGTATTTTTCGCCTAACACGCACCGTTTTCGAGAAAAATTAAAATAAAAACAATCCCCCCCCTCTCCCCCCCAAAACCCAAAATTTTAATAGTGGTGTTGCTCTCATGGGGGATTCTAGGGGGGAGTGAAATTTCGGTTATTTTTCGCCTAAGACTCACCGTTTTCGAGAAAAAATACATAGAAGCCTTTATTTTTATAGAACCTTACCATACATAGAACCTTTTAGGTAATATAGAACCATACATATAATAATAGAACCATACATAGAACCTTTTTTTTTTCAAATAAAATATATTCTTTGTGTTGTTTTTTTCGGATACTTGAAAGTGACAACCCTAAGGAAAATTTTGAATTTTCAATAACTCCTGGAAACCAATGAGTTAGGTTTTGGAAAAAATACTGCACATAATAGAAAGTATCAGCAATTTTTTGATATAGGAATGACCACCTACTACGGTGGTTTAGATGAATAAAAAAATGAAAAAGAAAAATGAGAAAAAAAATCATATCTCTCGCCCCTTACATACTAAAGCAACAGAAATTGGTGGAAAGGTCGGCTATTATACCTTTTTTCGATAGAATAAATAAATTCTGGAATAAGTACTTCCGTTAAATTATAATGATTTTTTTTTCGTTTTTCAAAAGTCGGATATTCCGAAACTTTGACATTTTTTAAAAAAAAAGTACAAGTCTTAGCGAACCCGGAGTTTTACTCTAATCCTCAGAATTGTAGACTCTATCGATTAGTTAAATAAAAACACGATGACACAAAATCAGGGATTATATCACACTGCGCCGTTCCAAGATGGCGGATTACATATTTTATCTCAATCCCCTTGATATGGGTATCAAATGAAAGGGCTTGAAGTGGAGAAAACGAAAAAGTTAGTAACATCACACTAAAAAAAGCTTGTTTTAAAAAGATTTTTACCATTATTTTTTACAAGCTTTTATTTAGCTTGCACAGTCCATAATAATTATGTAAGTTGTCGTTTCTAAAGCAAACGATTTTTGACCATTTGTTGTTATCCGATTGAGCTGAAATTTTGCATACACCTTTAGTTCTGATGACAATACAATGTCCAATACTCAATATTGTAATAATTTAAATAAAAGCTTGTTTTTATAAAAAAAAAGAATTGTATTGCCATTTATAAACGTTCACTACCTACATCGAAATACTAGAGAAAATACTTTACGTGCAGTGTCGTGTGTATCTTTTGAATGCAGACTGCGCTTGCTCATGAACTTGACTTGCCACGTAGGTCTGCGTCATATTTAGATAAGATGCAGGGCGGCCACAAATAGACCGGGTGGCAATAGGTAATAAGGAAACTAGCTGGAATACAAAATGTTGTTTGCAATTCGCATGTTACTGTTTGGTTTATGTGGCTATGATCTTCATGGTCGGTTCACTGTTTTCTAAATATAAACTTTTGGTTTCACATGTAAATCCTACTAATATACTCAATACTCAATTTTTATTGCATTCCATAAGTACATACTACATTATTTATGGGATACATATGAGAATATCGAACACTAAAAGATCTACAGTCAAAATGTCGACGATTAAAATATCGAAAATTAAAATATCGATTGTATCATAATATCGAAAGTTAAGTCTAAAAAAATGTCGAATCTTAAAACATCTAATGATTAAAATATCGATGAAAATGTCGGAAAGGGGATGGCAGGATCTTCTAGACCCCGGCATCCCCTTCGTGGTTATTTTTTTTAAATCGCTCAAAAATAGGAGTCCCACGCGGCGGGGCTCCGTAGACCGGGGTTCCGTCAACTACGCCAAAACTAGATTGTCCGAGTATGCATTGCCATACTCATGACATGGCATTTAGGATAAAAAGTGATAGTTCTCTTTATTTCAATCTTTTATGTGACGCGCTAGGTGCGTCATAGACCTCCCGTGGTATTTGCTTATGACGCGCCTGGAGCGTCATTGACAATGACTCTGTTTAACTATCAACGAAAAAAATACAGTAGGTATCTAAGTGTTACTATTCAGTTATTTTTAGAGAGAAGAGTAGATACGTTATACATATAAATAGAGCTAATAAAATGAATGAAATGCTACAGTGGATCGTGGATTATTTGGCACTCTTTGTATCTATAGTGACATTGTGCCAGCAATGATAAGAATATGTTGTAGTTAATCCTACTAATGTGAAAGTTTGTGAACATGTTTCGATGTTTGGATGTTTTAGGGGTATAGAATCAAAACTAGTTATGTCCCTAAAAAAAGAAATCACAGTATTCAAAAAAAACCTATAATTTGTATTCCCAATGTTTTACTGTCACATACTAAATTTAAAGAAATGGAGAGTAACTTTCTCATGACGATTGTATCATAATATCATGCATACTATAACAGAAATAAGCAAAAAAATTAAATAATTGTTGGACGTAACCAGTTTTGTTCCCAAGCACTGGACGTAACTTATTTTGATACCAAGTTTTCAGGACCTAACTAAGTTTGATTCCAAAACGAGCTCATTCCAAAGAGCGGCCATTACTGTTTTGTTTCAAATGGAGCACTCCCATTGGTTAATTTGGACGTAACCAACTTTGAAATTCAACTCAAATGGACGAAACCAAGTTTGATCCTAAACCTTTTTTTTAATTTAAAATAACTAGCAACTGAGCCATGTTTGATATTAAATGGTTTTTTGAGGTATTACGCAGTACCAAAATGAAAATGTTGCCATTAAAAAGTCATTTTTGAAAATTGGTGGACAAAACCAGTTTTGATTCTATACCCCTGGTTTGTGAGTCAATCAACAATCACGCGTTTTACTACCTAAGGTAACTAATATATGGGTCGCGGGACGTCTTAACAGGATACCGATGGCCGCGGAACGCAAAGAGCAACATAAGGAACAGGGTGGTTTTTTTAGTCAGTAAAAGTCTGACAGTCTTCTCTTATTACATACATATAACTATATAAATATAAATAAGACATATATCTGTATTTATTCCTAAACACACTATTTTTTTCATTGTCGGGTGTCACCTCCGTGCTGGTGGCACCCGGGGCGGACCGCCCGCGGCCCCTACGCCCCCCCTAGCTACACCACTGCCTTACATACTCCTTTCGCCTCATCCACGTTCATACATTTGGTCATAAAAGCACGCCGCACCTACTCGTAAGTAGGTAGGTATATACTGTACACCCGATCAGTGTGGTAGTAATAGGCTGATATTATTATTTTAGCGTTAAAAACTAAAATATTTACAAACACTTCGAAAAATGACGTGTGAAATTTTGGCGTCGCCGCGTCGTTTGGTTGGCTTTGGCAAAACTAGAAACAAATGCAGGAAATGTTGGCAAACTGCCATACTGAGTACCGGCTGAATAGTTAGGTATAGTAACTGACATACTTACCACAATTTATTACAAACTTAGTATTAGGACATAAAGGTATAGTGTTGCGAGGGCGGGTCCAGCCTTCAAGTCACCAGGGTTGCGGAACGTCTTAACAGGATACCGTGGCCTCGGAACGTAAAGGTCAACAGAAGGAACAGGGTGGTTTTTTAGTCAGTAAAAGTCTGACAGTCCCTTCCGCCCCACCCAGGGCGGAAGGAGTCATTTGATGATTTTCACCACCTAAAAAAAAAAAGCCTTTAAGTCAGTGCGGGTCATATAATAAAGCCCAGTCAGGAAAGGCTCCGTTTCGATTACAATAATTATCCTAATGAAAAGGACATAGTTAGCGAATGACCCCCCCGGTCATGAACTCATGACTCCCATGACCCCCCTGGATCCGCCCTGGTGTAGCCAGGTGCAGTGTGTCAAAAGAGGCGGCGGAGAGGGAGAGTGATCGAACTTCTCACTCCGCCCGCATCAGAAGTGCCGCTGGGCGCAGGAGGGCGTTTTATGATCTTCGGCCACCGTAAGGAGTGGGGCAGGTCATCGCTTGACCAGACATTTGCCTGTTATGGCGGTTCTCTAGGAGAATGAGCGGTCGCAGGACCGCCTTCCGATTTAAGGATCAGGTCCGAGTCGACGGCGCGTTAGTGTTCTACGCGCCTCAAAGAGATGTCAGCACAGAAGACGCGGCCCGCTAGCTAGGGCCAGTGCCGGCCAGGTTTGCGGGCAGTTATGTTTAAGTCCCATGTAAGTAATATTAGTATTTTATGACAAAATCACAGAGCACACAGTTTCATAACATTTCTCCCGTCGCGTCGTTATGTACCTACAGCAACGTCACAGCAAAGAGTAAATTGTAGTGCCAAAGAATTAACATAAATAACTCATGACATATGGCATTCCATGATCTTAGTACATAGATTTCCAATAAATATTAGACTCGCACGATCATAATAATATTTGTATTTACAAACTCGTGGGTTATCGTGTACTAGCTCTCTAACACGCGACTTCGTCCAGCCTGTGTGTTTCAAAAAGTCCCAAGAAGTCGCTGAGGGTTTATGGCAAGCTAAAGAAAACACCACGCTCAGTATTTCTACCATGAGTTCTTACCGCGATCCAATTTAGGACCTAAACTGAACTGTTTCTAACTTCAAATTCGAACCATTTTATTTTGTTTTTTTTAAGGTTCTAGAAATCATCAAAATTATTGTGTCCTTTTTCGCTCTTGGTGGGGCGGAAGGGACTGTCAGACTTTTACTGACTAAAAAACCACCCAGTTCCTTCTGTTGCCCTTTACGTTCCGGGGCCACACCCTAGTGTCAGAGTTTCTAAACCGCCACAAGAGCCTCTGACATGGTTTGAGTGGGACAGTAATAGGCTAGTATACGTCCCCCTCACGATGGTTTTTTTATCTTTACAATGAAACTGCGCTTGATATAGATCTAGATAAGTACTAAGCTGACGTCACAGTGTAAGAGAGATACTTAATCAAAATCACAACCTAATACATGTTGCTTTTCTAATAACGTATAGGTTACGCCTGATAATAAAAATAGCGTCCTTGAATGTTTCTCTATGGGATAGTATCAGTAAGTACTATACAGGGTCATTAAAAATTTACCAGAAACCAGAAAAGGGGTCATTGTACTTATCATTATGAACAGCTTTCTGATAATTTTCAATTACCCTGTGTATGAGAATACAATGTATAGTAGTAACCTTCATTGGTAACTCTATATTTTCGAGCAGTAGCGGATCCAGGGGGGTTGGGGGGGGATGGCTAAGGGGCACAAGAATTATTTTTCTAAAATTAAATTAGGTTAACCTGTATGTAAAGATAATATTCCAAACATTTTTAAAATACTCGTACTTTGTATCAAATAATGAAATAATACTCAGGATGGATGAAATGGCGACAGGTCTCTGGAACAACTTGCGACCCACGGATGCCCCTCAAGTTAAAGGGGAAAATCTACAAGTCCGTGATAAGACCTGTCGTATTGTATGGATCGGAATGTTGGGCCGCGAAGAAGACGGATGAAAAAAGATTGCATGTAGCGGAGATGAGAATGTTGAGATGGATGTGCGGAGTGACCAGAATAGATAAGGTCAGGAATGAGTACATAAGAGGAAGTCTGAAAGTGGCGCCAGTCACAGAAAAGTTGAAAGGGAATCGTTTGTCTTGGTATGGGCATGTAAAGAGGAGGGATGAAACGCATGTGACCAGGAGAGTTATGAATATGAATGTGGATAGATGGAGAGCAAGAGGAAGGCCAAAGAAAAGTTGGATGGATTGTGTGAAGAATGATATGAATGAAAGGGAAGTCAGTGATTGCATGACGGCTGACAGAACAGAGTGGAAGAAGAAAACGTGTTGCGCCGACCCCAAGTAACATGGGACAAGGGCAGGAGGATGATGATGACTTTGTATCAAATAATATGCGTTATTTTGAAAATAGGGGGTAGTCTAAAACCTCTCCACGTATCACCAGGAATGGACTTAGTGTAGTCTAAAACCTCAGCACTTGACACCAAGGGGGGAGATTAGTCTAAGATCTCACCACGTATCACTAGGGGGAGAGTTAGTCTAAAACCTCACTATGTATTATCTCGTTGATTGTATCTCGCTATTTACTATTATCATGTAAACTGTACAACGCAAGCTGTTGACAGTGAAGCATCACTGCCACGGAGTCACGGTGGCAAACGAAAACAGATTGTTACGTTAGTATATTATAGGTACTTAGGTAATAATGTTAGTATCGCCATGTCAAATAAATGTCAAATATTTACTTTCAATTAACTTATCTGTGCGGACCTTGAAACATGTCGTGATTGCCTAGTGGTTGAGATGCTCACCTCTCAAGCATGAGGTTGTGGGTTCGAATCCGGACGTATCTTACCGGGAGTCCTCACAGTACTGACATCATTCGGTGCCTCGGAAAGCACGTTAAGGCCTGAAACTGCGTTAAGCGGGGACCCGCGCGGGCGTCCGTCACGGGGAGGCGCGCCCCGCATCCACGCAACGGGGCCCGCCTCCGTGGGGACACGCGCGGTGTAGCTTAGATGATTATCATAGGTTACTATTAACACCGATCCATTTATTAGTTCTACGAGGAAAGTTAAAAAAACCGCAGCAAAATTATTTCTGCCTGAGACATGCAGCTATTGATTCCTGCTGAGCCAAACCGACCAAGGCAAGTGGAAACTGATGAAAGCTACGCAAACTTAAATGTAGATGAATAAGTCTCTGATGCAAAATCGATTTATATTTGTCGTGATACCTATTTAGCTTATGTACTTCCCTATTGTATTACGAATGTGAAGATTTTAATAATAAACATAAACATCCATACCTTGAATTACGGCAGTAGAAATACACATTCTGTGAAAATTTCAACTCTTTACCTATTACGGTTCATGAGATACAACCCCCTGACAGATGGACTTACAGCGGAGGCTTAGTAATGCCGGCCATACACGATACTTCCTATCGTCCAATCGGCATGACGCTACCGATTGGATCAGTTAGAACTGACCGTGTGTGGGAGTGGATTGGCATGAGTCATGCCGATCCAACCTATCGTGTATGGCCAGCATTATAGGGTTCCTTTAGGTAAGATTCAGACCAACCGGCTCGCATCGGGCCGGGCCGGGCGGCATTTTACAATGCGGTAAAGAACATTGAAATGTATCAACAGTAATTATAGTTCATATTTGCATGCAACTTTACGTCCGTCGGAGCCGTACGGAGCCGTACGCATGCCGCGGCAGCCGAACGGATCCGTACGGCTGCCGCGGCATGCATACGGATCCGTTCGGCTGCCGCGGCATGCGTACGGCTCCGTACTGCTCCGATCGGCTCCGATCGGCTCCGTCCGGCTCCGACCGGCTCCGTACGGCGCCGTGAGCAGCACTTCTAGGCGCTTGGAGTGCGTACGGACGCGATCGGCTGCCGCGGCATGCGTACGGATCCGTTCGGCTGCCGCGGCATGCGTACGGATGCGTACGGATGCGTACGGCTGCCGCGGCATGCGTACGGATCCGTTCCGATGCGGTCCGATCCGAGCCGGTTGGTCTGAATCTTACCTTAGCAGCCTTCGGGTACGGAACGGGCCGGAACCCTGACAAAACAAGGTATGTAGTAGTGCTACTAAAGGATAAAATAATGATAAAATAAAAAAAATAAATATCTTGGGACACCTCACACACGGCCATCTGATCCCAAGCTAAGCAGAGCTTGTGTTATGGTAACCAGACAACTGATATACATACTTATATTCTAACTACTTAATATTATAAATGCGAAAGTAACTCTGTCTGTCTGTCTGTCTGTCTTTCTGTCTGTCTGTCTGTCTGTCTGTCTTTTCTTCACGCCTAAACTACTGAACCGATATGTGTGAAATTTGGTACAGGGTAAGTGTGAACCCCAACAAAGGACATAGGCTACTTTTTATTCGACTTCGACTTCCTCTGCGTCCGCGATAACCGACATATACCTACGCGGACGAAGTCGCGGGCAAATGCTAGTAATTTACAAATACATACATATTATAGATGAATTACACCCAGACACAGAACCAACAATTATGCTCATCACACAAAGTTTGTCCTGGGTGGGAATCGAACCCACTACCTCCGGCTTTGCAGTCAGGGTCACTAACCACTAGACCAACGAGGCAGTCAAATGTTCATCAAAGAAAAAAAATACTTAAGGGTTGTGGTTTTGTCCGAGAGTTACCGCGTCCCTGGAACAGAAATGGCATTAGGAGGAACACGGATGAATTTTAGTAAGTGTCTGACACTACCTTCCGCTCCGCCCAGAGCGGAAGAAGTCATTTCATGAAATTCCCAACCTCAAAAAAAATAAGGTTAAATAAAAAATACCAAATTATAAATAAACACAATAATTTATTTTCGTAATTTCATAAAATGTAAAATAAAATAAAAATAACAAAAATAATTTTTGGTAAAAAAAAAAAAACAAAAAACTTTTTGAGCACGTAGGACGACAACAAATAATCTAATAAATTATAATAAAATATTGTCATCCATAATAAGGTAAATGACTATGTAAAAACTTAAAAAGTGTATATAATTGTATAATTTAATTAATATAGGCATGGGTTTTTTTTTTTTTTTTTTGCATGTATTGGAAGTGAATGTTGGGTATGGCAAACGAGGCATGAGAGTAGGATTAATGCTGTGGAAATGCGTTCCTTGCGGAGTATGTGTGGTGTAACTTTGAACGATAGAGTGAGGAATAAGGTTATACGGGACCGTTGCGGATTAAAAGAGGATGTAGTGACAAAGATAGAAAAGGGTATGCTTAGATGGTTCGGTCATGTTGAGAGGATGAGTGAAAGACGATTAACAAAAGGTATTTATATGGCAGAGGTGAGTGGCAACGCAGGGAGGGGTCGCCCTAGGAAGACCTACACTGAGTACACTGACCTTATTGGTGAGGTTCTTCAGAAAGGTCAGGTGCGGAGTACTCGTAACCGGCGTGCTTGTATGACGAGATGTATGAACGTAGATGAGGCGAAAGGAGTATGTAAGGATCGTAGCAGGTGGCGTTCTGTGGTTTCTGCCTACCCCCATGGGAAAAAGGCGTGAGTTTATGTATGTATGTATGCTCAATAAAGTTATTATTAGTATTTTTTTATTAATTACTTTTAAAAATATTTCATATTAAGGTGGATCTACACCATGGTTTTGCAAAGCCTTTTTGTGCACCTACTATGTTCTGTCTCTGCATCACCCTGTGTCCGCTTTTGTAAAGTTTAAATAAATACATTAATGTGGTCAGCAAATTCTTGCATTTTAAGTTACGATATACCAGTCTGTACGCAAGATTTAAGTTGATCTACACAAAATCACGCGCTACGATCCGGGTGCTCAGGCTGTGAGTAGGGCTGCCAACTTTTTTTTAGGAAAATAACGACATTTAAAATTTCAATATTCATTCAATATTTAAAAAAGTATTTGTAAACAAAATAAAGTATCAGAAAAAAATATTTATTTAAATCTTTCGCGCTTGCTTTCCATCTTGATCCTTTTAAGCGATATTAGTTCTGAAATATCATAACAAGTATGCCATACAAACCTATCTAGAATGGCATACTTGTCAGTCAAAATAAAGTATTTTCGATTCTAAAGTATAAAGTATGATGGAACAAAATAAAGTAGGAAAAGTTATTATAAAGTATGGCTGGCAACCCTAGCTGTGAGATCCGCCTTTGTAATCGTTCATCGTTGAAATCATTGTTAATTGTTGTTGTTTTCGTCGATGTTGCTGCTGATGTTGCCATTATTCTTGTCATTTTCATCGACTTTTGATTTCCCTACTGCATTGGCCTTCTTCTTCTTTTTTGGAGTTTGTGTATCTTTCTTTGGTCTAATATTGATGTTGCCATTATTCTTGTCATTTTCATCGACTTTTGATTTCCCAACTGCATTGGCCTTCTGCTTCTTCTTTGGAGTTTGTAATTCTCTCTGTGGTCTTTTAAATGTAAATAGCTCCATTATTTTAATGGGAAAAATGTCAACGTGGGTAAGATCCACTCCTAAGTCCATCATATCTTGTGCGTGATGGAATGTTTTACGAGGTTTATAGTCGTTTTTCTTGGCAAAGTCTTGTATATCTATCCCAATGAATGGCACTGAAATTACTTTAATTCGATGGTAGTGAGCAATCTTAGTCCTGCAAAAAAAATAGTTGTCAAAGTCTAAGTCAAAAGTCAAAGCATTTACAGACACTTTTGGATCGGCAAGAAGTCGGTCAGTCAGTCAGAAAGTTGAAGCTAGTTGCTCGTTCCCAAACGGAGGTAGACCTCTATGGAGAAGGACGAGCAAGTAGCACTACGGACACTCTTTTCAATTAGGGTTTTTCCAAAATCCTGTTTACAATATTCTTGTTGCTTCTATATGTGAAAACAATGAAAATTAATATAAAACATGTAAGTGATGTAGTTTTTGTCAGTTAAGACATGACTCTCAATTTGGGCTTCGCCGCAGTCATCTTTAAGAGGAAACACGAGAGGAGAGACTTTTGAAAATTAGGTATCAGAAGAAACTATCTCTGTCGCTCTGTGAGCTTCGGCGTGCGAAAAGGACAACTGCAGATCCGACTGAATAGCCTAAAAGTCATAATTCGGGGTTTAGCTCTCGCATATTTTCTTCTCTAATATTGAACTAATATAAAAGATATTTCATAAACTAAATAAGAAGGATAAATACTATGTCCCTATGTTTTTATTTTATCATTAATAGTTTTTAAATATGTATATAGTTCACCCGTGTTTCCTCTTAAGAGCCATCTACCGAGATGGGCTCCCAAAGTTTATCGTGACGGGGATTCTAGAATTCTTACCTGAATAAAATCATGTCTTTCGTAATTTCAGCATATCTGCAAATGGGCGAAGTGAACACACCGAAAGATGTGAGGTAGTTGCACAATCTTTGAGATTTGCCACTGTATTTAATGTGCCTCTCAATTGTTTTCATAAATTTTATAAAATTGTTGTAAGCCTTGCCCGAATCCTGTAACATTAAGATAGATTTTTTAAAGTAAAATAAAATCGTGCCTTCGGGCGCCAAGCTAGTAATTTCAAAACTCTAAAATTGGTTTAAATAGTTCTTGTCATCTTTATAATAAGGTAAAATACCCAGTGTTCGACAGAGCCCCAGTGTTCGACACTTAAAAAGTTAACGAAAAAAAACAAGAGTTGAGTCTCGCTTCGGAACGTAGGTATTTGAAGCATAAACATAGTTGAGGATTATCTAGCTATCATTCGAAAGATATTAAGTATATAGATTCGGCTGTTTTAAAGAAAATGGCGTAGCTGAACATACCAACCGGCAGAGATCTCTAAATAAATTCCCGTTTCATTAGCGAAATCGCTAAGGAGGTGAGCAAGATATAATGATTAAGACTAAGTTTTTATTTCGTCACATATAATACTAGGTTATCCCGGCTTTTCTACTGGGATTTATTGTTTAGAAGTGTTAGGAATATGTCGATTATTGGATGTCGATTACTGGAACATGTCGATTAGGTACCGGGTGTCGAAAAATAGAATTCTGCTGTCGATCACTAGACCAAAAAACGTTAATATATTTCGATATAGGTATTATTACTTTATTTATTTATATGAAACTTATGTTTGCTTTCAAATATTACGCAACGAAGTCTGAAGCGTTACCCAATGCTCCAAAATACCTTATAATATCATAAAGTAAGAAAATATTTAAAAAAATGCTTGTTTGCGCACGTTAAAGTGTCGATTATTGGGGGTGTTACCTTAATTATTTATAAAGAAGTTTAACTAAGTACTTAATATAAATTAGGATGAATTAATAATAAATAATCATACTTACTTAATTAGCAAAGGAAATAGAAAATCTATTGTTTCATGAGTTTGATTTACGTTTATTTAAAGTCTGTCATGTAATCGTGAACGTGGCGTGCTGGGCACATTTTGGTTTATCATCTACACATGACTGTGACGTTTAAAAGGTTACGCTTAGGTATCCTTACATGCGGTAGGTACTTAAGGATGCGTTACCACCACAGATATGCGAGGAGGATGCGTAGCGAGGGAAGTTAATGAATCTTCTATTCGGACATTTTAAATTTTAAGCCGGGCCGCCGACCACAACCACAAAACGCCACCACCGGCGTATTTCCAGTAGTTTTCATACATTTTATATGGACTCGCCACAACGCCACAACGTCGCTTCTAGCTTCAGGTGGCGCGGGGGCAGCGCGCAAGATTCATGTTGTCCAATACCTTTTTTCAAATAACTCGCGCTTAGGTTTCACATGTGTCCGGATAAAGCCGGATATACTCAGGCTTTTGGTATGCGTGTCCGGCCTCCACAGCTTTTCTAAGGCTTTTTACATTTAGTTTATTAGAAGTTGAGTTAATTTCATATCGAAAAACAATAACGTTATAATTTTAAAATTTAGACGTAAAATCCGGCTTCTTTTGCCCAATTTATCCCAAAAGTCCGGCTTAACTGACTGGTGTTTCGACTTCCCGGATTAGGATTTATCTTAATTGATTAAATGTCATTTGGAGACTTCAAAAGCACTTGCATCTTGGACTTAATTTACACTCACTTTGTTAGACTCCGGTTCATCATAAATATTTCGAACGTACACCAGATCAACTCCAACCAGAGTGCGTTCAGGTGCCAGCATGCGGAGACCATTTGAGAAGCCCTGATCAAGATGCTTCATTATCCAATTTTTAAGAGACTTTTCTGAAACTGGATCTGATAAGAAATCTGAAAAGGAAACAATAGTAAATTTTAGTGCCGTTTTGGGGTCCCATTTATTGAGTGTGCAACTGTCATTTTATCCGAGTAATACAAACATTGATCAGGCAGGGGCATCCTAGCATCCTAGGTATCCTAGGTAACCAGGCCAGTTTAGCCACCCAAACCCATTGTCCCATATCTACTTTGTTTCCAAATCCTGTAATAGTCCTGCACTATTCAAGGGTTATCCTCGGGTGTACTTGCAAAGTGCATACAGGGAGAATCATCGGTTCGTATCTCACGGGGCCTCTGCAAGTTGACTTCGACCCCTCGTACACCTTGCAAAGGCCCGGGACCTCAGAGTTTCGAGTATACCTATAAAGATAAAAATAATACCTTGTCTTGGTTACGCTTTGGTGACCTCTTTGGGGAAACCGAAGGTTTTGTCTGTGCGATTATGGTCGAATTTATGATGACGAACAACTACCGGAGATATATTGTGAACAATGGTAGCGTAAGACATAAATTTTATGTGGGCAACATACATTTTGTTAGGGCCCCTGCAAAAATATGGATTTTTTAAACTGTAAAAAGCGATATTTTCAATCAAAAATTTTGCTCGACCTACCTTCGAGGTGCGAGGCCCGGCCGTGGGCGATGGCCCACCTCGCCCGCGCCTTACGCCGCCTCTGATTGTGAAGGACGGCACGGTTGACATTTGTCGGGCATGCCGGCGTCACGGGGAATCAATACGACACATTATATCTGGGTGTTCTTGTTTGGCTAACGGAGACTATTTAACACAACCTTGTAGCCAGGATTATCCACCAGCAACTTGCTCTGAAAGTCTTGTGGCATCGGAAGAAACGTAATATTTAATGGCAGGTGGCGAGTTGGCGACGTTGTATTGAAATCGATCTATCATCACTGAAAGGTCTACTGTTGCCAATAAGCCTGACACAGTGTGGTGATAGATTGCCCTTTTACCTGACTACGGCGAAGCCAAAAGATGATGACAAATGATTTTGGCAGTCTAGGTATGTTTATATGTTCCACCGTAGCGCCTAAACTACTGAATCGATTTGAATGAATGAGGAGTCAATAGATTCGTAACAATAGCCCGAGTAACATAGGCTAAGTATATAGATTTTATCAAATTTTTATGTGACGGAAATTAAACCAAAGATTCTAACCTCGAAAAAAATTAAACTGAATAAATAATGACGGCTCTACCTTGACTATTTTTGTACCTATGCAGTATGCATTTTTGGATTTCTATTTGAATAATTTTCTTGTTTTATCCTTTATTTACGTAGTTGGGTTACTTATAGATTTTTTTTGTGTACTAAGGGATACCCGCTCTGCCTAACCCTTCGGGGAGTACAGGTGTGATGTTATTTTTTTAACTTTATTTTTAATTGTAAGATTTTTATTAGCCACAGACACTGGAACAGGCGAAAGTAAACAAAGTCTTGTAATAAACTCACCGAATGCTGAAAGGACTGGATCGTGTTTAAGTTCTTGCATTATCAGAACTAAAGCTTGTTCTTTTGCTGTTGTATCCGTTCCCAAAGGTTCTATTAGAAATCTGTAACC
This sequence comes from Hoplodrina blanda, assembly GCA_949316365.1. NCBI lineage: Eukaryota > Metazoa > Arthropoda > Insecta > Lepidoptera > Noctuidae > Hoplodrina > Hoplodrina blanda. The sequence goes on along the minus strand of OX438574.1, from coordinate 6,006,491 downwards.
AAATAATATATGGTACACATGTGTATGCGCAAATACAGGTGCACACCCTCTTTCCTCACTTTCATAGTCCGATGGGACGGCAGGGCCGTAGCTAGGGGGGGGGGGGCATTGTGGGGCAATGCCCTACCTTAAAAATACCAAAAATAAGATAAATTATTATAATTAAATGGTTTGTTTATAGTTTCGGAGTCATCATAAGATGTCAGATATACATGGTGATTGATTAGGAGCCCGTGTTTCGAGGGCAGATCAATTATGACATTTTTTTCACTTCCGACCTACCTGTAACCAATGCTGCCCTACCTCAAATTCGACTCTAGCTACAGCCCTGTGGGACGGCGATATAACACGACCGCACCTGAGAGAATTCAGGCGCAGGACCAAAGGCGAATACTGGCGAAAACCTTATAAATCAGACACACAATAATTTCACAGACTGCCTCGTTGATCTAGTGGTCGCAAAGCGCGACAGCTGAGCATGAGGTCTTTTGGGTTCGATTCCCAGGTCGGGCAAAGTGTTATTGGGTTTTTCCATCAGGAATTTCTTAGTAGCAGCCTCGCCTCGGAGTCTGGATTAGTGCTCGGTTGTTGGCAATAGATTCGCCCCCTATTACATGGGACTTAAACATTGGCGGAATGTGGGTATACTAACGGGTACACCTCTGCATAAACCTTCGGGGATTACAGATGTAAACTGTAATGTTATGGTATATTTATGAAATGTATGGTTCTTATCTTCATTATTTCCTTGGATTGCATCATAATGCATTGCGACCTACAGCCAAGTTGGCATACCTACCTATGTCAGCATGAGTCATGACCATTACAAGGTTCAACCAACTTAAAAACACTTGATCGAAATACGCTAAAATGTAAGCACAAATAAATACTTACCTAAATCTTTATTTTCATGAACGAAAAATGCGCGAGAATTTACATCGCGTGCTATGGCCACACTTGTTTTTTATCAGTGTTATTGCATATCCGTCCAAGATATGAAAAATGCGCGAGAATTTATATCGTGCTATAGCCACACCACTTGTTTTTTATCAGTGTTATTGCAAATCCGTCCAAAATATGAACTAACAACAATAAAGGTATGACAAAGGAAAGAAAGAATACATTTACATCGACCATTTGACCCAAAAATGCGCGAGAATTTATATCGTGCTATGACTCATAGCCACACTTGTTTTTTATCAGTGTTATTGCAAATCCGTCCAAGATATGAACTAACAACAATAAAGGTATGACAAAGGAAAGAAAGAATACATTTACATCGACCATTTGACCCAAAAATGCGCGAGAATTTATATCGTGCTATGACTCATAGCCACACTTGTTTTTTATCAGTGTTATTGCAAATCCGTCCAAGATATGAACTAACAAAAATATAGGTATAAAAAAGGAAACAAAGAATACCCTATTTACACCGTCTAATGACCCAAAAAGGATATTCAATAATAAAAAAAAAACCTTCGTGAGGAAACCTGGACCTATACCAGCCTTACTGTCCCACTCAAACCATGTCAGAGGCCCTTGAGGCGGTTTAGAAACTCTGACACTTGGGTGTGTAAGGTCGTAAGACCTTACTGTCTATACCTACGATAAAGAAGAAGAATAAAAAAAATAGAAAACATTATTGAGTGCTCCATAAAAGATGCGCCAAACAGGCCCAGTTCAGCATACATGCCAGACCACTTGTACGTGACACTGGTTTTTAACTGGACCTTTGTGTATGACGTAATACGGACCTAAACCAGCCATAATATGAAAATTACGTGGATAAATAAAGTAAAGGGAACGTGTAGCAAATTGTAGTACACAGTCTGTGGGTTTTTCGGTTTACTAGTTGACCTAGCAACGCGTTGGTGTGGCTCTAATTTGCAAAAATAAAATATCTATTAATGTCAAAATTCGACATCAAAACTATCTTTAAAGTTTGACCAAATTACACACAGTAAGCTAAATTAATTAAAAATTGGTTGAGTGCTTCCCGAGTTTATCCCGGACAAACAACGTGACGCTTAATTTTATATATAAGTAAACATATTAAGAAGGTATTGAACTTGATAATTATCGATCTCTTTGGCCATAAATATCGACAGGAGATTCCTTTTTTAAAATTGTATTTATTACTCATCGTCACCTGTTTAGTTACTCAATCATTTGTAAGAGAAGACTTGTAATTAGTCTTTTTAAACTATTTTGTTTTTAGTTGTAAGTTTTCCGAATAAAATTAAATAGAATATTATTTTTTACTTACGGCATATTATCAGTTGGCCTATGCGTACAGCGAATCATGTTGCCAGGGTCTTCGAAATTTTGTCTTCTCCATTTAGGATCCATTTAGTTTCACACACTAGAAAAACAAGTGCACTGATACGCTGCACGCGGCAAAATGCTTGCTGCACTATCGAGCTCTCCATTATGCAGCGCTGAGTCTAGAATATTCTGAAGAAGATTGAAAAAATATTGTCATTGTCTCTGGTTTCCTTGACTAAGTGCCTTTTTACCCGACTGCGCCAGGAAGAGGGTTGTGTTTTTTTTAGTGTTTATTTAAAATTAAAATTAAAAAATTACTCCGGCTAAGTCGTTATTGTTACTAATGATAACGTTTGTTGAACAATTGTTATCATTATTCTGAAGTACCTATAATGATAAAGTGCATTGTCGAACATTGCATTGTTGAACTAATGTGTCATACACACATACATACATAAACTCACGCCTTTTTCCTATGTGGGTAGGCAGAAACCACAGAACGCCACCTGCTACGATCCTTAGATACTCCTTTCGCCATCTTTTTATTTTCTGATAATATTTTTGAAGATAAACTAATGTCTCTGAGACTTTAAGGTATCATCCAGAATTATCCTTATAATTTAAGTAACCTGTTACAGAAATAGAATATAGTCTTTTTTAAAGGTGAACGCAGACTTGGCCGCACCGCAGTCTCCGCTGTCCCCGCAGTCATCGCTTTTGTTTCAGGAACTGCGGCGACTGCGAACCGGGTGGGTGTGCGAGGTTGCATAGAACTTCATATATGTATAAAGAATTAGAAATGCGAAGATTGCGGCGCGTGCGGTGCGGCCAAGTCTGCGTTCACCTTAAAGGTACGACTCCGTGCCGAGGGGGAGTCCCTGGTCATAGATTACATATACATAAACTGACATTAATTACGTTCCGTTTCACCGATTCAAAACTGATAAAACCGACATTTTTATTAAGTATTACAAGCTTTTAATACAAGCTTTTATTTATTTTTATTTTTATTATTATTATTTTATTTTTTAGTTTCACTTGTGTTTGTTTGTTTGTCATCACAACTTGAAAGCTAAATTTGATCCACTTCCCGAGTTCCGATTGAGCTGAAATTTTGCATGCATGTCGTCATCAGGGAACATTTTAATATTATTATGACATGGAACTGATCTGATGATGGAGCTGGAAGGTGGCCTTAGGAACCCGGTAATAAAACGACACTACCCCATCGAGTTTGGGCTCATTTGATTCGTCTTGACGAGTACTTTGATACTAGATGGTAACCAGGGTCTGATGATGGAGCTGGAAGGTGGCCATAGGCACTCCGTAATAAAACGACACAACCCCGTCGAGTTTGGGCTCGTTTGATTCGTCTTGACGAGTACTTTGGTCCTAGATGGTACCCAGGGTCTGATGATGGAGCTCGAAGGTGGCCATAGGAACCCGGTAATAAAACGACACTACCCCATCGAGTTTGGGCTCATTTGATTCGTCTTGACGAGTACTTTGATACTAGTTGGTAACCAGGGTCTGATGATGAAGCTGGAAGGTGGCCATAGGAACTCCGTAATAAAACGACACAACCCCGTCGAGTTTGGGCTCGTTTGATATGTTTTGACGAGTACTTTGGTCCTAGATGGTACCCAGGGTCTGATGATGGAGCTGGAAGGTGGCCATAGGAACTCCGTAATAAAACGACACAACCCCGTCGAGTTTGGGCTCGTTTGATTCGTTTTGACGAATACTTTGGTCCTAGATGGTACCCAGAGTCTGATGATGGAGCTGGAAGGTGGCCATAGGAACTCCGTAATAAAACGAAACAACTCCGTCGAGTTTGGGCTCGTTTGATTCGTTTTGACGAGTAATTTGCTCCTAGATGGTACCCAAGGTCTGATGATGGAGCTGGAAGGTGGCCATGGGAACTCCGTAATAAAACGACACAACCCCGTCGAGTTTGGGCTCGTTTGATTCGTTTTGACGAATATTTTGGTCGTAGATGGTACCCAGAGTCTGATGATGGAGCTGGAAGGTGGCCATAGGAACTCCGTAATAAAACGAAACAACCCTGTCGAGTTTGGGCTCGTTTGATTCGTTTTGACGAGTAGTTTGCTCCTAGATGGTGCCCAAGGTCTGATGTTGGAGCTGGAAGGTGGCCATGGGAACTACGTAATAAAACGACACAACCCCGTCGAGTTTGGGCTCGTTTGTTTCGTCTTGACGAGTATTCTGGTCCTAGATAATATCCATATGTAACTCCATTAATAAAAAGCTTTTTTACAAAAAAAGATAACCGCCTTCAAAAACTACAAAATAAAAATAACTTTAGTTTTGGAAGTCGGCGGCTTTGGTTTTGTTTTTTGTTATGTAGGTAAGTATTGCCACCGACTTCCAAAACTAAAGTTATTTTTATTTTGTAGTTTTTGAAGGCGGTTATCTTTTTTGTAAAAAAGCTTTATATTTTTCACTTTTTAGTGCTTGTGTATTAATGTTTGAAATCCTTACAAAAAGCCCTTTCAAACAATACCTCACACGATATATTTAATTTTGGAAACTGGTAGGAGGGGGGTTGTCGACTCGTACCCCCCTTTTCCTTCAGTCAGTCATCGACTACGAAAAAATAAAAAAAATTAAATAAACAAAGCAATTTCATTTGTTACGATATTGCTGCTGTGATTCTGTGAGGAGTTCCATTCCATATCTCCGAAGTTCATCATCAGATATTGAAATGGTGACAATAAGACCACACGGGAAGCACCAGCTTTCAAATAAAAAAGAATCATGAAAATCGGTTCACCCAGTCGCAAGTTAGGAGCTAACAAACATTAAAAAAAAATACAGTCGAATTGATAACCTCCTCCTTTTTTTGAAGTCGGTTGAAAAGAAAATAAGTACGTTGAAAACTAATTTGAACATTATTTTACCATTTAATAAGTTAAAATTCCTTATAATAAAACTCTAGCTCTATGTAAGTTATTAAAATTTAAATACGAACTAAGCCGTAGTTAATTCTGCATTTCTGCATCATAATTTTTACTAAAAAGTTAAAAATAAAATTAAAATAAAAAAAAGTTTTTAAAAACAAGCTTTTATTACCTGTTATTAAAAAGCACAAAAAAAATCAAAATAATTTAATTTAAGTAGATAAGAAATAGTCTGGTAAGAAACAGTCCCAATTTTTTTAATAAAAGCGTGTTACACCTTTTTGATTTCTCGTAACGTCTTAGTGTAACACGCTTTTATTAAAAAAATTGTGACTGTTTCTTACCAGACTATTTCTTATCTAAATTAAATTAATTTGATTTTTTTTTGTGCTTTTTAATAATTTAACAGGTAATAATAAGCTTGTTTTTAAAAACTTTTTTTTTTCTAATATATAATTTTTCAATCCCGCAATTGTGCGATTCATCATCATCATCACCATATCAGCCTATGGCCGTCCACTGCTGAACGTAGGCCTCCCCCAAAGAACGGGAAGGACTCCTTGATGATTTTTACCACGCCAAAAAAAAAGGGGTAGTGTGTTCCTATAAGGCTTCTATTTTTGCCGATTGAGGAACCTACGGAACCTTGAAAAACCTATTTATTTTATTATTGATCCGTGTTGAGAATCATTAGTTACCTCATTTCTACGAAATTATATTTTTTCTTACTCCTCCGCTATTCTTTTCTGATTAATTTCGTTGCGGGACCCAAGACAGTTAATCGTTTCTCCGGGACTCGTCGAGCTTCATTGCCTCGGCGCTTTTCTGGTGGCCTCCACTGTTGATTCTGGCTTTCAGGAGTTGCAGTGGGTGGGAACAGTGTGGACTTGTCTTGTCTTACTTTTTCTTGAAAAATTGTTCTTATTTTTATTAATTTTTGGTGTTAGCATAGCCGGCCACGTGTTATTTAGACTGAAGTATGTATACTTTATATAATTATATTATAGTAAAAATAATAGGTACAGTGGAATTATTCTTGCTTATTAATAGTTAGTGCTTCATTGTTAAAAAAACTTTAATCTTTCACGTTGTTTGTCCGGAATGGACTCCTAAATTAGTCAAACATGATTTTATAAAATATGGCTTACTGTGTGTTATTTGGTCAAACTTAAAAGATAAGATAGTTTTTATCTCGATTATTGACCTCAATATCTTTACTTACTTCAAGCCACAGCGACGCGTGGTCGAGTCAGCTAAGAAAGTTAAAATAATACATGTAAGTATTATCGATTAAGTATATTTGCT